>CM060888.1:83263467-84496467 GCA_030762935.1 Hymenopus coronatus | reverse complement strand
TTATTACTAAAAGTAATAGCTCAAAAACTGAAAGGCCGTTAAATACCAAATTTGGTTACTAAGTTTGCTGTCATCCATGGATGCCACACAGACATTTTCGAGCAAATGCTCCACCCCAAACAACCCTTTGCATGAAAATAGTTTTTAGATTTTGTTTTAAATGCGGTATATTAAAGATATTTGCTTTACAAATAAAATGTAAATCTTGAATTTTCTGGGAATAGTTTCCGAAGTCCTTTTCAATCTGGATTAATTTTGTTGAATATTGAACAGCTGGTAAACTGTAAGAAATAGACAAAAACTTGCTACATAAAAAATGTACTCGTATTATTCCTTAAAACTCACAATTTATGTCATACATTTGTGTTGTATAGTAAAAACAAGATATTCCTTATTATTGATCACAAATTTAAACTACGTTATCTTCTCAAACGAGGTTATCTTGTGTTTCATTTCTCTTTTGTTTTATTGACAAGGCAAAGCGAGGCGCACTTCAATTGTTCACATAGCAATCAGCTTTTAAAATATTTGACTATCGCTTTAACTTTGTGAATTCCCTTATTTCTGTTATACTTATAAGGTAGCAAGTGATAAGACAATTTCTGAAAATATATATATATATATATATATATATATCAATTAGCATAATGTACATATAAGAAATTATCTTGTGTAAGAATATTTTGTTTACATAACAGGTAGAGAAAGTCAAGTGAATGGGACACATTATATTTTTTTTTGATTCAGAGCTTCTCAAAACGTGTATATCCGGTGAAAACTCTACATATAATTTTTGGTTTGAATGCAATATCGTCTCTATCTACTACTTATATTGTACATGGTAGAAAAAGAGGAACGATATTTTGATTTGTGTTACACATATTTTCAGAAAAGCGTGGTTATTATCGCTCATAGTTGGCAAATAAAATAAATTTTACAGGATTTTAATCTGTTTAAGCGTGCTTATTTTTGCGAATATATTGTCTAGCTTGGAATGCAACATATTGGTACACTTGCACATCAAACTAAACTAAAAATCGAATGTGAGTATCAATTTAATTTCTGAGCTTGTCGCTCATTTTATATATGCTTTTTACAAAATATTTTATAAAATATTATTTTTCTATCTAATTCATGCTAATAAATTCATTGATTCACCTAATAATCCTTTAAATTTGTAAGTAATATTAGAGAATGCCCTCCCCCAAAGAAAAAAACTGAGTTTGAATTTTCTTGTGCTTTACAGTGAAAAAAGTGTGATTCAGTTGAGGGATTTAATGTCGTACCGGCATGGTAGCTTAGTTGGTTATTTTTGGTTCCAATTCTGGTTCTATGTGACGTGAAGCCTACTGCGGGATACACAACTTTGGAACTTTGGGAATTCTTTTCTTGTGCAACATCAACTCACTGGAGAAAACGTGTAGGCCTCGAGTTTTTTACCTACTTACCTTTTGACTCAAAGTTTTTATTTCTCGCAGCATACCATTTTGAAGCTAATTCCATTTGCTTTTAAAAATTACACATCAGATTACCACTACTAAAATGACGACAGTTATTTAAATATGGAAGTTCTCAGTTATATCCTCTTAAAGCTTTTTATAGTTCTAGCGTTCTGTTAATGACATCCAAAGCATAGGGTGATGGGTTTTACTTTCCGAAAGCTTTCTCCCTTTCACTACTTGGCATTAAATAAAGCTGTTCGGTCCACACTATCCTAGCAATGTTAAAACACAATTTTTATTTTTGCCTCTCATGGACAATAATCAATGTTCTCTTTGAGTGGCTTACGTCCATTTCTATTTTGAAAAGGAGCACAAAAGGGAGTAATATGCAACCAGACCAGCGAACAAAGACCTGCACATATGATTCCAGCAACTGGCTAGCCTTTTCATAAGTCTACAATAGCAGTTCAACTTGCCGCTAATAAAATTGTAACAAAGGCACGTGTTTTATGACAGATCAATCTCCACCACATTTCCCTCCTATTTTATGTGCCATTCTAACAAGAGATGTCTACCTCTCGCTTTTATGTCCTGGTGAACAATCGATACTGGCTGAATGAATTCTACCGGGCTGCCAGATACAGTGTAATTTTCCACCAGGAAAGTGAACAAAAAATGTAAACTAAAACTGTCACGGAATAACCTGCTGTCACAACCATACAAAAAATCTATTCAAAATAAAATACGTCCAGTACAATTCACATCCTAATGCGTCAAACCTCTTCTTTCACACGCCGGGAAAGTAACTTTAGTACCTTGTTAGTAGGTCGGGATAAAGCATAATGCAGGGTGAAAGGGAAGTCATTATATTAATTTAAACCAGTTACAGTTATTTGAAATATATTTTTTATCTTTAATTTTTCTATGGCTATTTTTGCCGAAATATTTTAGGTTTTTCGATAAAACACAACGCTGGCAACATAGCAGCGTCAGTGGACGATAGCTGAGAATGGGGGGTGGCAATCTTTCTTTCAAAATCGAAGTAGGTTAGCACGTAAATAGTTTTCACTTCCGTTATATGCCATAAAGTTCACAAGTGTAGATACTTGTATATGTTTGGTTTTTGAACCTTTTAATAACTGTATCTGCATGTTTCAGTGACGCACTTTATATCCTATTGGAAAAGCATTTGCAACAATATATTAGCACGCTTTGTATTTTATTATTTTAATTGTTATTTTGCACAGGTTTAACATAGGAAATATATACATCAGTAGCCAAAACTGGATAGAATGCAGAACACAAAACATTAGGGTGAGAAGTTGTTATTGTATATGCCAAGGTTACTTCTTTTGTCAATCCAGAAACACAAATGTTTTTATAAGAACAAGGTTTCAGCGCAGTAGAGGTCTAAGTAGCAGCGAGGTTTATATGAATAGGTCTTTTCCCTAAAAGCTAGTAGCTCGGGACTCTTCCATTATAAAAAGCGGTCAAATGAGTATAATACAATTAACTTCCAAAATTAACCACGTGACAACTTTTTTTTCGCGCTACTTTGCAGCCTATCAGAAATGACCCCTAAGATTAGATAATTAGGTATATAAGCGGTGCGCACACAAGAAAATAGGTGGTATGTGGTAGGCTGTGTGTTGTATGTACGTGGATGATGTAGTCTTGGTGCTCAATTAGGTGACATACTTACGCGAAATATTGCAATTACCGCATGAGTTGATATGTCGCGTAATAGGGATGTAAGCGATAACTATCGACAATTGTAGAATTGAGAAACTTTGTAGGCCGCGGAAATAGCACTCGTTATAGGCATATATTTCTACATCTACAAGAACTATGCCGCGAGTCGCTCGATGGATTAGTCCTCAATAATAACAAGTATCAATAAACAGCATAAATTTCTTAAGTGAAGTGCTCCTGTGTGCGAGTCTACCCAGTGTGACACACCCCAGACATTCTTTCTTCACTCAGCGAGAGTCAAATTTGTGTGTTTTACATGGATGAGCATAGCCGGCGCATCATAGAACGTCAACAAGGTATGTACACGCTTGTTTTTAAAGTATTTCACTGGCACTAATTCAGACCGACTCCAGGGTAGACGAAAGACATGCGACACATTACTTCCATATTGCTAGTGTAGGCCAATAGCTTCCAAGTTATACTTGCCATTTTGTCAAAGCATTACAGCACTCTTTCGACGTGTTTGTTTGGATTAAGGGTCATGTAGAAAACAAAAACTCTAGTCTCCCACCTCCTAGTTCAGGTATATTAGTTTGGTTTTCACATTGAACTACCTCAACCTAGCAACATTGCATCTATCTCCAACCAAGTTTGGTCTGCGAGAGATGTTCAGAAAATCATTAATTATTTCTGAGCCATGTATGATGTATACTTATTTACCGAAACTGCTTTTGAAATAGATTACTCCACCCATTTACGGGAGCGTTCAAAAAGTAAACAACCACATGGCATAACTAAATAATAACAAAAGATATCAATAAAATACTTTCTTTACCAAGTTACAGTACTTTACTCTACTTCTCAGCGTAATCACCATTACTGTCAAGGTCTTTATTATCATGTGGTACCAATTTTTTTAACACCAATGTGATCCTCTTCTACTGTTAATGACCAGATTAGTTTTTTGAATGCACCATATGTTCGGCCAATCGAATTTTATGGACAAATAACACAAATGCATGGTAGTACTGTAATGAGCACAAAGATCGTGACTTTAGTTACAAAATGACTTGTCTTTTTACTTTCTCTATACACACTATGTACATAGTGTATAGAGAAGGTATTGCACTCCACCAAAAAATTCGATACCGAAATTTCACCGGAAATATATGTTTTAGGATCCCCAATATCCAAAAAAACATTTTCACAAAAAGGTCCATGTGTGTCCGTGTGTCTGAGAACACGATAACTAAAAAACGAAAAGTCGGTAGCATACCAAACTTGATATTTAAGTTCAGTATCTTCCAGGGATGAGACACGAAGATTTTGAGAAAAATCCCTCCAACCCCAACTACCCTTTACATGGAACTTTTTTTCGAAACTTTTGATTTTCTCAAAAATTACTAACAATTTTGATTAAAATTTCGTATATTAAAGATATTTACCTGAGAAATAAAATTTATATCTTGAATTTTCTGGGAATAGCCTCTGAAGAGTAGTTTCTTCTGGATGAATTTTACTGAATTTTGAATAACTACTAAACCGTAAGAGATGGACAAAAACTTACTACACAAAAAGTGTAGAGCGCGTTAAAACACACAATTTATGTTATATACATGTTTTCTCATACAGGAACTTGTCAACTCCTATCCATATAAACAAAGAAACTTCATTGACATAGCAACCAGCTTTTGACTATCACTTGAACCTATGGTAGTCCCTTATTTCGCTTCTACTTACAAGGAAGCAAGTAATAAAACTATTTCGGCTAATTTTTTCTGATTAGCATAAAGTAAATAGAAGTATAAGCTTTTTAAGAATAATTTGTTGCAGGGATATAGAGAAAGTCATGTGAATGGTACACATCAGATTTTTGAGTTATGCCGTTCACAGACGCGCGCGCACACTTATACCTACGTGGGCCTATTTCTAAGAAGCTATTTGCCCTTCAGACTATTGTGCAAATGCTTAACTTGCACAATTGTGTGTATGTATGTATGTATGTATGTATGCATGTATGTATGTATGTATGTATGTATGTATGTATGTATGTATGTATGTATGTATGTATGTATGTATGTATGTATGTATGTATGTATGTATGTATGTATGTATGTATGTGTCTGTAAACGACGTACTTCAAATAACATGTTTGTTGCATCCACATGTAAATCTTTATTCTTGTTATTCTTATTGTGAAATAATTAATGCAGAATGCTGAATTATTTTAGATATATTTGTTAAAAGAGGCATTATGAATGTAGTTTCTTCTGCACCACTTGTTACAAAAGAGAGTTATTAAGAGAGGATGGGAGAGTAAGTTAGAGAGATAGATATGGAGAGAGGGTGGGAGGAGGAAGAGAGAGCCAGATAGATAGAAAGAGAAATAGAGAAATGGATACAGATAGGAGGGATATGTATAGGGTGTTTCAAAACGACACCAAACAAATATGTGGACTTTGTTGTCATACCGTACGTGAAACGTGATTATAATTTTGAGCTCTAAATTCGGCACATACAAAAACTGCCATAAAATCACCATGGATTAGGCAGTCGTGCATTACCAAATGACACATGCCTGGCCCACTCCAAGAGAGATGTCAGTTAGTAGCGAAGGTTCCAGTCGCGTGATATAGGGGTGGTTTGATAGACACGCCGGCGTGGCACTCGTCACCTTAGTAGTGGAAAACGTAGCATATGGGTTTTGTTATGTGTTTCATATAATACGTTGCTCCTTCGCTGCCTAATCTCAAATGTGTGCGACTTTTAAACACACATAACACTTTAATGGAAGAGTTTGAAAGTAGCGACATCAATTTCGGACAACTCAAAGTGTAAGCTCATCGAATGCTATCTTCGTTTGTTGTTTTGAAACAGCCTGTATACTTATTATTATAAATAGTATTAATTGCTTAAAAACCAAAATGTTCATTTGAATCTGTTATAATGTTTAATCAAGAAAGCTCTAGTATTCACGATGAAACCCGGAATAAAAGGCAATCACTAACTATAGAAGAGTTGAAAACAATTTTTGATGAAAGAAATCGGGAAATCCCCATTTCACTATGGACATCTTAAATGCAAAAGAAGTTCCCAAACAATGAAGACCTCAAAGTGGCGTATATTTTGGAATAAAACAGTACAAACTCGGCGTTAAAATGGTACCAGGTTACAATAATGCTTTGACAGCTATGGCGATAACTTTGAGAAATAGGGTAAGGTACTGCAGCTTTGTAAATAAAGTTTTGTGTAGATACCTTTCGTTAATATTTAGTTATGCAGATCGTTCTTTACTTTGCGAACGCTCCCCCTATTATCTTCATATATTCTGGTGAAATAAACAATTTAATTTGGAAAATCAGCTCTGTTTTCGAAAAAAGATTATCGCAGAATAAAATGCTACTATATATTTTTGCGTTTAAAACCTCTAGACTAAGCTCACTTCCACCATGTATATGCCTTATTGTCTTTTTTTCAGTCTCTATTTATCATCTTTTCGCTAAATTCTTGAGATCAAGTTTTGCTTCTAGTATGCGAGAATCTTGCGTGATTTATTGCTTGTCTTGAATATGTTTAACGAATCTCGCTTTGATTCGTATTTCCGAGGTACATCTACTTGATTAGTTAATTGCGTATTGCTGTAACTGTATAGCTTTCAACTTTTTGCAGCAGGAATAAGCGCGTCTAAGTGTAGAAAATTCCCTGAGTTAATTTGTACATCTTGCACTGAATTTTTCCCTTGTCATCGTACTGAATGACAGGTATATTTCAATAGGTACATAAAATCTGATGTGTACCATTCACATGACTTGCTCTAAAAAAGCGAAGGGAGTATAAACAGCTCTTACGGAAAAAGAGAACTACGTGGCAAGACAAAATTACTCAGAAAATTAGTAATATGTTAACACGGGGGGATAACGCTGAGATGTGGCAAGTAGTAAAACATTTAAGAGGCAACCGTCAGGCGCCCAAAGAAATTTCTCCCAGAAAATGGGCAATGCATTTTATGGCAATATTCGGGAAAGGTGAAAGGGAAGGAATTTTTATAAAGGAAGTGCAAATTTTGGGAAATCTTGAGATCCCAATACTGGACGAAGAAATATCAGCACGAGAAATAGCACAGGCGCTGAGGAGTCTGAAGGAAGGCAAAGCTCCAGGGTTGGATGGGCTGCCCCCGGAAGTTTTTAAAGCCGCAAGCAATGTTAATGAGTTTGGTAGGAGTTTGCTCCAGATATGTAACAGATTGTTTATTGAGGGGAATTACCCTACCTGTTGGGGAAAGGGCATTATTCATCCCATTTATAAAAGGAAGGGAACTATTGGAAATCCGGATAGCTATAGGGGGGTTACTCTTTTGCTAATTATGGAGAACATTTATTGTAGAGTGTTATATAACCGAATAAAGGACCGGGAATCTAAATTTGGCAAACTTTCAAAATTTCAAATGAGTTTCAGAGAACGACACAGTACCATAGATGCCGCTTTTATATTAGACACTTTAAGGACGAGGCAACTGTTAGTTAAGCGGGGAAAGCTTCTTGTGCTTTTGTGGACTTTAAGAAGGCATTTGACTCTATCAATCGAAATGCATTATGGTACAAACTAGGCAGAAAGGGGTTATCAAGTAAAATGGTTAGAGCATTGCAGGCAATGTATCAAAATGTCGAATTCTGTGTGAAGTACGACAGAAACAGAGTGTCCGAGAGCTGCCGAAGCTATAGGGGAGTGAGACAGGGTTGTATTTTATCTCCCTTGCTATTTAATCTCTTTGTGGATGATATTACTGATACAATGATAGCAGAGAATATTCAAGCGCCAGTAGTAGCGGATTTGCAGATCCCAACACTTTTATACGCAGACGATTTAGTATTGTGCTCTACGACAGTAAACGGATTGCAACGAGGACTGGACAAACTTAAGAACTATTGCGATGAATGGCTACTTACAGTTAATGTGAATAAGACTAAGGCAATGACTTTCAAAAAGGGTTGTGTTTATAGCAGGGAGGAGACTTGGACATATGCAGGACAGATACTGGACAATGTTAAATCTTTTGTGTACTTAGGACTCACATTTACAATGAACGGAAAATGGACAAAACAAATTGACATTGCGAAACACAAGGCAAGGGTGAAAGCGGCGGAAGCTCTCCGGATACGCTGCAGAATTCCGAATATCTCCATAACCTTAATGGAAACTGTATACGGAGCGATAGTTAGATCCACGATGACATACGGAGGAGAAATATGGGGGTGGGAACAAACAGGAAATCTGGATCAAGTGAGGACCCAATTTTTGAAAGTAATTCTGGGTGTAGGGAGGGGTACGGCAAACTGCGGAATAATGAGGGAATTCGGGGCACATAGTGAAACGATAGAGTGCAAAATCAGAGCAGTTAAATATTGGATGAGAATCGTTCACGGAAACCAATCTCTAATTAGGGCAGTCTGCTACCGTGAACAGTTGCGAATGGAAGGTAATTTGACGTGGGCATCAAAATTAAAGAAAGGGTTGGAAACCATTGGGATGGGAGACATTTGGATGGCGGGGCAGGAAAACAGGCGAAGTATTTGGAGAAAAATTAAGAAACGTCTCTGTGATATTGACAGACAGCAAATAATTGCGCAATGCACAGAGAAGGTGTCATTAGAAGTACAGTCTGGGCTGAAATCGGAGTGGGGTATGGAGCAATACATCAAAACAGGTACCAAACTCATTAGAGAGGGGCTCGCGTGGATTAGACTAGGAGCATGGAGGAGCACGAAAATTTCTGACGAGAATGGTACGAGAATCTGTCCCATTTGCGAAGAGGAAGAGTCGTGGACTCACATCTAGGCAAGATGTAGGGGTACAGAGGAATGGCGGGAAAAATATTTGCCGCGATTTTTTACCACTGCGAATGTAGGGATAGAAGCATGTTGGACGCTATTGGCAGGCACGGAAAATATGGACGGGCTAGGTAAATTTATACTTAAGGCAAGACAGCTGAGATCTAAGGAGGCTGCCAATAGAGAAAGGGGGGGGGATAAGATCAACTAAACAAAAGTGACTAGAATGTTCTACATACATACATATATATATATATATATATATATATATATATTATTTCATACTTAGGTCACTGTTGTGCTAGGGTTGTATATATTATGTGTATATGTGTCTTTTAAGTGTAATTATCTGCTATAAGAGGGTGCATTTATGAAGGTGTACTCTGTGCTGTAAATTTAAATTGCTATATTTGAATACCTCTGTATCTTTTTATTTCGGATTCACTCTTAATTTTATTGTTGTTTAATATTGCTTTTGACTGTGTATTTCCTTTGTCTTTTTATTATCGTGTTTACTCTTTTAATTCTTTGTTGTGGTTGTTGTTTTAATATTGCTTGTAATGTGTATTACAAAAGCACGTACGGTCTGTGGACCCGTGCGGCGGTTGAAATTCTATGTATGATATTGCTATGTTAATAAATACACTTATTCATTCATTCATTCATTCATATCCCTGCTACACATTATTCTTAAAAAGCTTACACTTGTATTTACTTCAGTAGAAATAATCTTATTACTTGCTTCCTTGTAAGTAGAAGCGAAATAAGGGACTGCCATAGGTTAAAGTGATAGTCAAAAGCTGGTTGCTATGTCACTGAAGTTCCTTTGTTTGTATGGACAGGAGTTGATAAATTCCTGTATGAGAAAAGTATAAGTTTTTCAAAGCAGAATCCAAAAACAAGGAATGTCTCAAAAACGATAAACTCCACGAAAAAATTGTATACAACATAAATTGTGTGTTTTAATGTGCTCTACATTTTTTGTGTACTAAGTTTTTGGCCATCTCTTACGGTTTAGCAGTTATTCAAAATTCCGTGAAATTCATCCAGAATAAAGTACTCTTCAGAGGCTATTCCCAGAAAATTTGAGATATACATTTTATTTTTCAGGTAAATAGATTTAATATTTTAATGAAAGTCGTTCGAGCCATTTTTGAAAAAATGAAAATTTTCGAAAAAAGTTCCATGTAAAGAATAGTTGGGGTGGGGGGATTTTTCTCAAAATCTTCGTGTCGCATCCCTGGAAGATACTAAACTTAAATACCAAGTTTGGTATTTTACCGATTTTTGATTTTTGAGTTATCGTGTTCAGACACACAAACACATACACTCACACACACAGGGACCTTTTTCCGAAAATGCTTTCTTTAGTTAAAGTGGACCTAAAACATATATTTCCGGTGAAATCTCGGTATCGAATTTTTTGGTGTAGTGCAATACCTTTTCTATACACTATATACGTAGTGCGTATAGAGAAAGTAAAACTGGGATCTAAAAAGTGTCTGCATCTTTAAACCCAGGAAAAGTTACTTTAATAAATAACTTTGTTATTACGTTATAGTTTAGTTTCAGCAGTAAGAAACTTGTAAGAAAAATATGAATATGCCTTTTCCACTTATTCTGGAACAGACTACTCTTACAAATGGTTATTCTTCCTTTTTTATACTAATAGAGATAAATATAAGCCGGTCTGAGTGCCTCAATTGGTTTGGCTATGGGTAATAAAGTCGTAGGTTAAAACCCGCGCAGATCGATAGTTTTTAAGTGTACTTAATTCCAGCCCACCGGCAACGCTGATATGATCCTCGCATTTTACTTTACTATGTACATAGTGTATAGAAGAGCAATTGTATTCTAACCAAAAATTAAATATCAATCTTTCACCGGAAGTATGTTTTGAGGTCCCCCGAGTCGCCCTCTGCGGTGTAATGGTTAGCATGCTAGCTTCATATACCCAAGGTTGTGGGTTCAATCTCGGCGGAGGACGATGGATTGTTTCGGGCGTAAAAATCCTTAGCATGGTTTCCTTAGGAAGGGAAGTAAAGCCGTTGGTCCCGTGTCGTAGATTTACGGCACGTAAAATAACCTCAAACCTGATAGAGAGGCATCTGAGCAAAATTAAGCGGTCTTGCGCGCCCAGTATAGAATGGGACGCTGAGAACTACTGCAGTTAAAGAGCGTCCTAATTAACACTACATTTAAAGTCCCTTGAGTCAAAAAAAAAAAGACGGTCCTAGGTAAAAGACTGCGTCTGTGTGTCTGTGGCTGTGTGCAGCATATCTCAAAAAACGAAAATACCGTTAAAATCCAAACCAGGTGTTTAAGTCTCTATGTTCCAAGAATGTGACACGAAGAAAATGGCTTTAAACATTCTGATTAAAATACCGTATATTAAAGATACTTACATCACAAGTAATGGAATATATGGCATTTTCCCTAAACAGACTATCCCCATTCTGGATTTTGCATAGATGGTAACCCGTACGTGATAGACAAAAACTAAACTACAGAAAACATGTAGATCTCTTTAAAACAGACATTTATGTCACATATATCTTTTTGTGATCATTTCTGAGATATTCATTTTTAATGATTTTCTCAAACGAGAAGTCACCTTTCGTTTCATCTCTCGCTTGTTTTATAGCTGGCTGGCTAAGCGAACAGAATTATTCGCATAACGATTAGCTTTTAAAAGAGTTAATTATCGATTTAGCCTAGCGCATCCCATTATTTCCTTTCTGCTTACAAGGAAAGAGGTATCTAGAGAATTTCTGCTGATTCTGTCAATGTTTAGCATGATATACATAGAAGAAAATCCTTTGTAAGAACCTTTTTATTTGCAGAACAGATAGAAAAATGCATTTGAATGGAGCACAACATCTTTGTTTTATTTGCAGACATGGTTTTATCACACATTTTCTTGTAGATATATGAGGAATAAGGGATTACACTAAGGTAAAACGATAGTGAAATATTTTAAGAGCTGGTCTTTTTCTAATTTCGTGGAAGTTCGTTCTATTTTCAGGACAAGAGTGAAAAAAATTCTGTAACATGATTTACATTAACATAATTTGCTGTATCTATTCTCCGACAAACAAAACCTTATTCTTCTATATATGTCATTCTAATTGAAACACACAATCGCAATTAGCAGAAATAGTTGTATTACATATTTGCTTATAGGTACACCGGGAATACATTTATATCTAGACTAAAACGATAGTCAAAGCTCAAAAGAATTGACATTGAAATTCCGTTCTGTTTGCACAACCATAAGGAATAATCCTTTTGTGCCAGATCCTTAAATATTATCACCTATTTTGTGACAAAAAATTCCTGCAAAAACTTATTCTCCTATCTATATCGTAATAATGAGATAAATATAAATTATTTTACGAGTATTGCATACTTTCTTGTAGATGACTACGAACACTTACATTACAAGGGTAACAGGCTACGAAAAAAAAAGTATGCAGAAAATTTCACATTGAAAAGTCAGCACCATTTTAAGCATTTTATGTGTCCATGGGTCACCCATGAACATAATTGAAATTTAACTTTATGAAACACCTTCATTTACACGTTGAAATAAAATGCAACTCGTGTGTACAGACGTGAGTAAAATATGTGCCGTTACAACTTTAATTACTGATTATAAGGTATATGTAAGATAATATTAATTCCGAATTAATAATTATGGAGAGGAAGAAACAGGATAAAAGAATTAAATTCCTCCGGTTGGGATGCAAACTACCAACATGGGCTTATTATGCTGCTGTTCATTAATCTGAGCTGCGATGTCTTTATTTTTTAACCCGCCAGAAAATTCTCCATGTGTCTCGAATTTTCCCATTAAAGTACAAAGGATGTTAAACTTCTATTGAGATAACATATCCCAATGTAGACTACATACTTTTCCAGCCTACGGAAGAATACTTAATAAGACTGAATCGGTTATGTTTTCTCTTCTTTGTGATTATCATGATATGAAGGACTTATTCCTACCCCCAGGATTTACTAACCAGCGCTTGGGATCAGATAGAGAAACAAATGTCTAGATTAAAGAGAGTAATCAGATAAATGACCAGATGATATGAAATGTTGCTGAAATGGATGAAAGGAAAGGGTTCAGGGAACAGAAGGACGCGAAGAAAAACCCACCAGTTGCTTTTCCCACCACTTGCTGTCTCCTGTGATGTTACTCATTTCGCCTTGGTCAGAAGCGCACGGTCTAACCACGATCTTATTTTTCTCAACGTAATTAAAACTTGGACTCTAGCCTTTGAGTTACATCCGCCATCAGAAAAAACGCATATGTGTCGATTATTTTTTGTGCTAGAACTAGGGAAAGCATTTTGCGTGGGTAGAACCGTTTTACTAATTACTTACCAATTTAAATATAGCTAATTATCTCAGCATGTTTCTCTGTAGCCAACCGTGGGAACTGTCCCAACTAATAAGTACAAGTAATGAATGATAAAACAATCATCACAAGCACATATTGCACCATACTTTTTTAAAACTGTTTCATGTATATAGTCCACTTTAACTTCTGTGCTGATATGAAGGACTTTGACTTGAGAAACAACTGTTGGCGTTATGCGCGCTGAACTGTAGGGTTTCATAACTTTGGTTTTTCAATGTTTTCCTACTAAGCACACACAAAGAAACACACTCACATTACTCCCACACCCATACTTCCAGACTCTGAGGGGGATATGGAATGATTCTGGTTAAAGAAAAATTCCACGCTCCAGCAAGGAATCGAACCAGGGAACGCTAACCACTTAACCGCAGAGCAATAGATATATATCTTCTGTACTGAACAAGACAAGCATTCGGTATTCAGTAAGCTTCACAAACATCTCTCATTGACGGTGACTAGCACTGACATGCTATAAACAAGTTTCACATTGGAGACACTAAACATATTGTTTCAGGATAAAGCAGAAAGAGCAACTTTGTTTGATGCTCCTGCCAACCGATACTGTGCAGGAACAGTAACTTTCTTCCAGTGCAGTGGCGGTATGCAACATTTTGCGTTTGAAATACGTACTAGGAGTGATTGAGTCGGGTTATAGTTTAACGCTCAAACCTTAGCGGTTTTATATCATGCGAATCAAATACATTCGAACCGCTGCGTGGTATTTTTCCTCTGCGCACACGGAAACATGGCAGCGCACAGTTGCTCTACACAAGGTCACTGTGCTGACTTGTTTTTCTCTGCACTGAAAGTGCATTATTAAGCTGACAATCATATCTAGTGTTTACCAGTGTGCTTTATTATTTAGTCACTTATGGCTCAGGATTTATCTTCTACTGCACAGCGTGTATTTATTTACGATGTGTATATGTTTACTCATTTTGTGAATGGATTCTCAAAAGAGTATAAAATGGTGAAAATGACCCACATTTAATAGTTATCACGGACGAGGCTTGGTTCCACCTTAATAGCTATGTGTGTACACAAAATAATCGTTAGTAGAGCTCTGAGAAACCTAATATTCATGAAATACCCCTTCATGGCGAAACAATTGCTGTATGGCGTGCCGTTAGCGGAGAAAGATTTACAGGTCCAATTTCTTCGAGTCGACAGTTGACGCCCATACATACATGAATACGATTTTGTTCACCTTTTTTAGAGAATTAATTGATAGGAAGCGTGATTTTGACTTTTTTCAACAACTCATACAGCCAATCTTTCGATGGGAATAATTGAAAGTGTGTTTCATGACTGAATCATTAGTAGAGATTTGTGGCCTCCTCGGTCCCCCGGCCTATGCGCCTGCGATTTCTATCTCTGGGGTAACTTAAATCATAAAGTGTGCAAGACAAACCCACACTCCCTGGAAGAATTACAACAAAATATCCGCCAGGAAATTGTCAGCATTTCTGAACGTGAACTGCGGAGAGTAATGGATGATATCCTAAAGAGCTGCCAAAATGTATGGATAGCGGCGGTGGCAGTTTCAGTTTCTCCTTTAATAATCTTGATAAGTAAAGACTTTAAAAATGTTGCATCCGCACTTTTACATGATAGCGACAGAAGGAACCAACGCGCAGCCGGTTCGGACGTTTTTGGACGACGGTATTATCTCCTATCACTATGGTTTTATTTGTTGTTTTAGTTCGGAAGTCCTGACCCTTTATCTAGGGACGTAGATTGTCAATTAAATTGTATTTAAAATGATCATAATTTGGGTTTATAGAGGTTTTTAAACATTGATATGCTTTAGGTTCATAATTGGAAAAATATATCTCCCTATTATAATACATCCTTCCACGGTAACTGGCACTGACACTTTCATCGGTTGCGTAATGACGCTTCAAATTGAATTTTATGAGTGCAGAAATGTTTTGCAAAATAAACACTTATTCCGCCACTTTCTATAAATAACAAATGTTGCTCCTAAGTAGACTAAATGTAGGAGTCAAGGCCTGGATATTGGATAGCTTTCTGTTCCTGACGCACTGACGCACATCACACTGTGCAACAAATAGACTATTAGCTGCTATCACCCATTTCCTGCATGAAACCAGCCTGATTGCTCTAGCAAGAAAAAGAAAACCAAATGCCTAGTTGATGTATGCTCTAACATGACAGGATGAAATGTCTGAGTAGAATAGCTGCTGGAATCCCCTGTCCCTATCCTCAATAGGCTTATTTTGGTACTGTAGAATTCTTGCCACATTGTTTTTCTGCAACCGTTGTGTTAAATCATTACTGGAATTTTGGTACAGTAATTAATGAAATTTACAGAATAAGTGATAAACAATTGACAGTGAACATCTAATGTTTAGGGTTTCAACTCGGTTTGGCTAATTGAAGCTTTGTTCAGGAAAACAAATAGAAATGTAAACTACCCAGCATCAAAGAGGGGTGATGCACACATGCTTTGTTTTTTAAGTAGCTACCCTAAGGGAAGGTACTTCCCATGTAGGTGTAGAGAGTGGACGTGGTTTTGCGGGGTTGATGGTACTGCTGACCACTTTGAGCTCTAGGGCGACTCATTCATTCCCTATTGTCGCTCTCCCCGTGAAAACAACAAATAATGGCAGTTTCTGCTCTAGTTCTGTATTCAGTTAAATCCAGTTGGTAGCATAAGCAATGTTAAAAGGTTAATGAATAATAAAAGAAGCACTATTAAGTGCGAAAATTTCATATTTCACTTATTTTGATCATCCATTTTAGATACTTTCTTCGCTTTAGGGGAGTCGAAATGGAACTTTCATACTTTTATTCCTTTACATGTTTGATTGCATATGAATATTAGGAATCTCTCGCTCTTTCTTTAAATTTTATGTTTGAAAGCAATTTCTGAAGAAGTAAAATGTTCTATACCAATGTCCCACTATCTCAGAAACTAAGTGACACTGAGGACTGACAATTTTATCACACATTTGCACCTAGTTTTTATTTTAACGAACAAGTTTTTAAGATATGTATTAGTTATTTTTTATTTATCAATCAACTTTTAAGAGCTTTATTCAAAAAATCATATCTTTCCTTCTAATGCACTGAAGTGTCCTGTTTTTCACCAATCAACAGAAAAGTTGTGGTTGAATATACCTTGAAAGTTTTAGTCCATTGTCTTAAATAGTTGCTAAGATAATGGGTAAAACTTTAACATTGGAAAGATAGGGCTTTTCGACTCCCCTTATATTGATGGTGGTTACAGGTTGCGTCTCAGCAAGAAGCAGTTGTCGAAATACATCTAGGCAATCATCTGTCCTCGTGTCCAAAAAAAGTGAAATGTTAAACGGGTTTCTTTATTAAAATAAGCAGCGATATACACGGATTTTTTCTCTTCAAGGGGATTCGAGATATCCTAACCTGTCAATGTAAATTTAATAAACTTAAATTGAGGTCCAATTTATGTTCAAGACAGATCTTTTACTGGAAACTAAGCCCTTTTACATTCTTCCCTTTGTACATCAACAATTTTAATTAACAGTCTTCTGTTATCTTCCTCTCTTTATTTCTCGCCATTACTTAGAAATGTTCCCTGGATAAAGAAGAAAAGTAAACGGAATTTGATGGTGATATGGTGTGACATAGTAGACCCCGGAGCCCAATTAATTAAAAATCATATTTTTATCTTGAAAAAGATAGAGGGGAATTTTCGTGAGTTAATCGCTACTACCGTTGCAGTAGATTTTGCGAAGTCTGAATTCTTTTGATCTTCTTTTTTCAATGATTATCCTACTTGTTATAAGACAAACTACTTGCAAGCCAATACCTTGAGTCAGTAACATGTGGACTAGAAAGCAGCTCAATGCCCGGTACGGCGATGAAGAAGGACTTGAAATGTAGCGATCAAAGGACCCGATAGGAAATTTCGTGGATCATATTATCCAAAGCAGCATTATCCTAACGACAGAGGAAAACCGCAAAAAAAAAAACAAAAAAAAAACTTAGGTATTTTGGTCGATCCAAGACCCCTCCATAATGCTAGACGCACATGTTACCATGGCGTCAACTGACCCATCCAACAAAGAGACACAGCTATAAATTAGAACATACCTGTCTTTCCAAGTCAGGACTACCATATATGGAGGACGCTGTTAAATTAGAGAATTACCCTTCAGTCGGAGTGACCTCGTTTAGTCTCTTTGGAATTATTACTCCAGAAGACGCCACTTAAGGCTACACCGGCGTCCTCGCATAGCATGCGGGCATCTGCGGTAGTAACGGAGCAGTTCAACCAGTGGCTTAAGCTCAATTCCAATAAAATCTTCCAAAAGTTGCTTAAATAAAAATATAAATAAAACTCCAAAATAAATAAAAGTACACTTTGAAACAAAGTTACATCAGTCGTGCACCAATCGTTGAGGTATCTCCTTTCAATCGACATCCTGCAAACACCGATTTCCCGTCAGTACGGGGTTAAACCCTAGCAAGCATATCTAAGACAGCTTCGAGCTGCCCTCAGCCCGCCAACGTTGGCTATGGTAGTCCTCGCTATGCCTTGGAGATTCACTGTTTATTACTCGGCTGAAAAATCCCGGACATCTCAATGAAAACAGCATTAAACGTTTTTTGGCTTTATTACTCAACATAATCTCCAGAAAGGCTAATACTTTTGTCTTATTGGTGTTATAATTTAATTAAACCATCTCTGTAGTGCAATTTATCAATGTCCTCAAAACAGCTGTTTACCGCATTAATGATCTCCTCGTTGCTGTGAAATCTTCGTCCTCCAAGACATTTTTTGAGGTTTGGGTGACACAGGTGGTAGTCACTGGGTGATAGATCTGATGAATAGGGTGGATGTTCAAGCAATTCGAACTTTAAACTAGCGCAGTTTCCCCATTGGAATGACTATAGATGAGCCGGAGCATTATCGTGATGAAACATTTCTTTTTCTTTTCACCTCATCACTCAAACGTTGCAGCAAGCTTGCGTAGTAGTCACTAGTGATACTTTTACCCTTTTCCAAGTAATCAATAAAAATAATTCTCTGCGCGGTGCATCCCAGAAAACACTCGCCATAACCTTGTTAGCTGACAAAATTGACTTTGCCTGTTTTAGAGTTGGTGCACCTGGCGCAATCCACTGTTTTGACTGTGATTTACTTACTAGGGTGTAGTGCTGTATCAAGTTTCATCCATGGTAATAAGCCGTCTCTCCAGCCTTTACTTGAGTTTTACGGTAGAGCTCCACATTCTTAACAGAAACGATTTTTCTTTGCAACTTTTGCTTAGGTGTCAACAAACGCGCCACCCATCTTGCACAGATCTTGTGAAAGTCCAGAACATTACTTAAAATATTATATGCACGTTCTTTTGATATGTATAAAGACTCTGCTATCTCGAACAGCTTTAATTTGTGGTCTTCCAGTACTAAACGATGAATTTGTTCAATGATTTCTGGAGTTGAAACTTCTACAGGGCGTCCAGAGCAAGGCTCATCACTAGTGCTCGTACTTCCCATTTTAAACTCTGCAACTCATTTTAATCATTGAATATGAAGGGGCAATGTCTTTAAATGTACTGTCCATTTCCTCCTTGATTTCTTTAGGCGTTACGCCTTTCAAATGGAAGTATTTATTCACTGCTCGTTTTTCCAAATCCCCTATTTTCGTGAAAACTCATAAAGCTGTGTTTAAAATGCTGTCATACGAAAACTAAACCGCGCAGCTGCCTACCAAGCGGGAGACCTGGGTTCGATCCCCAGTACCGGCGTGGGGATTTTTCCCCCGCTGGGAGACCTGGACCGGGGTGCACTCAGCCTCGTGAGGTCCCTGGGGGGCCAATTGAGGAGCTACTTGATGGAGAAGTAGCGGCTCCAGGTCGTGAGGACCGCATTAACCGGCCGGGAGGGGCTCGAGGCGCTGACCACGTCTCACCCTCCAATACTGCACCCCATCCATGACGTCTGTAGTGGACCGAGATGGGGGACGCAGCGGCCGGGCGGTAGGCCAAGGTTCCCCGTGAGCTGTCGTGCCATGGAGTTATGTTACGAAAACTAAACAAGTTATTGATCTGTAACTATGGATGCAAGCTAGTCTAGAGTTAAACTATACGATGCTACCGTCTAACTGGCCTAGTGGCGCCGTATCTGTGCGAGGCCTGGGACTTATCAGCCGACCCTGGTATGTAAATAGGTATTGAGATCAACTCAACCTTGCTGCTAACTCAGTTTCCTTTTAGTAAGGCCGTTGGACATGTAGAAAGAATGAGATAGCACATTGTAATATGTTATAAAAGACAGAAATGAACCGAATGGAGTTCAATAATTCATGATTTGCAACTAACATGAAAAATACTAAAAATATTCACATCGCCCGACATCACTCATGTACTGTAAACACAACAAAAACAAACAACAATAAAAAAAACAACCTTAGTTTCCCCTACTGTAGTGTTTGATTGTCATCTGAATGCTACGCCTATTGGGTTGGAATGTAATGCGCTTGTAGAAAAACATAATAATTGAACCAATGTTTAATAAGATGCTCTTTTGGGGAGGATGCCTTTATTTAATTTTGTTTGCACCAGTACTTCAACATTTAAGCCTCTACATCCATTCTCACACTGGGTCAGGCTAGCTTCGACAAAGGATTAGGTAGAGAAAAAAGAGGCAGCAATTCCAGGTTATGACATAAACGGAATGAAGATGGAAGCAAAAGTAATAAAAGCGTAATTATCAAAAGAGCAGCAAAAAGCGAGCACTTTCAAAATGAGATGTAGTGAAGCATGTGGACAGCTTCAGATAACTGGAATATGTCACCATCATGTAAAAGTGCGGATGAAACCATGCAACATTTTTAAAACTACTTTTTAAAGCCTTTACTTATCAAGGTTATTAAAGGAGAAACTGAAACTGCCACCGCCGCTATCCATACATTTTGACAGCTCTTTAGGATATCATCCATTACTCTCCGCAGTTCACGTTCAGAAATGCTGACAATTTCCTGGCGGATATTTTGTTGTAATTCTTCGAGGGAGTGTGGGTTTGTCTTGCACACTTTATGATTTAAGTTACCCCAGAGATAGAAATCGCAGGCGCATAGGTCGGGAGGAGACCACAAATCTCTACTAATGATTCAGTCATGAAACACATTTTCAATTATTCCCATCGAAAGATTGGCTGTATGAGTTGCAGACGCTTGTTGAAAAAAGTCAAAATCACGCTTCCTATCAATTAATTCTCTAAAAAAGGTGAACAAAATCGTATTCATGTATGTATGGGCGTCAACTGTCGACTCGAAAAAATTGGACCTGTAAATCTTTCTTCGCTAACGGCACGCCATACAGCAATTGTTTCGCCATGAAGGGGTATTTCATGAATATTAGGTTTCTCAGAGCTCTACTAACGCCCACAGAAAGCATCCTTGAGCTGTGTCCAAGAAGTTATAAAAAGGATACGTTAGTGGATGCTTTCTGTGGGCGTTTTAAGGAAAGAGACAACATTGAGATTAGTTAACTGTGTTGTATAATATTGAAGTTTTGACACTGTGAAATTCAAATCCTTTCAAATGTGCGGAGAGAACGATGGTAAAAGTAAGTTCTTCAGCCGATTTATATAATAAAATTTTAATAGAAAAAGTAGGAGATGCAGTATATATTTCGCATTTTGACACCATTTACTCGAGAATTTTCCATTCAGTAAGAAATCGATATAAATCTTGGGTTGTGTACTTACTTAAATTTCCTACGATGTTGTTTGTACCGTCACTTACCTGAAACAATAAGAAAAGCTTCATTAAATATTCGATAAGATTATGCGAAAATATAGGTATATAAAATATGTATTTATTGTGTATTAATTTCCATTACGTATTTCTACATTTGGTAGAGAAAGTAACAAAAAATTCGCATTTCTTTTATTGGACCATTCTAGGTGTTTTCTGAATGCCTTTTAATCTACTCTGAGAATTTTCCTAATTTTGACAAGAAATTTATAGCTATACATTTTCATAAGAGTTACATTTCCAGAGTGGTTAATGGATTTTAGAGCACCAACTTTTCTTAAAACTATCTTACAAAATATATTCCCAACGAAATACTAGAGATCGAATTTTTATGTCACGGTAAGTGCCTCCTTTGTCGCAAGTGAAAAAGTTACAGCATTTACACTCATAACTATGTCAAAAAGAAATTTGACACTGTTCTTATAGAGCTACAACTAAGACTGCCAAGGTATAACATTTCATGTACAAAACTATGCTTTCTATCAATATGGAAACAAATATTTTCAAGTTTTGCATTTTATAGAATTCACACTCTGTGACAATATATTAACATTCATTAGCATTTTGGTGAAATCTTCAAATTTTATCAACATATTTATATTTCTTAAACTTGTAAGATTTGGTATTTTTAGCTTTTTAAAATGTTTTCCAGTAGCAATGAAAAGCGTTTCCAAAATGCTTCAATCTGGCAGTTTCATGTTAGAAACGCAAGGCACATTTTCATAAAATTGGTTACAGTAAGAAATGTAGCAGTTCCTCCGTAGCGAACAAGATAGATTGGCTGAGAGGCGAACTGAAACCAGGCGACCTAGTTCAGTAAACGATGTAAATTTACTACTAATTGACTATTACATTCATATTCTATACAAACAAATAAATTGTTATTAATTTGTAGAAAAAATAGTTATATAATGAAGCATATCAATGTTATCTTTGTTTAAGATCACCATTACGAAATAAGTCTGATTCGTGCCACAGACTCTATCTTTAGCCATGAATTCCTCCTTCTAATGCCTCAAATGAGAAACTAACTCGCTCTGTACTTGAAGAGCGTTTAATTTCTGCCAAAATGTTTCGCATATTGCCATTACTATTAAGCAAGGATAAAGCAACAGTGATTTCTATTTCTGACTTTCTAAGCTTAAGGATTTCGGAGTGATTAAAATATATTATTTCGTTTATATTTCATTATTATATATGGACAAAATTCTGCAATGTCTATTTTTTTCTGAACTCGCACTATCTAAATACATAGTAGGTAGAGAAGGG
Source organism: Hymenopus coronatus (assembly GCA_030762935.1). Taxonomy (NCBI): domain Eukaryota; kingdom Metazoa; phylum Arthropoda; class Insecta; order Mantodea; family Hymenopodidae; genus Hymenopus; species Hymenopus coronatus. The sequence continues at coordinate 84,474,039 of CM060888.1, read as the reverse complement.
ATTATATTCCACCCAAAAATTCTATGATCAGATTTCCGATGTCGGAAATTATTGAAGTCCTCTGAGTTCAAGAAAAAAAAAAAAAAACAAGGAAAATAACAAAAATATCCGTGGTGTCTTTATCTCTCTTTGTGTGTATGTGTGTGCGTGTGTGCGTGTGCGCGCGCGCGCGCCTACAGTATAACTCAAAAACGAAACGTCGCTTAGAAATCAAACTTAATGCGAAGTTCTTAGAAAAATCCCCCCACCCCAAAATACTATTTTTCTAAAATTTAGTTTCTCTAAGAGTGGTTCTAAGGATTTTGGTTAAAATACCCCATATTAAAGATATTACATGCAAAAAAGTGTATAACTTGAATTTTCTGATAAAGGTCACTGAAGTCTTCTTTGTTCTGGATCGCTTTCGAAACTGGTAAACAGAATGTAGTACACAAAAACTGTGGATTTCAATAAAACACGTGATATATTTATACTTTTTGAGCTACCGCTTCAGAGTTATTCCTTGCTGGTTTCATATTGTAACGTTTTAACTTTTCTAACTAATCTATGTTTCTTTTGTTTCACTCCTAGCCACGCAAAGAAAACTGAATTTCAACCGCATATTGGCAGCTTTCAAAACATTTGATTTTCCCTTTAACCTCTGTGTTCCCTTAGATGCAGTTTACTTACAAGGAACTAAGTAGATAATAAGAACATTCTGCTAATGTTTAGGTTGCTTAACATTAAGTAGATTTAAGAATGATCTTTTGGAAGAAGTGTGTTTGCATAAGAGGTAGAGAGTGTCATGTGAATGAAACACTTTACATATTTTTAAACAAGTGAATTGAACCGATTCCAAAGTCTAAAGTAAATTAGTTTTGGGTTTAAAATATGTTTCATAATATTCTTTTCTGAATGCTCGAGCATCTCGTAGTTGCGAAAGGGGGTATTCCGTCAAGCACTTGCATGTGTGTTGCAAATAGCAAATAATCCGAAGGAATGGAATGGTCACGTGGCACGCGGGGTCAAAAATGCCCATGTCTGTTCTAGAGCGATAATGAATAGTATAACTCTAACAATAGAAAGGCATTATATAGCTGTTAGAAATGTATAGTGCACTCGACAAAATATTGGGCGTTAACATATGAAGATGACCTACTATCTTGTATATTAGTGGCTCATGCATGTTTAAGTCGCTCCCCTTATACATGAACGCCGGCCGTGAATACTTCAGCACTTTTGTTCCTACCAAATGTTCTTACCTATTGGTATAAGGTGCACAAATATAAAATTTCTGAATGTTCGAGCAACTATTTTGTAAAGCATCTCGTAATTGTGTAAGGCAGTATTCCGCATGTGTGCTCCAAACAGTAAATACTCCGAAGGAATGGGGTGGAGGTGACTTGGCACACAATAACGCTTGGGGTCAAGAATGTTCACGTTCGCTCCAGAGTGATACTGAGTAGTGTAACTCTAACAATAGAAAGGCATTATATAGCTGTTAGAACCGTATACTACACAAAATATTGGGCGTTAACACCTCAAGGAGATCTACTATCTTTGGATATTAGTGGCTCATGCATTTTTAAGTCACTCTCCTTCCTTATACAGACTGCATTAAGTAAATATAAGTTTCAATGTTGGAAGCACACACTTTTATATTTAATTTGCTAGTAACTATGGCTTGCCAGACTTTCCCCCTGCGATACAGCAGATGGGCGTGGCTACGGGATATAAATCATATTGTCCTCTTTATTATTACTGCTTAAAAGCATAACGTCATGCTGAAGAGCCGCAGGCTAACGCAGTCGGTACCCAGGGGGCCGTGAACTCCCCTCGGCGATGCCTCCGTAATTTGCGTAGTAACAGAAACATGACGCCACCTATGGGAGGTTGCGTACATAACCAGCGGCTGGAAAATATTTAGTAATTTGACTTGTGACATGCCAGCATCAGTTGCCCTTCATCATTGATGTAGTTATTGTTTTCTGACTCACAGTAATTTCTCGAAAAACGATATTGATAGAAGCGATTCGACTGTTTGCTGGTCACCTCTGCACAAGTGTTTATAAACGGTTTATAACCCTTACTGTTGACATACAAAACACATTCTTAGCTGCAACATTGTGATTCAAAGGATCTAATTCAAGCTATTATAGATGTTAAAGCAAAACAAAAGAGGTAAAGAAAACTACACTCGCACAGCATACTGCATATCACCTACGAGAGGTATTCATCTGACGCTATACATTCACACGATTTTCCCCACCTATTTCAGCAAACCTACCTCTATAAAGCTCATTCTTCTGTATAACTCCATGGCACGACAGCTCACAAGTAACCTTGGCCTATCGCCCGGCCGCTGCATCCCCCATCTCGGTCCACTACAGACATCATGGCTGGGGTGCAGTATTGGAGGGAGAGACGTGGTCAGCGCCTCGAGCCCCCCCCGGCCGGTTAATGCGGTCGTCATGACCTGGAGCCGCTACTTCTCCATCAAGTGGCTCCTCAGTTACCCCCCCACAGGGACCTCACGAGGCTGAGTGCACCCTGAGCCAGGTCTCCCAGCGGGGAAAAAATCCCCATGGCGGTACTGGGAATAGAACCCAGATCTCCCGCTTAGTTCGCAGCCGCGCTACCTCACCGCTAAGGAGACGACCCATTCTTCTGTATGCTTAATGTTAATCGAGATAAACGTCTGCAGAAATATTCTGTTATATTTTTATTACATATTTCCTTCTAGATAACACGGGGTCAGGGGAATTCAGTAGGGTTTAAGAGCTTGTGAAATCTTGAAAGAAGGCTACGATATGGTTTTGAAATTCCATTTTCTTTTCTCGGCCAGCAGAAAGATAAACAAATAACGATATTCCCACTTGGGGAAAGTAACAGCATAGGGGCATTGAAAGCAATAACAAGAAGTATATCAAAATGGTTAAATCTGCAAACAAATGTGTACGACATAAACTGTATGTTTATGTGGTAAGTTTTTTGTGCATCTCTTATGGCTTATGTGAATGCTACCACAATAAAGAGGACTACAGAGGCTCTTTCCATAAATTTCAAGGTATACATTTCGCTTTTCGTTAGACCTATGTTCCATGTAAAGGTGTTGGGAGTGGGGGATTTCCTTGAAAGATGAGAAATTTAAATATTAACTTTAATACATAACCTACATTTCATTTTTGAGTTTTTCTGTTCATAAACGCACTCACATCAACACACATGTACACGCGAGGAACCTTTTTTTTTTTTTTTTTAACTACATTCCGTTCCACTTTAAAATTGCAAGATGAAGAGATATTGGAGTTCATCCAAATTTTAATATAGACTTTATATCGCAAATACGGGCTTTTGGTATACCAGACTCCCCGAAATGCTATTAATTTCTCTAGCCCGTATGTCTAATGTACATAGTGAGAAGAGAAGGTATTGTATTCCACCCAAGCATTCGATACGGATATTTCACCGGAAATATACATTTTGGGATTCCCTGTGTCCGAAAAAAGCATTTCTATAAAAAAAGTCCGTGTGTGTGTCTCTGTCTGTCTGTGGGCAGCATAGCTCAAAAAGGAAAAGTCGATTAAGCATCAAGCATGCTATATCAGTATTCCAACGATGCGTCACGAACATTTTCTACCCATAACTACTCCTTACATGGAACATTTTTCGATAGTCTCATTTTCTAAAAAATAGCTTAACGTTTTTTATTAAAATACCGTATATTAAATATATATACATTACAAATTAAATGCATATTTTGAATTTTCTGGGAATAGGTACTGGAGACCTGTTCATTCTGACGCATTTTCCTGAATGTTGCATATCTGATAAACCGTAAGGGATACACAAAGCCTACTGTACAAAACATGTAGCTCTCGTTAAAACACAATTTTTGTCACATGCAGTTGATTGTTCACTATTTTCCGATATATTTCTTGTTATTGGTGTGCATTTTAAATTAAGCATCTTTTCAAACAGCACCACCTTTCATTTCATCTCTTTTGTCTTTCTGGAAACGCAAAGCAAATCGGACTTCAAATGTTTACATATTGACTGGTTTTTAAGATGTATCCTTACCCTCGTGTATTCCCTTATTCCATTATAAGGAAATAAGTGGTATGATTAATTCTGTTAATGCATTTCTTGTTTAGCTTGAAATAGGTAGATGTATACTCTTTGTAAGAATATTTTTTTGCAGAATAGGTAGAGAAAGTCATGTGTATGCAATACATCAGAGTTTTATTTTTCGACTAATTACTATGTACGTACCCAGTAGGTAGAGAACGTATTACATTCCAATAAAAATATATACCGCGATTTCACCGGAAATGCCTGATTTGAGATCTCCAGTTTGTATTGCAGAAAGACAACGCTGGAGTCCATACAGTGCACTGCTATTTACGTTTCGGCTCATATGCATATATCCATAATTCGTCACCTGTTACAATTTAATATGCATTTTTTAAGCCCAACGATTGTATTTCTTGTGCACCTATGCACCAATCGACACGAGCATCCTTTTGAAATTGTGTCAAATTGTGTAGCAACCAGCGAGAGAAAATCTTTTACATGGCTAAATGATCATGTAATATTTTTATACGCAAGTGGAACTAATGCCTTTATTTTACAATATATGGCATGATGATCTTACACTATCAGTTTGTGCACAGCAACGATGTTTTCTGGCACATCTGAATTTGAAGGACCAGTGGTCACAATTACACTCGTTATACCAGCCTTTCCCGGTGGCAAAGAATTGAGCTTCATTATCAAATGCAGAGGTAAGTGCATGATCAGTGCACTCTTGTCTTGATAATCCACTTCAAAAATCATAATAAATCATCGAATTAACATTTTCGGGAGTTAATTATATATATATTGCTCAGATTTAATTTTAAAGCCAATGTAAGCAACACAAAAAAATCTATTGACAAAATATTTAATATTTAAAATATTTAAATATTTAAACAATGACATAGTTTCCAGTGGAAACACCAGATGACACCTACAGCAATCAACTTTATTAAGGATGAAATATAATTAGTGGTCCTGTATGACCAAAAGCGGTTTTAGACACAGTTTTAAGATCTATTTACTCAAGAATTGCAGAACATTCTATAAAAATTTGCAAAAATTGACCAGAAGCATGCTTCAAAGTTGTGCAGCATTAATACTCGTCCGTGGGCACCATGCAAGATACTGAAAGGCTTTCTTTTGTTGTTATTGAAATTCAATGGCAGGAGCACGCATTCCTTTTAATTTCTTTACACGTACTATGTACATAGTGTGTAGAGAAGGTATTGTGTTTCACCCAAAAATTCGATACCGGGATTTCACCGGAAATATATGTTTTGAGACATACTGAAAGAAAAAAAATTAAGAAAAATGTCCGAATATGTGTGTGTGTATTCTGTGGGAAGAATAGCTCAAAAAGGAAAAGCGAAATATCAAGCTTGACATTTAGGTTAAGTAATTTCCAAGGATGCGATACGAATATTTTCACGAAAATCCGTCACCTCCATGGAAAAATGTTCTCAAAGTTTCATTTTCTCCAAAATGACTAACAATTTTGATTATAATATCACATATTAAATATATTTACATGACATATAAACTGTACATGTTGAATTTTCTGTGAATAACCTCTGACGAGCTTTTCATTCAAGATGAATTTTACGGAATTTTGCATAACTAGAAATCGTAAGAGATATACAAAAGTTAACAAAATATAAAGCTGGTTAAAACACACGATTTTATATACAGTTTTGTCGTGGAGTTGACTGTTTTTCGGATATTACACTATCCAAGTTTGCCAGGAGAAGTAAATATGATTTGGGTTACTAATTCTTTTGAGCACTGTGTTTCGTAACCGGCCGGGAATAGAGCCCGAAACCCCATATAGCAGGCAGCTATTCTGTCGACGAGCTATGGCCTCATCCTTCTTTGAGATATTGTTACGAAGAATAAATTGTTAATCTTATATTTTCTGTAAACAGCCATTTTCTCAATATAGCAATACCTATTATGTAATCTAGCAGAAAGAACGTACCATACGAGGATAAAATTCGCAAAACCAGACACACAGTACATCTATTAATAGGACGGAGTATTGGATATCCATTAGCAATTGAAAATAATATAATTAATGTAGACGAAGGCAGTATATTAGGGATTGTTACAAACCCAAGGTAAAATATATACATCTGATGCGTTCCATTCACAGCTTTTCTCTAGCTGTTTCATAAATAAAATGGCTTTAAAAAAGATTATTCTTTTATCTACTTCATGCTATTCGAAATACACATTAGCAGAAATGGAATAATTACTTGGTTTATTATGAATAGAAAGGATCTAAAAGGATACACTAGATTAAAATTATATTAATTTTTTTCAAAAAGCTATCGCTTCCCGGGTGCAAAGCAAAAGTGATGAAATGAAAGTTGAGTTCTCGTTTAAGAAAAGTGTAAGTAGTTTAAAATTGAAACAAAAAATAAGGAATATTTCAGAAAGGGTTAACTGTGCAAAAATGTATTAATATAAATTGTGTGTTTTAATGCAAAATATATTTTTTGTTCAGCAACATTTTGTCTTTCTTTTACGGCTCAGGTGGTAATGACTGTGGTCCGCATTCAGGAGATGCTTAGTTCAAATTCCATGGGCCGACCAATTTGACTGAGGCTTTTTCGTGCTTTCCTTAATCCCGGATTGGATATTTAATACCACGATCCGAAGTTCCATTTTCAGTCTAAAACATTAATAAAACTAATAATATATGGTTATTCTGATTACGCTGCCATCTATTCACAGGCACTGAAAGCATCTAGACAGGACTACCCCAGTGCCATGTGCTTGTCGCGGAGCAAAGTAATAAGAGCATAAGAGATGATCGTAGAGCGCTGCTGTACTCCGTCTGAGTACAGATGGTGAAAAAGCGGTTAAACTGATGGCACACTTGCTCTATCTGCTTTGCGCGAAGCGTTTCGATATGACTAAGCAGTTTAAGGACGTTAAATAAACAGAATTAAAAGAGACTCTGTAACTGCTTCGAAATGTTTTCCTTGATAATATCAATTAGAGGATTTAATTTACAATCAATTGTTTTACAGAAAAAATCCGTGAAACCTCTTTGAGTTTTAAATATAGCTCTTCATGAAATCTATTTGGTGGCCTTTTGCGTTTTTTTATTTTCAGTATCTGAATGAATGCTCAGTATTCACGCGAAAACTAAAACTGAAACCTCGGCAGCATCATAAAAGCAAACCATAAGGGACCATAGCAACCAAACAAAGCCGACGTTGTTTAAGCACCAAAACTCAACCGTGGTTGTTTTGACGCCCCGAGCTAAACGCTACACAATTCTCATTCTGCTGAAATGAAGCGGTTTGAAGAGAAATTGCAACCCTTTTTATTGTACACATATAGAATACGTTAAAAATTATAAAATGCATATATTCACACTGAAAATATACATGATTACTCAGGGAAAATAAGAGTAAATAGGAAGGCAAAAAGAGGGAAAAGTGTTATATTGTGGTCATAAAACCTATTTCATTCAAGTATAACAGTTTGCATTTCAAGATAGATTTGGTCTTCTCTTCCGTTAGTTAGGGCATTGAAAAACCAGTATTCTCTAGTAGTATGGGTTTAACTGTGTAAATTCTAACCTCTATCCATATATTTTTCACTCCTCTCCGTCTCTCGTCACGATACAACATTTGATGTGATAAAACATCACGGACAAATTCACATGACTTTCTCTGTCTTCCCACAAACAAACAGTCCTACGAAACATTATTGTTTTCTCTATATAATGTTAATCGAGATAAGCATTATCAGAAAGGACCTTATGAATTAAAAAAAATAAGAGAATATTAGACTAAAGCGACAGTCAGCTCAAAACAGTCACTCTGCGATTGTCATTGAGATTCGGTTCTGTTTTTATTGCCTGGAGTAAAACAGGAGACATATGAAACGGATGTAGATTTCCCTTTTGGGAAACGTTTATGTATGCTAAAGGGAATATTTTTGAAATGGTTAACTATAGATACAAGAAAGGAAACAAAACAAAAACTGATATAAAGTCTATGTCATACAAATTCGGCATTTTTATGTAATAAGTAGATCCATGTGTTTCGGTTTATCAGCTATGAAAAATAACTCACAATGCACAGGACTTTAAGGAATTTTCCTAAAAAATGCATGATATTTTTTCATGTAACTGTCTTTAATATGTATATGGTATTATAATCAAAGTCGTTAATTAATTTTTGAGTAGATCAAATCTATTTCCATATAAAGGAAGTTTGGAGAGGGAGGATTTTCTTGAAACTCTTCGTGTTGCAATCTTGTGAGCTACAACCTAAATATTAAGTTTGCATTAAAACCGACTTTTCGTTTTTGGGTTATGCTACTCCCCCTCATACTCACGAACCTTTTTCTGAAAATATTTTTTGTATTCGGGAGTCCTCAAAATATGTATTTCTGGTGAAATCTCGGTGTCGAATTATTGGAAAGAATATAAAAACTTCTCTATCTGCTATGTATGTTCATAGATAGTACTTGGTAAAAAAAACAAACAAAAAAAAAACCATCTGCGTCGGACGTTCTATGCGCAAAATGAGCCCTCTATCTTTAGTGTGATTTTGCATGCACAAACTTGTAGTTTCGGTGCAGGTAGAGTAAGCGCCTTGAGTTGATCTTTGAGCGGAAACAGTCCTAACATCACGAGTCACAACTTTTTTTTTTCTGCGGTGAATGGAGACGGTATGAGAGGGAAAAGCGAGACAGGACTATTATTACCGTCTCTACACCTACGTGTTAGGTACATAGTAGGTGGAGAAGGCATTGTATTCACCCAAAAATTCAATGTCAAGGTTTCACCCGAAATGCTCGTTTTACGGTCCCTGTATGTAAAAAAAGCATATTTAGAAAATGGTCCATTTGTATGATATCGTAACTCCAAAACGCAAAGTCGATAATAAACCAAACTTGATATATAAGTAGATTATCTTTCAGGAATGCGACAAGAAAATGTTGAGAAAAATTGGCCTACTCCAAACCACCAATTACTTAAAAAAAGTTCGAAAACGATGGTTTTCTCAAAAATAGCTCTAACGATTTTGATCAAAATACAGACATACATTAAATACATTTATATAACCAATAAAATCTTGAATTTTCTGCAAATAGTCTCGGGATCTCATTCTGGACGACTTTTGCACAACTGGTAAACCGGAAGAGATAGGAAGAGATAGAAAGAGACTACACAAAAATGTATATCTCGTTAAAACACATTTTTATACATATTACTTTCCATACATACTATATACATAGTGTATAGAGAAGATATTGTATTGCACCCGGAAATTTTATACCGAGATTTCACCTGAAATATGTGTTTTGAGACCCCCTGAATCCCCCCAAAAAAAACATTTTTATAAAAATGTCCGTGTATGTGTGTGTGTTTGCGCGTGCCTGTAGGCAGCATAGCTCAAAAACGAATAGGCCGTTAAATACCAAACTTGGTATTTAAGATTGGCATCGTCCAAGGATGCGACACGAAGCTTTTAAAAAGAAATCGCCCCACCCCAAACTACCATTTACATGTAAACAATTTCGAAAAGTTGTATTTTCTTAAAAATGGCTCTAATGATTTTGATTAAAATATCGTACATTAAAGATGTTTACCTGACAAATAAAATATATATTTTTAATTTTTTGGGAATAGCCTCTGAAAACTACTTTATTCAGGATGAATTTTACGGAATTTTGCATAACTGCTAAACCGTAAGAGATGGACAAAAACTTACCACACACAAAATATAGAACACGTTAAAACACACAATTTATGTTATATACATTTCTTTCGTGGAGTTGATCGTTTTTGGGACATTCCTTATGTTGGTTTCAGCTTCGAAAAATCTACTTTTCTCATACAGGAATTTGTCATCTCCTGTCCATACAAACAAAAGAACTTCAGTCACATAGCAACCAGTTTTGGACTATCACTTTAACGTATGGTACTCCCTTATTTCGCTTCTACTTACAAGGAAGCAAGTAAAAGACTATTTATGCTAACTTTTTCTGGGTTAGCATTAAGTAAATAGAAGCATTAGCTTCTTAAGAATAATTTGTTGCAAAGATGTAGAGAAAGTCATGTGAATGGAATACATCAGGTTTCTTGTGTTAAATCATGTAGTGTATCACATAATTTATCCGTTCATATTATCAAGATCTGATGAGACTGTAACACTAAACTCTTCTATAATATTTCTAGGTTATGGTTCCCTATTTTAGTTTCATAAAATAAGGATATTTGTAATTATATTTACATCTTTGTTATGTTATAATTAATGCTGAAAGTTCCACTATTTCTTTACCGGAAATGTTTCAACATGTGTCAAACTCAAACGGATAAATTATGATATGGTTCTGAAGATGTAAATAAGGTAATCATTAACCTTGGGGTCTGCTGCTGATGGCCTTAGCTCACAATTTCTTGTCTGCCAATCAAATATAAGTTGGAGGGCTGTCGGCTTTGTAGAAGACGTGTGTCGAGAGCAGAACCCTAGTCAATATCACCCGACAGACACAAGAAAAATTGCATACCTTGCAAGCTCTGCTGAAGAAAACACATCACGGAATGAGAGGCAAACTCTTGAGAGCACACAATTTTTATTAGGCTTCCTGACTTGACAACTTCTTTCCTATAAAATCATTTCATTGAATATTTTAACCCTTAGTTGCCTGCACTAGTATACTACATGTGCCATTTTTCTTTTAATTCAAGCTTAAAACTGGAGTTCTAATAGTAAAAATCTGGTGTGTTCCATTCACATGACTTTCTCTATACCCCTACAACAAACTATTCTTAAGAAACTTATATTTCTATTAACTTCATGCTAATCAGTAAAACATTAGCAGAAATAGCCATATTACATGCTTCCTTGTAAGTAGAGGTGAAATAAGGGAGCATCATAGGTTAAAGTGATAATCAAAAGCTGGTTGCTATGTCACTGAAGTTCCTTTGTTTGTATGGACAGCGGTTGACAAATTCCTGTATGAGAAATGTATGTTTTTCATAGCAGAAACCAAAAATAAAGAATGTCACAAAAACGACGAACTCCACGAAAAAAAACGTATATAACATAAACTGTGTGTTTTAACGTGCTCTACACTTTTGTGTAGTAAGTCTTTGTCCACCTCTTACGGTTAGCAGTTATTCAAAAGTTAGTAAAGTTCACCCAGAATAAACTACTCTTCAGAGGCTATTCCCAGAGAACTCAAGATATTCATTTTATTTGTCAGTAAATATCTTTAATATACGAAATTTTAATCAAAATCGTTAGAGCCATTTTTGAGAAAATCAAATTTTTCCAAAAAAGTTCCATGTAAAGGGTAGTTGGGGGTGGGGGGATTTTTCTCAAAATGTTCGTGTCGCATCCCTGGCAGATACTAAACCTAAATACCAAGTTTGGTATTTTACCGACTTTTCGTTTTTGAGTTATCGTGTTCACAGGCACACGGACACACACACACGGACCTTTTTCCGAAAATGTTTTTTTTAGATAAAGGGGACCCTAAAACATATATTTCCGGTGAAATCTCGGTATCGAATTTTTTGGTGGAGTGCAATACATTCTCTCTACACTATGTACATAGTGCCTATAGAGAAAGTAAAAATATTTGGGAATAAGCCTATAGAATTATACAAAATAATAGAGAAAATAGCAATGAAAATAAATGTAGATCTTTTATTAATATTTTCTTCCAAATTAAAGGTTTAAATTCTTCTAAACCAGTTTCCATAATGCTGCCAAAGGCACTACTAAAGGAATAGTTCAAATGGCCATGAGTGTTAGGCGATAAGTAATGGACTGGCCATCCATTCCAAGCCAAATGTTTCAAGTTCAAATCCCAGTGATTGTTGTAAATGACGGGGAGAGCGCAAGTAAATAATAGATGTGATGCTTTGAAGTTAATGGGGTTACATTTGGTTGTAGTTATGTTGGTTTTTTCTTTTATTCATTTAAGAAAATCACTGCAATTTTAGGGCAGAAATGGTGTATATTTTTACACTATAAAACGGTCTTGATTATTTGTCGTTTATGGTTGAAGGTTGGTATAACATGAAATTAATCCTAGAGTACCACCCTATTTGTATAATTACGCTTAAAACAAGCGGAACTTAATGGTACCGAAAGACATCAAAGATTTAAATAAAACCTTATAGAGTGTTATCATGTTTAATAATTTATAATACATAGTGTGTTTTCTTTCAAATAGAAAACTTGGTACTTCACGTACTTGCAAATTTCCGGGGGAGATACCTTTCAAGCATAGACGGCATAGATCAGCTGCGACAAATTCGCTGTCATTTTAAGGTAATGATTACCGTGATTACCTTTGTGGTTGAAGCTTAATGAACTATTTTCTGGACTTCCTATAAATATATCTATGTTCTATTTATATGCTCAGCTGTTCTGCAAACAGACTATTCTTGTAAACCATTATTCTTTTATATACATCATAGAAAAATATATAATCAACCTATTAATATAATTATAATTTTAATTGCATCATATCTATTCTTAACTTTAATTGCAGTTGTTAAAATTATTAATATTTCAAAATTAAGTCTTCTTACTTTTAAAACTTCAAAGGGAAGAAATTCTTATCATTAATTCCCAAAACTAATGCAGACACAGTTCTTATTACTTGCTTTCTTTAAGTAGAAGGGAATACATTAGACCAAAGCGACAGTGAACTGTTAAAAAGCTGTTACTAAGCGATTTTCTTCGAAATTCCGTTCTGAATTTATTAATAATTTTAATATGACATATTAATGCTATTTTTAACTAACCTTTTTCATGATTTGTAGCCAGGAGTAACAGAGATTAAGCGTATGAGGACTTTCTGTTTGATATCTTAAGTAATCTAAATGTAAACCAATAACAGAAAATATCTCGGAAACGGTTAACTCTACAAAAATATGTATATGAGGTATACATTGTGTTTTAACGAAATCTACATTTTATGAAGTAAGTTCTTGTCTATTTCTTATGCTTAAGAAACTATGTAAAAGTCATTCAGAATGAAAAGCAACTCAGGGTCTATAATATATTTAATATATATTTAACGGACTTTTCGTCTTTCAGGTATGTGGCACACAGACACACACAAATAGACACACGGAAATTTCTCAAACTTTTTAGATTCACAGATCCTCAAAACATGCATATCCTATGAAATCTTTAAATAGTTTGTAAAATTATTGGGTGGGACACAATAACTTCTCTATATACCATGTACATTGTGCATACGTTCTAGATAAAGCAAAAAGTAAAAACAAAGAAGTGCCAGTACGACTGAAATACGGTACTGCAAGCTAAGCATAATAAAAGTGCAAGTTTTACGTTGAGCCTTGTAACTATATACCTTGTGTTGGACCACACTTCTCCAAACAGAAATTGAATCAACAGGATAAATATCAGACATTGCCCATGTATTTATTCACTTATTTCCGAGTAAAATACTTCAGTACTATAGGGCATTCAAATGGAATCTCTTATGTCACAAAACCATTACATGACTAATGTAATTTAAAAAATCTGATGTGTTCCATTCACATGACTTTCTCTACATCTCTGCAACAAATTATTGTTAAAAAACTTATGCTTCTATTTACTTCATGCTAATCCAGAAACAATTAGCAGAAATAGTCTTATTACTTGCTTCCTTGTAAGCAGAAGCGAAATAAGGGAGTACCGTAGGTTAAAGTGATAGTCAAAAACTGGTTGCTATGTGACTGAAGTTCCTTTGTTTATATGGACAGGAGTCGACAAATTCCTGTACGAGAAAAGTATAAGTTTTTCAAAGCTGAAACCAAAAACAAGGAATATCTAAAAAAGGATCAACTCCATGAAAAAAAATTATGTAATATAAATTCTACGTTTTAAAGTGCTCTACATTTTTTGTGTGGTAAGCTATTGTTCATCTCTTAAAGTTTAAGTTATGCAAATTTCCGTAAAATTCATCCAGAATAAAATAGTCTTCAGAGTCTATTCCCAGAAAATTCAAGAAATATATTTTATTTGGCAAGTAAATATCTTAAATATAAGAGAATTTAATCAAAATCGCTAGGGCCATTTTTAAGAAAATCAACATTTTCGAACTTTTTCCATATAAAGGGTAGTTTGGGGTAGGAGGATTTTCTTAAAAATCTTCGTGTCACATCCTTGGAAGATATCAAACTTAAATACCCAGTTTGGTTTTTAGCGCTCTTTTCGTTTTTGAGCTATGCTGTCCATAAACACACAGACACAGACACATACACAGACAGAGAGACACATATGAACCCTTTTTCCAAAAATGCTTTTTTTGGTTTCAGGGGGACCCAAAACATGTACTTTCGGTGAAATCTCGGTATCTAATTTTTGGGTGGAATACAATACCTTCTCTAGACACTATGTACATAGTACGTGTAGAGGAAGTAAAAATGAATCTAGGCTTGCAGAATAGCATAATTTGGATCGGGATTTGAATACTGTAATCGTGCGCCCAAAGTTATTTGACGGCTCAGTGCATATCTGCCATTTACCTGAACGGAACAATGTTATGTTTCAGTTAAAATAAATTAGATGGAAAATAATAACAATTAATTGTTCTTTCACACAAGTTGAATGCATATAGATAGAAAAAAACATGTGAATATATCACATAAATACTTCTTTATTTGTATTCCTTTGCTCTTAGCAAAGATAACGGAAATTCAAAGCCATCATACGGCAACCCACTCGTTAAAATATACAAATAGCGCCTGAAGTCTCTATATTCCCCTATTTCAGTTGTACCTATCCGGAAATATATTATAATACAATTTCTGTAAATGTGTGTCTCGAACAGGAAGAAGAAGAAGAAGAAGAAGAATAGGTGTGTGTAAGAATTCTCTGTACAAGATTGAGGTGAGAAGACTGCGAAACCTTTTTATTGCCAGCGAAGCAAATTCTTCCTCGAAGTTTTTGTAATTTCTGCTCCAAAATAATCCTTTTGGGTATTTCGAGTATTTTAAGATTTGAAAATCTTCTGCTTTGCATGAGGGGCTTATAAAGGGGTGGATAGCATCCGGTTGTACAATTAAGAAATTGCAGAGTTAGGACAGTTAACAGTGGACAATTAAGGTTGGAAGTTCAGATGCAGTTATCTTGTGAATTATTATTTGGCAGTTAAGTTGTAATTCGACGCTCAGCGGTGTTCTTTGATGAGCATGTTTGAGTATTAAGTACTATGCTGAGTGTCTAGATAAGAAACAAAATGTGTTTCGCAACATTCGCGGTCTCACCATACTATTAGTCAAAATTTCCCTAATAATTGACCAGGTACAGAAGCTATTGAACTGCCAGCAAGCATAATTACTGGACACTTCCCAAAAACTTCATATACTAGAAAACTTTTACGGGGGTTGCTTCTGTATGGAGGAGTAATGGAAAGACGTAAGCATATATCACCACATGATAATATAAGTAGATCTACTACCTATGTTAAATACATCGCGCAGCGTTGGTATCTCAGCCTGCATTCAGCATTGCCACCTGAAACCTTTATGATGTGTTGAAACTAGAGCCGTGGTCTTTCTGAGAAACGAGTTATAATCAACACATACATCAACACATTCTCTGGTGGGAATACAGTAACTTGCCTCCTCTCTAAGAAGCAAACTTTGGTGCATAAACGGACAAGTATGAACCGATCAAAGGGCATGTTTTGTACTACACTATACACACGCATAAACATTTTCTCTCTTTATAACGTATCAAATTCGGAACTTTTAAAACAAGGATACTGTTTCAGATCCGCGATACTTCCTAAAAGATTATCAGATGATGCTTATCACAATAAAGCAGGTATGTATTCTAATATATCTTGCCATCGTGAGAAGAAAGACATTTTATAAATAAAATGCAATTTCATTTCCCATTATAGTTGCATGTATCGCCCAAGGTGATAGCCATACAGAAGATGAATGTTTGCTTGGTATTCTCCTGGCGGCGGTTTATCACAGATCATGAATACTAAGTTGGTCAAGGGATATCATCTCTCGCTCATGCTTTTGTCTCTGCACAATCGATGGAGCCCATGCCCGGACAATCCCACCAAGGGTGCACATTCGCACTTCATATTTCTTTTTGTTTGATCCTTTGAGAATAACGAGCTCCATATCTCACTCATGCGGTTATTTAGTTACCTTCTCTTCGGCTTCAGTTCGTTATTCAGGTAGAAAAGGTCACAGATCACCCATTGTTAACTTGAAGTGAGTTGTTCCCGTCCAAACTTCCACCACGAGTACGAGTTCCCATTGTGTTAGTTTAACATTTATGTTAGTACAAACTTCCAGCGAATATTTGGATTCTATAAAACACAATTTTACGCTGTGCTGCTTTTACAGTTTAAATTTACAAGTCTTGTGGATATGAGGGGTAGATTCTCGCATTGAATTCGTGGAGCTAAGCAGAAAAGTATATTCCTCTCCTTTCTGAAAGGTAGTTTCATATATTTATCGAACGTTTTAATGACAGTATTCAAATGGTCATTTATGTTTTCCTATTGAATACACATTTTAAAAAAGGAATCTTATACCTAAAGATTTTGTTAAAATAATGTATAGCCAGAGGGCCCAGCAGCCCCATAATTCAGATAGCCTTTCTTATGATAAAAGAGATGTAGAACTTAACGGGACAATTCCAAGTAAACACCAGCTCGTGGTGGTATTAAAATACTGTAAGCGACCCTGTTTCAACCTTTGCTTATTAAGAGAACCGGTGAGACAATGGAGCTCATTGAGGGGCAATAACTAAGTTTGTTCTAAGTCCATGATGATATACAGAAGCAGTGTAAACAGTTCGAAAAGGCTGTTAACAGTTTTTCGTATCTGTTACAGAACCTTATATGACAGAATAAAGTCTGCTTTTAGAATGAGAGATAATTAAAGAGTGTTTATTTCAGCTTTCAGTATCCGCCGATAGCTAATTTTGTGTGCCCTAACGGTATGATCTAACATTAAGGCCGCGTAACGAAAGCATGTAGTGTTGCACTACATTATTATTACTAGTATTACATTGTTGTTTTTATCATTGTGCACTATACTCATAAGCAGAGTTAATGAAAACAAGAGAGTGCCGTATACAGAAAGTGCTAACCCGATAGCATATAGTGTTTCGCTGTATTATTATATTACTATTAGTAGTAATTACTTAAGCAGAGTAAATCAAAACATTAAAGTATATTTACGAAAAATTCAAACACGGGAGCAACAGACATTTCGCTAAACATGAAAGAATCGTAACGAAATGTTGCAAACACGAGAGGACGTCACAGTTGAATTTTGCCCACTTTTGTGTTTGCATGCTTTTCATTACTAGTTTTCATGGTTTGATATTCTACTAGCGCAAGGTGGTAATAATAATAATAATAATAATAATAATAATAATAATAATAATAATAATAAAAATAAAGAACTTAAACACTACGTGCTTTTATGCATGGTTTCTGTTACGGAGACCTTACAGTTTTTATTTAATCCTCTTTAATAAAGCAGATACATTCTCTAATATTAAATATGAATAGATTATACACGATTACAAAGCTAGCTATGTGCGAATATTGATAGGTGAAATAAATACCCTTTAATTACTTGTCAATCTAAAAGTCTCCATTTTGTCCAAAAATAAAAAGTCTGTAAAATATATTAACAGCTTTTGGTCTGTTTAAATGATCTTTTATATTAATGGAAACTCTAGTACAAACCTGGGAAATGTCTCCCAATGAACTCTCCGTTTCCGCTGGTATGCAGAAGTAGAACGAAAATTGTTCACGCTAACACCGCACTGACGGATGTTTAGTTGGAATTGCCCCGTTGAGTACTGCAGCTATTTTAAAGCACAAAAGATCATCTGGACACATGACATTTGGCGCTGTTGTACTACTTGGTATCTATATTGCAATACTTTGTATCAGCTGGTTGGCAGCAGAAAAACAGCATGAGCAATAAAATTTCAAGTATTATTTTTGTGCTTAAACTGACACTGTGGGCGCCGTGATCGAGTGGTTAGACTGCTTACTTTCCAACTATACGGCACCGGTTCGATGCTAAGTGCCCGCATGTCGGATTTGTGGTGGAAGAAGCGGCGTCTGGGCGGGTTACCCCTGCCACTCATTCCTCCAATTGTTCCATCACTACTTTTCCTAGCATCCATTTCGATTGCATATTATATCATCCACTTCCCCATGCTCATGCTTATGTTACGGGCCTACCTCTCGTTCCATGCTCTTCATTCGGTGTTACGTGCCGTTGTCTCTCCAGCAGGCTTCTCAACCCTAGGCATCCGCTTGTAAGTCCTAAGGGGGGTGTCAGTCTTAAATAAGCCAACCACGAGTAAGAGCACTATGCAGATGGAAAGTGATAGCACAAGAGTAAACATCCTGTTTGTAATTATCCTAAAATGTGTATAATTTGCTATAATATCGTCTTACATTTATTAATATACTGCAGTAGATATATACTGTTAATAGATATTAATGTTCTTAAAAGAAGAATTTTGTCGAATCATTGTACGTACATTAAAAAGAGAAATAACTCTATAGATTCGGTATAAACCCATTAGCTTAAATTAGGCTTACCTTTAAGGTGTCTTAAATATATTTTAGTCGTATTTAAAAATGAGAAATAATTCATTTGCTATTAATATAGTATTTTGATAAAATACATAATCCATTAATCTGCAAGTTTCGAATTGGAATTTTTTCCAGTTTCTTGTAGAATTAACAATGTTATCACATTCCACATACTCACATGCACCAAACTCTTTCTTTATCAATTAAATGCATGTAGTACTGCATTAATATACAAGCAGTTATACAAATATAATAAGAAACAATACTTCAATCGCAAGAAGAAAGAAAGGAAAAAAAACCCTCATAAAATGTTATATTTAATTTAGCATCTGGCCCTTTCTTCCGTGAAAATAAACAATTAAAACAACGACCTCCCCACGAATCATGCATTATCTAATCACCATGAAATACGAAGTCAATCTATTTTTACTTACTCTACAAGTATCATGTGTATAGCGTATATAGAAGATATTGCATTCCACCCAAAAATACGATGCCGAAATTTCACCGGAAATAGAGGTTCTAGAGTCCCCTGTATCCAATGAAAGCATTTTAGAAAAAGGTCCGTCTGTCTGTGATAACTCAAAAACGAAAAGGCGGTGAAACACCAAACTTGGTACTTGAATATAATATCTTCAAAAGATCGAGACAAAGATTTTGAAGACATTTCCCTACCCCCAACTATCCTTTACATGGAAAAAATTTCGGAAATTTTGATTTTCTCAAAAATGGCTCTAACGATTTTGACTAAAACACGTGTACACAAGACATTTCAACGAAAAATACAATGCATATCTTGAATTTTCTGGGAATAGGCTTTGAAGATCTCTTTATTCTGAATGAATTTTGCTGCATTTTGCATAGCTAATACACCGTAAGGGACAAAAACTTACTACGCAAAAATGTAGAATTCATTGAAATACACTTCATTTTTTTTTTTTTTCCCCGTGAAGTTGACCGTTTTTGAGATATTCCTTGTCGTTAGTTTCAGTATTAAAATACTACGGGCATTTTCAACTCCTGATAATGTAAAGAAATGGATTTCATCCACATGCATCCAGCCTTTAAAATATTTGACTATCGTTTTAGCCTAGTGTATTCCAGTAGTTCCTTCTATTTACAAGAAGGCATTTCTGCTAAAATTTATCTCGATTAGCATGAAGTAAACAGAAAGATCAAATTTTTTGCAATAATTTGTTACAGAGATGTAGAGAAAGTGATGCGAATGGAACCCATCAGATGTTTATATCAATAGTTGCAGAAATGTCGGCTGAGGTGATCGTAAGTTTAGATATCACGTGACTTAACATCCCCGTATTTGTCGTGTGTCGATAATCCATCGGGCGTTAAAAGAGTTGCAGATCTCAAAGGGACTATTTCAAATTAAAACCAGTCAGTGGGGAACTGATGGAGCCATCTTTCTTTTATCCCTTTCAGTGAAGACTTTCCGCTCATCGTCTCCACTGCTAAGCAAAGGGGGCAAACGAAGGTCGTTCCGTGAGTTCCCCACTGAGCGCGTTTAACTTGAAATAACTTCGTTGAGTTATACAACCCTTTTAACACAAGCAGGGATGTAATTATGGACACGCCAAAAACGGGTCAGCTGAGACACCTTATACGGCATTGTCATTTTTCTATTGCCTGGCATAATCGTCAAGGCATTAATATAAAATTTACAGGCTATTAAGAGAGACGTAAGAATAGGATCAGTGAATTAGAATTGCATAAAACACTTTAAAAAAAATCATGTTTATTATGTTGGGTTGCGTAATTTACGTGTTGGTGCCTTAAACTTTGAAGTGCAGTCTATATTTTTAATCTTATTGCAAGTTAAAATGCATATTATTTGGCTAATGAGATCATTGTTTTTCTTCTGTAAATGAATCTATTTTCCTATCATATAACCATCATATTTGTTCAATCAAAACCTCTAATTTATTTCTACAATTAGAAAACCTTTTAAAATAAAAACACCATGTTTCAGTTATTTTCCGGTTTCATAGGTTTCCGTTCTAGAAATGGTTGTATTAATAAAACGAGATACACTTAAATGAAATCGCATATAATTACGATGAAGGAATAATTCCTTCAAAGAGCATTGTTGCGATTTTTTCACAAGAAAACATTTTTTATATCCGGTATGAACATACACAGCTCTTAAAACTTGGGTGCAGGTAAATGTTTGCTCATAATTAAGGATAATCACTGTAAAAATTGAGCACGTATCATGCATTATGCATATAATTATCCGTTATACAAGGGATACTTCCCACATTGATGTAGCCTGACCTGTAATTTTATAGTGAAAATACAACGAAAACAAATATTCCCGTGTCACGGTTTTCTGTTCCATACTTTCTCTTCATCGGAAAAAAATAACCATTTTAAGTTGTTTCCGCTGACTGCATGTTTGTTTTCTGCCTGAATGTTTAGCTCCCTTGTAGCATGCAAACTACTGATAATGAACCTTGCTCGCACCGCTCTAAAGAGCCGGTCCCCATGGCCGCGCTCGCCAAGGCGTCCCGCTTTGGTGCTTCGTAGCGCTGGGGATCGTGGGTTCCAGTCCCGCCTTGGGCATGGGTGTTATATGTTTGTGTTTATGTGTGTGTTGTAAAAGTAAGAAAACAGCAATCCAGTAATAATACAGAAAAACAAGGTAAAAATGAAAATAAAGATAAATAAAAGTAGGGTATACAATGCCGGAGTCCCGATCAAACTCCGGTACCGTATTAAAAAAAAAAAAAGATAACATAACAGAGTTCATTTAGTGAATAGAATAACTCTAGGCTTGTACACCATGTACATCATATATAGCATATGGAGAAGGTGTCCTATTCCATCCAAAAATTCGATACCGAGATTTCACCGGAAATACATGTTTTTGGTAGTTCTTTGAGTCCCATAAAATCATTTTTAGAAAAAATTCCGTGTTCTTTATATCTGGACAACATAACCATAAACGAAAAGTCAGGTAAATACCAAACTTGGTATTTAGGTTCAGTATCTGCCAAGAAGATTTTCAGGGAAGCCACACAACCTTCACCTACACTTTACATTGGACATTTTTTGAAAATTTGTATTTTATCAAAAATGACTGTAATGATTTTGATTAAAATATCATGTGCTTAAGATATTTTCATAATGTGTGAAATATATATCTTGAATATTCTCTATAAACCTGTTCATTCTTTATGAATTTTTCACATATGCTTTAAGAGACAGACAAAATCTTACTACCAAAAAATATAAATATAATTAAATCACACAATTTATATAATATTCAGTATTTTGTATAGTTAACCGTTTCAAAGATATTCCTTTTATTGATTTAATTTTAAACTGATTTTACTATTCTCAAGCGGAAAGTCAACTTTTATTTAATTTCTTTTGTTTTACTCCCGTGAATGCAAAAAAGAATTGAATTTCAATTGTTTTACATAGTGACAGCTTTTAAAGGATATGGCTGTCGCTTTAAGCTAGTGTATTCCCTTATTTTCCTTCTACTTACAAGGAGGCAAGTAATAAGACATTTCTCTTAATGCTTATCTCGAATAGTGTGACGCAGATAAAACAATTTTTATAACGAACGTGTGTTTATAGAATATCTAGAGAAAGTAAAGTGAGTGAAATATCAGATATTTTATGCGTTCGGGGCTCCAATAAATAAACTGAAGAGATAAAATTTGATTATTTTTGAAGTTCTTTGGTTTAATATGTTTAAAATACCGACATTAGGAATTAAAAAGGCATCATTAGGGAATCATTCTGATTTAAAATAAGTTTTTCTTGTTATATTTGGATTTATGATAGAAAGTCCAGACAAGGATGTTTTTATTTTCGATCTGCTTTCACTAAAAAAAAAAAGTTCTAATAACGACCCTTTGTTAATCAGGTTATCTACCACACAATGGCTACCGAAAACAACTATGTTTTCGCGTTAGGCAGGTTTCCGGTTTATGAGCATTATTTAACTTCGGAAATAGCTCAAATCCAAAATTTGTATTAATTTGCTCAGGTTACCGGTATATGGAATAGATTACGGGGGCAAAAAGAGATAAGGTAGGTTTTATTCGCGTTTGCAGCCATTCACTGGACTATCTGTGTTAAACCTTTGGTTATTGAGTAACTGCTTAAGATTAGTCGAATTTGTATTTTCATTTTTTTCCAACTTCATGTTTTATTGCATATCAATATTTGAAATCTCCCACTTATTTTGGTATAATTTTAATAGAGGTAAGTTTATTGTAAATGGTACAAAAATATTGTTGAAAATTATCTTGTGTAGTAGCTTTTTAGAACATTTTGGTACACTCGCTTACTAAAACATCAATAACTTTGTAAATATTAATGTTAGGAAAGAGACATTTTTCTTATTTTGATCGGAAAGCTATATATTATCTATTGGCTGCATTGGCATATCGGTCATATTTTTTTCATGGGAGAGTCTGAAGTTCTGCGAACTAGTGTTTGATTACATTTTCTTTTTAATTTTATGTTTGAAAGCAGTTTCTGAAGAAATAAAATTTTCACTTCATATACCCCATTATCTCATTGATTAATTGACATTAAGAGCCGAAATATTTATCACACATTTGCCCCTAAATAGGTTATATTTTAATGAAAATGCTGCTATGCATATGGATTAGTTTTTTTTTAAATTCAAAAATCATCATTTTTCAATAAAATTATGAGAGCTTCATTTTTAAAATATCATAAATTTGTTTCTAATGAACAGAATTAATTTATTTTTCATTAATTAACAGTAAACATATTGCTGAATATAACTTGAAAGCTTTTAGCTCACTATCTCAAATAGTTGTGGAGATAATGAGTCAAACTAATATTGGCAATCTAAGGCATTTCGACTTCCCTTAATGGATAATTAATAGGTCCAGTCAGTCTCGGAAATCGTCCATGGTGGCCAGGCTATTTGATGTCCTGACCACAAACATACAACTCTGTTCATGATGTCCTGTCGGGGGCAGAGGATGCGATCGCCTTGCACTACCTCAGGCATTCATAACGCAAAGGGAAGTAAAGGGAAGCACATCTTAAAGCTGAAACATAGTCCTAATACAAATAGTTTGCCTATATTCCTCTTCAATATAAAAAGATATCTGATGTGTTCCATTTACATGTCTTTCTCTACATCACCACAACAAACTATTTCTTTTATTTACTTCATGCTAATCGAGAAAAAATCAGCAGACATAGTCTTATTACTTGCTTCCTTTTAAGTAGAAGGGAAATAAGGGAGTAATATTGGTTAAAGTGGTAGTCAAAAGCCGGTTGCTATGCGGTTGAAGTTCCTTTATTTGTATGGATAGGAGTTGACAAATTCCGTCTGAGAAAAGTATAAGTACTTTATAGCTGAAGCTGATAAAAAGAAATATTTAAAAACGATCAATTCCGCGCAAAAAATATATATGACATGAGTTGTGAGCTTTAACGGGATCTACATTTTTTGTGCAGCAACCTTTTGTCTCTCTTACGGTTTACCAGCTACGTAATATTCAGCAAAATTCACTCAGAATAAACAGGTTTTCAAAGGCTATTCCCAAAAAATCAAGATATAAATGTTATTTACCTTATAAATATATTTAATATACGCCATTTAAATCAAAATCCTTACAGCCATTTTTGAGAAAATCAAGATTTTCTAAATGTTTTCCATGTAAAGGGTAGTTTAGGATGGGGAGATTTTTTTTTTTTGGATACAGGGGACCCTGAATCGTGTGTTTCCGGTGAAATCTCAATGTCGAATGTTTAGGTGAAATGCAATACCTTTCTGTATACTATGTACATAGTACGTGTAGAGAAAATAAAAACGTACTCTTACAAAACAGACAGTATTACTGGCTTTCAACAATGTGATATTACGCCTAAACAATATATGTGTTCCTATCTACAGGATACAAGTACCACAACTGAAACAGAAGATAGCAGGATCATTCATTTCAAATTGTGCTACATTTTAGGTTTATTTGAAACATTTGTGTCTATAAATTTGGTATTGTTAACGTTTTAGAAAATAATCCAAATCTAAAATGATTAACAGGTACATCAGCCTTTATCGGTTTCTTGGAAAAGAAATAAATTCCTTAGTTCAAGAAGGAACAATGTTTACAAGGCTCCTGAAGAGAACCCTCTTTAAAATTAATTTAAAATTAATTAATCAATAAATCATATAAACTTGCCTTAAATTTAAGTCTATTTTTACTTTCTCTATACACACTATGTACATCATTGATAATTAATTAATCAGTAAATCATATAAACTTACCTTAAATTTCAATCTATTTTTACTTCCTCTATACCTACTCTATGCATAGTGTATAGGGAAGGTATTTCACTCCACCCAAAAATTCGATACCGAGATTTCACCGGAATTAATTCCCAAAAAATCTGATGACTTACATGACTTACTCTGCATCTCTGCAAAAAATTGTTGTTAAAAAGCTTATGCTTCTTTTTACTTTATGCTCATCAAGAAAGAAATAGCAAAAATACTTTTATTACTTGCTTCCGCGCAAGTAGAAGGGAAGTAAGGGAATAGCATAGGCTAAAGATTAAATCAAAACCGGGTTACTATGTGTCTGAAGTTCTTTTGTTTGTGCGGACAGGAGTTGACAAATTTCTGTATGAGAAAAGTATAAGTTTTTTAAAGATGAAACCAAAAACATGGAATATCTAAAAAGACGATCAACTCCACGAAAATATATATAACGTAACTTGTATGTTTTAACGTGCTCTACATTTTTGTGTGGTAAGCATTTGTCCACCTCTTATGGTTTAGCAGTTATGCAAAATGGAGTAGTCTTCTGAGGCTATTTTCAGAAAATTCAAGATATACATTTTATATGTTACGTAAATATCTTTAATATACATATTTTAATTAGTCATTAGAGCCATTTTTTAGAAAATCAACATTTTCAAAAATGTTTCCATGTAAAAGTTAGTTGAGGGTGGAGGAATTCTTTTAAAATCTTCGTGTCGCATCCTTGGAAGATACCAAACTTATATACCTAGTTTGATATTTAACGGACTCTCGTTTTTGAGCTATGCTGTCCTCAGACATTCAGACTCACACACACACACACCCCGTCCTTTTTCTAAAAATGTTTCTTTTTTGGATTCAGAGGGACCCAAAACATGTATTTCCGGTAAAATCTCGGCATCGAATTTTTGGGTGGAATGCAATACCTTCTCAATATACTATGCACACAGTACCTCTAGAGACAGTAAAAAGCATTTTCAGAAAAAGGTCCGAGCGTGTGTCCGTTGTCTGTGAACACAACTCAAAAACGAAAAGTCGGTAAAACACCAAATTTGGTGCGCAAGTTTAGTATCTTTCAGGGATGCGACACTAAGATTTTGAGTAAAATCACCCCTCCGCCAACTACCCCTTACATGGAACTTTTTTTTTTTCGAAAATTGTGATTTGCTCAAAAATAACTCTAAATATTTTTATTAAAATGTCATATATTAAAGATTTTTAGGTCATAAATGAAATGTATATCTTGAGTTTTTTCTAGGAATAGCCTATGAAGACTACTTTGTTCTTGATGAATTTTACGGAATTTTACATAACTGCTAAACCGTAAGAGATGGACAAAAACTTACCACACAAAAATGGAGCACGTTAAAACACACAATTTATGTTGTATTCATTTTTTTTCATGGAGACGAGCTTTTTTGAGATATTTCTTGTTTTTGGTTACAACTTTGAAAAACTTATACTTTTCTCATACAGGAATTATTCAACTCCTGTCCATACAAACAAAGAAACTTCAGTCACATAGCAACCAGTTTTTGACTATGATTTTAATCTATGGTGCTCCCTTATTTCGTTTCTACTTACAAGGAAGCAAGTAATAAGAATATTTCTGCTAATTTTTTCTCGATGAGCATGAAGTAAATAGAAGCATAAGCTTTTTAACAATAATTAGTTGCAGAGATGTAGAGAAAGTCATGCGATTGGAACACATCAGGTTTTTAATTTCTCTAATTACGACGTAGTGAAGGAATTGCAATCCATCCAAAAGTTCGACAACAAAAATTCACAGAATGTATACGTTTTGGGGTTCCTGTACACACATACACGCACATAAACAATTTACTTTCTCTGACATGTATATCAATACAGTGTATATAATAGGTAGAGGAGATATTGTATTCTCCCCAAAAACTCGAAATAGAAATTTCCAGGAAATATGTTTTGAGGTCCCCTGCGAAAAGAGCAGTTTTAGAAAAAGCTCGTGTGATTCTGTGTGTTGTGAGTGTGTGTGTGCGCTTATGGACAGCATACCTCAAACATAAAAAGACCGTTAAAACCAAACTTGGTATTCTTTTATTATATTTCAGGGCTGCGACGCGAATATCTTCAAAAAATCTCCCCACTACAAACTACCCTTTACATGGACATTTTTAAAAATTTGGTTTTTATCAAAAATAGCTGTAAAGGTTTTGATTAAAAATGTCGCACATTTACATCACTAATAAAATGTATGTTTTTAATTTTCTGGGAATAGCCTCTGAAGACCTCTTTTTCTGGAAGAGTTTAGTAGAATTTTGCATAGCGGTCATACTGTAAGAAATAGACAAAAACCTACTATACAAAACCAATATAGATCTCGTTAAAAGGCATAATTTGTCATATATGTTTTTTCAGGTAGAGCTAACCGTTTTTGAGAAATTCCTAAGTTTTTCAAATGGGACCATGCAAAGCGAACCGAACCTCAAATGCTTCACATAACCATCAGCTTTTAAAATCCTTGACTACATCTTTAGCACAATGTATTCCCTTATTTCCTTTCTTCTTACAACGAAGCGAGAAATAATACCTATTCTGTTAATGTTTATCTCGATTAGTAGGATGTTCTTAAAAGAGTAATCCTTTGTAACCTTTTATCGAACAGCTAGAGAAAGTTATGTGAATGGAACACATCAGATGTTGTGTGTGTCTGTGGATAGCATAGCACAAAAACGAAAAGACCTTTAAATGTCAAACTTAGTATTTAAGTAATCTTTCAAGATGATTTTTTAGGAAAATCTCTCTAACCCAAACTACCCTTTTTGCCAACATTTTTGAAATTTTGTATTTTTCAAAAATGACAGTAATGATTTTGATTAAATTACCATATATTAAGTATATTTACATCAAAAATAAAATGTATATCTTGAATTTTCTGGAAACTGCCTCTAAATACCTCTTTATTCTGAATTAATTTTGCTGAATTTTACATATTTATTAAACGGTAAGAGAGAGACAAAAATTACTGCAAAAAATATCGATATCCTTAAAACACATAATTTGTATCGTATACATTTTTTACAGAACTGACCATTTTCGAGGTAGTCCTTTTTATTGGTTTCAATTGTAAATTATGTAACTTTTCTCAAACGGGAAGCCATATTTCATTTCATCTCTCTTTTTTCAGTTGTTCTTATAGCGACCTGGTTTTAAAAGACGTAACTATTGCTTTAGCCTACTGTATTGCCTTATTTATCTTCTGTTTAGAAGGAGGTAAGTAATAAGATTTCTGCTAAGGCCTGTTTTTTTTTTGTTGTTTTTTTTTTTTGTTGTTGAAAGAATGGTTTGTTTGCAAAACAGACAGAGAAAGCGTGTGAATGAAACTCATCAGATCTTTTGCACAAAGTCTGAAATATGTAGTTCTAAAAACAACGATTGAAATATATACTCTCGGAAGTGAATTTTTGTTTTATTTTGTAAAGCAGTTACATTGTTTTACTTTAAGTCTGTTAATCGGCTCGGGTAAACGAGATCGTTAATGCATGGAATCGTAAACGGCAGGTCCAACTAGGGCCGTCCTACGTATTTGAGTTTTTCTTCCTCAAGATTTCCCTGAGCCTCATAACTGGCAAATAGCGGTTAACGCCATTTTTAGAATAAAAAGTATACACTGTCGTGTATAAAAAGTGGTCCATTTCTCTAGGTTGCATCACAAGTAGTATTTGCCCTCCTTAAAATTTCCTCCTTCAGGTTACCAATATTTTAATCCATCTAACAGATACCAGTTTTCCGTGATTGGTCTGAAAACAATTCAGGGGCATAAAACTGTCCAATGAATGGTCAAAATCTCTTACAATGAAATGATATTTCGGACAACACCTCTAAGCAAGATTTTTGATACGAAGGGTACGCAAAGGACACTAAGCCAATGACAAATAGATCGGCCTTCTAGATAAAGGAAGAGCTATTTACATCTCTGGTTAACCTGGGTGACAGCTACGAAATTTATAGAGCGCTTTTATGAGACACGAAGTTTAAAGCTATTGCCGCTACTAAACGGCAATAAAAAGGAAACATATTAAGTAAACGAATATAGGCATGAAAATACAAGTTTTAAGTTGTAATGTTAGTCATTCGACAGTTCAGCCACACTTTGAAGAAATTGAAGCATGCTGTACATCAGCGGCTAGAGTTATGTTCGGAAAACAGAGGTGGTGACGCAGGTAGGGGGTAGCCAGTTCTGTCAGTATCAACATAACCAGCTCCGTCCAATTATGGTATAGGTACATTATATATATTTTTTTTTTTTTTGTTGCTGTTAGAAAAAACTATGTAAAATAGTAATTTCATTACCGACATTTTTCACGAGACAATAGGAACCGTACGAATAGCAATGCAGCATGAATTACTCTGCGTTGTTACAAGTAAAATATTTGTTTATAGTCCCATAAGTTCTTTTGTGTGCAAATGGCGTTATCACAGTTTGTTGACATCATGGATGCATTGTGCTATGTGCCCATGGTCTGCCATACAACCACAGCACTGTGTTACTGTGATTCCTGTATACTCCGTATGGATAACTGAACATTCATTCGCTCTGTCTTATTTCGTTTGTAATCGGCTTACCCTCCCGGTATTTGTAAAAATGACACCCTCCCAAACTATTGTTTGCGGGTCAGAAGCCTGTCAGTGAGCCAACCTCACGAAGCCACACAGAATGGAGAACCTGTTACGAGGGGTCGACCCGAAGCCAGACATAAACATGAGGTAGTGTATGATATGAAATGTAACCGAAAGTGATGAGTGGAAAGGTGATGATGGAGCAATTGTTGGAAGCAGTGGCGGGGGAAAAACTAGAGGACCCGGAGAAATACCGCCCAGACGTCGCTTCTCCACCACAAATCCCACGTGCGGGCACTTGGGATAGAACTCGGGCCGGCTGCATGGAGACGAGCAGTCTATCCACTTGACAATGACACCATCTTCTCTCTTATTATGATACTAAAAATGAATAAAATGGAACCATTTTCTAAAGATTCTTTTTTTGGACTCGAGGGACCTCAAAACATATATTTCCGCTGAAATCTCGACGTCAAATTTTTGAGGAAATAATATTGCCTTCTCTGCCTATTATGTGCATAACACTTTTAGAGAAAGTAGAAACGCTGAACTATTTTAACTTATGATGTACAAAAATGATTATGATAAAAAATAATAATTCTTATGCTCAATTTACCACATAGCAAATACAAAAACGCATATGTACATATAAGACATACATTTGTAAAACCAGTACAGTTCGCGTAAGTAAGTAAAGTTCTCGTCATATATTAGCTGGAATATTTTATTCTGACGTCCATTGCTTCTTTAGAGATAATTCTTTCTGAGTGTAATCGGTTGAGAGAGAGATTATAGAGTAAAGACTCATTCGTCTTTTGTTATTGCCTAGCGCTCACAGAGTCAGAGTAGCTTTACATATTCAGTAGACGAAGTAAACCGCAAATCTCGTTTTCTGCTCGCAGAAGCTAAATCTTACTTTTCTTATAATTTCTATGGTGTTTACTTTTCTTTGTTCTCGTTATTAATTCTCTATCACGGATTCATGAATTTTCTGATGCTTATTCTTATTTTTTACTTACTTTTTACTTTCTTCTTTCTTCAGAGTAATCATTCTTTTGTCTTTCAATATCAATAGACACTTCTTGGATATTCCTATACTGTTAGAAAATAGTACAGATTTATTATTATTATTATTATTATTATTATTATTATTATTATTATTATTATTACACACACTTCGTAGCTCTGGTCGCGCTGTGAGAGGAGCGGAAATTTCTCTATTAATTGTTTTTCTATTTCTCTTTGTTCCTTATTCAACTCTCAACGGCTCTTCGGTCCGTACCATCCATATGCTTCACATCAGAGGGGTAACATTTGCTTTAAATCGATATGAATTTTTTTTTTTCTGTGATCGTAATAAAAGTTAATGCATTATTTAAAAGTTTAACAGAGGTGTGCCCCTGCCTCAATTCACCTACATGAATAATAGTAACGGAAAAATATTAAATATTACATCTTGAAATTTGTTACAAACATAACGCTTAGGGACAACATGATTTTACGTATAATTTTTCGAAAAAGCTTAATAATAAGAGTGATTGTCCACCTTATTAATCAAACTCCCTATTCAAAGGGTAAACTGTATAACTTGTTTCTGGAACATATTTTATATAAAATATTAAGTTTCATATCAATCGGTTTGACCCTTCTTGTGTAAAAAAGTAAAGCATATACAAATATTTAAAATATGTTTTTTGTTTCAGGTAGTCCATTGTTCAGGCCAGTATCACTTTTCCCAGAAAGGGAGAGTTACTATGATTTTGTTGCCTCAATACTATTATTATTATTATTTTTATTATTGTAGTGTCTCTTAGTTTTTTGGTCAACAATTCATTTCACACTTATAGCATTCTTATATGCTGCTTTAGTATTTTAAAAACTTCTCGATATACAGTCGTAAAAATTAACTTTCACATTATTATGGATTTCATAACCTCTAAAAGCTTTATTGTATTGAATTTATTTAGGATTATACCTTTGATTAATTATCCTTTGTGGCGTTGATACATAGGTGCCCAATCGTTTCCATTCTTTCTTTTCTTGTTTAAAAATCTGTCATTTCTGGCTTAAAAAATAATTTTACTAAATAACTACTCTGAGCTTACCATTCAACCTAACATAAGAAGCTGTAACTTCAAGTCAAATTAGACATTTGAATTTTCAGCAACTGGTTTCTTTTAATTTCGTAATTCACATATAAGTATTCCGTTTTGGCAAAGGACCCCATTCAGGTGAAAAGGAGCTGGATTTTGCAGTCCTGATTAACTATATATATAGTTCCAGTGGGACTATTAGTTACTTTCTTTACATATGCTATGTGCATAGTGTACCAAAAAGTTCGAAGTTGAAAATTAAATTATTGAGATCCCCTGAGTCCAAAAAACCATTTTAGAATGTGTGCGTATGTGTGTAGACAGCATAGCTCAAAAACGAAAAGTCTGCAATACCAAACCTGGTATTTAAGTTCAGTAAATTAAAAAGATAGGACACGAAGATTTTTATGAAAATTCCCCCACGCCAGCAACACATTACGTGGAACATTTTTCAAAAGCTTTGATTTTCTCAAAATTGACTCTATCGATTTCGATTAAAACGCCATTTGTTTGTCATTTTTATTAAAAACTAAATATACGTATATCCTGATTTTGTTGTGGTGAATAGCCTCTGAAGACCTCTTCATTCCGGATGACTTTTATCTATCTTATAGCTGTAAATCATAAGAGATAGACAAAAACTAGCTACAAAAAAAATATAGATTTCGTTAGGGCACACATTTTTTGTTGTTGTAATATACGAGCATAAGTTTTTGTAGAGTTAAGGTTTCCGTGATATTCTGTGTTATCGGTTTCAGTTTTAGCTGCTCAAACTTTTTTCAAACGGGAAGACATTTCTCTTTTCGTCTCTCTTTTGTTTACTTCTGACAAGTAAATGGAATGGAATTTCAATTATTTCACATGGCGACCCGCTTTTAAAGAATTTGACTTACGCTTTAGCCCCTTCGACTAAAAAGCAAGCAAGTAATAAGACCAATTGTGCTAATGTTTATATATATTAGGTGAAGTAAATAAAAGAAGGAAAAGTGAATAACCTTTGTAAGAAAAGTGTATTTGGGGAACAGGTATAGAAAGTCATGTGAATGAAACTCGTCAATTTTTAGAAAAAAAGTTCATATCTATGTGTGCGTTTGTGTGTGTATGTGTGTGCATGTTTTGATAAAATAGCTCAAAAACGAAAAGACCGTTAAATACTAAACTTTGTATTTAAGTTAGGTATATTCCACGGATACAACACCTAGATTTTCAAGAAAATTCCCCAACCCAAGCTACTGTTTTCATGAAACAAATTTCGAAATTTTTTTTTGTCAATAGTTGTTCTAACGATTTTTATTAAAATGCCACATATAAACATATTTAAATCACAAATAAAACGTATATCTTGAAATTTCTAGAAATAGCCTCTGAGAACCTCTTCATTCTGGATTAATTTTGCATAAGTGGTAAACCGTCAGAATGGACAAAACGTTATTGCACAAAAACGTAGATCTCGTTTTAACACACAATTTATGTCACATACATGTTATTATATATCTTGTCGGTTCCGACATATTCCTTGTTGTTGGTTAAATTTTGTACTTCTTAACTTTACTGAAACGGAAAATTACCTTTCGTTTCATCACCCTTAATTTACTGCTGGCCGCGCAACGCGAAACGAGCTGCAATTTTTCACATGGCAACCAGCTTTGAAAATATTTGACTATTCTTTTGGTCTGGCATATCCCCTTATTTCGCATCTTTTTAGAAGGAAGCAAGTCATAAGAACATTTCTAATAATATTTAAATTGATTAGCATTATATTTTGTTAGAATATTTTGTTTGCAGAGCAGATAGAAAAGTCATGCGAATGGAGCAAATTTTTTGAAGCTGCCGGAAGTCTCTCTCAGTGATTTACCCGTGGGATCCCATTGGGATCCGACAGAGAAACCTGGGTTTAGATAATCCTGGGATCTCATTGTTTTAAATAAATTTAACTGGGAAAATTAACGATAGAGCAATATTAGTATAACGTTAATCTCGTATTTTATACAGGTTTCGTCATGTTCTTATGTTAAGTCAAAACCAGTCCGTGTTTACATAGAATCCGAAGTTGGATGAAAAATACCCGTATAACCTCTTTTATTTGCCTTCCAACTGTTCTACTTTCTGTTTATTTCATGAGATTTTCATTAATCTTGTTTTATTCTGCTCTGCCGGCATTTTCATACCAATATTTGTTTTTCTTTTACAAATATGCATATGTTCGTCATATCACATATTTTCTTATATATGTAATTTTTGTTTCTTTTCCCCTTACCTTTGCCCTTAATATGTTCATTTCTGTTGATTTTAGTAATTAATTTGTCTATGTCCTACTCTTCTTTATATTTCATACTGTACAATAGCTCGTATTACAGTTTTCTACATGTTTGTGTTAAGAACAGAATTAGGATACGGACGGAGGGGACTCGGCACCGAACCTTGGTAGTTATTTTTTCCACGATCCACTAGGGAGGGTGGAATGAGATGAGAGGATACACAGGGCGGCCGGATCCAGGAGCGACGGTCCCTACAATTTCCAGATTGGAGCGCCCCGACTCTCGCACAGTAAGATCGGGAGCCCAACTCCCCTCCAGGTGCAGTTCTCATCCCAACAACCAGTCGAAGTCGAGATTCCTTTTTGCCTGCCACGCCACACCATCGCAGACACTTCCAATCCCGAAAGAAACCAACGGGGTGAAGCATAGATGATATGCCAATGGGAACGACTTGGAGAAATAGGGGTTCTGAAGGATGAAATAAATCTACTCATCATTTGCTTGCAGATGCGGGGAAACCCACGAAAAAAACATGGCCATGTAGCCAGTAGCCAGTTACGGGTATCAAACTCCGACCTGCTGAACAGACGAAACCACCTTAAGCATCCCAATCGGATATGTTTGTGTTACTTTTGGTGTTAATATATGAATGAATAAATATTTTATTTCCTAAATAACATAATAGTTTTGCTGTTCTGCGAACTAGATGTACCAATAAGTTTATATTTCAACAATTTGATACACTTACCCCAAACCATTTAAGCTGAATTGTCGGAACACATTTAATTTAGACCTTATAGGTTCTTTACTTGCACATTTATATTTTATTTTTCGGTTGAAACTTCCATGCTATTGTCATAAATCTATGTAGCCATCTTTGAATATCTTTTATCTTCTCTAGCTATAAGAGCAGTAGATGTCAACTGAGTTCATATTTTTGTCTCCCATTATGCATCCTTTACAAATTAATATATGAAATAAAATCCATAAGTATATGAAATAAAATTGGACTTCTACCCTTCGTGCACTTCAAGTTAACAGTCAGTTTTCAATTTACAGTTATTTTTGTGTTTGTATTCGTATTGTACCTCTTATTAACTCTGTTACAGTTTTAGGTAGCTTATTTTGATTCATGGTTCTTCAAATATTATGCACTCTTACTTATCAAATGCTTCGTTTAAATCCATATACCACACAAGTACCAGTTCTCTATATTATATCCCTTAACGACTATTTGGCAAATTATAAATATTATGTCTGTTACTCCACTCTTTGCGTGAACCTTATCGTTACTCTTTAATATCTCCAACAGTCTGTTTACCTTCATAATTTTTGTAATGAGTTTTAATGTATATGACAAAATTTAGTCATTTATAGTTATCCGGACCATTTTTGTTACTTTTCCTTACCAACGTACAATTTGCATTCTTCCACCCAAAAATTCAATACCGATATTCCTCCTGAAATACGTGATTTGAAAAAAAAAACATTTTTAGAGAAATCTCCGTGAATGTATTTGTGAACAGTCTAACTAAAAAACGAAAAGTCCTTTAAGTCTTTGTTGCCTGTCGGTAGCTATAAGTTCCGCTTGGTTTAAGCATAACTATACAAATAGGACTGTACTCTAGGATTAATTTCCTGTTATACTAACTTTTAACCATAAACGACAAGTAATCAAGACCATTTTATACTGTAAAAATATATTCAATTTTTGCCCTAAAATTACAGTGATTTTCTTAAATAAATAAAAGAGTAAAACCCACATAGCTACAGTCAAATGTAACCCTATTAGCTTCCAAGTATCACACCGATTATTTTACTTGGGCTCTCCCCGTCCTTTAGCACAGTCACTGGGATTTGAACATTTGGCTTTGAATGGATCGCCAGTCCAGTAACCTATCACCTAACACTCATGGCCATTTGAACCACTTTTTTGGTAGTGTCTTTGGCAGGATTATGAAAACTGCTTTAGGAGAATTTAAAGTTGTAATTGGGAAGAAAAAGATTAATAAAGGATCTACATATATTTTCATTTCTATTATTTTTTCTATTATTTTATATAATAATTTTATAGGTTTATTCCCATATATTTCTACTAGAATTACGCTTTTAAACTTGAATTAAAGGAAAAACGGCATATTTGGTATACTAATGCAGGCAACTAAGGGTTAAATACCAAACTTGATATCTAAGTTCAACCTCTTCTACACGAAGATTTAAAAAAGTCCGACCCCAAATGCATGAGCTATTTAACGAACATTTTGATTTTCTCAAAAATGGCTGTAACAATTTTGACTAAAATATCACTATGTTTAATATATTTTCATCATACAACATAGAACGTATAATATCTTGAATTTTCTGGATATAGGACCTGAAGTCCTCTTCACACCAAATGACTTTTGCATAACTGGTAAACTATAAGATATAGACGAAATCTTACTACATAAGACAATCTTCTCGTTAAAAGACGCAATTTGTCATAAACATTTTTTGTTATTATTGTTACTATTTCTGAGATTATATAATATATCTATATATATATATTATTTATATGAATGTTTCAATATTTAAAACTTTCTTAATCGGAAGTTGTCTTGCGTTTTTATTTTGTTTTGCTTCTGGCAATACCTTAGGAGATCAGACCAGAAGAATACATTTATAAGACTAGCTTGTTGCAGAATAAACGGACAAAGCCATGTGCATGGAACACAGCAGGGTTTTACTCTTATTATACATTTATACACAGCAATATCACTTTAGCTACTTATCATGCATTCTTCCAGACCACGGAAGCTTTGAAGTTTATGAAAACTTAGTGAAGGCTTTAAGCTGTTCTTTATTACATTCTGTGCGGAGTGCCACACTTGTGCTTCATTGTTCCAGGACTTTAACCATGTATATTTGCAATTTATCATGCCGCTGTTGTGCAGGCACTGTGACGGTTTCTGACAGACAGAGCCCTCTAGCTTCATGTGTCACTGGTGATGTTTGAATTATAAATGTGCCGCCACTTTTCCTTCATAGACACAAGAGGTGGCGGCACAAAGTGCGCGCTTTCGATGAACATTTAAAGCTGACCGAGTGCAGCTTCAAAGTGAAGGGGCAGTTCCATCTCATTTCTTTTTAATTCTGCTTCTGCTTGTGCTAGAAAATGATGGATAGTAAAGTGTGCTTGTGATATTGCGACCTTTCCCTTTGACCTCTTAGTGCTGCTTTTTCAACAGTAGAAGTTTGAATAACTCTTCAGTCAGCGGGTTATGACTCGAGAAGGTCCACCTTAATTCTTTATAAATCTCCAACATTCCCTTGCTGTTTCCAAAACATCCAAGCACAAATACAGCATACTAAATTTTGTTTAGTGACACATGAAAACAATTACGATGCGCGAAAAGAAAGCTGACTCTCCTTTATTTCTGCATTATTGTCAACCAATGAAAATTATGTCTTTGAGACCTTCAGCCATTATTGTGAACTCTGGGATCTACAGACAGAATGAATCCTTAGCATTAAACAACGATATATCAGTACATATAGATTAATGCAATAATGAACAAATTTAAGCAAGAATAAATCTTTTCCTTCCTTTTGGTAAGTGAGGGATGAATTGGATTGGTAAGTGAGGGATGAAATGAGTAAAATTAAACAAAGGCCCTTCCTGCAGGATGTATAACGTACTTGATGTCTTAATGTTGTCGCTCTGGTCTGCATCCGAAATTGCACGAAATCTACCGAAGGAAGACGGGAACCGAGTGCCTAAGAAACGGTGTGCGTATGGAGTGAAATAATTCGTAAAAGCACTCATGGCGAAGCTCATTTTTGACTGCCGTCTTCATTTTGGGCAACCCATTTTTCATTATCTTCTCCATCTCGGCGTAAAAATACCACTCATGATACCAGTGCAACAAATGTCTTTATTGACTAAAATGGTTTACAAATTATCTATTTCCACTCCTGCAATTAATCCACTCGACGTTTCGACGCGTAGACAGTTTACGGCTGCACGCCATTCATGGCTCGCGGGCCACTCCCACTAACAGCTCAATCTCTCACGATTCAGTACAATTCACAACATAAACCACACAACTACACTGAGCTCCTTCTTCTTTTTATAGCTGGAAAACAATGCCACAGAACTTCCTGGAGCCTTCTGGAAGTCGTGGCTTAGAGAAGCATCTCAAAAATCGAGAAGAATCATGGCATGTTCCGAAGGTTCCTCTTACGTCGCGTCGCTCTTCCTGTTTTTGTTTACGCATACAACTGTAATAATTCACGTACCAAGGCGAATGGGTGAGAGTGCCGTCTTCTTCTTCAGCAGTGGTTCGCACGTTCGCCTTGAACTTTTGAGTTTCTCAAAAATGACTAACATGTTTAAGATATTTCTATTACAAATTAAATTTATACTTTTCTAGTAAGTCCTCTAAAGTTCTCTGCGTTCTGGATGCCTTTTGCATAACTGTTAAAACGTTAAGATATGGAAAACCAAATGTAATTACACAAAAAATGTAGATTTTACCTCTGTAAATGTAGATAGTAGGTAAAGCAGGTATTCTCTTATATATATTAGAACCCCTCAATCCAGAAAAAAACAATTTTACAAAAAAGTGTATGAGAGTGTGTGAGTGTCTGTGCACAGCATAACTCAACAACGAAAAGTTCGTTAAATACCAAACTGGATATTTAAGCTTAGTGTCTTCCAAGGATGCGATACGAAGGTATTCAAGAATATCCCCTCACCCGAAACTACCTTCACATGGAAAATATTTCAAAAATTGTTCTCAAAAATGATTCTTACGATTTTGATTTATATATATTGTTTAAATATATTATTATGTATTAAAGATATTTATACGTGAAAAGATTATATGTTGAATTTCCTGGGAATAGCTTTTGCAGTCGGACTGACTCTTGTATAACTGGTAAAGAGAAACTAATCCTAACTACACAAAAATATAGAAGAAATCAGACCAGGAAATTTATTTCCTTTTAATTTTTGCTGTGGAGCTAACCGTTTAAAGATATTGTTATTTGTTTCAATTTTAAAATACTTAAACTTTTCTCAAACAGCAAGTCGTCAGTGTTTCATTTGCTTTACTCCTGGCTATGCTAAGCTGCAAATTTCAATGACGATCGTATGCTACAGCTTTTAAAATATTTGAATATCGCTTTAGCCTAGAGTATTCCCTAAATTACCTTCTATAGAAAGTAAGTAATAAGACCATGCTGCTAATGCTTATTTCAATTAACAATCAGTACAAAGAAGAATAATCGTTTGCTTGTAGAACAAGTAGGGAAACTAATGTGGGTGGAACAATCGATTTTACATCTAAGAATAGGCCTATTGTAACAGCTGAATACATGATTCTGTATAGAGACTATTTATTTTAATAATAGAAAAGATGTATTTAGATAGGTGCTACAAAGTATATCAATATTACATTCATCAGCAATAGAAGATGAGAGCAGTTTATATATTGTCTCAAAATTAGTTTCTGATACAGAAAATTGTCTCTATTACTGATTGAATTATATAGAACGTCTCTGGTCAAAGGAAAGGGACTCTAAGAGACTTTAGTCACATTCTTCCTGATACTCTAGCTGATATCTGTCATAAGAAGCTGTTAATCACGTTTAGACCAGTTGTTTTTACATTAAACGAATACGTTATTATAGATTGTTGTGTGGGAACATGTAAGAAAATTATGAGGAAGAAAAATAGAGATGCCTGTAAAAATATCAGACATATTTAGGGAGTCTTTGAAAGTTTAGAATTCAAAACATTCATGCAGTGTGAAATTAGGATAAGATTTTTAATACATTTTATGAATTACTTTAAGTAAGGAGATGTTCAAGGGTCTAATGATATGATACTTTCAAATATATGGAAATGTGAAATTACTTTTCAAGGAGAAGTAGTTGGCCACGCCGTGGCCGAGTGATTAAACCAGTTGCCTCTCACCTAGGCGGCTCGGGTTCAATCCCAACCGACCGCATGTGAGATTTGTGGTTGATAAAGTGGGAGGGAGGTTTCCGGTTTCCCCCGCCATCGCATCACTGATACTCCATCTTCATTTCCTGTATGATTAGTATTATTTTCTGCGGTGCCACATTAGTAAATGCAGGCATTAAACACTAGCAAAATATAAAAAACAAACAAATGAACGAAGTATTGATTACTGTTGTACGTATTCTAAACAGTCACAATATATTTATATAGGCATATGAAAATCGCACAGGAGTTAAAATATTTTTGAGGAAAAGGGAAGTTCAGTAAACCCTGAAATAACATTAGCTACATTAAACGAAAAAGGTTTACCCAAATTTATAATTTGTGTGCGGCAATTGTACAAGAAAGCTTAGTATAATTAGATCTATGAAAAAATACTACGCAAGTTTTACTTTCTTTAGCACATATGTACAATAATGTAGTAAATAGAGAAGGTAAATTCAATACCGAGATTTCCCTGGAAATACATGTTTTAGGGTCTTATGAATTCAAAAACAAAAAAACAACAAAAAACACATTTTTAGGAAAGGCCCGTGTGTGCGTGTGCGTGTGCGCGTGTGGATCTGTGGACACCATAACTAAGTGTATATATATATATATATATATATATATATATATATATATATATACGCAGTATCTTCCAAACATGCTTTACGAAGATTTCCAGGAAAATCCCCTCTTTTCATGAAATGTTTTTCGAAAATTTTGATTTTCTCAAAAGTGACTGCAATGATTTTTATTAATATACCATGTTTAAGATATGTTTATGATAAACGAATTGTATATCTAGTAAACCGTTTCCAAGTGATTCCGAGTTATTGATTTTAATTT
Organism: Hymenopus coronatus; assembly: GCA_030762935.1. Classification (NCBI taxonomy): domain Eukaryota; kingdom Metazoa; phylum Arthropoda; class Insecta; order Mantodea; family Hymenopodidae; genus Hymenopus; species Hymenopus coronatus. Next base: position 84,433,326 of record CM060888.1, on the reverse strand, counting down.
TAAGCTGCTCAAACTATTCTCAAACGGAAAGTCATCTTTCTTTTCGCCTCTCTTTTATTGATTCCTGGCTAAAAAATTTACCAAATTTCAATTGCTTCACATAGAGAGTACATTTAAAATATTTGATACCACTTTCAGATAGTACATTCCCCTTTACCTTTTATTTATAAAGAAGCAAGTAATAATGTTTATCTGGATTAGCATGAAGTAGATAAAAGAATGCTCTTTTTTAAGAAAAGATTGTGGAACGGCTAGAGAAAGTTATGTGAATGAAAAAAATCAGATTTTTTTTTACAGCACTGCGGTACAACCTGGTGTGAGTCAAATTAAATTTCTGTGTTGATGTTGTTTTAGAAGTACTTACATTTCAACATAATGTGGGAAAATTAATACACTCTCTATACTTATTTTGACATATTTTATTCTTGAAAAATTATTTTTCTGCCAGAAAAAAAACGTGTTTTGAATTACTTACTGAAAGTATTACACTATCATTAATCTGTCATAATATAATATAGTTCTACATATTAGTAGTTGAGACGTTATGAGGTACAGAAACGGATGGATTGAAGTTATGCATTTTCATTGATACAATGTATAAGCATATTATAATTAAAGCAGATGTATACGATAACTGAAGCAGCGAAATAATGCAATGTTTTTTTTTTCTTTCTCTCTAACTGCCTTCTGAACTATTCCCCAAAATTCGGTGACGTTCTAATTGAAGGAGCCACTCTACATTCCTGACATTTTCTTAATTATTAACTGCAACCAAATTTTATAGAACTTTTATTGTGTAGAGCACAAATAATTATAAAACTTGAAATTTCCAATATTTTTAGCTTTTACCTTAATTGTTGGATTCACGGAAATATCTTCAAATTCAAGTTTTTACTAATAATACATTTTCAACTTCTTTTTGTCGTGTTCTTAAGATATAGGAATATTTTTATGATATATTTTAAATTTTTGAAACTCTATGTATTCTGTACTTCATGAGAAAATATTGTTTAAGTGAACTAACCTTGAGTATTACAAACTAAATGTATAGAAATATTAGGGTACCTCAAAAATATTTGGGAGTAAAGCTTTCATTCACGTTTTTTAATGTTTGGTGCAAAAACTGAGCCAAATTTGCAGAAATTGATGGAATTAAGATAAAAATCGGTGTAATTTATAACTATTAAATTTCTCCCACACTATGCATTCCCTAAAAATAGATATTAAACAATTTAAAACGAAATCCAATTAAATCCTTTTGAAATGCACATTTTTACTATATGTTCATTATTTTTAGAGGTCTATTGAAACAGCCTTGTTATTTAATTTGTACGAGTTCAGAAATATTTATTCTGGGACATAGGCGAAGTTCTATAAATAGAATCCCTCGTTTCTCATAAGCCGAAAGCTTCTGTTCGCTTTCTCCATGATGCTTCTCGGTTTTGGGATTAACTGGCTCTACTACGGACAACTCATTTAATTAACTCCTTAGATTATCAACGTAATTTCTGTCAAGGGACCAGTGTCCAGGTGGTAGCATGGTCTCCTCCCATAGGACCCATTAAGGATGATGGTTTTAGCTTCCCTCTGGCAGAGAGACTTCTCACAAGGGAAGCATTAGCAATCTGGTGTGGAATCCTTTCGCCTTCTTATCCAACTTCATCTACAGATACCTAAAATCTCACATCAGAAAACAAGCTGTAAGACATTAACCTCAAACACACTTTTACGTTCCTCAGTTAATGGTTAGATTAAAGAGAATGAGACGCTTGCAAAAGTAACACAACTTTCGCTTTCTATTAATAGTTCTTAGGCTTTCTATGTTATCCATAAAAACCGAAGTAAAGTGGAAAATTAAACATGTAAATTAAAGTAAATGGAATGATAAGAAGATTAGAGACATAAATAATTTCAAGAGCTTTTCAATTAAAATTGCATAAAACGATAGCAATGTTTGGTTCCAAAATTTAGATTTTGAAAAGACAGGATGAGAAAAGCTTTGTAGCTCAGCAACTTCGATGCTTGATGTCCTTAATTGACATAGCTTGTATTAAGCTAATCTGTATTAGCTATGAATGAGATGTCGCTAATCATGATAAAAGCTTAACGGAAATGAGTACAGTTATACAACATCACTTTTAATTGATGATGCAGAATATTTCGAAGCTACATTTAACTGTTTAAAATCGCTTCATAAGACAAACTTCGATTGCGTCAATACAAAAAGTGTCTAATAGCATTTTAAACGGAGAGGCTAAATTCCTTACAGTCTTCTAACCAATGACACGCAATATGTGATTTTCTTCCATAGCTTCTACGATATAATCTGTTGTGTTACATTAAAATTGGTTTCTCTTTCTAGTTGTCATCACACGTGTTTAAACAACTTGCTTTCATTCGTGCATAAATTATTTTTGGCGGTTTCATTTCCATTCTGAATCCATTGTCACACCTACGTGAATGAACACGTGAGCAATCGATGTGCATTTTACATCAAAGCAAGGCATTGTCGCACTTGGTTGAAGAGATAACACCTAATGTACACGAGTCAATAATGACTTCTAGTTATGAAAATGTCTTGCCACGTCATCGAGTGGTGTATAAGTGAAACAGCAGGGCCGCCGATAGTCAGTTCAGAGAGTACACTTCGTTTGCAGAGATAGCAGAAGAATCTCTCTAGTATCGTAGTGACAAGGGAAACCGTCTACAAGATGGAAATAAAGACATGAATTGTAGGCAGGTTTTGAAGTAACAAACAGCTTTTGTTACATTAAGATCACAGAGGATAATTCTTTTTTATATTCCAAGGTAATCAAGAAAAATACTAACGAAAGTAGCCTTATTAATATACTAGTGATAATCAAATCTTTTAAAGGTCTGTCGCTAAGTGATAATATGGATATTCCGTGCCTTTTGCGTGGTTAAGAGTAAAAAGAAAGAGAGAAAATATACAGGAATGAGAATTCCCTTTATATATAGACAAAATTAAATCAATAACAAGGAATACACGGAAATGGTTAACTTCACAAAAATATTATGTTTAACATTCCATTACTTTCTTTACATATCTGCAAAAAATATTGTTAAAAAGGTTATTCTTCTATTTACTTAATGCTAATCGAGTAAAAATTAGCAGAAAGGGTGTTATTATTTGCTTCCTTATGAGGAGAAGGAAAATAAAGGAGTATCTTAGGCTAATCGATAGTCAAATATTTTAAAAGATGGCTGCTATGTGACTGGAGTTCCCTTGTTTGTATGGAATAGAGTTGATAAATTCCCGTATAAGAAAAGTATAATTATTTTAAAGCTAAAACGACAACAAGTAATATCTCAAAAACGGTCAACTCCATGAAAGGAATGTATATAACATAAATTGTGTGTTTTAACAAGCTGTGCACTTTTTGTGTGGTAAGTTTTTGTCCATTTCTTACGGCTTACCAATTAGCAAAATTCCGAAAAAGTCATTTAGAATAAACCTGTCTTTATAGGCATGTAAATATCTTAAATATAACGCATTTTAATGAAAATCGTTGCAGCCATTTTTGAGAAAATCAAAATTGTCGATATTTTTTCTATGTAAAGGGTAGTTAGGGGTGGTGGGATTTTCTTAAAAATCTTCGTGGAAGATACTAAATTTAAAGCCAAGTTTGCTATTTTACTGACTTTTTGAGTTATCTGTTCTCAGTAGAGAATTTATAAAGGCGAACAATAAAAATCTGAAGTGTGCTATTCACACGACTTTCTCTGCATCTCTGTAACAAATTAATTTTAAAAAAACTTATTTTTCTATCTACTTCATCATAATCCAGATAAACATTAGCAGAAATGTTCCTTATTACTTGGTTCCTTGTAAGTAGAGGGAAAAAGGTCAATATGTTCCATTCACATGATCTTCTCTAGGTGTTTGGTATAAACAAAACTTTTATTTTTTTTTATCTACATCATGCTGATCATTATTTTCCCTCTACTTGCAAGGAAGCTAGTAATAAGACAGAATTTGTCTTATGTGTCTTTTAATGAAAGCTACATTTTTTGAGTAGTAAGTTTTTTCTAACTCTTATGGTTGCTAGTTATACAAAAGTAATTCAAAACGAACCTTTCTTCAGAGGCTAGTCCCAGAAAATTCAAGATATATATTTCGTCCTAAAAATCTTAAACATAAGACATTTTAATTAAAATCGTTAGAGCCATATTTGAGAAAATAACATTTTTTCGAAAAATGTTTCATGCAAACGTGAGTTTGGGGTGGAGGGATGTTCTTGCATATCTTCGTGTCATATCCTTGGAAGATACCAAACTTAAATATCAAGTTTGGTATTTAACGGTCTTTTGTTTTTGAGCTATGCTGTCCACAACCACACACACACACACACACACACACGCACACGCACACACACACACACGTTCACACACACAGAGGAACTTTTTCTAAAAATCTTCTTTTGGATTCAAAGGGACCCGAAACAAGTATTTCCGGTGAAATCTCGTTATCGAAGTTTTGGGTGCAATACAAAGCCCTGTCTATATATTATGTACATAGTACGTCTACGGAAAGTAAAAATAAAGTTCCAATGCGCAAATTCAACCTAGAAAAGAGGAAACGGTTTGTTGTGACCAAATTCGTGTTTGTTCTGCATGTCTTGCAGTTCTCGGGTTATTATGAAACAGTCTTATCCATTGAGGTTTACAATTTATGCAACATTCAACCAGAATATAGAGAACTTTAAAGGCTGTTCTCAGAAAATTAAATATGGGTACACAGTTTATGTTAATGTATATATCTTTAATATAAGCATTTTAATAAAAAGGTAGAACAATTCAAAATCTTCTCGGGCTTCTAGCCAGGTAAAAACTTGGCTTGTCACCAACGTTTCGAAGAAGTGCATCTTCCTCGTCTTCAGGGTGAAATTGCCTGGTAAATTTCTTTCCCGTAAAGGAATTTAAAATAAGAACTGAAGCTTTCCTGGCGACGTGTTAATTCAAAATCTTCTCGGGCTTCTAGCCAGGTAAAAACTTGGCTTGACACCAACGTTTCGAAGAAGTGCATCTTCCTCGTCTTCAGGGTGAAATTGCCTGGTAAATTTCTTTCCCGTAAAGGAATTTAAAATAAGAACTGAAGCTTTCCTGGCGACGTGTTAATTCAAAATCTTCTCGGGCTTCTAGCCAGGTAAAAACTTGGCTTGACACCAACGTTTCGAAGAAGTGCATCTTCCTCGTCTTCAGGGTGAAATTGCCTGGTAAATTTCTTTCCCGTAAAGGAATTTAAAATAAGAACTGAAGCTTTCCTGGTGACGTATATAACTTTGTGAAAATCTAAGTTATGAAAAATTTTCCAAGTAAAGGTAGTTTGGGTTGTGGGAATTACCTGAAAATCTTCTTGTTATAGATTTTTAATATATTAAAGTTAAATACCACATCGCATGAATCATTCACTATATATATTTTTTTTTTATTGGTTCAGAGATCCTAAAAACTTGTATTTACGGTGAAATCTTAATGCGAAATATTTGGATGAAATGCAATACGTTCTGTATGTACATGGTGCCTACAGTGTATATGGTAGAGAAAGTAAAATCTTGACATTTGCTCCATTTTGCATATAGTTTTGGCATAGGTAATATAAAAAGAATACAAAGCATCCAAACAGAGTACATTAAAACCAAAAATAATTATATGAAATTCACATAAATATATGTAAATAAGGAGCTGATAGAGAAACCTAGGTCATATATTTATCCATTATTACTTTTCCTACGATATCCACAAAGCAGAATGTATTCTACCACGAGCACACGTACTCAGATTAATACGTGGTGCTATTCTTTGATCATCTCCTGCAAATACAGTTTAAAATCGCGTACCCACGTTTCACTAATTTGACAGGAAATAGTTATTTATGCAACAATCCTATAATGGTGGTTATTGGGATACGAGTCAGAGGTACGTTTGGACGAAAGAGAAGTGAGCGTCGAAAAGCCTCATGATTATTGTAATGACCATTACAATTATTAGAGATGTTATGCGTATTGTACGCATGCGTCGATAACAAATGAAATTTGATTCACGTTGATAGTTGTTTTAAAAGATGGAGACTGAGGTGGCCTAGTGATTATAATAATTCTATGTAATTTATTTCCACGCCTCCTGATATAAAAGAGGAGGCAAGTAAAGTTCTTAACAATTTACTTCCACAGAAATAAAAAAAAATATCGACGAAAACTTATATGATATATCCATGGCATGGAGAATAACAAAAAATGTGACTTCATTCTAGAAACATTCCTTATAGTTTACTTTGAAGAAATGTCGAATACAATGAAATCCTCAACCTTGTGGACAAATTATTTAATATTGAAAAATACTGTAAATGTGGCACATGGAATTGATATATCCCAATATAAAGAAGTTGTACTCCCTGTTAAAACAGAAAGCGGTAGGGTACAGTGGGAAAAATCTCAAATATTTTCCACAGATGAAATTAAAACCTTCATTGATGAAGCACCTGACAATACATGTGTACTAATAAAGGTATGTAAATATAACTGTTCTCGTAAAAATAAATATTTTGGTTGGAAGTAGAGCTAGCGCGCATGCACTGGGTTATTGATTTCCCCGTCTCCGTGATGCCAATGACATGACCTACTTTGTTTTGTTTACGTAATATTACGAGCTTATACGCGGGAAGTAATTATATATTTTTATAATTATTATACATAATTAAATATTCTTGGAGGCTATTCTATGCGTAAAATGTTTATGTAATTTTATGCAGTGTATAGCCATTATTTAGGCAGCGCGCAAGCGTGAAAATCTATATCGAAATGAAAATCTGAATGGAAATGGTTTTTATTTCGATTTAGATTTTTAACAGTAAATGAACACATTTCAGTATATGAGTATAAAACATATCTGTCTACTTTTATTCTTCACAATAGTGATTAAAATTATGAAATGTGTAATAAATAGAACAGCTACTCTTATTCGGCATGAACTTGAAATCCTCCCGTAAAAATTACTATATGCAGACATGCCAATTTAGAAGTTTGCTGAAGTAGCCGTTACTATTATGAACTGCACAATGCAAGCGCATTGTTACGTTAAAGAATAATAATTATAGTTCAATAAATATTGTTTCCTTCTCATTCCCACTATATTATTTTGAAGGTATTGCGTAGTTAAATGTGACACTTGTGTACTTCTCTCAGAATTTAAAGGAACTTTTTTTAATGGAGAAGAAGTAAAAACGTTCCTCAATCAATCAGAGCCGTTGCGACGTGTTGCTTTAGTTTATATTGCTGATTAAGAATAGGTGAAGAATTGTTACACATACTATAGAAGTTAAGAAAACATGGTTCAACTTTAGAAAACGTGTGAATTAATATGGATGTATTTAACTGAAAATATGTATATCTATATATTGTAGCTCTTGTTTAAGGATTATCAGCTCTGGTATAGCGGATACTGGTAACAAAGTAAAATCAAACAAAATCCATTTAAGAAAGACATACGTATTTGTACTTTCAAAACTGTTGTTGCTCTCAAGTAGATAAGAGAATTTTGGGTCGAATGGAATAACTCTTGTACCTTAAGTAAACCATAGAGGGAGAAGACAGAGAGAGAGAGACAGAGAGACAGAGAGAGAGAGAGAGAGAGAGAGAGAGAGAGAGAGAGAGAGAGAGAGAGAGAGAGAGAGAGAGAGAGTTGAAGAACTTAAGCTTTAGTGGTTAAAAACAAATGATCTTTAAGCCTCTCAGGAGCCCAGGAAGAAGATAGGCCATTACCATAAAACGCAGTTACTTTGTTTTACAAGAACAGCGGAAGATCGGCCAAGCATTTTTCTGAGAGATACAAGCTTGAACTTCTTTTATGAATTGTTCTTTGAGAGCGCAGGGGGATGAGGTAATGGGCTGACCTCCCCCTGGTGGAGAAGAAGTGGCTAGAAGCTTTCCCCAAGATGGTAAACATAAAGTTGGCAGATTTAATATTTTTAATCCACCGCTTTGAGAATTACGAACTTAATGAGGTCTTTAAAAACTGCTGTGCTACGGCAGTCTTAAAAATGTGGGAGTGGAAGGGTTCTCTAGGGAAGAACGGATTATGTTCCAAAGAACCACATGAAAGCCGTGTATCTCTTATTCAGAGCGATTCAAAATTGACACTCACAACTCTTAATTAATACGTGATGTTGACGCCACTAGAGGGACTCGTGTCCGTAAAGGCATATTTTGGGCATTGCGGGGCTACAATATTTGCTCAAACGTAGCCAACTTTGGTGTATGCATCCACGGCATCATTCAAGTAGGCTTTGACCCTGAAAGCTCATATCGATGCATAAAATGGCGGATCATATCAATGTCTGGAATATGGTGAACCATCGGATATTATGCAAGCAGCGAAGGGAGCAAAATTGCAACTGCTACACTGCCTCCGTTGTATAGAATGTTTTCGTTCTGTACGAACAAGTCATCATGTTGTCAGCTCTGATGCTAAGCAAGGCAACAACTGAATATTGCAGACCATTAAGCATGAGCTCCGTGAAATAGGTAAAAATAATATATTTATAATTATAATATGTCCATAAATATTAACAGCTGCTTAAAAATAGTGTATGACACACATGTTAAAATTGTTTTATATTGTTCATATTACAAAACGCGGCCTACGACCTCGTTTCGCAGGCTATTTACTCCAATCTAAAACACTATTTTTACCACTTGTATTATAAATATCTATTTGGGGTCCGAATAGTTTTGAGATCCATTATCCAACTGCATAACTGGATCAATTGTACCTGATAACTATGTTATCTATGAGCGAAGATGCAGACCCCAGACTTTTCTAAGGCCACAAACACTGCAAGATCATACATTTTCACTATTTTTGAAGTCTCAACAAATTATAAGTGTATTATACTTCTGCAGCATAAGATAAGGACCTACATCTTCACAAACACCCCATAAAAATCTTACTTCATCTGGTTGAATTAGTTCTAAATGTTTCTCCGGTACACATTGGAAGAACTATGGTTTTATAAATTTTAAACATAGTTTCAGCCTTGCTCTTTCGTTGAATTGTTGCATACCTTCTGACTATCTGTTCGTTTACATCATCGTAATCTTATCAATAGTTTTTGTTCTGAATATATTGTTTATTTCGATTTTTGTATAAGTAGTGCACTTTGCACTTAGATAAAATTAGCTTATCGTGGAACAGCTTCAGTGTTTTAAAAGCAGTAAAATTGTGTAAACGTAGCAATTTTAACATTTTCATTAGTTATTTCGTGCAACTTCTTAGTGGACCATAGGGGCTCGTTACATGTTTCCATGATCAGATTTGAATTTATAGTTCAGGAGTTCGCCGCTATGTGCCATGGTGATGAGGGGATCAGCTTATCGCCCACAGATGACACTGTCAGGTGAATCACGACTTTCGGACGCAAAATGGCGGAATTTTGCCTAGAAACTTCTTTCTTCAAGGTTTGGAGACTTTCACGTGCAGATAATTTTTTTCATCGTTTAGTAATACGCCTATAGACAACACAAATGAGGTCATACTCAGTTCTACGTTTATTTCATATTTTTAATTATAAATCGGTATACTTACTGTCTTGATTTAAATGGATATAAGCTCTACTGCATACAGTGATATTCTTTTCATTCTCGGATTCCATAGTCTTATTTATATTGCTCTAGCAAAAGTTTGTACATCTCTAAGGCAATATTTTTGTGAAAATAAAATATAGATTTATCTTGAATGACAAAAACGAATACCGCAGGACCTGACTACTGCCCAGCAGGGTTAAGGCAAATAAGAGAACACATTAGGCTAAAGCGATAGTCAAATATTTTAAAAGCTGGTCACTATGTCAAATAATTGAGGTTCGGTTCACTTTGCATGGTTCCGTTTGAGAAAAATTAATTAGTTTAAAATTGAAACCAATAACAATGGCTATCTCGAAAACTGTCAACTCCACAAAAAACTATATGATCTAAATTATGTGATTTAAAGAGATCTGTGTTTTATACACAGTTCTGCAAAACTAAACCAAATAAACAGCTCTTCAGAGACTATTCCTAGAAAATTCAAAATATACATTTTGTTTGTGAGGCGAATATCTTCAATATACAGAATGTTAATTAAAATCGTTAGCGCCACTTTTAAGAAAATAAGATGTTTCTAAAAATGTTCTATTAAAGCGTAATTAGGAGTGGGACAATTTTCTTCAGATTTTTTTAGTTAAATCCTAGTTTGAGATTTTGAGGTATATTGTCCACAGACATACAGACACACACACACACATACGTGCACGGATCTTTGTTTAAAATGCTTCTTTCGGACTCAGGGGGCCTCAGAGCATATATTTTCGGTGAAATTTCGGAATAGAATTTTAGGGTGGAATACAACTCATTTTCTATCCACTATGTACATTGTACATTCAGGCTAGAGAAAGTAAAAAGTAGTGGAACAATGCGATGCACCTCATCTTTCGCCTATTTCCTCCAGGAAACCATAGCCGCCCTCTGTGGTGTAAGGGTTACCATGATAACTTCCTATACCCAAGGTCGCGGGTTCAATCCGGCGGAGAACGATGAATTTTTTCGGGTGTAAAAATACTTAGCATGGTTTCCTTCGGAAGGGAAGTAAAGTCATTGGTCCCGTGTCGTAGATTTACGGCACGCAAAAAAAACCTCAAGCCTGATAAGCAAAATTAAGCGGTCTTTCACGCCCAATTTAGAATGGGACGCTGAGAACCACTGTAGTTGCATAGCGTCCATAAATAACATCCATTTCCATTTTCTATGAAACCATAAAAACCTCATGAATATGTGCAGGAGGTCACTGAGATTCAAAACCAGGACCTCCCGAATCGGAATTACACATTGCCACGGCGGCACTTCGTTATTTCAACGAGTACCAACCTAAAAGAAAAAGAAATGTTGATCGACCTGTGAGTCGTAATGAATAGTAAGTTTAGCAGATGTCCCAAAATGACCAAACACACATTTTTCTGAGTCTTCTTTGAAATGAATTCGCCGTTTCATACTATACTAACCGTTGTTGTTGTTGTTTTAACCCCTGCTGTGGAAATGTGACGACCAGAATAACATTGTGGCAATTCACATTAAAAGCATTTGGGTGTCAAAGTGCTTGCATGTTATAAGGCAATATTGAGTGGTTAATGCTATGTTGAAGGCTTCTGAAAACATTTATCATGTGGATCCTGAATGCTAAAACACTTTTGTTGAACCTATACCTCTCTTGTCATCCTTTTGGATGATACGACTTGTATTCTAATGTAGATATCCACTTACGCAGTATGGTGAACGAACGCCACTAGAGTTTATATTCCAGCTTTACGTCCAAAATTATAAGACCTTTTTGGAGCTTCAGCTGCCAATGATAAAATAATATTATGTCGAAAAGAAATATTAAGAACTTTAAGGTTATAAGAGAATTTTACTGCTTACTAAATTTTTTCATGTTCCTAATTTCGACCAGATGGTTAGGCTGAGCAAGTATTTCGTGGATGTAAACTATAAAACCTGGATAAGATGCAAAAGGAAAAGGAAAGCCTTAGGGCTCTAATGCCTCTGATGTAGTTAAACGCTTGGGATAAAGATCTTTGCCATTCCACTAGTCTACATTCCAACGCTTTACAGAAGTTCTTATGATTATTCAGGCGCTTATCTCATACTTTTCCATTACACTAAAGCAGAAAGAACGAACAAATGGAATGGTTCACTTTAGCAAATGAATTTCAAGAAGCAACTGCTTTATTCCCTAATTCTTACTATGGATCATTCTGGTGCGAAGCGGTCACAGTGGCTCATTTATTCACAGCGCTGTCAGGATGTAGCTTGATCCCCGCCTTGATACCACCTATCATTATTTTTCGTTATAGTCTTGGCCGTACACAAAACCACGCTTCTTCTTCTTCCTGCAGTTCAATGTTTGAGCCAACCACCTGCTCCGAGGCTAATTATTAAATGTGTATTGGTCACTCCATCTGCATCAAGGACTTCTAAACTTCTTGTTTCGTCCTATCTATAAATAAAGCTTGCTTAGGGAACCTGCTAAGCGGCGGATTTGTAACATGCTCTTTCCCACCCTTCTGGGTGGGCGACATTGCCGATTCTAGTTCAGTTTTTGGTTTGACTCTGCTATTGGTTGATTGACCAACATGGCTGTCGATTCGCAAACTGACAGAACGAAAGCAAGACTGTACATTTCGCATTGGAAAGCAAAGCCGACTTTCAGAAAGTCCATTTTTGTTCCTTATTTCGATCCAGTTCATTTACATACACCTAACCTAGCCTCGACTTAATTTCGAAACCTGCCTTAGTCTAAAACTGAACCAGAATCTACAATCTCGCTTCTGGGAGAATAATGACTTTTACATACTCGTAAACTGTAGCAAATAGATAAATAGGTACTACCCAAAAATTTAGATCTTGTTGACACACAATTCAGTTTTATATATATCTTGTTGTAGTGTTAATGATTCTAGCGATTCCTTGTTATTGTTTTCAATTTTAGAACACGTAAACTGCTCTCACATAGGAAGTCCTTATCTGTTTCATATCTCTTTGGTTTTATTCCTGGCCACGGAATTAAATAGAATATCAATCGTATAACAATAGCTATAAAGCGATTTTATATCGTTTTAGCCTAGTGTATCCCGTTATTTACCTTCAACTTACAACGAACTAAGTAATACGACAATTTCTAATAATGTTTATATCGATTAGTATGATGTATATAAATGAACAAACTTTTGCAAGAATAGTTAGTCAGACTGAAAATTCAGTGCCATAACCGATATTTAAATCACGGATCTCCCGATCTCTCGCTGGTCGCTCTAACCACTTAGCTATCATGTCAACATGCTGGATTGGTATTAAGTTTCTCATGTTTCCCGGTGACCAGAAGGTGATATCAAGTCATTTTGAAATGTCATACCCCAAAGGCACTTACAATGTGCTGCCTACTTTAAGTCCCGGACATATTAGTTTAGTTAAATATTATGTCAATTAGTGTTAATTTAATTGTTTTCTCACATAAGCCGTGTGTAGAACAGGAGTTGGATAGGTAACATCAGACTTAAAAATTGAATGCCATAGTCGGGGTTTGAACCACGGATCTACCGGTCTCTAGTCGGTCGCTCTAGGACAGATGTAGTACAGGTGTTGGATAGGTAGAGACAGTCCTATACAAGGCTTGTGTGAAAAAACAATTAAATCAACACTAATTTACTTAATGGTTGGCTAAACTATAACGACCGGACTTACGATATTGTAAATGCCCAGTGGGGTATGTCATCTCAAACTTTCTGAAATCACCTTGGGTTTACCGGGAAACACGCTACCATGCCGGCGTGTTGCTATGGTAACTCAATGATTAGAGCGTCCGGCTAAAGGCAGAAAAATCCGCGGTTCAAATCCTTCTATGCTATTAAGTCTTTCACTCTTACTCTACCTATCCAACTCCTGTCCTACATACGGCTTGTGTGAAAAACAATTAAATTAACACTTTTGTAAGAAAAGTTTGTTTGCAGAACAGTTAGAGAAAGTCGTATTAATGAACTACATAAGATTTGTTACTAAAACACTATGATAACTTCAAAATCATTAAAATCATTAAAATAATTTAATAAAGCAACGATTAATTAACCGATCATGATTTACGTAGATTGAAAAAATCATCAAATTTGCAGAAAGGCTGACAGAAAACTCTAACAATGTAAGCTATGACTTTCTCTACCAATTTTTACGAATATATATCATTCTAATCGAGATAAACATTAGCAGAAATTCGCTAATTATTTTATTTCTTCTAAGCAGAAGGGAAGTAAGGGGATAGTCTAGGATAAAGCGGTAGTCAAATCTTTTAAAGAAATTCTTACTTTTAGAAGAAAAGATTCACAAACCACAAAAAATATAAATAAGACATTATAATTAAATATTTTAATATTTTAAAAATAAACATTGGGCTTTTAAACCAAAATTAAGTCTTGCTTTTAAAACTTCAAACTAAGGAAATTCATATCATTTTAAAAGCTGGTTGCTATGTGAACAATTGAAGTTCGGATCTATTTGCACGGCCAGTAGTAGATAAAACAAAAGAGAGATGAAACGAAACATCACTTCTAGTTTGAGAAGCGTTAAATAGCTTAATACTGAAAACAATAACAAGAAACTGAGCAAAAACATTAAAAAAAATGTATATGACATAAATTGTGTGTTTTAACGAGATTTACATTTTTTGTGTAGTAAGTTCCTTTTATCTTTCTCCTACGGTTTACTAGATATGCAAATTCTTCCAGAATGAAGTTCTTCAGAAAATATTCTCACAAGATCTAAGATGTAGATTTCAATTGTAATGTATATTTAATATTCGATATTTTAATCAATTCATTAGAGCCATTTTTGAGAAAAACAAAGTTTAAAAAAAAAAAAAATCCACGTAAAAGGTAGTTTAAAGTAGATGGATTTTCTTGAAAATTTTCGTGTGCCATTCTTAGAACACACTAAACTAAAATACCAAGTTTGATATTTAATGGTATTTTCATTTTTGAACTATGCTGCACACACACATGCGCGCGCGGGATCTTTTTCTAAAGGTTTTTTTGGACTTAAGGGACGTCAAAACATATTTTTCCGGTGAAATCTCGATATCGAATTTTTGGTTTGAATACAAAAGCTTCTCTGTACACTGTGCATATAGTACGTGTAAGGAGAGTGAAAAAACGAATACTTTCGAATATTTCCGAAAGAAATAAGGTGGTTTACGTAAAGCTAAAACGCATCACTTTTAACCTTTATTATATCATTGCTTCGTACAAAATAATACATATACCCTTACAGATGTGAACACTCTAATATCAGATTACAGAAGTGTGGATAAGAGATACGGCATCTGACATCCTCCTGAGTAATGATATGAATTCTTTTCAGCCAGAAATGATGCCGTTAACAAATGACGGATGAGTTAATGGTGGTCGCTGTGTTCCTCTTTAATCCCCCGCCGGTACGTTAATTAGCGGACTGGCCCAGTGTGTTACCCAGAGATAATGAACAGGTCATCTGCACAGCTTCCTTTATATACGTCATATCCTGGTTATCATGTACACCTCTCACCTAAGGCACATTCTCATCCCTCCAACTCAGGCCGGCGTGGGAGGAAAGCTGCCAGCCTTCGCGGCGTATAGCACTGTAGCAAACCTGTAGTATTCTATAAATTGCGGGGTTCTCCCTGCTCCTCGTTATACAGATTATAAAAACAGTTATTTTTATATTGCAAATTATGTTTGTTATTAATATTCATATTTGCTCCGCTAGTTTTGTCGAGTAAGTATTTCTTAACCAGCCGTAAACGGTAAAAAGAACTATCTCAGGGATATCACAGTTGCAGCTTTTAGTTTAAGCAATTTATTTAAACTGTTACCAAGAGTTGAATAGACAGAATCAGACTGAAAAATTCAATTCTATAGCTGGGATTTGAAGCACGGTTCTCCCGGTCTCTAGCCGGTTGCTCTACCATTGAGCTATCAAGGCAACATGCCGGCTCGGCATTAAATATCTCAACTGACTCGCATATTTCCCGGTAAACCACAAGGTGATCTCAATTATTTTGAGATGACATACACCAATGGCAACTTACAATGTCCCAGGATTCATAGAATAGCTATTATGTTTCAGTTAGTGTTGATTTAATTGTTTTTTCAGCTACTATACGAGCCAGTTAATAAATTTAATACCATAACGGCATGGTACCATCGTAGCTCAGTGGTACAGTAACCGAGTAGAGACAGGGAAATCCGTGGTTCAAATCCCAGCTATGACGTAAAATTTTTCGGCCTGACTCTACCTATCCAACTCCTTTCCTACAACACGGCTTGTGTGAAAAAACAATTTAACCAATGCTACGAATAGGTTTCATAATTTATTTTAACGTTATATTTCCATACGATTATAGCTGAAAGTATATTATGCGTTCATTTACACGTGACTTATATTTCACGTAAGTAGTTAAGATAGAGGGATCCTTGGCCAGTGGCAAGTGAGCATACATGGGAGAGATAGGGAATTCAAGGAGGCTGTATACCCTAGCGTGAGCATACACGGGAGAGATAGGGAATTCAAGGAGGCTGTATACCCTAGCGTGAGCATACACGGGAGAGATAGGAAATTCAAGGAGGCTGTATACCCTAGCGTTAGCATACAAGGGACATATAGGGAATTCAAGGAGGCTGTATACCCTAGCGTGAGCATACACGGGAGAGATAGGAAATTCAAGGAGGCTGTATACCCTAGCGTTAGCATACAAGGGAGCGATAGGGAATTCAAGGAGGCTGTATACCCTAGCGTGAGCTTACGCGGGAGAGATAGGGAATTCAAGGAGGCTGTATACCCTAGCGTGAGCATACGCGGGAGCGATAGGGAATTCAAGGAGGCTGTATACCCTAGCGTGAGCATACCCGGGAGAGATAGGGAATTCAAGGAGGCTGTATACCCTAGCGTGAGCATACACGGGATACATAGGGAATTCAAGGAGGCTGTATACCCTAGCGTGAGCATACGCGGGAGAGATAGGGAATTCAAGGAGGCTGTATACCCTAGCGTGAGCATACGCGGGAGAGATAGGGAATTCAAGGAGGCTGTATACCCTAGCGTGAGAATACGCGGGAGAGATAGGGAATTCAAGGAGGCTGTATACCCTAGCGTGAGAATACGCGGGAGAGATAGGGAATTCAAGGAGGCTGTATACCCTAGCGTGAGCATACGCGGGAGAGATAGGAAATTCAAGGAGGCTGTATACCCTAGCGTGAGCATACACGGGAGAGATAGGGAATTCAAGGAGGCTGTATACCCTAGCATGAGCATACGCGGGAGAGATAGGGAATTCTAAGAGGATGTATACCCTAGCGTGAGCATACGCGGGAGAGATAGGGAATTCAAGGAGGCTGTATACCCTAGCGTGAGCATACACGGGAGAGATAGGGAATTCAAGGAGGCTGTATACCCTAGCGTGTGCATACACGGGAGAGATAGGGAATTCAAGGAGGCTGTATACCCTAGCGTGAGCATACACGGGAGAGATAGGGAATTCAAGGAGGCTGTATACCCTAGCGTGAGCATACACGGGAGAGATAGGGAATTCTAAGAGGCTGTATACCCTAGCGTGAGCATACACGGGAGAGATAGGGAATTCAAGGAGGCTGTATACCCTAGCGTGAGCATACACGGGATACATAGGGAATTCAAGGAGGCTGTATACCCTAGCGTGAGTATACACGGGAGAGATAGGGAATTCAAGGAGGCTGTATACCCTAGCGTGAGTATACGCAGGAGAGATAGGGAATTCAAGGAGGCTGTATACCCTAGCGTGAGCATACAAGGGTGAGATAGGGAATTCAAGGAGGCTGTATATCCTAGCGTGAACATACATGGGGGAGATAGGGAATTCAAGGAGGCTGTATACCCTAGCGTGAGCATACAAGGGAGAGATAGGGAATTCAAGGAGGCTGTATACCCTAGCGTGAACATACATGGGGGAGATAGGGAATTCAAGGCGGCTGTATACCCTAGCGTGAGCATACACGAGAGAGATAGGGAATTAAAGGAGGCTGTATACCCTAGCGTGAGCATACGCGGGAGAGATAGGGAATTCAAGGATGATGTACAACCTAGCGTAGGCATACGCGGGAGAGATAGGGAATTCAAGGAGGCTGTATACCCTAGCGTGAGTATACGCAGGAGAGATAGGGAATTCAAGGAGGCTGTATACCCTAGCGTGAGCATACGCGGGAGAGATAGGAAATTCAAGGAGGCTGTATACCCTAGCGTGAGCATACGCGGGAGAGATAGGAAATTCAAGGAGGCTGTATACCCTAGCGTGAGCATACACGGGAGAGATAGGGAATTCAAGGAGGCTGTATATCCTAGCGTGAACATACATGGGGGAGATAGGGAATTCAAGGAGGCTGTATACCCTAGCGTGAGCATACAAGGGAGAGATAGGGAATTCAAGGAGGCTGTATACCCTAGCGTGAACATACATGGGGGAGATCGGGAATTCAAGGAGGCTGTATACCCTAGCGTGAGCATACGCGGGAGAGATAGGGAATTCAAGGATGATGTATACCCTAGCGTGAGCATACATGGGAGAGATAGGGAATTCAAGGAGGCTGTATACCCTAGCGTGAGCATACACTGGAGAGATAGGGAATTCAAGGAGGCTGTATACCCTAGCGTGAGCATACATGGGAGAGATAGGGAATTCAAGGAGGCTGTATACTCTAGCGTGAGCATACATGGGAGAGATAGGGAATTCAAGGAGGCTGTATACCCTAGCGTGAGCATACATGGGAGAGATAGGAAATTCAAGGAGGCTGTATACCCTAGCGTGAGCATACACGGGAGAGATAGGGAATTCAAGGAGGCTGTATACCCTAGCGTGAGCATACATGGGAGAGATAGGGAATTCAAGGAGGCTGTATACCCTAGCGTGAGCATACACGGGAGAGATAGGGAATTCAAGGAGGCTGTATACCCTAGCGTGAGCATACATGGGAGAGATAGGGAATTCAAAGAGGCTGTATACCCTAGCGTGAGCATACATGGGAGAGATAGGAAATTCAAGGAGGAGGTTGAACTTATCTTAGACTCAGAGTATTAGGTGTATTTTTTTCAGACCTTTGGGGTCCTTTTCAAGGCGGACTGCTTTGGTTTACATTAATTTATATGTTTTTTCCCCAGAAATTTGAAATGTTTAACGATTTTTGGTACTGCGGTGTGCCGTTTGAAGTCCTTTTGCAGTGCTTTTTGAGTGTGTACGGAACATTAACAAGCTCTTTGTACGTTTTTTGAGTGCTAGGACAGCTGTTTTCAATGCTTTTTAATGACATTTCATGTCATTTGGAGGCCTCTAGGTCACATGGTTTCAGGGTACTGTTCAGACATTTTTTAACTGATTTCACACCATTTTGTAGGTTTTTAAGACTCTAATGCAGGTATTTTATGCTTTTTCAGACGTTCTCGCTCATATTTACATTATTTTACAGTGTTTTCTAATGCTTTTTTTAGCACTTTTACAAGCATTTTTGCGTGATTTGAGACTATCTTTCAGTGTTTGTAGTGCTTTCACATACATTTTTCAAAATTTTAATGGCGATTTGTAGAGTTGTTGCTGTTGTTTAGAATGCTTTTAATGGCATGCTATACCATTTGGGGAGGGTGTTTAGGACTGTAGGACGGGGTATTAATGAGACATTTTAGCTCTTTTCCATACGTCTCGAATCGTTTGGTTGGTATATAGGGCTCTAAAACAGATATTTTAGTCCCTTTCAGGCGTATTACTAATATTTAACAGTATTTTACGGTGTTTTTAATGTTTTTAACGCTTTTATAGACATTTTACACATTTCAAGTCTATTTAGCAGAATTTTGTAGTGTTTTGTAGTGCTTTCTGTCTCCCTACAGTCATTTACGACTTTTAAGGTATTCAGAACTATAGGGTAATGTTAAACCCTCAGGCTATATGTATTTCAACTCACTTTGAATGTATTTTTTTAATGTCTTTAATTACTTTGTGACGGCGACGAAGGTGTACTACAGATATTTTTATACGTTTAGGAGCATTTTAAGCGTTTTTGAAGTGACATGTCGGGTTGTAGCCCTTAATGCTTGATAGTAATTGATGTAAATTGTGTGCTAGTTTATGTGGTTTCTATAACAATTTTATCATTTTATTTATTTATTTATTTTTTTTTTGCAGTAATTGATATCATCGTTTCAGTGTTTCTGACGCTTTTTTCACACTATTTGTCTCGTTTTATAGCATTTTCATATGTGCCTGGTCAGTTTGATCGCTTTTTATAGCCTATCCAGTGTTTTTACAGTTTCGTCATAATATACCAGTTATTATGATGCACAATAATACTGATGTTTTTTTCACGTTTAAAAATACTAGTTTGCATAGTAATTGTTTAATTCCTAAATCCATTGTTTTAATAAAAATGAGGTACGTGATGCATTTTTAAAACATTCAATAAAATCAAGTTTTGCAGTAAATGAATATACAAATATGTCATATTAAAAGTTTATAGTAGTTCTTATTAGTGTAGAGAAATTGTCATCTTATGTACTCTCCAAAAGTGTAATCATTTTTCAAAATTAATAATGGATTTGTAAAAATTGGAGAATTATTCTAAAAAAGTAATATGACCAATTTTCTTTGATGTGCGTTTAAATGACAGTATAAAACCCTGTAACAAATTAGCGAAAAATTGCTTCGTGTGGTTGAGTATGGAAAAGTATTGGAAACGTTTGCTGAGATAATAATATGGTTTAAATGTGGCATGCGCCTACCCATCTTCTGTTAATTGGTAATCAAAGGTCGCGAAGTTGAAAGACGATAAGTATAAAAATCATGTTATTTTATTAAGAAACAAAATTTGTTTTTAATTCTTCACATTTTTGGTCAAATTTCCAGGCATCACCTTAATTAATTATTTGTTTCTCTCTGATCAAGAAAAATAACTTAACTGACATTTTAAACGCTTAAGAGCATTAATTGCAATTCCAATTCATCTTTTAGTTTCTCTACCTCGTATCGAATAAGGAGACAAGATATTGTTAAGTGTTTCATTCCAAACATGGTACGGATATTTCACCGGAAATAACATTTTTTGATGCCCCATGACTCCAAACAAAGCAATTTTAGAACAAAATATTTGCAAACGAGTAACTCAAAAATCTGTTGTGCTTCAATTCATACGACTTTCTCTATCTCTTCTGCAAAGAAACCATTCCTACAAAGGATTAGTACTTTATCCATACAATGTTAAACGTGATAAACATTGAATCGTATTATAACACACTAGGTGGCAAGGGAATACATTAGGCTAAATGACAGTCAAATATTTTAAAAGGTCACTATCGATTGTTATTTAAATTCATCTCTTTGCATAGCCAGGAGTAAAACAAAAGAAACACAAACGATTTCCTGCTTAAGAAATGTAAAAGCATATTAAAATTAAAACCAATAACAGAGAATATATCTGAATTGGCTAGTTCTACAAAAAAACATATACGACAAGATTTGTGTGGCTTAACGCAATCTATGTTTTTTGTGTAGTAAGTTTTTATCCATCTCTCACGGTTTACCAGTTTAAAAAGTCATTCAGAATGAAGATGACTATTCATAAGCAATTCAGGATATACGTTTTATTTGTTATTAAATATCTTTAATATACAGCACTTTATTCAAAATCTTTAGATTTTTTTCATTCACTTTTTATAAAATCCAAATATCGAAAAATGTTCCATATAAACGGTAGTTTAGGGTCGGGAAATTTTCCAGAGAATCCTTGTGTCGCTTCCTTGGAAGATACTATACTTAAATACCTAGCTTGGTACTTAAATGAGTTTTCATTTTTTTTGGTTATCGGGTTGAAACACACACAAACACAGCACCCACACACAGACAGCTCATACGCGAACTTTTTTTATAAAAACGAGTTTTTATTCATGGTTTTCAAAACATCCCCCTCACTCAAAATCACCTTTTACTTGGAACGTTTTAAAACCTCTTATTTTCTCAAAAATGAGTCTCATAATATTGATTAAAATACTATACGTTTAAGATATTTTTATATTAAAACGAAATATATTTTTTGAATGGTCTGGGCTGTGCCTGTAGTTTTAATTTCATATTCCACTTAGAAAACGTAACTTTAGATTGAATGATATTTGTTTACTTTTATGAATTCTGCGTATATTCCCATTGTGTGATCCCTAGACATTGGTACATTCTTGCACAACTAGATCTTTCATTGCTTTTTTTTTTACTGTCGCATATGCAATGTACATAGCAACTAGAGAAGGCATTGTATTCCATCCAAGAGCTCTATACTTAGATTTCACCGCAAACTTATTTTTTTTTAAATTTCCTGAATAAAAAAGACAACATATGTATGCACGCAGCCAGGAAACGCCACGTTTTATGGAAATTAATGAATGAAAGTGTGCACGAGGCAGATTTGTGCTGATGTAAAGTTATGAAAAGGATAAGAAGTAATATTTTCATTATCCTTTTGCGTAATCGACCGTCTTGCATTTTCTCAATATATTGTTTGTATATTATTTAACCACCAGTCTTACTTTGGTTGATTAAGAGCATACTGAAATATGGTCCTATATATTCTTTTCTAGGTTTCCCTAAAGCTCTTTTAATCAACTCACAATTACCTATGTACCAATCTTCAGCCCAATGCCTTTGTTAGATTTAAAAATGTCACAATCTGGTTATTGAAAGAGAGATACCAGTTCTATATTTTATTAATAGTTTGGATTTCAAAAACTTTTTTTGTGTAAAATCCACAATTTTTGTTCTATTTGAGGATTTCCTTAAAGCAGTGCATTTAGCTCAAAACATAAACTGAATTTTGCCATTTATCTTCTGGGTAGTTATTTTATCATAATTTTATTGTGTATTTTAAATATGCAAGTACATTTTAAACACAATTTTATTTCATTTTTCGCTTCCTAACCAAGTTATTAATATATAAACGAATGTAGGCAATAAATTAAGTTCTTTTTGAACACCTTGAATACCGGAACAGGTAAAAATCACATAGTTCATGAAAGGAGAGTAATTTCTAAGTTTATGCTTAACCTAGGGCTCAATATAGAGTTTCTCGTGGAATTTTAATCATTAGACTTGTAGTCTGTTTTGTGTACAGAAAGTAATCCAACATTTACAGCTTTACCAGCTTTTCTTTTTTCTTTTTTGGGTAGTGTTTAACACCCGCTGTTACTAATTATGGCGATGACATTGATGATACATGCAATGAAATGGAACACCAGTGCAATGCGATGGAGGGGGAAACCGGAGAATCAGAGAAAGGATCCACTTTTATTTTCATTTCCATCTTTTCTATTAATTTATACAAAAATTTTATAGGTTTATATCCATATATTTGGAAAACTCGCCCCTGCGTCGCTTTGTCCATCACAAATCCCACATGCGGTCGTTTGGGAGCGAACCCGGACCGCCTGGGTGAAAAGCGAGTGGCCTACTGCTTCTCTTTTCTTTCCTTCAGAGTTTATGTAATTCATATCCATTTGTAATACAATAAAGTAATTGTACTTACTGTCTCCAATTACATCCATAACAATAATAGCTAAAATATTAAAAGCAATTCAATTTTGGGGCTAACACATGGCATATTTGAGATCTGGTCTATGCTAATTGTGGTCTGTTTTATTTCCCGTGAGATGGGTCTGCAGCTCCGAATAATAGATGATAGATATCTTTAATATTATGCTTTTATTGTTCTCGGGATGATGTATCCCTGAAACGTACAGGGAATCAAATATTCCCTTTAGGAAATGAAAGCGAGAGCACAAAAGAGAGATGCTATTATCTAAATCACATTTGAAAGAAGAAGGAAAATTAAATTAGGTAAGAAGTATACAATAGAACGGACAGGTTGCTACTACTTAGAACCAATACTGTTGCTGGGAATAGATTGGTTTATGTTCAAATGTAAGCTCTATAAATTTAGGTAAACATTAGTGAAATTAGTAGATCACAAATCACAGATTATATTAACCGACTTAAGCACACAAGTTAAGTTTAGGAGAGGTCGCATAGGTGGGTTAGATTATACAACGGACTTTAACCTACATACATATATACATGGAGCTACTACACCTCATGAGGAAGGGATGAGATGAAGGGGCCAAGAAGACTCTTGACTATAGACAGACAGACCTCAGATACGCGCACAGTTCTCTCTATACTTACACCAGAAGAAATCCGCTCCTCACCATTTACGAGAAACTCATTGTTGTTGGTCTGAATTTTTCAATGACTTCTCATTGCTTTTATAAGCACAACCAAACACAGATTTCTCGCAATGTCATAATTTCATCACCACCACCACTATCATCATCATCATCATCATCATCATCATCATGCAAACAGGGGTTAGATCATGGTTGATTTCTTCCGAGTCCAACTTAAGTTGTTCTATCCATCTTCTAGCAGATCTTCGTCGACTCCGTCATCCTCTTGGCCTATAATTTAATTAATGCTCTTTGGGGAATTCTAACATATTCCATTTTCGCAACTTCAATTCGTCTCAAATCATCTTTATTTAGAGTGCAACATTCAGACCCATATGTAAGTGCTGGCACTGCTAAGACTTTATAAAATGTCATTAAAGTTTCTTTGCGAACTTTCTTTGTTAAAGGTTTTCTAGTTTTTCCACAAATGTGTTGGAATATACTTAGTTTTCTATTTATATATTTGGTTTTATACTTGCCAATGAAAATTCCTAAATAATTAAAGTCCATCACTTGATCAACAGGTGTATTGTCTATTACAATTTCATAATTTCAAGGCGAGTACATTTGGCTAGCGCAATCATCTTTGGATCTTTGAGCAAATGTTTACTAAAACTATGCCAACATTTATCTCAATTATCTGAAAGCATGTGCAGGAATGGTTTAGTTCTATAAAAACAGACCATACTGGGTAGAGAGAGACATTTGTAAATGTACAAAAGCGTTATCTCATTATATGGACGGCCATTCCCAGTCAACTTCTTAATTGAAAGGAGACGATTAGAAGGTAAATCTAATTTCATTACCTTGATGCTAAACGAGTGTTTAAAATGCATGAATAACAGATACGCTTTCCATATCGATTACATTTCCCCACCTGTTTACAAAGATGGTTAAACGGGTTTGCAGTTTTTTGGTGCGCCATCAATCATCTGTATAGATCGGATCTTCCAGGGTAAGCTGTCAGGGAGTAGGTCTTGATATGAAAAAAGTAAAACCAGTTTCAAGATAAGAGGTTGAGCAAATCGGAAGCTTACAGCTGATGCCCATAAAAGTTATACATTAAGGATGAGAAGAACGTTTCGATACTCTGCTCTGCTGAAACAAATCGGAAAGGGAAACATTGCAGCATCAGAATTACCAAATTAATAATGCTGATATAACCTTAAGTTTTTAAATATTGACTGATGTGTTATTAATATTTAATATCACGATTAACTTCATTTCTTCATATAGCACCCTGAATTGGTAGGTAGATAGGTAGAATGCCATAGCTGGGATTTGAATTACGGATCTCCCTGTCTATAGCCGGTTGCTCTAGCCACTAAGCTACCATGAAAACAAGCCGATAGAGATTAAGTTATAAATAACTAGTATTTTCTCGGTGAACTCAAATTAATTTGAGAAGATATGCCCCAACCAACTATTAGGTCAATTAGTATTAATTGGTCTGATAAACCGAACTTGGTATTTAAGTCTAGTATTTTCCAAGGATGCACCTCGAAGATTTTGAGGAAAATACCCACTCTCAAAATTACTCTTTGCATAGGAAAATTTTCCAAAATTTTGATTTTCTCAAATATGTTTCCGACGAATTTAAATTAAAATGTCGTATATTAAAGGCCTCTGAAGACTTCATTCCGGATGACTTTTGCATAACTGATAAACTGTAAGAGATGGAGAAAACCTTTCACAAAAAAAGTTAGATCTTGTTAAAGCACACAATTTTTATTTCTTTTCTTTTCTATCGAGTGGACCATTTCTGAGATACTCCTGGTTATTGGTTGCAGTTTTAAAATACTTAAACTTTTCTGATACCAGGATTTTTTAACTCCTGGCTATACAAACAAACGAATTTCAATCATAAAGAAACATCTTTTATAAGATTTGGCAATCGCTTTAGCCTACTATATTTGCTTACTTCCCTTCTACTTACAAGGAAGTAATTAATGCGATCATTTCTGCTGTTTATCTTGATTATCATTTAGTGGAGAGAAGGTTTGAATGAATAATCTGTTGCAGAATAGCTAGAGAAAGACATGTGATGGAAACACTTCTGATGTTTTAATAGCATTGCTGAGCATGCATAATCAAGTTGGTATAGCCTTAATTTGTAAAGAGAACGCTGTAATTAGATACAAAATGTAAATGGCATTTTAGTTATGGACGCTCTGTAACTAAGTGGTTCTCAGCGTCCCATTCTAAATTGGGCGTGAACGACCGCTTAATTTGGCTCAGAGGCCTCTCTATCAGGCTTGAGGTTCTTTTACGTGCCGTAAATCTACGACACGGGACCAACGACTTTACTTCCCTTCCGAAGGCAGCCATGCTAAGGATTTTTACACCCGAAAAAATCCATGAACCCGCGATCTAGGTTATGGTAACCATTACGCCACGGAGGACGACAATTAGATACAATGTATATGAATAGTTTTATTGCAGCACTCGCATGAGCCGTCATGGAGAGGGACTAGCTGGTAGCAGAATGTAGGTAACTATCCGATGTGTTCCACTTTGCCGCCCTATTTCTCCGGTCTAAATTACATTACATTCGCTCAATACCCGAGGCTAACCCTTTTAGTATCAGTAATGTCTTGGAAACCGCGTCGTCAGGTCTATACGACACTTTTTATGTTTGACCTAAATGTTTCAGCGATAATATAAAATTTACGAGTTCAAAAGTGGATTAGATGCGTCTTCGACCCTTTAAAATGATTTAAAAATTCTATGTTCCATTCTTATGACTTTCTCTACCTCTCTGTAACAAATTATTGTTAATACGCTTGTTCTTCTATGTACGTCATGATTATCGAGATAAACTTACTTATTAATTACTTTATAAAGGAAATAAGGGAAACCGACGGTCAAAAGCTATAAAATTTGATTGCTATGATATAGAAATCCGATTCTTTGCGTGATCAGGATCGACAAGCTCCCGAATGAGAAACGCATTAAGTATTTTAAAACTGAAACCAATAACAACGAATATGTTAAAAACGGTAAACTCCAGGGAAAAAGCACGTAACATAAATTGTGTGTTTTAATGAACTCTAGATTTTTTGTGTAGTAAGTTTTTGTCTATATTACGGTTTACCAGTTACGCAAAATTCAGCTTAATTCATTCAGAATAAAGATGCTATTCCTAGAAGAAGAATTGAAGACGTACGTTTTATTTGTCATGTAAATATGCTTAACACACGATATTTTAATCAAAATCATTAGACCCATTTTTGTGAAAATCAAAAGTTTCGATTTTTTTCCATTTAAAGGGTAGTGGGGTGGAGGGATTTTCTTGAAAATCTTCGTGTCACATCCTTGAAATATTATGAACTTAAATACCAAGTTTGGTATTTAACGGACTTTCGTTTTTGAGCTGTGCTGTCCACAGACACACACACGCACACACGGATCTTTTTCTAGAAATGCGTTTTTTAGATTCAGGAGGTCCCAAAACATGTATTTCCGGTGAAACCTCGGTATTGAATTTTTGGGTGCAATACAATACTTTCTCTATATACTATATACATAGTACGTGTAGAGAAAGTAAGGATATATTACAAATTAATTTTATAATATAAAAGCATTAGTGTGGTTTGTAGAGTGGCGTAAAATGAACTGTTCGTATCACCTAAGAATCTGATGTGTTCCATTCACATGACTTTCTCCAGCTGTTGCACTTATAAAGTATTCCTACAAAATGTAATTCTTTTATATACATCATACTAAGCAAAATGAACATAAGTGGAATTAGTCTTATTACTTGTTTTCTTATAAGTAAAAGGGAAATAATGGAATGCACTAGCACTAGGATAAAGCGATAGTCAAATATTTTAAAAGCTGGTAGCTATGTGAAACAATGGAAATTTGTTTCGCTTTGCATGGCCAGCAAAAATATATACATACATATATATATAATAAATTAAGTGTTTTAACGATATCCAAATTTTTGTGTAGTAAGTTTTTGTTTAATAGTTATGCAAAATTCTCCAAAGTTCGTCCAGAATAGAGAGGTCTTGAGAAGTTATTTTCAGAAAAGTCAAAATATACATTTTATTTTATATATAAATATCTTTAATATACGGTATTTTAATCAAAATTGCTGGTCAGTAAACAAAACTTTCAAATTTTTTTCCATGTAAAGAAGTTTATTTAACGGTATTTTCGTTTTTGATCTATGCTGACCACAGAGGAACACACATACTTGAAGCTTTTTCTTAAAATGTTTTCTTTTTTAGAGTCAGATGCCCTCAAAACATATATTACCGGTGAAATATTGACATAAAAATTTTGGATGGAATACAATACCTTCTCTAGCTACTATGTACATTATATGTAATTACAGGCTAGAGAACGTACAAATGTTCAACTCCTATTCGTAAACTGGTGTTAGCATCCTCACTCCATACAAATTTATATACGAGTTAGTTTCGAAAATTAAGTTTAAAATAAAGAAATAACACATCTATTTGAAGTGCATTCTATATCGATGCACAACGCACATATTGAAAGTGATCCTCACTTAAAGTCAGATATCAATATAATACGCCTTTATCACATAAAGCATTTATTTCAACGAAGCCAACAAATGCCATGTGAAAATTGTCTATTTTTACTTTCTCTACTAAACAGGGGTAGTATTGCATTTCACAAAAAGAATTCTTATAGATTTCACCTGAAGTGCACGTTTTGAGACACTCTGAATAAAAATTATATAAAGGTGTATATGTGTGTTTGTGAGCAAAACTCCAAAACGAAAAGTCAGTTAAATACAAAATCTGATATTAAGTTCAGCTTCTTCTAAGGATCCATTTACAAGAAAATTCTCCACCCAAACTACCTTTTCCCAACATTTTATTTTGGCAAAAATGGCTCTAGCGAATTTGATTAAAATACTATGCACTTAGGAGTCATAGGCGGCCGGGTTCGGTCCCAAGCTCTCGTATGTGGTATTTGTGGTGGACGAAGCGGCGTCTGGGCGGGTTTTCTCCGGATCTTTCGGCTTCTCCCCGCCCACTCATTCCAACATTTTCTCCATAATCACCTTTCCCATCATCCATTTCGCCTGCATTTCATATCATCCACTTCCTCACATGCACCCAAATTTGCCAAATAAGTTTTTGTCAAGTTCAAATGGGAACCTATTATTCGTTTTTGTTTGATTATGTCAAGTAAAGGAATAGCAAAATCTTTACACAGCTCTTCGTTTGACTATGACTTAAACTTAGTGTAGGAAGAATCTAATAAAGGCATTTCTGCAAATATTTATCTGGATTAATGTGAAGTAGATAGAGATACATTTTTTAAGGAATAACATAAAATTTATAGAGAGAGTAGTGTGAGTTTGGCACATCAGGTTATTTTCTTACCAAATACTTCATAATTAGATATTACTCCGTCGGAGAAAAATATATGAAACTTTCTTCGAATCGACACTATTTGACATGTGCGCTACTTGAAAATGATGTATCTCTTTTATATTTTATTCTCCCTGGATTTATGTGGCTGCTTCTCTATTTCTGTGTTATTAAATTATAAATATTCACGTTTACGTAGGCACAAATATCTATACCCAAGGCGAAACTAGAATTCTCAGTTTACCATGCAACGAAGTGACAAAGTCAAACGCTCTAAGATCTATAACGAATACTCAACCAATCGAGAATTATAATGAGGCAACGTGAGGTAGTCCAGTCTGATCCGTTGTGATGTCAGTAAAGTAAAACGTTATATTTGTGAAGTTAATCTACATATCTGAGCAATTTTCTATAATGTAAGGGAAAAGGATGATAGTTAACAATGCGTGATGTTTCCAGTGTCATAACAACGTGCAAAGAAAACAAATTGGTCATAATGCCACAACATAGTACTCAGTGTCGTACTGTACGCCAAATTTTCGAGTGTAATAGAGACCCAGCGAGCTTTCAGTCAGTATGTCCCAATGGCAAGGACTATCTTGAAAAAGGTTATCTCCAAAAAAAAGTTGTATAGGGCATACGTTTGTGTGTAGCTGTACATTTTTTGTGTATTAAGATGTTTTTCTGCCTCTTATGGCTTAGCAGTTTGCAAAAATAATACATTCAATAGGATTATAGAGGCTATTTCTAGGAAATTCAACTTATACATTTTATTTGTCATGTAAGTATCTTTAATATGCGGTATTTTAATCAAATACAATACAGTAAATTTTGTTC
The DNA here is from genome assembly GCA_030762935.1 of Hymenopus coronatus. NCBI lineage: Eukaryota > Metazoa > Arthropoda > Insecta > Mantodea > Hymenopodidae > Hymenopus > Hymenopus coronatus. The sequence continues at coordinate 84,403,283 of CM060888.1, read as the reverse complement.
AACATTTTTTAAATGTAAAGGGCAGTTTGGGTTGGAGAGATTTTCTTGAAAATCATCTTTGGGAGATACTAAACCTAAACACCAAGCCTTTTCGTTTTTTGAGTTATCTGTCCACAGAATCACAGACAGACACACACATTGATCTTTTTGGATTCAGGGGGTCTCAAAATATACATTTCCGGTGAAACCTCGGTATCAAATTGTTGTGTGTAAAACAATACCTACTCTCTACACTATGTGCATAGTACGTGTGGAGAAAGTAAAAATATGCATGTAGCCATCTGAAACTTTCATGAGAATAAATGAACGTTGTGTTTTTATACCGCAGCTGTGCGTAGCATGTGATGTTTTGCTCGGATGTGAACCATAATTACACGCTCAGAGACGCGTGCTGGGAGATACAGGATATGGCAGCCATGTTTACTCTCTCTCTCTCCCACTCAGTGTAACTGATGTATGCTTGTATAATCTTTACGGTTGAACTTTCAAAACCACGCGGCTGGGCGTTTGCTGAGTAGTGTAGTGCTGGCTTTACATATTGACATGGAAACGCTTTTATGCTTTGAATTTCCATCATCTCTTCGTAATGAATGTTGTTTCATTACAAACGCGGAAACGGATAATATATTCAGGCTACGTGTATTTTAAATTTCCCTAGCACGTATGCTAGAGATAGATAAGCTATTGTATTTCACTCCAAAATTCGATACCGACAGTTTACTGGAAATTCATGTTTTGAAGACCACTGAATGCAGCAAATCAATTTAAGAAAACGATCGCGTACGCGCGCTATTGTGCGGACAGGCATTACTAAGAACCAAAAATCAGTTAAATAACGAGCTTGTATTTAAGTTTAGTGTTTTAGAAGATTGCGACATGAAGATTTTTAGGAAAATTCCAAATTCGAAACCTTTTCAAGATTACAATACTGTAACATTTTTTCCCCCTTTGATTTTCTCAAAATAATTTTATTTTGATGTTAAAGATAAATTAATTACATAGAAGTATAATTTTTTTTAATTCTCTAGAAATAGGTCTTCAGGAACTCTTCATGCTGAAAGACTTTTGCATAAGTAATAAACCGTAAGAAATAGGCAAAAAAAGATTTAACAAAAAATGTAGATCTCGTTAAAACACACAACTTATGACATGCTTTTTTTGAAATTAATACTTTTCAAGATATCTGTTGCTATTGGTTTTATTTTAAAATATTTAAACTTTTCTGAAACGAAATATGTTATTCCTGCTTCTATTTTTCACCTTTGGTCAGCTATAGGGAACCGAACTTCAATCGTATAGCAACCAGATTTTAAACGTTTCTGCTTTAGCTTATTGTATCTCCGTACTTTCTTCTTCTTACAAGGAACTAGGTAATGTGAAAATTTCTGATGATGTATATCTGGATTGCATGAAGTAGAAATAAAGCTATATTTTTTACGAATGACTTATTTGCAGAGCAAATAGAGAAAAGTATGTGAATGTAAAATAGACCTTTTAAAAACATATACTTTTGAATGCTATAATAATTTTGATTCCGTGGCAACAATTTCAAATTGACGTAAATTATCAGAATTAGGCGTTTTATTGACTTTTCGTTGTAATATTCGGTTAAATCTCGGTACACTATGCCCTAGATAAATAATATCACCATTTTCTCATTCCAGAATTATTCAATTGTTAATTTGCTCTGTCACTCAAACCCTCATGGATTATCTTTCTAAGCGTATAGTGATTACACGGTGATGTGGCTTGATACGAATCTGCCTTTATTTCATGATCGGAAATACGCTGCTAGGAGTTGGGATTAGAATGGGATTGATCCAATTTCAATAACTGGTGGTATAACATGCCCACATATTGCGCAATTTAGAATGATGCAACCCAAATAAGAATCTTCTGCATTATAATTTATTGCAGATTTTTGTGCAACGTACTTGTGATCAAGTATCTCAAATTCTTTTTACTTTTGCTTCAAATGCTCAAACGCCCTATTTAGTTTAGAAGTGTTTACCTTCATAATTGAGAAGAATAAGAAAAAATACACTACATTTATTTTTGTAATGATTTTTTTACAAAGTACTGACAAAATATCAGGTACATTTGTATGGCATTTCAGTTTAAAATCATGGTTTATAGAATAATACCAGGTGGTAAAACAATAATGAAAACCATTACCTCACTACAATATTATTAAAGCTTCTTGTACAAAGCCTGAAATTGTGTCTATATTATGTAGACGTTCCAAATTCAAGAACACAAAAACAGAAGATGGATTCCCCTTCAGTATTTTGTTTAATACTGTCCCTATCCTAAAGGAAAGAAAAATTGAACCAATTATCTCATTTTCCCAAAGTAGGGTTTGAGATTTAATATATTCATATTAAAAAAATATTAATATAATACTGCAATATACGTACATTTACTCAAATGTGGTATGAAGGAAAATTAAAAAATGTAATCGTAAAATGTAGTCGTAAAATGGACATGAAATAAGATATGCTTTTATTAAAAAAAGACAAGTCTCTTAAACCAAACTATAAAAACCAATAAGATCATAATGATTTTCTTAATTTATCATGCAGAAATCAAAGAAGATATGGCAACTTCTTCTAACAGATGGTTTCGCAGTACATATAATATAATAAATATAAGCCTACATACAGAAACACAGATCCCTTTAAAGCAAGTCCGATAAAAATAAAATATAACGAATATTGTGCTAAAAATATCTTATATGTTGGATTCACACGACGTTCTCTACAAACTATTGTTAAAAAATTATTATTCTATCTTCTTCGTACTATACGCGATGAAAATTAGTTGGATTTTCTTATTACTTCCTTCCTTGTAAGTAAAAGGAAAATTAAGGGAGCACACTAGGCTATAATCAAATCTTTTAAAAGCTCACCTGAAATGCACCAATTGAAGTTCGCTTCTCTTTGGCATTTCCAGGAATAAAACAAAAGAGAGAAAAACGCTTGGAAAAAGTTTAAGTAACTAGTTTAACATTGAAACCAATAACAATGAATTTCTCGGAAATGGTTGACTCTACAAAAATGTATATGACATAGTTATTTCTTTTAATAGTTCTATATTTTTATGTAGTACGTTTTTGTCCATCTCTTACGGCTTACATGCCAAAATCACCCAGGATGAAGTCTTCAGAGGCTATTCCCAGAAAATGTATAATATACATTTCGTTTTGCATGAAAATAACTTAAAATTTTGGTATGTTAATCAAAATAGTTAGAACTATTAGAACTATGTTTTAATATATCAATTCCTTTCTTCCATTTAGAGGGTAGTTGTGGTAGGGGAATTTTTTGAACATTTTTGTATCGCATCCTTAGGCAGATGTCCAAGTATGGTGCTTTCCCGACTTTACGTTTTTGATTTTTCAATTAGTTATCCTGCCTTTCAAGAGTACATTAAAGAAAATTACCTTAAGTTTGTTTTAATTAATTGAACAATTCTGAGAGTTAAATTATTACTTTATTGAAAATCTAGAATCTTTAGATAGAAACTGAGTGAAGCTTCTACAGTAATTTGAAGTGAGTATAAGAAATGTGATAAAGTATATCATTTCATATACGTAAAACCTGAATTTTTGAAGTAAATATTTTTAAGAAAGCTGCGTTAAAGCATTTTATTAGAAGAATGAATTTACACGGTAAAAATTAATATCACATAATCATATTACCAGAATTTTTAAACTTAACAGAAGCATTATAGTTATTGCATAAATTAACATAAAATTCCACAAGATGTCTTATATATTGTAGAGATTTCCAATTTCAATAAATCCAATATTTTTATGCAATCTGAGGCAATAGGCTTATAAATTTTAGTGTCACTAACTTGAACCCCTTGAATGGTTATCTTAATTCATTTGTTTCATTACACTGTGATAAGTAAAAAACTAGAGGATTAGAAGTTACACTTTCTCACAAAATAAAAAAAAATTGTTTTATCCCATTCAGATGTCTTTCTCTAGCTGCCTTATTTTTACAAAAGATAAGTTTTATTTTATTTATATCATACTAATCGAGATATACTCGTATATTAGCATAATTTTCTTATTACTTCCTTGTAAGTAGAAAGAAAACAAGAGAACACAATATGCCTCAGCGCTATTCAAATCTTTTAAAAGCTGGTCGCTGTGTGGAACAATTGAAGTTCAGTTCGCTTTGCATGGAAGGCAGCGAAATAGAGACAAAACGAAAGGTCTTTTCCTGTTTGAGAAAAGTTATGTAATTTAAAACTGACACCAATAACAAGTAATAATAGCAGTCTATTCTACGAGATAAACGTAAATTACATAAATTATGTCTTTTGGTGTAGTAAGTTTTTTCTTTTACGGTTTACCAGCTATGCAAAATGCAACAAATTTCATCTAAAATAAAGAAGTCTTCAGAGGCTATCCGCAGAAAATTGAAGATATATATTTTATTTGTTATTTAAATATCTTTAAATTACGTATTTTAATTAATATCATTAGAGCCATATTTGAGTAATGCAATATTAAAAAATATTATTTTTGTAAAGTGTAGTTTTGGGTGGGGGAATTTTATTGAACATCTTTGTGTAACATCCTTGGAACTAAATTACCAAGTTTTTAACTGTGCCTGTCCACAGAAACACATCCTTTTTCTAAAAATACCTTTTTTTTTTACTCTGGGGATTTCAAACACATATTTCCGGTGAAATCTCGACATAGAATTTTTTGTGGAATACAATACAATACAATTCTCTATACATTATAGTCATAGTACTTGTAGAGAAAGTAATGGATATAACTCGTGAAATAATATTAATTATTGAATCTATTGGTTATGCAACATTTTATGAAGTAAATGCGTCTGAATATAGTCGAAGGTATTCCTCCTAACCATAACAATACAAGAGTGAAACATTAGAGAGTAACGAGAGAAAAAAAGAAGAGCTGAAATAGTAAATGGTTAATATGATTTAGCAACTTAAAGAATAAGGGCATACATTCGATGGCCGAATTATTATTATTATTATTGTTATTATTATTATTATTATTATTATTATTATTATTATTATTATTATTATTATTATTATTATAGCAACAACACAGGTATAAATGATTATTTTAAGTCTGTATTTCCATTTCCGTGGTACACCGAATCGTATGAGATTTTCCACATTTGATCAAGCATCCAGAACGTGGGATATTTTATCAACGCATGCTTATAAAAAAGAGGCTTTTCCACTTCGCTGAGTTCGACCAAATCCCGTCCAAATGCAACATTTTTACAGCATTTTGGTTATGAACAAAGAAGTGTTGACAAACGCTTCACTTTAAATGTCGATATTTTATATGAATAATAAAAGAGTATCACCACAGCTGTGTTAGGAAAAATCCCAAATGTAACGTTAAAACACTAAATGGGGGAAAAGAGAAAGGAGATGCAGGTTAAAGGGAGGGAGTGATATGTAGAAAGGTTCATTCAGTTTTTTTAAGCGTGGGTACAGTCAAGCGTACATATGATAGGTATAACGTGATATTTTCTCTCGGAGCGCTAGAATTAGTTTTTGTGTTGAAATATGAGCGCAAATATAATGCATATTCATTGCTCGCTTAAAATGTATTTGTTGCAGAATAGAGGTATCAAAATTCATCAACTAGATGGTCGATTGATCGTTAAGATTAATAACGACGCTATTTACAAGTTTTCAAATTTCATCCACATTTACAAAGATAAATAAAACAAAACAGGTAGGTGTATAGAAAATACAATTTCTGCAGGTCTGAACATTTCTAAAGTAAGAAATTGCAACGCTGAAATAAGTGAAGAGTTTGGAAGTAGTGGTATTACAGTCAAATATTTCACTGCGTATGAATAGTATCTGAAATTTTCAACAATGAAGAAGCTACTGATACTAGGGTCGGCTGTTAGTTACGGGCTTCTTATTGAAAACAACATTTAAACATTTTTGTTTTTGCTTTATCTCTCAACATAATCTCCAGAGAGGCTAATGCATTGGTCATATTGTGTTCTAATTTAATTAAACCATCTCTGTATTGCGATTTATCAAGGTCCTCAAAATAGCTGTTTACCACATCAATGATCTCCTCGTTGTTGTGAAATCTTCGTCCTCCAAGAAATTATTTGAAGTGCGGGAGCAGGTGGTAGTCATTGGGTGCTAGTCTGGCGAATAGGGTGGATGTTCAAGCAATTCGAACTTCAATTCGCACATTTTTGCCATTGCAATGACTGAACGATGGGCCGAAACATTGTCGTGATGAAACATTTTTTTTGCCAAATGATTTCTTTTGCTTTTCACGTCATCACTGAAACGTTGCAGTAAGCTTGCGTAGTAATCACTAGTGATACTTTTACCTTTTTCCACGTAATCAATAAAAATTATACCCTGTGCATCCCAGAAAACACTCGCGATAACCTTGTTAGCGGACAGAATTGACTTTGCCTTTCTTTGGAGTTGGTTCACCTGTCGCAATCCACTGTTCTGACTGTGATTTACTTTCTGGAGTGTAGTTCTGTATTCAAGTTTCATCCATGGTAATAAGCCGTCTCAAAAATTCCGTGGAATAATTATGATTGAGATTCAGATCTCTTTAGATACGTTTACAGCCTCTGCTATTTCAAACAACATTAATCGTGGTCTTCCAGTACTAAACGATGACTTTTTTCAATGATATCAATGATAGTTGTCACTTCTACAGGGTATCCAGAGCGAGGCTCATCACTAGTGCTCATACGTCCAATTTTAAACTCTGCAACCTACCTTTTAATCATTGAATATGAAGTAGCAGAGTCTTTCAATGTATTATTTCCTCCTTGATTTCTCTAGGCGTTGAATCTTTCAAATTGAAGTATTTAGTCACTGCTCGTTTTTTCCAAATCCTTCATTTTCGTGAAAACTCTAAAAGTTGTCTTGTTTAAAATGCTGTCATTCGAAAACTAAACAAGCTATTGACCTGTAACTATGGATGCAAGCTGCCTAGAGTTAAACTATACGATGCTACCGTCTAACTGGCCTAGTGGCGCCATATCTGTGTGAGGCTCTGAACTTATAATCTGACCCTTGTATAAGATACACTTTTATAACATCATTAACAAAATTATATAATAATAACATCAATGCACATGACTTTCTCTATAAAATATATTTACAAATGATTGTTCCTTTCGTACATCGTGAAATCGAGTCAAACATTAACAGAAGTGATTGTGGAAGGGAATTAAGGGTATATATTAGGCAAAAGTAATAGTCAGATCTCTTGCCATCAGAGTTGTTATGTGATGATATCGAAATTCTGTTCTCTTAAAACCAAATATAACGAATAACAAATTCCATTTGAAAGAATGCACTAGATAATGTCATCAAGTATAATGGATTATCTCGGTAGTGGTTAATCCCCAAAGTTTTGAGCTCTAGAAAGATCCACATTGATTCTGTAGTTTGAGTTGGTTTTTGCTTACGGCTTATCAGTTATGCAAAACTCATCCAAAATGAAGAAAGCTTAATAGGCTATTCCCTTAAAATTCCAAATGTATATTTGACGTACTATAAATATATGTCAAACATATAATATTCTAATCAAAATAATTAATGCCCACCTCTGCAGTGTGAGGATAGCATGCCTACGTTCATTCAAAACGTCCCGAGTTTTAATCTCGGTTAGGGTGAGTTACCCGGATAAGGCCCCCCCCCACGGGGGCTTTCTCTTTTTCTGAGAAGACAGATGTTGAGAAACGTTAAACTCCATGGACTCCTAGCTCATTTGAGTTCTGTTTTACAGAGTTCATTCTACTACCAAACAGAGTAGTTAACAGTCGTTTTTGAGAAGATTAATAATTTCGGTTAATTTTCTATGTAGAGGTTGCGTGTGGAAAATTGTTTTAAAAATATACGTGCAGTATCCTTGAAACAAATATCAAATTTTCTATGTAACTGCCATCATTTTATAGTTATTCTATTCACAGACACTTGGACACACACAGATACCTATTTAAAACATTTTTGTCTATTCAGAGGGCATCAAAACATCTTATTTCCGATGAAATGTTGAAATAGCTTTGTTGGTTGGAGTTGAATAATTCTTCGTAGAGAAACTAATATCAGTACTGTAAATTAAAAAAATAATACAACGCAAATCCCGGCTGATGTCATAAGAAGTAACTAATTGTAATATTCAGAGAAATGTAATTTTTGTGAAGTACGCTTGTGTTCTACACATTATACAAACTTGCTTCCAAATGAAGAGGGCTTTGCCGGCTAATCTCAGAACGTTTAATAGAGCAGTGACATTAACTCTGAAAACTTGTTTTTTTATGTTAAATGAACTTTCGGTATTGAAATTCAATATTGAATGAACTTTGACTCTTGCATTAAATTCTTACTCAGGATCATTCTTTTCTGATAACTTATATACCGCAAGTGTTACCATAATACAATATTGAACGTTTTACAATAAACTTGAGTTTTACTCAATTTTGGAAAATATACAATTTTATAAATATAAGCAATCTATTTTGTTTTAATTGTATCCAATGTAAAATTGGGTTTATTGCTCTCATATTAGATGGAGGAACTCAACATTTGAAAAAAATTATTAATGTTGGGCTTATGACAATTCAACACTATGCACACCATAATCTTAAAAATATCAGATTCTCCCAATGTTCGGCCCACCATTATTTCATATAGAATACAGTGTAAAATAACTTTTAATTTTATTGCGCATCAAATATTAAATTTACTACATAATTACCCTCACAAAATAGAAGGCATTCCTGGCTATAATTTATCAGGTAAGATATCATCTGAATTAAGAGTTGAATTCATGAAGATTAATTTAAAAAAAAAAATGCCACTGCCATATGTGAACTGTATTTGTCATAAATAAATATATGTGGTACTTTAATAAAAATCATTAGAGCGAGTTTTGAGAGTAGCTATTTTTTGTGAAATATTCCACGTAAAGTAAAGTTTGGGGTGGGGGAATTTCTTGAAAATTTCGTGTCACATCTTTGGAAGACACTGGTATTTGTCGGATATTTTGTGCTTGAGTTATCCTGTTCAAAGGCATATGCACACGGAAGCATACACGGACTTTTTTTTTTTAAATTCCTCAAAATATATATTTCAAAGATATCTGATACCAAATCTCCTAAAGAGTACTTTCCTACCTAGTGGTACGGTGGCCCGCATTTGGGAGGTCACGGGTTCGCTTCTTCGGGGCCGGTATATCTGGTTTTAGGAGGTTCCCTTGGTAGAATTTTTTTATCCTGCGAAACTTCCTGTCCATCCATGTCGTTTCTATTGCCGATTCATTCATCCTTTATTTCTTTTAAGGTGGAAGTTTCGGCGATGGTGCTCGGTGCGGAGTGGCTGGGCTGGTTGCCGAAGTGAGGACCACTCCTGGAGGGGGCTTTGGCCCTTATGTGAGACGAGAGGCCAGCCCGATAGTCAGGATACTTCTATCTGGAAATTGTAGAGATCCGGTCATTGCTACGCCGTCGGAGCATTCTCTCACCTCATCTTTCCCTCCCGGGGCAAAATCTCAGGTTCGGTGCCGAGGCCCCACCGATCAATATCCTACCCTAGCTTATCGTAGTAGGTATATTGTGAAGATAGAAAATAATGAATTGGAGAACACCATATGCTTTATCAGAAAAAAAGTGAGAAAGGTGGAGAATTATATGTATCAGCATGTTGACTCCATAGTCCAGATGTTAGAACAACACGAAAAGACCAAAAGATTCGTGGTTCAAAATCCATCTATAGTACCTACTGAATATTTCAGTGTGATTTTACCTTTTGAGACAGCACATAACCCTGCATATTAAATGAGCGTTGGTTGATTAAGTATTAGTAGAAATATGTGTTAAGGATATGTAAATAAGTTGAGAAGAGTTTATGTTAGCTTATGTGTTATTAAGTATTGAAGTTAAGAATTGGCTGGAATGAATCTGTAAAAGTAGCAAGGTCAGTCAGAATCGCGCATGTTGTGGCATGTAGTCGCCCGGTCTTTTGTATTTCAGTGAGGGTAAAAACATGTTTGTTTAAATTAAGTCCCGTTACTATAGGGCGAACTAAAGTTACGCAGGCTGATGATGCAAATGGTCACCTGAGAAACCAAACACACGAATCGTGTGATGGGAATAAGGTGACGCCAAAAAGAGCGCGAAAAATTTAGCAATCCCACAAACGTAAGGGCGTGAATGTCACAAATCTCAGATTCGTTTAAAAAGGAGGAAGAATCATGGCAGCACGCACTTTTTCTGGAAGACATCGGCACAAAGGAACGCGCGCACAAAGTGTGCGGCTTAAATTTAAATTCTTGTAAGTTCCGAAATCATTAAGTGCGGTGGAAGGTAATTAGCGGGCGAAGTTCTATGGTTAGTGATTCCGAAATTAGCACCTGAATAAGCTTCACTTTCCAATTGTAGCTTTCAGGTCCAACCACATAAGTAAAGACTTGTTTTTATTGTTTATAAATATATTTCCAACGTCTAATATTTCTACCATTTAACACAAAAAAAAAAAAAGCCAGAAAGGTCTGCTGGAAAACTTTTCTACGTGTTTTTATGCTGTATTTTTAAAGAAGGTAAACATAAACTATGCAATATAAAATGATAGAAACATAACATGTGAATATAAACATAGCAACTAATATAAACTAACATAAAGGAAAATTCTGACAGCATGGTGGTAAAATCTGGATGACCTTTATAAACTAGCAAACCGTAAAAGGTGGACAAAATATTATAGACACACCAAAATGTAGATCTCGTTAAAACACACAGATTTTGTTAAATAAGATATTTTTATGTAATAATTTAAGAGATTTTCGTTGGTATTGTTTTAAGTTTTCATATTTATACTTATCAAATAGGAGATTATCATTTTTATTTATCTCTTGGTCATGCAAAGGGATCAAAAGTTTAACACTATTATCAGATATTGACCAATTTAGAAAATGTTTGACTATCGCTTTAGCTTTGTATTTTCTTATTTGGTTATATTTCTAAGGAAATAAATAAAAAGTTATTTCTGCTCATGCCTATATCTATTTGTAGATACAACAATAAGCTTTTATTACAGAATAGGCAGAGAAGTCGTGTGAATGGAACACATCACATTTTAGGAACACATCACATTTTAGGAGCACATACCACATGCTCACAAATTATATAAAAAGAGAAAATGTACATAATATTATTAGCTTATAGAAAGCCAGCGATAATAATTGTAAATATTCCAGAATAGAAATATGCATAAATGCAAGTTGTGACTGAGGTAATGAGACGAGGCGGGCTAGCTTAATTCCAGGTATAAGTTCACCAAATACCACCTGCTAATGAGCACAGGGTTTAGGCTAAAGAATGCATGATAGAAGATAACAGACATATAAAGAAGTGAGAAAGAATAGTGACTTGTCTTCCAAATAGCACAGCGAGTTGGAAAACAGACAAAGAGAGCATAGTGTTAAAGTGAATTAGAACCACTGGGTATTTGCAAACAGTCATCTGCACGCAATGACTTCAGAACTTGGCACAATTTATGTGAGGTTATGCTAACTCAGAACCAATAAGAGATGCTGTTATATTTTATGGCGCGAAAGTTGGCGTCACCCAGGTTTACTATTTAAGGAGAAGCAGATCTCTTACGTGGTTACTCTATACTCTTACTCTGAATTACTAACTCACTTGAGCTTGTGTTCACGGTGCGTTGAGTTGTGTGCCCGTGGTGGGGCAGCGATGTGCAGAGGGTTAGATTAGGCTCCTGATTAGCAATTAAATGGTGGGCTGATATTTATTATAATACATTTGTAAGGAATAAGCTAGTCGCCCGTTTACAATCCATATTAAAATGAATTTTTGTCATAAGAGAACATGCAGTGTTTTTAATATATTAGCCTCACCCACAAACCCCTGAGATTAAGTGTAATTAGGAAATTAGGAGTGGAACCTACATCAACGCCAGAGCTGAGAATACTGCAGGAACGAGACGTCGATCCCGCGAAAACATTTTTAGAAAAACAATGTTTGAGTGCATGTTTATGTGTCTGAGAGCATACGTCACGAACAAAAACTTGTCTAAATCGAAACCTAAATTTCAACACGATGCGACGTAAGTATTTTTCAGAAAATCCCCCATCTCAAACTACATGGAACATTTTTTAAGTTTTTGGTTAAACGACTCTATCGATTTTGATTAAAATATGATCATGGGAAGTTAAATGTATAGCTTGAATTTTCTTGGAATAACTTGTGAAGTTATTTTCCTTTGGAAGACAATTTATATAATGTTGTATAACTTAACTGGTATACGTTAAATCATTCATGAAATCCTGCAACAATAATATATGCAATTATATATCTTCAAAATACATAATTTATTGGAAATAATATTGTAGCATCAGTAATTTACGAGATATTCGTTATTAATGGTTCGATCTTTTTTAGTCCTTTCAGGATAAGGGAAAAATCCAGGAGAAAATATCCGTGTAACTCACTCTAAGGGAGATTCGGATTCGCCAACCTCTTGAATGAGAGGCAGAAATGTTACTCTATACCGCCCCTCTTTAACTGCATGGGCCTAGAGGCAACATTCGCCTTTGGAACACGTGTAGTGTATTCTCTTGTCCTTGGGTTTCTCATTTTCTACACCAGACCTTGCACACACTCACACCCTCATCCGTGTTTCCAGACTCTTAAGAAGCAAAGATAATATTCTTGGCTAGAGAAACATTTCCACCCCTCAGCCGGGAATCGAAACCGGGACCTCTCGTACAGCAGGCAGAGATAAGAGACAGCCAGTTATAAATTGTCTTATACGGAGCTATTTCGTGGGTTGAATTGTTTACAACTTGTTTATCTTTTAAGGTCTTGTCGATTTCCAGTTTATTTTCGCGCTAGCATGGCGTAGAGCGTTCAGTTCTGAAACATTTCACTGTCATTATTTTTGTATTGTGACTTTACGCAACATGTTAATAATCTTACAATATAAAAATCTGTAACTAGCCCAATATATTGCTGAATAATGTTGTGTGAAATTTGAAAAAGTCTACTAAATACTGAAAGATTTGATAAATCATCTTTGTTGCATATGAGCAACAACATGTAATTAAGGTTAAATGGAGGTATTTCATGTTTTGAATTGTTTACAACTTGTTACTCTTTTAAAGTCTTGTTGATTTTTAGTTGTTTGTAGTGCTTGCGTGGATAAATTAGGGCATTTTAAAGACAGCGTAGAGCGTTCAGTTCTGAAATATTTGACAATTATCACAATACAAAGTAATTAGTCAAATTATTCCCTTTGTATTGTGACTACGCGCTCATGTGCCTATACTTTGGTAAAACATTGCTCCACTGCCACTGACGCAGGTGTCGTTAATTTAGCACGTGAGAAGCTCGCGTATTACATCAAAGTCTTGCAATGCCACACCTTATGTAACCTGTGATACCTGTGTGTAATTTACACGCCTTGTAAATACTTTCACTTATGAAAAATTCTTGCCACGTAATTAGTCTGGATAAAAAGGGAGTAGTTTTGTCCAGAAAGTTCAGTTTGGAGAAAGAGCTCCAAGAGTGGAGCGTACACTTGAGTTAGAGAGAGAGAGCGTGTGAGTGCAGTCATAAATTGTCTATGAGGTCGAATCAATGAGAATTAAAATTGTGCCCCAGAATTAAAGTAACGGCATATATTGTAAACAGAATGAAACAATAAAGATGTTTTTGCTTCTATAACTATAGCACCTATCCGTAATGAAATATATAAAGCGAATCAATTAAATGGCAGCAGATACCGGGGAGAAACTGAAAGCAGCCACACTTATAATGTATGTGGACGACAAGGTTTTAGGTTCATCAAACAAAGAGGGACTGCAGGAAGATATAAATAATTTACAAAAATGGGCTACAGAAAACAACTTCAATATAAACAAAGGAAAAAACAGCATGAATGGTGTAGAGATGAGGAAAACATTGAAAACAGAGCTGTCAGAGCGACGTACATCATCATATAACACATCACTGAAATTAGAAACAGCTATGAGACTTTCTGAAATGACAATCACACCAATCGCCACTTATGGAATTGAATTGACACGGGATAAACTAAAACCAGTGACATGGAAAAAATTGAATATGTTAAAGCAAGATTTATAAAGAGGGCAATAGGGGTAGATAAGTGTGCACCAAACACACTGGCGTATGTACTAGCCAGAGAAACATTAACATAATAGACACCCACAAGGAACCTTGGCCTACCGCCCGGCCGCTGCGTCATCTCGGTCCAGGACAGACGTCATGAATGGGGCGCAGTAATGGGGGGCTGAGACGTGGTCAGCACCTCAAACCGCCTCCGGGCTGATTAAAGCGGTCCTCATGATCTAGAGCCGCTACTTCCCCATCAAGTAGCTCCTTAATTGGCCCTCCAGGAAAGTCACGAGGCTGAGTGCACCCCGGACCGGGTCTCCAGATCTCCCGCTTGTCAGGTTAGCCGCGCTAAGGAGGCGACCCAAAAACATTAATCTTAGAAGGTATAAAGGATCAAGACGCCGCTGCCAAACATAGAAGCGTATAAAGGATCAGTAGCAATAAAGAAGCATAAGTAGAAAGAGACACCAACTTTTTTCGGTACGGATGACGTGACAAACAGGCATTGGACGAAAGCAATCAATCACAGAGACACACAATCATAGGACTTGCGACACATGGCGTCCACCATTTACAGTGTACAAATGAAAAATACCACCAAGCTCAAGAACAATGTGTTTGCAAATTATGTGGGTAAACATTTGAACTATAACGCTTCAACAAGTGTAGAAAACGGACATGCAATCTAAATGAAATTATAAAAGTATGTAAAAAGTCAAATTCTGTATTTTTATTCTGTATGCTTATTCGAACGCATTTTGATTTAAATAAATCTGTAAAGCAGTTAATTGAGTAAAGGAAACAGTCTGATTAGAATAAAAGTATTAAGAAAATAAACTTTCTAAGTATTATTTTTACTTATACCCTCTAATAAGCGATAGATATTAGAGAAAATCATGTGAATGCATTACATTAGATTTCTTAAATTAAAGAAGATTTGTTTATAGTGTATCTGTATATATGAAATGCTGACTGCATTAGATTCTAGGTTTAGAGCTAGCATGATGGAATTAAGCTTCATTCCGCCTCACATTTTCTGCTATAACATCATTATTTAGTTTCTAGCTCCCAAATTATGGAAATGTTTCTCCTAAGCGTTTATTTCTGGGATAATACCTTGGTGATATAAATTAACACAGAAAGTAAAGTTTGTATAAGTACACTTCTCAGCTGGTTACGAAAGATAATAAGGAAAAGTGCAATGGTAGAGCACTTAAAAGCTAAGTGGAGAAGGTAATGGAGTGCGGTCTGGTGTGAAGATGAACAGAATAGTGGTCCAACTTATGATCAAAGCCATAGAGTAAAATAGTACAATATGTTTCATATCTAAACAAAATATATGTGGCAGTAAAAACCGTAATTTCACCTTGAGCTTGCAAGCAATGTTTTCGAGAAAACATGCTATGTTCTATAGGTACTTCAAATGTCAAAGATCAGCGAAACATTTTTTACTCTCCCTATATAATTTATTTAAAGTACATAAAAGCAATACATGTTCTATATCCAAAAATATTTAATGAGAGGGGGAAAGAGCGGGAGGAAGAGAAAGGCCCAATAAAATTGTCGAATATCAAAGCCTTTGATTTCATTCAAGTATTTTTCAAGGAATCAGCGCGAAGATTCTTCAGGATCCACCCACTGCAAACTACGCTTTACATGAAAAAAAAAAAAAAAAAAAAAAAAACACCGTCATTTGGTCTTCAACGCTAAAACTAAAACTAATGATGATGATAAAGAGGATGATGCGTATAAGAAAAGGAGGACAGGCTAGTCGTTTTAGAAGAACATCCACCCCAGCAACCGCTGACCGATCCGGGAAAACTATGGAATGATCGGAGTGGACGGTCATCGGTAATCAGAAATATTCGAATGTGAGCTTCTCATGCTGCTGCGGAGTCATTTGGCTCGGTTTTACATCTGAGCACTGATCAATTATTTTTATATAATGTGATGCAGAACATTATCGTAAATAACTTTGCATGAATAGAAGAACCACCTTTACTCAATTGCATGATATACATATATGTAGATAAGGTAAGCGTAAGAACTTAGAAGTAATGGGTGCAGAAAGTAAATTGCGTTACATTCACATTACCTTCTCTTCTCACACTTCTGTCTTACAAACTTCATGCTTCTTATATCTTCGTTTAGTTGAAGATGATTTATAGCGTTGGCTGAAGCAATATATCAACCTTTAAAAAGTGGATCAAATGTAATGGCTTTGAAATTCCACTCTTGTTTACTCTGATTTAGGCACTAAATTAAAAAAAGAAGGTATGGAGTATTTACTAATATTCAATCCAAAATAAAAATTACACGTGTCACAAAACACATATTTGACATAGATTTGTCCGAAATAAGATTTTGTCTCTGTTGGGGTTCACTACTTATATAATTACGCAAATTTTATTTTAAATGAAGAGCTCACAGGTTGTTTGCAAGCATGGAGATGTATAGTCACTTCAAATTTAGAGCACTATAAATATTATAATATTTCCGATCGGATTAGAACAAAAGAAGCCGTATATTGGGGAAGCAAAAGATTTTTATTTAACAGAATATTAGTAATTTTACAAATACTACTAAAATAATTTGTAAGTTGAAAATCATGGATCTATCGCTAAATGATAGAATACAACTGATTTAATTCTGTTATGAAAGCAAGAGGAGTTTTTTCCAAGGTCTAAGAAAAGTGAGAACTCTCAACAGTTTAAAGCAGGTCCATTTTTCATTCATAATTATAGGGATTTAATCAGCAAGTTTGAGGAAACTGGCACTGTTACTGATAAGAAGAAATCTGGAAGGCTAAAGATAATCTAAAATTTAGATACCGATATTTCACAGAAATACATTGTTTGAGGCCTCCGGAATAAATAAAAGGATTTTTAGAACGAATGTCCGTAACTGAAAAAGAACTCGGGCCATTCACAAATTTACGAACCATTTGGTATAACTAAATAATGTGAAAAATATCAACACACAACTTATTTATAAAGTTACAGTACTTACTCTACTCTATTTGTCAGCGTTATCTCCATCTTGTCACTACATTTATTGTCACATAATACCAGTTTTTCAATGTCAATCTTATACTTTTCGGCAGCCAAAGAATTTGTTCGTTTTTTTGGAATGCACAAAATGTTCAGCTCATCAAATTATATATGCAAATAACATAAGTATTTGATGATAATGCAATTAACGAGTCTCAGTGAGGAAACGACGCATAATTTACGAGTAATAAAGGAAGAACCAGTGTGCACGACAAAGGTCAGAGTGGAAGTTCATCAATGGTTGTGGAGGAGTTGAAAGCTAATATCCATAAGAGAATTCAGAAAAACGTGTAGTTCAATTTGGATGATGATTTTTTTGGTGGGAAAGATTTCTGAACCGATGAAGACCTCAAAGTGGCAATGACTTCTTGGCTCAGATTTTTAGCGGTGGAAGAGTATAACAGCTGTATTGAAAAACTGGTACCACGTGACTACAAATACATTGATAGCAATTGTGGTAACGTTGAGAAATAGAGTAGGAAGATTCTGTAACATCGTAAACACAGTTTTGCGTTGTTATTATTTAGTTAAGCCAAATTGTTCATTATTTTCTAAATGACCCTCATATCTACGAAAACTTCGATACCAAAATTCTCAGAAAAATATCCTTTGATACAGCTTTTTCTAAATTGATATTTTCTCAACATCATTCATTAAACGTATTTTCATGATTAAGTAAGATATATCTTTTGTAATTTAAGGGTAGAACTTGTAAAGTTCTTTACTTTAAGCAGACATTTTGCATAATGTATAACTGATTTTCTCAAAAATGTCTCTAACAATTTTGATTAAAATTTCGTATATTAAAGATATTTACCTGACAAATAAAATATTTATCTTGAATTTTCTGGGAATAGCCTCTGAAGACTGCTTTATTCCGGATAAACTTTACAGAATTTAGTATAACTGCTAAGCTATAAGAGATGGACAAAAACTTACCATACAAAAAATGCAGAGCACGTTAACACACACGA
The DNA here is from genome assembly GCA_030762935.1 of Hymenopus coronatus. NCBI lineage: Eukaryota > Metazoa > Arthropoda > Insecta > Mantodea > Hymenopodidae > Hymenopus > Hymenopus coronatus. The sequence continues at coordinate 84,385,100 of CM060888.1, read as the reverse complement.
TTTACGTTATATACATTTTTTCGTGGAGTTGGTCATTTTTTAGATATTCCTTGTTTTTGGGTTTTACCTTTAAAAAACTTATACATTTCTCATACAGGAATTTGTCAACTCCTGTCCATACAAACAAAGGAATTTCAGTCACATATCAACCAGTTTTTGACTAGCACTTTAACCTATGTTACTCCCTTATTTCGCTTTTAGTTACAAGGAGGCAAGTAATGAGACTATTTCTGCTATTTTTTTTTTCGATTAGCATGAAGTAAATATATGCATAAGCTTTTTTTATTGCTAAAAAGCTATTGTTTCTCTAATTATTGGAACAAAATGAGATTTTAAGGTTCATAATATAAGCAATTTGGCTGTCGTTATTCACCTGTATCTATATCAAAATGTGTATTGTAACTATTTCGACAAACATTTATCTGAGTGAAATGAAGTAAGTAAAATTTCATAAGAATAATTCGTATAGCCACTAATAAACGAACCAGGTAGAAAGATTCTATTTAGTGTAATACATCTAATTAATCATCATATGCTTAAAATATTAAAGAAGTCAGTATATATATATATATATATATATGTTTGCATTGTAATATAATATATATATATATATATTTGCATTGTAATATAATATATATATGTTTGCATTGTAATATAATATAATATAATATATATATATATATATGTGTGTGTAATGCGTATATGCATTCTTTGTAAGCCCAGTTGAAAAATTCCCACCGTACGATATTTAAAGTATTTTAAAACTGAAAACAATAATAAGAAATATCGCATATAACATATAATAACAATAATAACGTATGTGACGAAAATTGTTTTAACGAGATCTACCCTAATAAGTTTTTTTTCTATCTCTTACGTTATACAAGTAAGAGATAGACAAAATGAAGAATCAACATCTCTTCATCCGGAATGTGTTTGAGAAAATAAAAATTTTCGAAATTTTTTCTATGTAAAGGGTAGTTCAGAATGGAGGATTTTCCTCAAAATCTTCATCTTATATTCTTGGAAAATACTAAATATAAAATAACAATTTTGGTGTTCTACCGTCTTTTCATTCTTAGCTATCGTGTTCAGAGACGCACGCAGACCCGGATACACTGACACACACGTACCTTTTTTTAAAAAACATTTTTTTTTATTCCAGACCTCAGAACATATTGCCGCTGAAATCACAACATCGAACTTTTGTGTGAAAAGCAGTAGCTTCTCTATACACTATTATTTAGTATACGTGTAGAGAAAGTAATTTTTATTCAAGGGCATTAAAACGTGTATTTCCGGTGAAACCTCTGTATTGAATTCTTGTGAATGCTATGCGCTGTGGAAACACACTGTCCACTTGATATTTTGTATTAGCCACTTTCGCGTATCATCATTTGTAATATTCACATATCCAGTGACAACTGAGGAGCTTTTTTCAAAACTCTACTAATGCAAAGCTTCATATGTGAGTTTTTTATTTTATATCAATGTCTTATTCATTTCAAGAACCCATTTGTTGATAAATTATGGGAAAATATAATATGGATAGCATTACATAAAGAAAGCCTAACACAATACGATTTTCATAGTAAGATTTAATAATCTAATTTACACATTTTGTCAAAACCCTACTTATTTTCATAACTGGTTTTATAAAACTCTACATATGATCTGTTGTTCATGAAAACCTATGCCATTCTTAGGAAACAGTTATATAAATCAATGTTTTAACAATATGAAAACATATGTCTATTCCTTATGTACTTAACAAAATGTATCAAATTACAGATCAAGGGCAGAAGTTTTGTTCACACAGAATCGGTGTACTCCGGATTCTCATTCGACACTAGATAGCTGTACTTTCACTCATGTGTCACAATTCACAAGGTAAACAGGTGCACTCTATTGGTTTAATTATTTTTTTCACACTACCTGAGTGTAGGACAGGAGTGTGTAGGATTCAAATCCCGGCTATTGTATTAAAATTTTCAGCCTGACTCTACCTATCCAGTTGCACTCTATTTTGCGCGCTTCTGAATGCTTCAAATTATATTTTATCAGTATGGACAATCTTGTTTCAAAAAATACTGATGTGTTCCATTCACATGGCTTTCTCTACATCTCTGCACCAAATTATTGTTAGAAAGCTTATGCTTCTATTTACTTCATGCTTTCTTATTACTTGTTTCCTTGTAAGTAGAAGCGAAAAAAGAGAGTACCATAAATTAAAGTGATAGTCAAAAGCTCTGTGTTGTATTGACAGGAGCTGTCAAATTGCTGTATAAGGTCTTTCAAGGCTGAAAACAAAACCATGGAATATCTCAAAAACGATCAGCTCCACGAAAAAATGTATATAACATAAATCGTTTGTTTTAACGTGCTCTACATTTTTTGTGCAATAAGTTTTTGTGCATCTCTTATGGTTTAGCAGTTATCAAAATTCCGTAAAATTCATCCACAATAAAGTAGTCTTCAGAGGCTACTCCCAGAAAATTCAAGATATACATTTTATTTGGCAAGTATACATCTTAAATATAAGAGATGTTAATCAAAATTGTTGGAACAATTTTTAAGAAAATAAAAATTTTCGAAAAATGTTCCATATAAAGGGTAGTTTGGGGTGGGGGGATTTTATTAAAAATCTTCGTGTCGCATCCTTGGAAGATACTTAACTTAAATACCAAGTTTGGTTTTTAACAGTCTTTTAGTTTTTGAGTTATGCTGCCCACAGACACACACACACACACATTTTTCTAAAAATGCTTTTTTTTTTTGGACTCAGGGGGACCCAAAATATGTATTTCCGGTGAAATCTCGGTATCGAATTTTTGGGTGCGATACAATACCCTCTATACACTGTGTACATAGTACGTAGGAGAAAGTAATAACAGTGCCAAGAAAAATTATCAATACTCCAAGTTTTCTTCCGCTTATAAAGCTGTAAATTAGTGTACATACAAAATGCATCATTAGTATAGCAAAACTCTACAAATGATGCCCTTGTTTTGTTTTGCAGAATTTCAATTATTTTACAGATCAATAGCAACTGAATTTGCAGGGTTTTGATAAAATGAACAACGGGAATGGAAAGCTGACTGTCAAATTGTGCAGTAAACTTGTGTAACTCATTTAAGTCCAAAATTGCAGAGGTCGAATTTTGAAAAAAAGCTCCTCAATTGCTCTCTGGCGTTGGCATATATGTAGTATAAATATCTAGCTACTCTTTTGGTTTTGTTGACTAAAACCCAGACTGTGTACCTTTAGAAACTAAAACATTTTCTACGTGGGCAGTATTAGGTTTTGAAAGGTTTTCCGAGCAAATAGCTTTATAAACAAGATTGTCTCGACAAACAAGCCTGAAGTGGAGCCGACCACACAAATGCATATCAGATAAAACCGTAAAATGGAAATCATATTGACTGGGAGCCGGTGCACTCTTGACTTGCTTGTTTGTATTGAGTAACCAGATAACAAATACATTCAACTTTCGATGTTGTTCTGCTATCTAGTGAAATACAGCTACACTGATATGTTCAAAAGCTTTGCTATTATCTATGGTATACTTTACAGTAATGCACACAAACAAAATTAATAATGAAAATGTATTCTGGAATATCAACTTGTTACCCTTAAAATGACATAGATTTTTTCTCTACTACAAATGGTTAGTAGGGGATGTATTGCATTCCGCTAAAATGCTTTATATCGAGATTTCGCCGGAAATATATATTTCAAGGTATCCTAAACCCCAATAATAAATTTTAGAAAAAGGTTTGTGCGTGTGTATGTAAGAGAGAGAGAGAGAGAGAGAGAGGGGGGGGGCATAACTCAAAAACAAAAAATCTGTTAGTGTTGAAGTTCAGCATCTTCTTGGTGTTACATCTCAACGTCTTCCAAGGATGTGACACGAAATACAACAACCCAAAATACCTGTACATTGAAAACATTCGGCAATTTTGTTTACTCAAAAGTGACTCTAACAGGGTTGAATAAACATGTATTTACGATAATTTCTTAAGAAATGAAGTGTACTTCTTGAATTATTTGGAAAAAGCTTCTGAAGCCCTCTTCAATTTGAATGACTTTTTTACTTCTTTAGCTATCTATTCAACAAGATGATACTGGTTATGATTAAGTATTAAGAATTAGAATTACCTCTAAAATCCCTGAAGGGCAAGGGAAAGATTTTTATTCTTCTGTTGCTGCTTGTGTCAGTATCTCTACTTGCGTTAGCCCTTGGCTATTGTAATCTATTTGGATCCAAAGTAATATTTTAGGTCGTCTGCCCATCTTCGGTTCTGGCGGCTTACGCTGCAGTGCCCGTTTCTTGGGTCTCACGCTTTTATTTTATACGGCCATTTGTGGCAGTCTATGCTCATGGTGTGGTCCGCCCACTTCCATTTGGAGGTGGTAGGATTTCTGTGTCTCTATGTCTATCTTCATTCCTAAATCTTCATTCTGATTCAGCCTCATCTGAATCTTTCTCTCCATCTTTCTTTGATATATGGCTAGCATATTTCTCTGCCTGTTAAAGCCCAAGTTTGGATTACATATAGAAGGCGAGGTAAGTCACACCTGTCCGTTATATTTTTTGATATAATAACTGTAGTGGTCTGTAAGGATTTCTATCCCTTTATAACCTCGGGTGTATTTCACAAGATACATAAATGTTTGGTTTATAATTATACAATTCTTCAGATTTATTCTCTCTTTGCCGTCAGTCGTTTGTCCACGCATGACGTCAGTACAGGTGTGTACCTCTTGTAGAGGACTAGCGAATGATGAATAGAAGAGGTGGATGTCAACAGTTTTGAGTGAAATGGAACTTGTAAAGTACCTATTCCATTATGCATTTTATGCATTTGGAACATCGCTTGTGTCTTATGAACCTGCAATCGCAGCATTTATCCCAATAAATAACTCAAATAATTTGCCTGTTATGGTACCGTAGAGGACTTTAATGATGCAACTTCCCGGTTACAATAAACGCTTGTTTATACTCTTTACAGCAATAAATATAAACTGACCTACACAGAATAAATTAAGAAAACACAAAAGCTCCAGAATGTACTGGTCAAAAACAGTTCTGTATCACCCAGTACATCACCCTGTTTACGAGGTCGGCAATACATGCAGTTCAAGGCTCAATTCCTGACCTCCGCTTTTTAGAGAAGGGACTCGCTGAACCAATAATTACCTCAAATCCCTCCGGATGCTAAAGGCCGAATAAATCTTAAGACCCTAAATAATCGATTATATGTAGATTCCATTTTTTCTTGTGGCTGCCCAAGTCTACAAAAAATATGTCTTTGCCAATTTTGATTAAATGCCTATTTTCTTTTAAAATGTATTCTTCATCTTTAGCATTATTTTCTTTATGTATTTAATTACCACATTAGCAACCATATCTCCCATAATTTTATAGTTGTTTATATTAACTTTATTTACTGTTTTAAAGTGATTTGTAAAATAATGCGACTAAATGCAATCATATATCGTGTACTTCTTTGAATTCTTGGGGATAATTCTCTCACTTAGTCATAAATATAATTACATTTTCTTTCTCTACTGATTTATTACGACCATTATCGTTACTCCTGCTTCTGCTCGTTTTTCAAGCTTTTCTCCACTATATATTAGGATGTAATTGTCTGAATCCTTGCTTCCTCTACTTCTTTTTAATTTTTAAAATTACTCCAAAATTGATATTTTGATTCCCTATTCTTTCATCTATTGTTGTTCTTTACTAGTTTTTGTGATAAGATTCCAAGTGGTAATTTTCAGGTTGTTTCTCTAATAGTTGTATGCTTTTCGTCGCTAATATGATATATTGCATGTTGCCATTTACAGTATTTCTGCTATTTTTGTCTGTTCGCTTATGCTATAGATTTCCCCTTTTGCTATATAATTTTAGTTTTCGTTTGTTTATTAACTTATATGTGATTTTGTAAATACTTATATTTGTTGTACAGCAAGAGTATCTTGCACTAATTTAATTGCTTTTAGTTTGTAGTGGAATTATTATCTTTCCTTAAAGATTTATTTCTAGGCTAGATACAAAATAGGTGAATGGACTAAGCTTATGGACATAGAAATATTAGTGATGCTAAAAAAATCTGGAATATTTTGAACACAGACATATTGCTTGAGACCGTATAGCTATTTGACACGAATTTATACAAATTTTCTTTACTTCTTACTTTTTATATTCCGTTTTAGAGTGGAATGCATCTTGCTGAAAAAGAGCCCGCCTCATTAGCACAGAGGATGTGCACCAGGGCACATAGTTCTTGACAATATCTTGAAGCTTTGTCTTGAACTCTTCCGCTTCTGTCATCTAGACTCAAGCAGATTTTCCACCTTAATACTCAAAGCTGATACTACACTTGGAGCGGAAGCATTAAAGGCGGCTCTGAAAGTAACGAAAATGAGCAATATCCTGGCTTAAGTTTGTAACAGGCGTCCGTTCATTGTAATTTTCTTTCACGATAATTAGTTTATTCTCTCCGCTCTGCCTTCATTTTCTTGATTATTTTAAACACCTCTCTTGCTTCTGTAACTTTTATTCGCTGGCATAAGGCGACGAAACCTTTGATGTTCCTTCGTCTACAGAAGAAACAAAAATCTTGTGTTCCACTCACATGATTTTCGCTATCTTTGCTTCAAACAAACTATATTTACTATTCTTATCCTTTTATCTCCATCATGATAATCGATAAATATTAACTGAAATGTACACTTGTATCCATGTAAGAAGAGAAATAGGGGAATACACATGGCTACACCAATAGTCAAATCTTTTAAAAGCTGTCACCGGTTCTCTTTGCGTGGCCACGAGTAAAGCAAAAGATATGTGAGGCCTTCTCGTTTGAGAAAATGTATTTTAAAATCTAGACAAATGGTAGGGGAATATCTCGGAAATGGTTAACACTATAAAAATGTATATAACATAATCGTACACTGTATGTTGTAACGAGCTCTGCATTATTTATGTAACAAGTTTTTGTCTATCTCCAACGGTTTATCAGCAACACGAAAGTCATCTAGAAAGAAGAGATCTTCTGAGCTCGTACCAGAAAATTTAAGATGCACATTTCATTTGTTATGAGGATATATAAAAATATGACGATCAAGCAAAGAAATAAAGCAAAACTTAAAAATAGAAGATTTAAATAAGATAATAACAGAATTAAAAGCAACTCTAAACAACAATTGGAAAGCATGTCGCTAACAGGATACCTCGAGCATCATATAACTACATACTCTAAAGCTATAGAAACCGAGAACGACCAAAAAAAGAGATGGAAACAGCAAGATTTTGGAACCGAAACAGGCTAAAATTGGCCTAAAAACTGTGAAGGAGAAGCAGAAGAAAAAGGTGTTTTAATCAAAATCGTTAGATCTATTTTTGTGAAAATCAACATTTCCGAAAAAAATTATCTATGTAAAGCATAATTTAAGATGAGGGGATTATTCGTGTCGCATCCTGAGAAAATGGGTACAGAATTGGATCCCCACTTCCTGCTGGACCAAAGAAAGATATAATGAGGTCTCGCTATCAGCTTTGGTATTTAACGACTTTTCGTTCTTGAGCTATGCTGTTCATACACACTCACATACCCATGCACAGACACTTATACACAGGACACACACAGACATAAGACGTTTTTCTAATTTTCTTTATTCGGAAGACTTGTCACACATTTCCGATGAAATATCGAACAGAAATCGATATCGCTTCACTGCGGTCGTGAATTATCGACAAGATGAAAACACGAGTTGTATTTGATAGGAACATTTAGCGAAATAGACTATTAATAATTTATAATATATAGGAAGGCAGATTTTATCAGTTTACGACTGTAATATTTATTAGTTCTGAAATGGTGCTTGTCGCATTCGACCATGTTTATTTACCAATTTTTTTTCTCTCTTCACTGCCTTTTGAATTATTATATGGCCGCCCGTGTCTACATCCAGTGTTCCATGTTTACACCCAATGTGCGAATATCAAAAATAGGAATAGAGAGTAATTGTTTTCAATTAGTATTGGTTTATTTGTTTTTTCACACAAGCCGTGTGTAGGACAGGAGTTGGATAGGTAGAGTCAGACTGAAAAATTCAATGCCAAAGCTGGGATTTGAACCATGGTGAGACCGGGAGATCCGTGGTTCAAATCCCGGCTATGGCATTGATTTTTTCAGTCTGATTCTACCTATCCAACAACTATTTTATTTAAGATTTTAATAAGTACATGAAATGGAAGCAAACGTTATTTTATTTGAGGTTATTGCAATCATCTCATACATAAGAAATATAAATAATGATTATTTTCACTCCTCCTTTTAGCTAAATACGTGATGAACTGGATAAAACTTTAAATAGACGTTGTAACTGAACTAATTGAAAGTACAATTGTGCAACTGAAAATTATTAAAAGTAAAGGTTGGCTGCCTGGATTATCACCTTGTTACCAATTACCAAGACCGGAGATTAAACATACGAACGTCAGGTGTGACGACAAGATTTCAAAGAAATGAACACCAGCTGCGATAAGATTTTCGACAAATTTCGGCCACTCCATTGGCGAATTTAATGGTGGAGCTGAATTTTTATTGTAATTTTTCTTGTGCTAATACACTTAAATAAAGGGTTTAGCGCTTACTCAGAGTCCAGCGTGTTCGAAGAATTGGTGAAGAAAACAGTCGGAGAGGGGAATGAAATTGGCAGGCGAGTGAAGAAAAGACACTGATTAGTATATTTCGCCATTTTGGCTTTAACCCTTTCATATATTTGACTGTGATTACATCTAAAGCTGATATACGATATGTAATGGCATAAGAAACAAAAGCATAATCCTCCGAAGTCAGTTTTAATACGCCGAAGTGTTTATTTGAGAGTATTAAAAACAAGATGACCCAACCCCCTCTGTGGTTCAGAGGTAGTACGTTTGCCTCACATTCAGTTCGTGACTTTTCCAGATCTTTTTTGATTTTTTTTTTTTTATCCCCGAAGTTCACCTTCACCGAAGATACAAATTCCGGATAACTTAAGCTCTATGGACTCCGGGATCTCATCCACTGCATTCATTCATCGTCCAAATGACCTATTAAGTTAAAAAAAATTCAAACTTCAAGGCCCTCTCTCGCCAAAAAAATCTAGTTAGTTTTGGAACTAACAATTTCACCCACTGGAATGTTAAGCGTGTCAAATTCAAATTTGATTCTAATTAAATTTGGTATAATCAGACACCTTTAACACACAACACAGCGCAGTTTGTTAATATGGTCGTCATAAGACCAAGACAAGTATAATTTTAGTTCAGGCCAAGTTACTTTGTTTGTGTAGTTGAATGAATGAATGAATGAATAAGTGTATTTATTAATATAGCAATATCATACATAGAATTTCAACAGTCGCACGGGTCCACAGACCGTACGTGCTTTTGTAATACACATTACAAGCAATATTAAAACAACAACCACAACAAAGAAATAAAAGAGTAAACACGAAAATAAAAAGACAAAGGAAATACACAGTCAAAAGCAATATTAAACAACAATAAAAATTAAGAGTGAATCCGAAAATAAAGATACAAAGATATTCAAATATACCAATTTAAATTTACAGCACAGAGTACACCTCCATAAATGCACCCTCTTATCATAGATAATTACACTTAAAAGACATATATACACATAATATATACAACCCTAGCACAACAGTGACCTAAGTCTGATATAATATACATGTATGTAGAACATTGTAGTCACTTTTGTTTAGTTGATCTTATCCCCCCCCTTCTCTATTGGCAGCCTCCTCAGATCTCAGCTGTCTTGCCTTAAGTATAAATTTACCTAGCCCGTCCATGTTTTCCGTGCCTGCCAGTAGCGTCCAACATGCTTCTATCCCTACATTCGCAGTGGTAAAAAATCGCGGCAAATATTTTTCCCGCCATTCCTCCGTACCCCTACATCTTGCCAAGATGTGAGTCCACGACTCTTCCTCCTCGCAAATGGGACAGATTCTTATACCATTCACGTCAGAAATTTTCGTGCTCCTCCATGCTCCTAGTCTAATCCACGCGAGCCCCTCTCTAATGAGTTTGGTACCTGTTTTGATGTATTGCTCCATACCCCACTCCGATTTCAGCCCAGACTGTACTTCTAATGACACCTTCTCTGTGCATTGCGCAATTATTTGCTGTCTGTCAATATCACAGAGACGTTTCTTAATTTTTCTCCAAATACTTCGCCTGTTTTCCTGCCCCGCCATCCAAATGTCTCCCATCCCAATGGTTTCCAACCCTTTCTTTAATTTTGATGCCCACGTCAAATTACCTTCCATTCGCAACTGTTCACGGTAGCAGACTGCCCTAATTAGAGATTGGTTTCCGTGAACGATTCTCATCCAATATTTAACTGCTCTGATTTTGCACTCTATCGTTTCACTATGTACCCCGAATTCCCTCATTATTCCGCAGTTTGCCGTACCCCTCCCTACACCCAGAATTCCTTTCAAAAATTGGGTCCTCACTTGATCCAGATTCCCTGTTTGTTCCCACCCCCATATTTCTCCTCCGTATGTCATCGTGGATCTAACTGTCGCTCCGTATACAGTTTCCATTAAGGTTATGGAGATATTCGGAATTCTGCAGCGTATCCGGAGAGCTTCCGCCGCTTTCACCCTTGCCTTGTGTTTCGTAATGTCAATGTGTTTTGTCCATTTTCCGTTCATTGTAAATGTGAGTCCTAAGTACACAAAGGATTTAACATTGTCCAGTATCTGTCCTGCATATGTCCAAGTCTCCTCCCTGCTATAAACACAACCCTTTTTGAAAGTCATTGCCTTAGTCTTATTCACATTAACTGTAAGTAGCCATTCATCGCAATAGTTCTTAAGTTTGTCCAGTCCTCGTTGCAATCCGTTTACTGTCGTAGAGCACAATACTAAATCGTCTGCGTATAAAAGTGTTGGGATCTGCAAATCCGCTACTACTGGTGCTTGAATATTCTCTGCTATCATTGTATCAGTAATATCATCCACAAAGAGATTAAATAGCAAGGGAGATAAAATACAACCCTGCCTCACTCCCCTATAGCTTCGGCAGCTCTCGGACACTCTGTTTCTGTCGTACTTCACACAGAATTGGACATTTTGATATATTGCCTGCAATGCTCTAACCATTTTACTTGATAACCCCTTTCTGCCTAGTTTGTACCATAATGCATTTCGATTGATAGAGTCAAATGCCTTCTTAAAGTCCACAAAAGCACAATGAAGCTTTCCCCGCTTAACTAACAGTTGCTGCGTCCTTAAAGTGTCTAATATAAAAGCGGCATCTATGGTACTGTGTCCTTCTCTGAAACCCATTTGAAATTTTGAAAGTTTGCCAAATTTAGATTCCCAGTCCTTTATCCGGTTATATAACACTCTACAATAAATTTTTTCCATAATTGGCAACAGAGTAACCCCCCTATAGTTATCCGGATTTCCAATAGTTCCCTTCCCTTTATAAATGGGATGAATAATGCCCTTTCCCCAGCAGGTAGGGTAATTCCCCTCAATAAACAATTTGTTGCATATCTGGAGCATACTCCTACCAAACTCATTAACATTGGCTGCGGCTTTAAAAACTTCCGGGGGCAGCCCATCCAACCCTGGAGCTTTGCCTACCTTCAGACTCCTTAGCGCCTGTGCTATTTCTCGTGCTGATATTTCCTCGTCCAGTATTGGGATCTCAAGATTTCCCAAAATTTGCACTTCCTTTATAAAAATTCCTTCCCTTTCACCTTTCCCGAATATTCCCATAAAATGCATTGCCCATTTTCTGGGAGAAATTTCGTTGGGCGCCTGACGGTTGCCTCTTAAATGTTTTACTACTTGCCACATCTCAGCGTTATCCCCCCGCGTTAAAATATTACTAATATTCTGAGTAATTTTGTCTTGCCATGTAGTTCTCTTTTCCCGTAAGAGCTGTTTATACTCCCTTCGCTTTTTTGTAAACATTTTCCTAATGTCATCTCCCCCCTCCCTCCTGAATTTTGACAGAGCCTCCTCTGCTTGTTTCTTTACAGTTCTGCATTGCTGGTCATACCAACCATTGCATCGTTTTACCTTACCATGCATTTGGACTTTCATTGTCCCCGCAGCCGTTGCTATTATATGCGTTAGTTCCTCCGCTGTGTCTGCGTTCCTTTCCCCTAATCTTCTTTCTAATTTATCAACAAATACTTCTTTTTCTATCGGTTTCCATATAAATTTACTAATGAATCTCCCTTCGTCCCCCTGCCCCTCTTCAGGTGCATGCGCCACCATGGCCGTCTCTATATTCAGTTCCAGGACAACCGGACAGTGATGTGACTCGATACGATCCCCCACCCAAAAATTTCTAATTCTGCCAATTAAACCCTGACTTACTAAAATAAAATCTATTACACTACCCCCATTTTCATTTATGAAAGTGAGTTCTCCCTCTCGATCCTCACCGTACTTGCCATTCATTATTTCTAAAGAGAAGGCATCACAGAAAGCAAGTAATTGTCTGCCCTCCCCATTAATAAAACTATCCTTGCTCTTTCGTTGACCTTCGCGGAATTCCTCCCCCCATTGATGACCCCCCGTTAGAGAAATATTCTCCCCTCCTAACCTCGCATTAAAATCTCCTAAGAGAATTAATTCAGTTCCTGGAAACTTTTCCTGTAACTGCACTAACGTTTCCGTTAAGTCACTGAAGGAATTCCTGTTTGCATACTTGGACGTTGCTGGCTGGTTGTATAATCCTATAACTATTATTTGTACTCCCCCCTGTGCCAAAGATACAGCAATCACCCCTTCCAAACTGATTTCTAATTTAGTTATCTCAGCCTCCAGCTCAGACCTGAATGAAACTGATACCCCTCCTGGCCACCTTCCCCTCCTTCCCCGTGTCTCCCTTCCCCTACTAAAACTATGGAAATTAGCAAGTGTTACATTTTCTCCGTTTTTCAACCAAGTTTCTGTTAAACATACAACGTCAAAATCACTAAGGAAATACAAGAAATTCTCGCTACCCAACCTTTTTTTGAAGCCTTCGATGTTCCATGTGACAATCCTCAGAGAAGGGGTTGGGTCCTATTGTTTCCTTGCTGTTGGTCTTCCTACAACTTGGCTGACCCTTTGTCGAGCTGTTGTCAGCCTAAGGGCACGGAGGGGCGTTGTTGTTGGATTTTCCGGCGAAGACTGTCTCACCCTCCTCTCCTCTTTGCCCCTCCCTGTCGACATAACTTGAGGCACCTGATGTTCTGCTGAGGGACCTGCTACCTGCTGGGCTGATGCACTGGCTACCTGCTGGGCTGATGCACTGGCTACCTGCTCTAGCTGCCCTGTCCTGGGTTCGGTTTCCGCACTACTTCTATGCTGTTCCATGCGCTCCAGCTCCTGTCGGTTCCAGACTCGTCCGTTAATGAAGAGCTTGTCATAGCGCAATACGGCATGACAGCCCTGCCTCCTGGCCTCGAACATGTGTCCCTTTAAGAATTCTCTCTCTTCTCTTACACGCTGGCTAAAGTCCTCGCTAATGCTTATTCCCGTTCCCCGTAAATAACGAGCATCTCGAAGAATGGCCACCTTGAGTTTATAATGTGCCAGTTTGCACACAATAGGTCGATTTACATTGCCACGTCGACCTACACGATGGGCTCTCTCCACATCAAACTCGCGGAGTTCGATTCCTATTTGTGAGATGACCCTTTTCACTATTTCCTCCGTCATCTCCCAACTCTCTCCCGCTTCTTCCGTCACACCATATATCACAATATTATTTCTACGAGATTGGTTCTCTAAATAATCCATTTTCTCTTCCAGAGCACGCATTCGAACTGTCACATTCTCCACGGCACTTTCCAGCTATTTTAGGCTGCACTTTTCAAATCCTACACGCATTTCTTGCCTCAACTGTTCAATGAGATCTCGTACGCTTTCCATTGTCGAACTTCTTCCAGGTAGCTGCGAGCAAGACACAAAACACGACCGTCCTCTTTCACACTCGGACTGCAACTCTCTTGTTTGTGTAGTTATTACAGGTGGTAACGCTGATTACAGGCAAACTTGATTCTCAGACATATAACAGCATATACGCTGAAGGAGCTGATGCCCCAATTTTGCATTAAAGCCAAATTTTCATTAAAAATATCCAAGAAAACCTAACACAATTTCAGCTTACATTATTTTGCCAATCTGAGCCATAGAAAATATTTGTGAATAAACTGGCCATAAACAGCAATAAGCATCATTTGAAGGCGGTGTATTTATTAATGCTGTAATTTACAAATTGTATGTTTAATTAACTTGAAGTTTTTACAACAGATGCATAATATAAAACAAATGGAATACTCGTAATCTTGATGCTTTATGTGAAGTTGTCTCCGAGATACACTTTTATTTACAATTTGTCTCCTTCGGATATACAAAATTCTGCTTGGACCATACCGTCAATATATTTTTGCTGAAACATAATTGTTACTTCAGTAAGTAATGTAAAGAAATTGTATTATACTGATAGATTTTCATAAGTACACTAGAAAGACTTACTTTATATGGCATTGTCTTTCTCAAATGTACCAACCTGATTCATAGTAAGCATTTGTAAATAAACTTGTAATTATGGCACTAAAAGATTAAATAATTAATCTTCTGACTTTGATTTGAAGCGCTCCTAAAATTTTTAAACGTAAAAATAAAACTCTGATGTGTTATATTTACATGGCTTTCTGAACATATTCTGCTAAATTATTCTTGGAAAAGCTATACTTTTATCCACTTCATACTCATCGAGATAAAATTAGCAGAAATGGCTGTAATGCGTATTGCCTTGTAGGTATCAGAGGAATTAGACAATATGCTACGCTAAATCTATAGTCAAGTATTTTAAGAAATGGTAACCTTATGATGATCTTAAAATGTTGTTCTTATTGCATAACCCATTTGAGGAAAGTACATATAATTAGCGGAAAATTGAAACCAGCAAAATATAATATTTTGAAATTTAACTTCACACAGAAAATGTATTGGGCATAAATTGAGTAATTCATCGAGACCTACAGTTTCTGTATAGAAGGATAATGCATATTTCTTACAGTATACTAGTAATGCAAAAATAATCCAGAATGAAAAGGACTTCAGAAGCTATTTCCAGAAAATTCCATAGCGCAGATAAGATGGGGGATTTTCTTGAAAATCCATGTGTTGTATCCTAGGAGATGCTGAAATTAAATATCAAGTTTGGTATTTAACGAACTTTTAGTTTTTGAGTGGTACTTTTTACAGACACAAACATAACACAGGAGGAACTTTTTTTTTAAATATCCTTTTTGGGCTCAGGGAACATCAAAACATATATTTCGGTGAAATCTTGACATCAAAATTTTCGGTGGATTACATTAATCCCTTTTTACTGTTCGTAGTAGAAAAAGCATCAATGCATTTTCTAAGACCACAATAATCTCATGTTGCAGCACTGATAGGCTTACTCGTATTTCAAATTGTGCAACTTCTATATAGAGCCTTTGGATGAACGCAAGACTAATTCGAATTAATTGGTCTTACTTAAACCTTAATTAGAATTTTCTTGGCATTGGGAAGCACGCTATCTGCCGATGGATTTGGATATTTATAGCACCTTAAATTTAAGCAGGTATATTAACCATGGAGAGTATTATAATTAACCTAAGAGCATGCGTTCGATATAGAAAGTATTGATAATTATGTTCCTGTGACGCTACACATCTTTCATCATTTTTCAGAAAAAACGTATTGATTATTCATGATCAGGTAAATAAAGCTTTGCTTGGTCGAAAATTAAAACAGATCGTTAGAGCTCCATTGGCTAGCCAACACACGAACACACAAATTAACTCCTAGTATAATTGTGGGGTTGCAATTTCTGTACTTCAGGTATCGTTAGAGCAGGCCTATGCAAGATTCAGTATGCTGGCAAAGAGTAGCTGTATTGGCGAAGAGCCCACCTCACTGGCAACAGAATATTAAAGATATTCTGCGTAAATGCAACTAGAGTGGCGGCTCTAAGCCGCTGTATTGCTCTCCGTAGTGTATTAGGTGACTCATTTGGACAAGTTTGTCTGTCAAGGGCAAGAGAGGGATTGTGCGGGCAAAGCCTACATATTCCTTTTAGAGGTTTTAATGTTAAGAGGTTAGTGGCATTCCAAGCCAAGTTTTGCAAAACTTCTGTTTGCTGTAAAATTTTTCTCTAATGTCATCGAGTATTATCTCTGTAGGAACATAGAGGTTTAGTTTTAGTTTCTTATTAAGAGTAGATCTTGTTTTCCCAAATATATTCACAAGATTAGAATGTATCAATGATGCCCACTAAGAGTAGAAATTCTACGTATAGTTCGCAGTCTTGTTTCTCTGCAGAAATTTCTCAAATAAGAATGACTATTTTGTATACTAAAGAATATACCCTCTTTGGCATTATAACATCACAAGCACACAAGCATATTAACCAGCATAGACTTTTCATCAACTGATTAGCTGCACTCGGAGAGGAGGAAATGGGAGAGAGAACATAATAGGCAGTGCAAATCAAGTAATTCGTCTAAAGCTCGACTATTCACTACCATTTTGTTAATAAGCCTAAATTAAAAACTCAGTTTATGAATATGATCTTACAGCGTTACTCTATAACACACACTTCTCTTTTGATATTTCCGAGTAATTCATTAAAATTGGTGGTGTACGTTTCGATTGAAGCTACAAGCTTCTCTGACATTTGCATTATTGGTTTCTTCGAACATGCTTTATAATTATTTTGCCTATCTACTGTCTTCGTGCTTGTCTAATTTGGTTTCATTGAATAGCTTTAGTTTAGCCTTCTGATATTTTCAGCATTTTCAAATATACTAATTTTTCTGTAAAGGTTTAAATGTGCACCGCCTTTCTTATATTTTTTTCAAGTCTTCACAGACCGTTAACTTACAGTAATTTAACACCGCGTGTAGCAATGAATGTCTCAATAAAGTAAACTTGAGCCCTACGAAAATATATTACTATGTTGCTTTTGTGTTAGCAACTGACAATTACACATTCTGGAACAAAGAAATGTAAATGCCATGCTATATTTTAATACGAATGCACAATTAGCATTAAACTTGTAAGTATGAAATATCCACAAACGTTTGATATGCTGAATAAAAAAAATCTGATGTGTTTCATTCATAAAACTTTCTCTAGCTATTCAAAGTACAAACTATTCTTTCGGAAGATTCTTGTTTTATCTTCATAAGGGTAATAGCGACAAACATTAGCAGAATTGGTCTTACTATTTGGTTGTTGGAAGGGAAATAGGGGAATATATTAGGTTAAAGCAACAATCAAATTCTTCAAGCGGGTCGCTATGTAAAACAATTAAGGTTTGATTCTCTTTGCATGGTTTGAGAGAAGTTAGATAGTTTAAATCTGAAACTTATAACAAGGAATATCTTAAAAACGGTGAACTCTATATGAAAGTTGTGGATGACATAAATTATATATTGAGATACAATTTTTGGTTTTAAGTTTAAGCGTTGTTTAACATTTTGTAAAAGTCATCCAGGCTAATCTCAGAAAATTTAAAATTTACATTTCATTTATGATGTAAGCATTTGTAATATACAGTATTTTATTCAAATCGTTAGAACTATTTTTGAGAAAAACATAATGTTCAAAAATGTTTCCATGTAAAAGGTAATTTGCGATGGGGGGATTTTTTTTAGAAAATCTTCTTGTCGCATCCTTGGAAAATACTAAAATTAAATACCAAGTTTGGTTTTTAACGGTTTTTTTCCTGAGCTATGTTGTCCTCAGGCAGACACCCATACACTGACTTTTTTGTAAAAATGCTTTTTCGGACTCAGGGACCTGAAAACATATATCTGGCAAAATCTTGACATCGAATTTTTGGATTAAATATAATACCTTCCCTAGCTATTATGTAGATTGTATGTTTATACGCGCTAGAGAAATAAAAATCTGACGTGTTCCATTCACATGAATTTCTCTACATCTCTGCAAAAAATTATTGTTAAAAAGATTATGCTTATATTAACTTCATGCTAATCGTGGAAAAATAACTAGCAAAAATAGTCTTATTACTTGCTCCCTTGAAAGTAGAAACAAAATAAGGGAGTACCATAGGTTAAAGTTATAGTCAAAAGCTGGTTGCTGTGTGACTGAAGTTCGTTTTGTATGGACAGGAGTTGTCAAATTCGAAAAGTATAGGTTTTTCATAGCTGAAACCAAAAACAAGGAATATCTAAAAAAACAATCAACTCCACGAAAATATATATATATATATATATATATAAATAACATATATATATATATATATAAATAACATAAATTGTATGTTTTAAAGTGTTCTATATTGTTGTGTGGTAAGTTTACCATCTCTTACAGTTTAGCAGTTTTGCAAAATTCCGCAAAATTCACCCAGAATGAAGTACTCTTCAGAGGCTATTCCCAGAAAATTCAAAATATACATTTCATTTGTCAGGTAAATATCTTTAATAGACGATATTTTAATCAAAATCGTTAGAGCCATTTTTTTAGTAAATCAAAATTTTCGAAAAAAGTTCCATGTAAAGAGTAGTTTGAGGTGGAGGGATTTTTCTCAAAATCTTTGTGTCGCATCCCTGGAAGATACTAAACTTAAATACCAAGTTTGGTATTTTACCAACTGTTCACAGACTCACGGACACACGGACACACGGAACTTTTTCTGAAAATACTTTTTTTTATACAGGGGACCCTAAAACATGAATTTCCGGTGAAATCTTGGTATCAAATTTTTCGGTGGAGTGCAATAACTTCTCTATATATTATATATATAGTGCGTGTAGAGAAAGTAAAAAAGCGAAAAAGGGGAATGATGTATGACACTGCATTTGTCATCATGAATCGTCCCCTTCAACAGAATATTATGATCGTTCTATTGACCGAATGATGGGTTATTATTCCACAGCCGGTATTCCTCAAGGAAGGACTGCGCCTCGACATAAATAATATTGCAAGAACTGATAGACGGCCGCTGTTAATTATGACATGCTTTCAGGTTACTCAGAGCAGGAACGAAGTCCAGATGCGGCAGTGTCAAGCTTCTCGAATTCAGCACAAACATCTCCCAAGGGTAACATAACCAACTAAACTCTTGTCTAAAACTGACAGTCAGCATTGCTTCAATAAATTAGTAGCATGTTAGAAATTCCCATAAGCTTTATTACTGCCAGTTTATTCCTCTGAGTCATTATGGTTCGCGGTAAATGCCAGCAAAATGTACGGTTTCAGCTAAGTATTCTATCATAGATATGACTCTCTAAAACAGTATTCTCAACAAACCATAGAGATATCCGAATACTATATTTTATATTTGGTGAAACAACCGGTACTCTAGGTATATCATTAAATTGCATCATCTTAACATACAAAGTACATGATAAAAGCATTCTTACACTTCTCTCTTTAATGTTTATGTAAATAACAGCACTAAATAATGAAAAATAAAACTTTTGAGTGGCTCCAGTTGAATAGTGATGCATTACTATACTTTTACATGCTGATGACGTATTAATAAGAAAGCTCTACTTCTGATCCATAAAACTGCAAAGAAATGTAATTTGAGGTTACTATGGAAAAATCTGATGCGTTCCATTCACATGACTTTCTCTATATCACTGCAACAAATTATTCCATTTACTTCATCTAATGGAGCAAAAATTAGCAGAAATAGTGTTATTACTTGCTTCCTTGTTAGTAGAAGCGAAATAAAGGGGTACCATAGGTTAAAGTGATAGTCAAAAGCTGGTTGCTCTGCGACTGAAGTTCCTTTGTTTGTATGGACACGAGTTCACAAAGTCTTGTATGAGAAAAGTATAAGCCTTGTAGCTGAAAAAAAAAACAAGGAATATCTAAAAAACAATCAACTCCACGAAAAAACATGCCGTAAAATTGGCCGTGAATAAAGTAATCTTCAGAAGCTCTTCCCAGAAAATTCAAAATATACATTTTATTTGTCATGTAAATATCTTTAATATACGATATTTTAATCAAAATTGTTAGAGCCATTTGTTTAGAAAATCAAAATTTTCGAAAAAAGTGTTATGTAAAGAGTAGTTTGTGGTAGGGGGATTTTTCTCAAAATCTTCGTCTCACATCCCTGGAAGATGCTACACTTAAATACTAAGTTTGGTGTATTACCGACTTTTCGTTTTTGAGTTATCGTGTTCACAGACACACGGACATACACACGGACCTTTTTCTGAAAATACTTTTTTTGGATATAGGGGACCCTAAAACATGTATTTCCGTTGAAATCTCGGTAATGAATTTTTTGATGGAGGCAATACCTTCTCTATACACTATATACATAGCACGTATAGAGAAAGTAAAAAATTACGAAAAATCTAAAATAACTTTGATGATCACGGCTTTAAAAGTCTAACGTGTTTCTATCTACTATACAAAAAATATTGCTATAAAAGGTATTTTGTATACTTCACTAATGAAGATAAGCATTAGAAAACTTTTTTATTACTTTGTGGCTCTAAATAGAAGGGAAATAATGAAATATATTAGTCTAAAACTGCATTCAGATCTTCTAAACACTGGTAACTAAGGTATGGCTAAAATTAATGAAAATTTACCATTTGAGAAAAGTTTAAGCATTGGAAAGGTTACACCAATAACCAAGAACATTTCGGAAATCGTTAATTCTACTAAAAGTTTATCTGACATAACATGTGTGTTTTAACAAGATCTGTATTTTTTCTTTTTCTACAGATTCTACGTACGTAGTAGGTAGAAAAAGTATATTCAAAAAATATATTTGTATCATTTGAAATTTCACTGAATTTGCAAGTTTTGATGCCCTCTGAGTCCAGAATAGTTTTGGAAAAGGTTCCGTGTTTTATATGTCGACAACATAACTCAAGAATAGAAAGGGTCGATACCAAACTTGATGTTTAAGTTCCAATATCTTCCAAGGACACGACACGAAGATTTTCGGGAAATCGCACGCAACAAACCTTTACACGGAGCGTTTTTCGAAAATTATGATTTTCTCAAAAATGGTTCTAACGATTTTCATTAAAATTCCATCTGTTTAAGATATTTTTATAATGAACGAAATATATATCTTGAATTTTTTCGGAGTAGCCTCTGCAAATCTCTTCATTCTGGGTGCATTTTATATAACTGCTAATCTGTAAGAAATAAACAAAAACTTTACTACACAAAAATATTGACCCCGTTGCAATTTTATGTCCTATATATTTTTTTTAATGTTTTCAATGCATTTTTTAATATTCGTTTCCATTTTAAAATACTTTAAACTTTTCTTAAACGGGAACTCATCTTTGGTTTCCTATTTTACTCCTGGCCATGTTACGAGAACGAAGTTTCAATTTTTTCTCATTTCGACTTGATTTTAAAATATTTGACTATCGTTCTCCATTAAGATGCATCAGAAATTTTTGAATAATAAGAAAAACACTAGAATGTGTCAAACAATTGAGAAGTGAAATCTTGAATGACGCACCATGTCTATAGAATTCAGGGAGCGAAGTAGAATTACGTCACTAAGCGCAGAGTTACGCTTATGAAAGCTTCCAAGAGGAAGACCTAAAGCGAAGAACAACAGAGTGACTAGATTCGGTGCTGGCAGGGTGCTTAACGTTTCCAGAAGCCATCGGGACGCATTCCCAAAGGCCTACCTATTCCCACGAAGAGGTTTCTTTGAAATCCTGTCACATGCTGATCACCAGGGCAGACAGATCCACAAAACGAATTTCACCGCTCTACGTTTTTGGGACATCATTTAAAACCAGAGCTGTATAGTTGTGTAATGCCAAATTGGCGTGTAACTGATTCAGTTGTTAAAAATTGCTTGGATCGGTGACATTAATATTGCCTTTTTGTTTTGAAAAATTATATTTATTACATAATGCTAACTATAATATAGCTATATCACACACCAAACTCCAAGAAAACAGAAATTAAAATATTCTTTATTACTAATTAACCACATGAGTTACAATATTAATACAACAAAATTGCAACTTATTGTACAGTAATGACTTCACTTATATGTTAATAAAATAGCTGCAAAACAAAGCAAAAATAGCATTAAATACTTCCATTAAACATTCCATTAAAGCACAAAAAGGAATTAGAATACTTATGTCAAAATCGTGATGCTTTTATTTAGATCACTCAGTAAAGTCCTTTAACAACGGAAGACAATCGCCAATGTGCACAGGAAAATGTTATTAAAGTCACAAGATTGACCTTTTAATCGGATGACAATTGTATTTGATGCAGTTGCATGGTCATTTTTGTATCGAAGATTCAAGAAGCTATCTTTTTGGTTGTTGCAGGGAAGACCCTGACTGTTTTTGTGTGTATTTGCTCATGTATACAGAAATTGCGCTTACTTGCGCCTGTCGTTGGTGGTGCATTATAAGCTGTGATTTGATCACGAATTTATCGATGGATTGTTATCGCATTGAAGGTTGACGTGTTAAAGAGCAGCCCAAAAATGGGACCCGAAAAAATTTCGAGGACTAGCTCTAAATTCTGCTGTTAGCTACGATTATTCATTATGATGTCCTTGGAGGTTGCTTAAAATACACAAATCGCCTGGTGGTTATGCATAACGATTATCGTAGAGGTAGTAAAATATGTTACATGCATTAACATATTATATTAGGTTAAAACAGTCAATAGATTTTAATTTATCATGTTATACGACATATTTACGAGTCTACCCACAGGTCTGTCCTGTCGACCACTCGCCTGATCTTTCGATCCGAAATATGATAAGGATGTTTGTTCAACCCTACGAGAAAACAACTATGAAACAATCAACCGTCAGAATGGTTGGCCCATCACAATAGAACGCAAAACCTTCCTAATGCTTTGTTTGTAATTAATCTTGAACATATTGTTATATTATCTTTATTTACTACAGTAATCATAGTTTATAATATCTGCTTCACATTCTAACCGTTCTAACCGTAGACCATATATTAAGCTCCAGGAGAAGCTATAGCTATCGTATGAAAGAAATATTACTGTATTTCTATTTAAATTATATTTCAACTCTGCAGATGATAAGCGAGAGAAAATACGATGTTATATATTTATGTTAACAGCTAAAACAAGAGGCAATATAGCATGAGAAGTTGTCTATTCCCTTTACCATTTACATTTGTTTTATTATCCACTGCTTCTTGTTATTTCA
This sequence comes from Hymenopus coronatus, assembly GCA_030762935.1. Taxonomy (NCBI): domain Eukaryota; kingdom Metazoa; phylum Arthropoda; class Insecta; order Mantodea; family Hymenopodidae; genus Hymenopus; species Hymenopus coronatus. The sequence goes on along the minus strand of CM060888.1, from coordinate 84,361,825 downwards.
TTGCATTGATAGAAAAAACTTTTCCCTTGGCATTCTTCCATGTTGCTATCGTCTGAATGGGATACTTCAAATAATGCAAATAAAGTTGGACGGGTTCCAATAAATATTGCTGTCACGCAGAACATAATGTTTTGAATTCACAGCCGCTCTCTTCTGGACAATCGCCAAATTAGAATAATTCGATTTTATCGTCTCATTATTTAGGACAGAAAATGAAACTATTTTTCATAGAGGTTAGAGAGTGTGTAAATTAGCACACTTATTTTATGCAATATACGTATTCCATATTTTAAGTTAATATATGAGATATTCTGTATCGTTTGTATACATACTATGTATGTGCATATATGAATCTTCTCATATTTACTATAATATGATTTTTCACACAATAATTTTGGAGTCTAAGATTTATATTTTACTACCACTGAGGTAATTCAACCAAACTTTGCATTTGCTAACTTAATTATTTTTACTTCCTCTACCGAGGTACTATGTACAATGCACGTATCAGATAGAAAGGTATTGTATTCTTAAAATAATTGGATATTGAGATTTCACAGGAAATACGAATTTTGAAGGACCTTGAATCAAAAACAACATTTAGAAAAAGCTCAGTATGTATGTCTCTCTCCGTCTCTGGGTGAGTGTGTGCTTGGGTAGCATAGCTCAAAAACTAAAAGTCCATTAAATACAAACTTGGTATTTAGGTTTATAACTTCCAAAAACGAAGACTTTCAAGAAAATCCTCCCCCACCCAAAACTACCCTTCACATGGAAAAATTATTGAACATTATATTTTTTCTAAAAAACTGGCTCTAACGATTTTATATTAAAGATGTTTAAATGACAAACTATAGTTTTAACTTTAATTTTCAGGAAAATGCCTCTGAAGACGTCTTTATTCTGAAGTCTTCATTACATAATTTGTCAATCGTAAGAGATAGAAAAAACGTACTATACGAAAAATGCATATCTCTTTAAAACAGGCAACTTATTTCGTGCATTATTTTTGTGAAGTTAACTATTTGCGAGTTATTGTGTGCTGTTGATTTTAATTTTAAGATACATAAAATACTTTAAAATACTTTTCTCGAACCAGAAGTCACCATTCGGTTCATGTCTCTTTTGTTTTAATCCTGCAAAGAGAGTCGAATTTCAATTGTATCACATAGCGACCAGATTTCAAAGGATTTCGCTATGAGTTTAACCTAGTGTTTTCCCTAGCTTCCCTTTTAATTATATGGAAATCAATAAGCTTTCAGATCGTTTCGTTGTATGTCAGGTAATGTAGAGCAGTATATAGTTAAGATAATAGTTTTAATACCTTAAATAATGGGATTTTTATGTAAGAAAATTTGGTATAGCTTGTGCATTAACGTCTGAGAGCAAAGGCATGCCGATTAAGCTCCCGTTTCAGAAGTCGCAACTGTCATGCGGAAAGTAAGGGATGCCATCAGTGCCTCATTTAATATTTGTCCATTGACATTGTAACCAATGATAGTGTACCTAGATGGAGTGGTTGATAGTGACTACCTGTGTGAATTTGGCATACTTAGCGGGTACTGCTGTACGCGGTCCCAGTCATCAGTCATCCTTAAGCTAACACTATTTACAGTTGAACATCTTGAAATAAATGAAAGTGCCCAAAACGGTTACTTTCTGTTAATGTGTTTTTTGAATTAAACGTCAAGCTTTATACTTGCATGAATTTATTACTTTCTTGCCAGTTTATTTGCTAATTCGAATTTAAATGGCTAGTAAAGTGGGAGTCATTTCGTTCCTGTTTTCTGACATTCAAATATCTAATCTTTGGAATTATTTGAAATATAATGACCAAAACTTGTGAAACAGAATACTTCATAGTATAAAGTACACATTATATTCTTGAATATAATTATATATGTTCTATCTTCTGAAATTTAAAGTACATACTTTTTCTGAAGAGAATTTTGTGAAATGAAATTATATATTTTATTACACAACAAACTATTATTTTATACAGGCTTGGTTTTGAAAATACTTCATTATATTCAGGAAGTATCAAGAGGTACATTTTCGGTGAGATCTCCAAATAAAATGTTTAGTTGGAATGAAGACATACACACATATGTACACACACACTCATACTCGCACACATACTCAAGTTATCTTGATTGATTTGCTACCTATGCTTCTGCTTTATGCTCATATGTACTACTTGTCCAGAATGAAATTCCAACTTGAAGCTTTAATTGCAGTTAATCATGCATTAAGCACAAATTCACTTATTAAAGTTTTTCAAACAAATTATGAGAAAAGGAATTGAATTGTAGCTTTCAATTTCGTTTATAAATTTTGCTTAGTTGGGTTTTATCTGTTTCGAACTATTTACCAATAATAACAGGTCATTCAGAACTATTATTCTTATTCTGGGATTAACCATTTCTCAGGTATTTTCATCTTCTTCTAGCCACGACCGAACGAGGTGGCTTTGCGAAAACATTTCCGAGGTCGTGGGCCAATACAAACATTTTATGAGATCAATCTTCCTATACCATGAGTTTTCCCACGTTTTTTTTCATGTCACCAGTCAATGTCCTAAAGGTCAATTACATGTCTCGAAATTTCTGTCCATCAGTTCCTGTTTCCAATACTAAGGGTCTCGTCCGGGAATAAATCTAATTCTTTCAGCCACGGTTTAAGCTGATGCCTGTTTAATTCTCACATTTCCCATAGTTCCCTTGGACGTTCAATTGATTGTATTCCTGAAGGATTGTAGTTGAAGATGTGTTAAGGAGATGGCTAATTTCTCTTAAAGGTCTCAAGGTTAGTAATAAAAATAAAAATCTGGCATAGGTTATTTTATGAGATCTCAATGGGTGACTCACTGAAAACATTGTTTCCTAATCGTTAATATAAATAGGAGCATTGTTTCACGTTCATTCTGAAACCACCATTTAATATAAATAATTTCATACTGCTCTTATAAAAAATATGACTTTATATATTAAAACCATCTAAAGATTTGACGAAGCGGCTTCCCTCCAAAAATTAGAAGTTGTCAAGCCCTTCAAAATAGCCTCTGTCTCGACTGTTAACTCATTTGATGTAGAGTATGTTCTCGCAAGCCATTTTTGTTGTCCCTAGGTGAGGTGAATATGAGAGGTGCGGAAGCAATTCATATCGCAGTTAATACAGTTTGGCGACGACAACTCCGGTTGAATGTGCTGGTACGTTGTCGCTTTGAAACAGCTATTTTCGCCAAAACGGGACAGTGTTGCCTTCAACTTCTTGTCAAATCGGGTCGTTAACTCATGTAATAGTTTACAGTATTCGTTTTTCCTTTTTCTAAGCAGTCAATAAGTATTGCATCCTTCGTATTCTAAAAAATCCTCGCGATCAATTTTACCACTTCTGATGCACGTCAAGTAAAAGTAGAAGTTATATCACTCATTTGCAGTTCTCCAGGACCCCTGTGGTTTATGTTATTAGTTTGTGTACAGCGAGGTTATCTAGGTTGTCTAATCACTGTGTAATGCACATGTAGTGCACTGCTGACAATCGAACGAGATTGGAACCTGGCAAGGGAACGAGGAAGAATGGGTGGAGTTCCCCAGGGAGAGATCGCCATACCACTTCAGCCAAAATATCCTGCTTTGGATTAAACTCAGTGGTCCCAGAAATTACATCTCCATCGTCACCGCTGTAATTGATTTCACTATGTTAGCGAAAATTAAACGTGTAAATCATTTATTTCAATATCACGACCAAGGAAATAGCCGAAAACTAATTTGTGCGAAAACTGAAGCCATTGTCGACAATGTCTGTGGAACTACATCCATAAATTAGAGGCATTCATAAAAACAATGGAAATGAATCAAAACGCCCTTCTATTAAGGGTACAGCAGAGCTTTTTGCGTTAGAGGCTATTTCCTCTCTTTCCCTCCATTAGAGGCTCAGATTTGAACAATGCTGTTCCAACACTCTACCTGGACTAAAAGGCCCTTTTTATGACGTCTTGACTAGACATCACATTTGTATAAAATGCATATTTAGTTTGTTTTTACTTGTAATTGGAATTAAGTTTTGCAACTTGTTTCACGTTCTTCTCTGTTTGAACGTAATGCTTTATAATACACGGTGTACACAAATTAAAGTAACTATTTCGTGATTGAGGTAGCTTAGAATGTCTTTTTCTTAGAGGTTGATCACTGAGTAGTATATTGACAATTCCAGGGCGTATTGCCGTTATCACATGGTGTCCACAGGATGTTCCGTGCCATGAGCTACGATGACGGTTTCAACGAAAATTTAGGAAGGATGGACCAACGAATATAACCAAATGGAAACTGTTAAATAAGTTTCAACGAATAGGCACTATAAAGGGTCTCGACCAGGTGGACCTTCCATAAGCGCACCTGACATTGACAAATCCTAAATATTTACTTTGTCTTTCCGTCTTATTGGAATTAAATTCTAAAATTATTACTATACGGATATGTTGATTATGTAACGGGTGATCCAAAAACTTCCAAACCGCCTACGCAGTGTTTTGCCTGTCCGCTACCATAAAAAGCCGCGGATGAAACCATTCAACATTTTTAAAGCTACTTTTAAAGGCTTTAATTATCAATGTTATTAAAGGAGATGCTGAAACTGTCTACTGCCGTTGTCCATACATTTTTGCACCTCTTTAGAAAACTATCCATCACTCGCCGTAGTCCACGTTGAGAAATGCTGTCAATTTCCTGACGGATATTTTGCTCTAATTCTTCCAGGGTGTGTGGGTTTGTCTTGCGCACTTTATGCTTTAAGTTACCCCAGAGATACAAATTGCAGGCGCTTAGGTCGGGGGACCTAGGGGGACGCAAGTCTCTATGTCCTGAAACACACTTTCAATTGTTTCCATCGAAAGATCGGCTATATGAGCTGTTGCAGAGTCTTGTTGAAAAAAGGCAACATCACGCTCCCTGTCTGTTAATGCTCTAAAAAATGAAGCGGGCAAAGCTGTATTCACGTATGTATGAGCGTCAACTATTGACTCGAAAAAAATTGGATCTATAACTCTTTCTCCCCTAATGGCGCAAAATACACCAATTGTTTTCGTCATGGAGGGGCATTTTATGAATAATATTAGGTTTCTCAGAGCTCCAATAACGATTATTTTGTGAATATACATATCCATGAAGGTGGAACCAAGCCGCGTCCGTGAAAAATATAAAAATGGGTCAATTTTGCCATTGTAAACATTATTAAAAGTCCACTAACAAAGTGTGTTAGCCATACGAATCATAAATAAATACATGCCGTGCAGTAGAAAACAAATGCTGAACCCTAATACACTTTGAAACTAAGTACAGGACAAAATAATAAAGCACATGGTAATAACTCAACCACACGATATCACCGTCAGCTCAATACTGCACCTTCAGAGCAGAGAAAACAAATCAGCACCATGACCTTGTGTACAGCATGTTATCATGTTTCGTGTGCGCAGCGGAAAAGCACCGCGCAGCAGTTCGGATGTTTTTGGGTCACACGGTATAAGTCTCATTATCGGCAAATCTGTGTTTTAGCCAACAACTTTTGAGTTTAGATTTAGTTTAATTCAACAGAATCTTACTCTGCTTACCACTGGACATTAAATTCATGGAATTGCCTGAAAACAGTTTATTCCATTATGAAAATGATCCCTATTTTGGTAGGGTTATCCATTTTATTTTTGGTTATGTAAGAACTGGAGCTATAGTCAGACAGAAGCGGAGTTTGAATGACTAAACGGTGTGAAGGTGTTACTGATGTGTTGCAAACAGAGAAAATAATCTTTAATACAGTTTTAAAGCGACAAATAAAGGTTTATATGCTCCATGCATATTTTGTGGGTTACTATTCTTCTTCATGTTGTTATATCACGTTTGATACTTTGTTACACATGCTATTTACACGTCTTAGGTCTGACCAGTCTGACTTATTTTTGGCTTCCGTCAACTCCCAAGCTAAATACCGGATTAAATGTCTAATAATTCAAGCCATAGTTTCACTTTGGTTTAAAAGAATATTGAAATAAAAATAGATGAATGCTCTGTTATATATCCACTGCTAACGAAAGCAAGCAGATTTGATGAGACCATTTCCCCGGTATGTATAAAAGCAGATGTATACTCGCTTGGTTCCAAGGTACCTCTCTCTCTCTCTCTCTCTCTCTCTCTCTCTCTCTCTCTCTCGCTCACTCACTCTAAATAATATATATATATATATATATATATATATATATGTATGTGTGTGTGTGTGAATAATTATACAGAGATATAATCAGAGATGCAGTTGCCTAGCACTAAGTGTACACATAACGAAGCAAGCTGGTTGGACACAGGTATGGATAGGGCCAAGTGTCCGTCACACATTGACACACGACCTCCTAATAGAGATAAACCAAATACTTAAACCGACGAAAAATAAATGAAGAAAGAAAGAAGGAAGAAAAGCAGGATGGGAGCGTGGGAGAAGGTAACTTTGGAGTAAGGGAGGAAGGAAGGAAAGAAGATAGGCAGGAACTAAAAATTCACAGTGATACACACGATCAATATATTTTTTTTTGAGAATCTACAATTGTAAAGTGAATTTTTAGACTTCATTTAGAGCTTATTTTGTATATTTAATAAAAGCCAAATTTTCTAAAATCACATTTTCTACATATAAATATCCCATTCAGTGGATTTAGTACGTACATACGTAGTGCGTATTTTAGTACATATTTGTATTTAATGGTATTACCGTGTATGTAACAGTATTAAACTGTTTCAGGACTAAACTATTATATTTTGTCTCAGAAGATGTTACAAATTAAAAAATGTGTGTTTCGCTACTTTAGTTCCTTTGCTTATACTTCTACAAACTGTTCTTCTATTTACTTCCACATAGTGCCGATTTTTTTAATTATGTCATTTGTAGAGCTCCCTTTAACATTTAAGGTCATATCGGGGGCTTCGCACTAGAAACTACTCATTTCGTCTGTAGGTTCTTTACCTTGGGTTTAAATCGTTTTATTTTCCTCAAACACACATTCACATACATACTTGCAGACTCTGTGGAGGATAGGGAATAATCCTGGTTAAAAAAAAAAATCCTACTCTGGCCGGGACTCAAATCCGGGTCTTCCGGGACTCAAACCCGGGTCTTCCAGGTGAGAAGTCAGCTCGCTGACCACTGGACCACGGAGGCAGTCGAGCGAGCCGAATTTTGTTTCTTAGTGGTTTTAAGCTTTATTTCGCACTCAGTTACTGAGTTACTGTTTGCCGTCCGAGCGCTCTCTCGTCATGAATGTTTTTAGTGACTTGAGGACATTTCAGTGATTCAATAAAGCTGGTTCGTAGATTGGACTATGGCCGCAACGTGGTCGAGTGGTTGGACGGTGCGGTTTGATCCCAAGCGACCGCTTGTGAGATTTGTGGTGGACAAATCGGCGCAGGCGCGGGTTTTCTCCGGGTTTCCCCCCATCACATGCCACCACATTCCACCGGTGCTCCATCTTCATTCCATGTATCACCAGTGTCACTGCCTGCGGTGCCACAAGTAGTAAAAACAGGCGTTAAACTTTACCAAAAATGCTTATACTCTTTCAATGATTTGCTTTCCAGGCTTTCGTGTGTGCGTTCGTCGAAGTAATAGCTGGTGAGTTATAATTGAGAAATGGAGTTTTAGGCAAATACGTGCTGTCGCATTGGGGGGTTAGTTAGCGTAAAATTATTATTTGGGTGGAGGTTAACAGATAGACATTGTTTTATTCACGTTGGTAGAAAACTTTGTTAGTGAAGGTTTAGATAGTTTCATCAATTGAAACAATACACCATTTGGAACGTCCAATCACTGGCCTGGTTTAGCACTTCTAGCACCGCGGAGGTGACCGCGACGATACAAGGAAGCCAACCACAGTCAGTGTTTGAGGAGAAACTAGTCAAGACTCTGCCAGGAAGCGGATGTTCAGTTGCTACATGGCCAACGACCATCAGCTTAGGATGCCTTGTTAAGGGTAATAAATTGTATTTAATATAATTTATAATGTGGTTTTTGTGCGTACTAACCCTCCCTTCTAGCGTAACTATCCATGACTACCAGGAAATCTTGATTCGTCTCACATAGCTAGCCAGCCAGCTGCTGCCTTTACCCTTATGTTGCGTTAATAGAGAATTATTTTCCATTTCTTGTTGACATGTTGTGGTATTGGGGCCTAACGCCAAATATATGAGGGTCGCAACAATGTTTGTTTTCTAATTGCTTTTCTTTTCGCCTCTCTTATTATTCTCGTAACAATTTCCTAAGGTATAGAGCAGAAAACGTAATTTAAATTATAATATTATATCAAGGTAGCTGAAAATTCATTTGGTTGTAATTTGCTATTTAATATGTCCCTAATTGTTCACTATTTTTAAAATTCTGTTTATTTAACGTCCGTTTAACTCCTTAGTCACATCGCGACGGTTCGTATGTGATGCTCATTTGATCTGTATGGTGGACACTAGCCTTCAAGATCTTGTTCCAGCGCTCATGCCAGTTTCTCTTTGTGCGAAGCAGATGGTACAAGGGTGTCATCTACTCTGGATGCTTTCTCACCATCTGTGTTGCCATCTATATTCAGAAGAATACAGCCAGCCTTCTAGGCTCGTGCCTTATACACATACTACTTTGCTAACACATACTACTTTGCTAAAGCGGGCCATAGTTTCACGATACGTAAAAGAACCACAAACTGATAAAGAGGCCTGTGAGCAAAATTAAGCGATCGATTCACATCCAACACAGAATAGGACGCTGTAAACCACAACATTTAAAAACCATCCACAAATATAACCCAAATTTAATTTTTCCGTTACTACCAGATGGCGCTGAGGTACCCAACGAGCAAGTCCAGTGAGGTTTTATTGCTCCGCAACGCAAAAGAATAGGAGCTGCTGAATTATGAACAAATAGAAAACTCTTTACGCGTGGTTCATGTCTATGCGTGGGCAGATGTTTACTACAAGCTAATTACATACGTCATTGAACTAAATCAATACCCAAGTAAACAATAGCTGACAATAAATTGATAATAGTTACTTGAGAAGCAAATTAAATGTATTGGTTTCTTGCATTTCCATTCCTAATGTTTATGTGCATACAGACCACTGAAAAATAGATACAGTCTCGTATTAGATTTAAAAATTGCAATTTTTAATTTCTCTACATGTACTATGTACATAGTGTATAGAGGAAGTATTGTATTCTACTCAAAAAATCGATACCGAATTTCACTGAAAATATAAGTTTTGAGAACCCCCGAATCCAAAACAATCCTTTTTAGAAGAAAGTCCGTGTGTGTGTGTGTGTGTGTGTGTGTGTGTGTGTGTGTGTGTGCCTGTGGGTCGCACAGCTCAAAAAGTAGCAAAATTATCTTCCAAGGATGCGACGCGAAGATTTTCAAGAAAATCCTCTGATCCTAAGTACCCTTTGCATGGAAAACATTTTAAACATTTTGATTTTCTCAAAAATGATTCTAACGATTTTGTTTAAAATACCGTATATTAAAGATCTTTAATATATATGTTATCTTGAATTTTCTGAGAATAGTCCCTGAAGACCTCTTTATTCTGCATGACGTTTGCATAACAGAACTTACAACACAAAGAATGTAGATCCCGTTAAAGCACACAATTTAAGGCATGTACATTTTTTCGAGCAGTTTACCATTTCATTGTAATGGTTTAAAATGTAAAATACTTACACTTTTTTCATGCGGGAATTTATATCCATACAAACTAAGGAATTTAAATCGCATTGCCTCCAGCTTTTAAAATATCTGACTATGGTACTCCTTTATTTCCCTTCTACTTACAAGGTAAAAAGTAATAAGACAATCTCTGCTAATTTTATCTCCGTTAACATGAAGTATGCAGAGAGAGGATTAAGCTTACAGCAATAATTTGTAAAACTGTAGAAAGCTATTGAGTGCAACTCATCAGATTAAATAATAATATTAAATACACAATGTAATGAAATTAGAATCTAGCGAAATGAATTTTAAAGTTCCCAGAAATTCGTTATAAAGACATTTGGCTGTACATGCTATTCCTGTGAGAAAAACCGTGAAGCCATAGATGTCTACTTTTCTTCTCTTTTTTCCCCTGCAACTTTTAGAAAGTGTTCCAAATGCTGTGGATAATGGCCGTTTGTGGTAACGTAGCCCCTGAAATTGGGTGACATTACGTTTCCACTGACAATAAAACAATGTCGGGTCCCAGGTAATGCATCAGGATGACGTCCCATTCTTCTTCCTACTCTCCACTCCAACTTCAGCATCTATGTGACTCGGTGAGTGATGCAAAGTAACAATAGAACAGTAATAGGAATCGGAATATTTAAAGAGGTAAATACATAATATATCTATATGATGAGACATGGGTGTATTAATGCTCAAGTTTAAATCTACAACCAGACGGGAAGAAATATGTAATGAAGCCGTAAAGTTGATGCATTTTAAGGCTTTACTCAGAATTTTTAAAGAGTTTAATGGGTACCAGAAAAAATCTCATACGCGTTGCGTTTACATGAATTTCTCTCTATCTATTCTGCAACAAACTGCTGCGTCGAGGGTGAATGGTTGGACCGCTCACCTCCCATCTAGGCGGCCCGGGTTTGATCCCAAGCGCTATCATGTGGGATTCGTGGAGGGCGGGTTTTCTCAGGATCCTCCGGTTTCCCCCGGGCACTCATTCCACCAAATTCTCCAGCATCACCTTTCCTTTCATCAATTTCACTTACATTTCATATCATTCACTTCCTCATGTTCACGCCTGGCTATAGGCTGACCTCCGTAACAGGTACTCCATTCTGTGGTTTCGTGACGTAGGCTCCCCGACAGGCTTCTGTAACTCCTAAGGGGGTGTCAGTCCTACAAATACGGGAAGGGTAAGCCGATTACGAAACGAAACTATTAATACAACGGAATATTCTTCTATCTACTAATGGTGATCGAGATAAACAAAATCACAATTAATCGCATTACTTAGTTCCTTTAAGTAGAAGAGAAATAAGCATATCACAAAGGCTAAAGCGATAGTAACTTTTTTTAAAAGCTGTCTCTATGCGAGTACTATTGAAATTCGGCTGTCTTTGCAGGGCCTTTTAAAATTGAAACCAATAACATGGGATATTTCTGAAATGGTTAAATGAGTCTGGCATAAACTCCGTGTTCCAACGAGATCTATGTTTTTGTGTAGTAAAATTTTGTCCATCCCTTACGCTTTACCGATTATGTAAAAGTCCTCCAGATGGAAGGGAAATTCAGAGACCTTTCACAGAAAATTCAAGATATACATTATTATTATTATTTTAATTGAACTTCTAGAACTGAAAGTGAAGCCTATTTTGTAGAATATTATTTTCATTTATACACTATTTAGTAAACAGATTGAAACATTATGATGGTAATTTTTATATTTTATTCCTTTCTCAGTGGCTGTGCATATTTCTATTTTGTTGCTTGGGACACATCCATTACGCATAATTTTGCTTCGTTAAGTTTTCTGTGCTTCGTTAGGTTTTCTGTGCACTTTGTTGCACTAAGTCAAATTAGGCCTTTCCCAGCGTTCCTCATGATGAAAGAGGTAAATAATGTTAGTAGATGAAATTTAATAAAAATCGTTAGTCATTTTAAATTTACATACATATTTAGGTACTTAATCAATTTTTCGTTTTTGAAATATACTGTACGCACACAAACATGGCCTTTTTTCTAAAAGTCATTATTTTGACATTAATTTTCCTTAAAACATGTATTTGGTGCAATCTGGGTATATATTAATTTCTCTACATAGTACACGGTACATAGGTACAACCCAATTCACCTTTTAGGGTCTCCTCTATTCAAAAAAACAAAAAAACAAAATTAGAAACAAGTCCATATGTGTGTGTATTTAAGTTTACTATCTACCGAGAATGGGATACAAGATTTTAAGGCAAAACCACCCATCACAAACTACACTTAAATGGGAAAAATTTCGACAATTTTGATTTTCTCAACAATGCCTCTAATGACTTTGATTAAAAGAGTAAATATATTAATGACATTTACATGAAAAATAAAATGCATATCCTAAATGTTCTAGAAATAGCTATTGAAGATTTCTTTATTCTGCTGATTTTTTCTGAAATTTGCATATCTGGTAAAATGTAAGAGATGGATAAAAACTCAACTAACAAAAGATTTAGATCTCATTAAAGCACACACTTTTTTTTTGTAAATTTGGCTATTTTTGCGATGTTCATTGTTAATGGTTTCATTTTTAATATACATAAACGTTTCACGTACCCGAATTTGTCAACTGCTGCCAAAACAAAAAACGGATTTCATCCACGTGGCAACCATCTTTTTAAAGATTTGACTATATCTTAAGCCAAGGATATCCGCTTATTTTCCTTTTACCTATTAGAATGCAGTTAATAAGACTATTTATGCTGATATTTTTCTCTATTAGTATGAAATAGATAGAAGAATAAACGTTTTAACAATGATTTATTACTGAGTTGTAGAGAAAGCCATGTGAATGGCACACATCACATATTTTGGTGGAATGTAATACTTTCTCTACTGACTATATAAATGTACATACGTGGTAGAAAAAGTAAAAAAAAACATGCTTCAATAAATATAAGTTTATTCTCGAAGACTAAGCATTCTTTGGATGATAAATGTCCCATAAATATACAGTAGGGAATTGCAACTTCATTTGCAAAAACAAAAATCTTAAGTGTTACATTCGCATGACTTGCTTTATCAATTCTTCAACAAACTGCAAAAGGTATTCTCTGCAAGGGCTGTGTATCTCTGAAAACTAACAAGAGTATAAGATGTCTACAAAGTATTAGATCCGGGAATCATAAATGAAACAACTGAAGCAATAACATACAATATTGGTACTAGAAGGAAGCAATAAATTCTTCTTTGCTCTCCAGCTTTTATATCTGCTTGGTTTGTTTGATTTTTAGTTTTTCCCTTTTTTCTTTGTCATAAGTTGTCGTTCGCAAGATGTTTCAAAGATCTTCTCACACTCCTCATAAAATAAATATTGCAGTGTACAGCTGAGAACGCTAAGCAATGTATAGAGCACAGAATTTAGGTTTGCAATATCTTAGCGATTAAGCTAAAAGACCATCTATAGCTGTATATAGTTTGTACTGCAGGTGCTAAGATCCTAGTAAATAATTCGCTTTTACTGGTAAACTTTTACATTTCTATATACGAGGGTTGTAACAAAAGTCATGGCAAGTAGTTTTTTCTTGTAGATATGAGAACGGATCACAAACGTATATAAGTCGTGTGGAAGTTCTGCAGGCATAGTGTGTATACAGCTACTACCAGCTCTGTGATAACTGGGAGTAGCGTAGTGAGGACTGTGAAATCAGTCAGTTGGTGAGTTTCGTGCGAGATGGAAGTGACCCGTGCTGAGCAGCGCGCTTACATTAAAATAGCCGTTCTTCGAGGGAGAAATGCGATTGAATGTTACAGTGAATTAGTGGAGGCCCTTGGGAATAATGCCCTACCATACCGTACAGTAGCATGTACGTAGACTGGTGTGTAGGAAAGTTTCAGCAAGGACCTAGTCAACCAGTGATGAGCAACGTTGGGGACGACCTGTCAGTGTGCTGACCAACGTGGCATGTACCGTCATCGAGCAGCTCCTGGATGAAGACAGACGATGGACGCTACTGGAGTTAGAGAGGGCAAGTGACATCGAGAAACACAGGATATTGCGTAATGAGCTGCAATTACGCAAAATCGCATCGCGGTGGGTACCGCATGCACTGACGGAATGGTAGGTGCGCAATGCAATATGCTCCGACTACCTTGCTCGCTGGCAACAGGACGGCGATCAATTCTGGTCACGAATAATCGCCGTCGATGAATTTTGGGCCAGGGCATACGAACCAGAACTGAAACGTCAATCCGCGGAGTGGCGACATGCCGGATCACCAAGGAGGCAGAAGTTCCGTCAAAATCCTTCCCCAGTCAAATTGATGGTGATCGTCGCGTGTGATGTCAGGGGTGTTATTGTTTGCCACTTTGTTCCACATGGCGAACAGTGACCACACAGTACTACAGGGACTTCCTGGTGCGACAGGTATGACGTGGCGTTAGGGAGAAACGTCCCGATCTTGTGAACAGTGCAAAAATCCTGCACGACAATGCAAAACCTCATAAACCAGAGTGTGTAGGGCAGCTATTGCGACATCGGGGGTCGGAAGAATTGGAACACCCACAGTACTCTCCAAACATTTCTCCCTAAGACTTTGATCTTATTCAAAAAATTAAGGAACCACTAAGTGGTAGGCGGTTTGCATCAGGAGAGAACATTGCTAATTCTGTGCGCGAACAGATGACCCGATTCACACATGGTGCGGCAGATGGTATTCAGCGCCTCCCACATCGTTGGCAGCGTGTGGTGACAGTAGCAGGGGACTACTTTGAGGGTCTTTAGGCCCAGGTTTGTTATGTCAACTGTATGTATACTGTGTAATTTTTGCGCTGTGAAGGCAAATTGCCCCGTATACATCCGTAATAAATTAGTGTGTTACGATATTCAGTGCTATTCATTGTCTACACATGTAGTTAACACCTTAACCTTTCATCTGTATATGTCAAATTTTTCAACCGGACTGGTATCTTCAAGAAAATAAATAGTTACCCCAACCCTCGTATATAAATAACTTATATGTTCCATTCACATGATTAATTGAAATTTGACATAGCAGAAATAGTCTTATTAATTGTTTGTTTGTAAGTCGTAGGGAAATAAGGAAATTACTAGGCTAACACTTTCAAAAAATGGCTTCCATGTGATTAAAATCCGTGTCTATGCATTGCCAGGAGTTGACAAATTCCAGCATGAAAAAAGTTTAAGTATTTTAAAACAGAAATCAATAACAAGCAATATCTAAAAAACGATTCTCCTCGAAAAAATTGTGTAATGAATTCATTTTCAAGAACCGAATAACCCATAATATGGCGATGAAAGTTAAAACGCACTTGCAATATTTTGTGACAAATTAAACAAACGACATCAAAGTTATAATCCATTGAGATGCAAATTCCCATTCAAAGTGAGTGCTGTTCACTTTAATGAGGGCATTATAAAACGGTGCTGATACTGACGACCAGTTCTACTGAGGACAACTGACCACTCCCACTGCGCAGCACGCACTGAGATATCACAGTGCCGTATCAAGCACAGCGGTTTGGTGGTGGCTGCCAAAGATTGAAAACTAGCAAAATGTGTGACTTAATGATATATCGTAGTAGGTAAACGTAACGATAGTGGGCGCGCCGTAGCCGAGTGGTTAGATCATTAGCCTCTCACCTAGACGGCCCGGGTTCGATCCCAAGCGGCCGCATGTGGTGGACAAAGTGGCGCAGGGGCAGGTTTTCTTCGGGTTCCCCGGTTTACCCCACTATCGTATTCCACCGGTGCTCCATCTTCATTCCATGTATCATCAGTGTCATCGCCTGCGGTGCCACAAGTAGTAAAAGTGGGCGTTAAACACTACCCAAAAAAAAAAAAATAAAAGTAACCATAGTTTTCATATCTTTGAAGTAATTTTTACTGTCCTGTTTTATCTATTTTCATTATGAAAAAATATTATGGTCTCCAGTCACATGTCTTTCTGTTATTGTTGGTAATTTTATACTTCTACTACATGCTACTGGGGATAAACATTAGCAGAAATGCTCTTATTATTACATTCCTTATAAGTAGAACTGAAATAAGAAGATGCACTAGGCTAAACCGAAAGTCAAATGTTTTAAAATGTAGTTGCTATGGGATTGAAATCCGTTTCTTTGCGTGGCCAGGAGTAGACAAGTCTCCGTATGAGAAAACTAACTATTTTAAAACTGAAACCAAAACAAAGAATATCTCAAAAATAGTTAACTCTACGACAAAACACAACATTTTTGGTAAAGCACGTTTTTGTCATAACTCACGGTTTACCAGTTATTCAAAATCCTGCAAAATTCATCCAGAATAAAGATGTCTTCAGAGGCGATTCCCAGAAAATTCAATTTATTTGTAATGAAATATCTTTAATATGAAAGAGATTAATCAAAATCTTGGTGCTATTTTTGAGAAAATCAAAATTTTCGAAAATTTTTCCGTATAAACGGTAGGTAGTTAGGGGTGGGGAGTTTTTCTTGAAAATCTTCGTGTCACATTCTTGGAAAAACTTAAATACCAAGTTTTGTTTTTAACGGACGTTTCCTGTTTGAACTATGTGACACACACACACACACACACACACACACACTCTCACACTCTGACTCACTCTCTCGACTCTCAAACTCTCACTCACTCCCACACACACACACACACACACAATCACACACTCACACACACGCACATTCTGGATTCAGGGAGCCTTAAAACATATATTTCCTGTGAAATATCGGTATGAAATTTTTGGGTGCAATACAATACCTTCTGTATACACTATGTATATAGTGGGTATGTAGAAAGTAAAAATCAGTACAGAAATAGGTGTAACAAGATGTTGATACTTATTGTAACGATTTTAAAATTCATATTATAGATATTTATCTTTCAGCATCCAAAATTATGTTAACAGATGTGTCTTGGTTGCATTGTCTCTTTTTCAAGTGATGTCGCCAAAGAGGATGGAAAGTCTTTTCCTTAACTTTTGTTTCTCTTTGGAAGTATCGTTAAAGTGGCAAGTTTCTTTTCCACACAATTACCTTCGTTTCTGTTTACGTGGTTCACCGATATACTGGACGTGCCTAGCTGCTTACTGAGGCACTTGTCTTTCTCGTCTTAGTTTGCCAATTTCTGGAGAAACGCGTAGTACCAAGTTGCACGAGACAGTTGACACTTAAGGATCCGAAACTAAATCATTATGTTCCCGGTTTTGACACTTTTTCTTTTTTTTTTTTCTTTACGGTATCAGTTTAAAAATTGGACCAATCTAGTGAATGTATCCATTGAACATTTTTACTTTTTCTAGTCCGTATGTACACACAATGAACGTAGCTGTTTTGAGGTCCCATGCGTCCATAAATTAGAAAAAATCTGATGTGTTCCATTCATATGACTTTTATCTACATCTATGTAACAAATGATTGCCCGCCTGGGTAGTGTGGCGGTAGCGTGTCTGCCTCACATTCAACAGGTCGTGAGTTCGAATCTCGGGGTTTTCCCTTATCCTGAATAACTTTAAGCTCCATGGACCCCAAGATCTTTCTTAATACTATAGTAATATCTTCTCTCCTATCTCCTAGTATATTACCAGTCGTCAGACTTAGTTGTACAATGTTAGCATTCTTTTGTGACAGATTACCTTCAGTTATTTATTGGTTCCGCATCTATACTGACTTTTTATTACTCTGAAAAGAGGTTAGAGCTTTGCGCACTATTTTTATAATTTTCAGCAATCCATATTTCTCCCCCTCTTTTTGTTGCTCATAAATCCTTAAAGTTGCCTCCATTCTTTTATATTTATTCGGTTAAACATTATACGTATTATTCTCTCTTGTTTAGGTCTTTCAGGACATTAATTGATTTCTGTTGTCTACCATGGATATCGTGTTCCAAATCTGAGGCATATCCGTTTCATTGTTGCTTGCTTACGTAATTATCTTAATTATTTCCTTATTATTGCTCTTTTTCCGCATTATTCTGTTCAACTCGGATTTGCTAGAATACGTAGATGATATATAGTACTTTCTCTACACGCACTATGTGCATAGTGTATAGAGAAGCTTTGCACTCCACCCAAAAATTCGATACCGAGATTTCACCGTAAATATATGTTTTAGGGTCTCTTATATCCTAAAAAAGCATTTTCACAAAAAAGGTCCGTGTGTATGTGTCCGTGTGTCTGTGAACACGATAACTCAACAATGAAAAATCAGTAAAATACGAAACTTGGTATTTAAGTTTAGTATCTACCAGGGATGCGACACGAAGGTTTTGAAAAAAATCCCCCCACCCCAAACTACCCTTTACATGGAACTTTTTTCAAAAATTTTGTTTTTCGCAAAAATGGCTCTAACGATTTTGATTAAAATATCAAATATTAAAGATATTTACCTGACAAACAAAATGTATATCTTGAATTTTCTGGGAATAGCCACTGAAGACTACTTTATTCTGGATGAATTTTACGAAATTTTGCATAACTGCTAAATTGTAAGACGTAGATAAAAATTTACTACACAAAAAATATAGAGCACGTTAAAACATACACTTTATGCTATATACATTTTTGTCGTGGAGTTGATCGTTTTTGAGACATTCTTTGTTTTTGGTTTCAGCTATGAAAAACTTACTTTTCTCATATAGGTATTTGTCAACTCCTGTCCATTTAAACAATGGGACCTGTAACATAGCAACCAGCTTTTGGCTTTCACTTTAACCTATGGTACTCCCTTATTTCGCTTCTACTTACAAAGAAACAAATAATAAGACTATTTCTGCTAATTTGTTCTCGAGTAGCGTGAAGTAAATAGAGGCATAAGCTTTTTAACAATAATTTGTTACAGAGATGTAGAGTAAGTCATGTGAATGGTACACATCAGATTTTTTTTCTTTTGTAACATTTTTCCGACCTTCATTCTATAACTTGAAATTGTTTTAAGCTTACGCTTACTCAGTACTTCAATTTCATTTTTATAACACTACACGCTACTACACTGACCCAATCAACGCTTTTTTACGTTAGAAACTTATGTCATAAATAAGAAAATTTATTATCCGGGCTTGTAGGCCGTCGTCTACTGGGCTCCTCCTTCTTCATCTTCCCAGACGTTTCGTCTGTATCTCACAGTCACTGTTGAGACTTCCACCAGGACGTCTGGGAAGATGAAGAAGGAGGAGCCCAGTAGACCACGGCCTACAAGCCCGGATAATAATTTTTCTTATACTGACACCGGCCGTGAAAGCCTACAAATTTCAATTATGTCAAATATACAATATTGGAAACGGTTTAGAAGAAAGAAAGGCAGATATAGCTGCACTTTGAGAGAAAAGAAAGAATTACGAAAATTAAAATAATTAGAAAAATATGCAATATATTATAGTTGAGCTCAACAAGGAACAAGATCATTTGTCATAGAAATGTGTAATAGAAACAACCAGTGCTGTCTGACTGAATTATCGTTAGTTGAAATGTAACTCTAGATAGCAGAGAGGTCAACGAGATGTGTCACCAGGTGGTGCGCTATCATACTCTAGTTCATCTAATATAGAGCAGAGTACATGTGCCGGTGCATTGCACGGAGCAAGGTGCAAAAGACCAAAGTGCAGACCTGAACTCCTTGATCTTTTAGCTATAGCGTTGTCTCTCTCTTCTTTAAGCTTGCTTTGCTAATCTGGTCTCTTTCCTCAGTTTCCACACCGCGAAATGTCGGGGCCGAGTCGGACCGATGCACTGTGCACAAAACCTCTGCACCTCTTGATAATATCTTAATATTAATAAAATAAATACGTGCAATTGTCATTATTTTACAATGAGTAAGTTTTCTTCCTAAATTAATCCAATTTAATAGCAATGATAAATGTAAATGTATTGCAATGAATTAACTCTTTCTTTAAAGGGGCAAAAAAAAAACTGTCAACACTTGAAATGTACATGAATGAATTACATATCCATTTACACGCGTGTGATTTTTCGAATTTGTGAGGTCGCATTAAAAGATTTCAGAGAAGTCTGTTGCTCTTCCTATTGTAATATTTATTTATGGTAAGCATAATATGTACAAACACCTTGAATGGCTTGGGTATGAGTATTTTCTAATAATAATCCATGATGACTTCTCGTAATAGTAATTCCAGAAGCTAATAATAATAACAATAATACATTTTTTACTTTTACTTATAATTACACAATTCCTTCTTTTAACTTTAGACTCTGCAGTAGCTATTATTCAATCAAATGGTTTTGCAGGTTTACGAATATTAATTTGTTCTTTTCGTTTATTTTAACTAAATTGGATTAATTAAATTAAACAGTCTTTTAACAATAAACCAATATGCAATTCATATGTAAATGATCATTTGATTAATACCTCTGTGGGTGAAGCTAAAATAATGCAGTATATACTTACTACTTTAAATAGAAGTTTTTTTTTTCGGTACATATAATGGACTCAGGTCGACATTTTGGCCAGTACAAATTTAATTTCGTAATGATGATTTGACGTTGCACTCGTAGATTGCTACACATGGCACGTGGGTTAGTTACATAGTTAACTAGTTCTTTGTTGTAGAATTATTATTCTTCTCCACTTATGGTTTCCTGGATCCGATCACGGATCTATTTTATTTAGGATTGCATTTAATTATTATTATTTTATTTCTTTTTTGAAATTATAGTGCCAGATATTTTTCAACGCGTTCATTCCATTGTTTTATAAAATCCTTAAATGTTTAATTAATGTTAAAAATTCTTAACTCCCTTCTTATGCTTTCATTTATAATATGATCCTTTTATACATCCTTTTACACTTCTTAGAAACTTAATTTGTGAAGCCTGTATATTGCTTTTATGGCTTTAGGTCACTGTCCAAATTTCGCTTTCATATGTTACAATGGTACGTACTTTATATAATTGTAGTTTTGTCTCTTTGCGAAACTTGTTACGAAATATTTAATTATTTGTTGTTCCATATATTCTCCGAAATTTGCATATTTTATTGTCAACATCGTATTCTCCATCATAGCCAATATCCATACTGTTCGATATATCTATTTTTCATAACTATTTTTGTTCTAATTTGATCTTTTCCTATATATGTAGAATATTCCCCTTTGATTTTTATATTATATTTTTCAATTCATTAACTTTAGAATCAAATATGTTTAGTGATAATGAAATGCAAATTTTATAAAAAAATAACTCCTTTTGGCGATTGAATTTCTTCAAAAGGCATAGCTTAGCTCCAGAAATATTTCCAGCTCTGCTATTAGTGTAGTGAATACAAAATTTACACTAACGTAGGACATTAATTTAATTCATATGGAAGTCGCCCTCCGTGGCGTAATGGTTACCATGCTAACTTCATATACCCAAGGTCGTGGGTTCAAAAACGGCGGAGGACGATGGATTTTTTCGGATGTAAAAATCCTTAGCATGGCTTCTTTCGGAAGAGAAGTAAATCCGTTGGTCCCGTGTTGTAGATTTACGGCACGTAAAAGAACCTCAAGTCTGATAGAGAGGCCTCTGAGCAAAATTAAGCGGTCTTTCACGCCCACTTTAGAATGGAATGCTGAGAACCACAGCAGTTAAAGAGCGTCCATAAATAACACGCCATTTATTTAATTCATATGGACGCAATGCAAACGGATATCCAATGGAAAAATCTGTGACTAGAAATTACGTGTAGTCTTCGCTCTCTTTTTATTGTTGTTATGATTATACTATTAATAATAATACTAATAAGAAGAAGACACACTTACAAAACAGATCTTTACCTTAAAACGATTACTAAGAGTGGGTGAAATGAAAATGAAGTGGAGTTTTGTTTATGGTCACTCTTCAATTTTTGTGGTTCACACCATGCAGTTTTTGTTGGGTGTGAAAGACCGTTTAATTTTATTCAGAGCCCTCTATATCAGGAGTTTTTTTTTAATTTATTTAATGTTCTAAAACAGCATGTTCCATTGCTTACATGTGCAATACTACATGCTAAGTTTATATTACATATTTGTGGTTTTGTATCTCTTTACAAACAATATGTTTACTCCAAGTTAGAGATCCTTGAGGCATACACATTCTTCATGTCTGCTATTCCTAGTTACATTTTACCAAGCGTGAGACTTTTTTTACCCGTAAACCTACGACACGGGACCAACGGCTTTACTTCTCTTCCGAAGGAAGACATGTTAAGGATATTTACCCCCGAAAAAAGTCATCACCTACCGACGGCCGGGTAAACGAGACACGATGAGTAACCACTACACCACGGTGAGTAGCTCTAAGGTGGGTGTGAACATTAGCAGTAAGTGGGAAGTGCCTCGCCGAATAATTATAAGTGTTGTTGCGTTTTAATTGAGAACATCTAGATTAAGAAGACATTTCCATGGAAATCCTGAAAGGTATTATACAACGATGAAGTTGGATAATGCTCGTGTGGTATTGGTGTTATTTACTTTAGAGGTAAAAGCATCACCATGAGGAAGCATTAGAACGCATTAGACAGTGCTTATATCAATATTGTGAGAGTACTTTATCATAACATGATTAATAAATAACATTAGAAACTATTCCTGGCCACAGAAATGCGATTATTATCCGATGTTACCAGAAACTATGTGCATCAGGTTTGGCGCCAGAAGTTTGCTTTTTAAAAGGCTTTTAGCGCTCCATGTCGGCTGTCTAGGGATGGGAACTGAAATTGATTTATGAAGGCGCAAATGAACCAGGGTTCTATCTCGACGCCTATGACATCATCGCCTGGAATATGTCTTTTAGGGAATGGAAAACTTGTCGCAACCGGGAATTCTGCAATGCCCTTAACTTCTGGAGATGCTTAGAGGTTCACTTCAAATCCCTGAAGTGAACCTCGGGTACTTAGAGATGCAGGTTGAGTAACTTCCGTTCTTAAGAGATTAAGAAGTTAGAATAAAACTTTAACGTTCCATTTTCTGGGCTCAGAGTGCAGCTATAGAGAATCAGTGAAACAAAAGTAAATCCTCATCATCCTGACTGAAAATGTCTCAGTTCAAGTAGGATGTAATGGAGTACTTGCTATCTTCCTGTTACCCAAGGGGGAGGTTCGGAAATCTCCTCGAATAAATAATATCAGTTTTTAATTTACCACCTTCCATTATCTCGTTTTATTGTACCATTTATATCCCACCTTTACATGCTTGGTCCTATCGATGGAATTTTCTCTTTACAACATTTGCCTATCGGTATTGATGTTAACTCGTATACTGGTGCCGTTGGGGTTTCTATTTAATTTAATTTTAATAATTAGTAGCACACAAGTTCACATTCCCATTCATACTTCCAGAACTTCGGGGAGGGCAGGAAATAATCTTGTCTAGAGAAAACTTCCTATCCCCCAACGGTAATTGAAGCCGGATCCCTCGCAAAGCAGGCAGGTGCTCTACCGATTGAGCTGCTGGGCCAGTTTGCATTAGTATATATTATTATTATTATTATTATTATTATTACACCGACTGAAAGAGGAGCTAGAACAGAGTGAACAGTTTATCCATCATTTACCAAGAATTATTCAAGCAGGTCCCGCACTATTTTCTCTTTAGACCAGTAGCAATTTTGTTACAAATGCTGTTTTAAAGTCCTAAATTAACAACATTTTCCATGCTTGCGAATAGCATAGCTTGAAGAACATCTATATCCATCCATCCATCCATCCATCCATCCATCCATCCATCCATCCATCCATCCATCCATCCATCCATCCGTCCATCCGTCCGTCCGTCCGTTTGTCAGTCTATCTGTCGACCGCCTGACTGCCTGCATATCTATTTGTTTGATGTCTGCTTTGAGAATACTTCTCTACTTACTCTGCTATAAACTATTCTTACAAAAGATTACTCATGTATTTTTCCTTAGTAGTGATAAACTTTCACTGCATATTTACATATTTTGTTGAAGTTAAAAGAGAATACAGTAGTCTGAAGCGATAGTCCTTTAAAAAGTGTATCGTCAGTAGTGGCTTTGGAATTCTATGTTTCTTGCCTGACCAGGAGAAAAATCGAATAGAATGTTACTGCTTTAAAAGGTAATTGATCTTTCAAAAGTATAAAAAAGAATATCCGGAGGGTTTATTTCATATAAGTTATGGGCTCTAATAAAATCGGTACACTCAGTACACAATATAACTGAATCAAATCGTCATTGAGTCGCTGAGTCATAGCTCACAACTAAGCTGCACTTTACAGTGTGCATTGTCAACTGCACTTTCCTAACTCTATACTTATTCACTATGTTCTTACTTCACTTCTTGATAGTCCGGCCTTACACTTTTCGGCCCCTTATATACGTCCCATAGCCCATTGCGAAGCTTCCATATTATGTCGAAGATACGAGATAGAGCATTTGTTTCTTATTTATTTTCCATAGCTCATATTGAAGCTTCTATATGCCGAAGGTATGAGATAAAACAAAATCAACGTCTCCAGCTCTCTTATGTTCAAACTGCAGGTAGTGACTTAATGTGGTTTGTTTTTTGGGCGATAGGGTTTGTTACTTGCCATCAAGGCTAACTTACCATCAAGGTAGGCTCCTAGACGCTCTACGAGGACTCTCGTGGTCTCAGTGCATATAAATAGGTAACGTTTCGACTACAAAAGAAACCACTGTGGTTTAAAATCCACATATAATTTTATGTATCATTGTTTAACTCACCATTGTGGATGTTACCGAGGCTCGATTTTATAGAAAATGAAATCAAATAGGTGAGTTAAGGTTAAAAGCCTTTGTCATGAAAGCAACGATCACAATTTCCTATACACAGGACGCCTTCTTATGGCGTTCTCCCACCTTATTAAAATATTCTGGCCAACTAAATTGTAAAATATTTTTTAACGTTATATTTCGGAACCATTGAAGCAATGACGTACTTCTTAGCTTTCAGTATACATCGGAAAAAGCGTTGACACGCTCTAAGCATTAAGTTTCAAGGTTTACTGTATGCCTTAGTAGTGTAAAGAGAAAATTTAAAGGCAACATCAAAATGTAATCAAAAACAAATTTGCTTTGCTTGCTCAGCAATATCTCAAGAACAGATTTTCCAATATCGTCTGAAATAGTGTTTAAGCCGTAAACAAAGCTTTGTATGCATTGAGTGTAAATCTCATTATAGATTAAATTAAGGTGATTTTCAGTTCTTATTACTTTATATCAGTCATAACATGTCATCCTTCACTTGTTTAAGATTACTGCACTGTAAAATAAGTATGTTAACATCGAAACTCATATTATACGTAGAATTTTAAGCGTCATTCCATTTTCCTTACATTACAAATTAACGAGTACTGTTTAAAGTCGTTGCTCTCCAATATTAAAAATGTGATGTGTTCCATTCACATGACTTTCTCTATATCTCTGTGACAAATTATTGTTAATAAGCTTATTCTTTTATTTATTTCATGCTAATCGAGAAAAAATAGCAGAAATAATCTTATTTCTTGTTTTATTGTAAGTAGAAGCGAAATAAGGAAGTACCATAGGTTAAAGTGAAAGCAAAAAACTGGTTGCTATGTGACTGAGGTTCGATTGTTTGTATGGAAACGAGTTGCCAAATTTCTGTATGAGAACAGTATTAAGTGTTTCATAGCTGAAACAAAAACCAGGAATATCTCAGAAACGATCAACTCCACGAAAAAAATGTATGTTAACAGAAATTGTGTGTGTTAATGTGCTCCACATTTTTTGTGTGTTAAGTTTTTGTCCATCTTTTACGGCTTATAGTTATGCAAAATTCATTAAAAATAAAGTAGTCTTTAGAGGCTATTCCCAGAAAATTCAATACATTTTATTTGTCAGGTAAATATCTTTAATATACGATATTTTAATCAAAATCGTTAGTCATTTTTTAGGAAGTCTAAATTTTCGAAAAAATTCCATGTGAAGGGTAGTTGGGAGTGGGGGGATTTTCATGAACATCTTCGTGTCGCATCCTTGGAAGATACCAAACCTAAATACTAAATTTGGTTTTTAACGGACTTTTCGTTTTTGAGCTATGCTGCCCACAGACACACACGAATGCACACAGACACATACAGACAGACAGACAGATACACACATGGACATTTTTCTAAAAATGTTTTTTTTTTATTATTCAGGAGGTCTCAAAATATGTATTTCCGGTGAAATCTCGGTATCGAATTTTGGGATGTATTACAATACCTTTTCTATACACTATGTACATAGCACGTATAGAGAAAGTAAACATTAGCAGAAATAGTGTTATTATTTGCGTCCTTGTAAGTAGAAGTGAAATAAGGGAGTACCATAGGTTAAAGTGATAGTCAAAGCGTTTGCTACGTCACTGAAGTTCCTTTGTTTGTATGGACAGCAGTTTTCAAATTCCTGTATGAGAAAAGTATACATTTTTCATAGCAGAAATCAAAAAGAAGGAATATCTCAAAAACGATCAACTCCACGAAAAAATGTATTTAACATAAATTGTGTGTTTTAACATGCTCTACGTTTTTTGTGTAGTTCTTCATCTCTTACAGTTTAGGAGTTATGCAAAATTGCGTAAAATTCATCCAGAGTAAAGTAGTCTTCAGATGCTATTCCCAGAAAATTCAAGATATACATTTTATTTGCCGCGTAAATATTTTAATATAATTGATTTTAATCAAAATTGTTAGATCCATTTTTAAGAAAATCCTTGGAAGATACCAAACTTAAATACCAAGTTTGATTTTTAACGGTCTTTTCGTTTTTGAGCTATGCTGCCCACAGACACACACACACATACACACAGACACAGACACGGACATGTTTTTAAAAATGCTTTTTTTGCATTCAGGAGGTCTCAAAACATATTTCTGGTGAAATCTCGGTATCAAAATTTTGGGTGCATTACAATACCTTCTGTATACACTATGTATATAGTGCGTATTGAGAAAGTAAAAAAGCTTCATTATGCATGAAATTTATTTCATTGTATATTAAAACAAAAGAAGGAATTTGTTCAAGCAGCTGGTGATGAGAAATCAGCTAAATTATCAACCTGGTGTACATGCTATAAAATTCCATTTTATTACTTACTTTTTTATCAATTAGAAGTCACCATTTCATCCGTTTTATTCATAGTTTATATTTTTGTTCATTCTGTTTTAATACGAGGGTCAGTCAATAACTTATGTCTTCAAATGTTTTCCCTTTTAATTTGCAAGATAATTAAACATTGATTACACAGCATGAAAGCTATAACATCGAGCATTAAATTGTCACTTTTCAATGTAATCCTTTCCCACAGTTTTAGTTCATCTTTTACCAAAGACATGCATTTCTGTGCAGTCTTGCTTTCGAAGTTATTGACGAACATATTTTTTCACGGCCTCTGCATCTGGAAAGTGAATTCTGCAATGAGCTTCCTTATCCCTCCAAATTGAAGCACTGCAAATGTGCCGAGGCTACCGTTTTTCGTGTCTCCTTAACCTGCTCGGTTAACATTCGGGATAACCACTGCGAACACACCTTTGAGTACCCTGTTGTTGAATAATTGTCATTGCTCTGCCTTTACTTAGAGACGCAATGGAACACTTCATCCTCTGTTATCCGCTGGTCAGCAGTAATGATCTCATCCACTCGCTCAATGTTGCGTAGAGTCACTGCAGTCACCGGTCTACCGCTCCGCTGTTCATCAGCCAACATGCTGGCCCAGCTTCATTACATCGACGCACCTAACTTCTAACCGTGCTGACATCCACTGTTACGTCACCGTACACCTTTGTGAGCCTTTCATGAATGCGAATGGGCGTTTCACCTTCCACATTCAAGAATTCAATGACAGAATGCATCTATGTCAGCCATTTTACAACAGGAAGCAGTGCTGCCACTGGTAGGCGTATGACGTTGCTATTGCAGTGGAGTAGAGAAGAAGTTTTGAGGAATTGTGCAAAGCTTAAATTGTTCACATAACTTACTTAATTCAGGAAAAAAGAAAAATAGGAGGCATTACTTATTGACCGAACCTCGCATATTCATTTTACGTCCCCTTAACCACTTGGTCGGATAGCAATGTATTTATTAAACACTCAGCAATCGGTATGCGGTGGACAGCAGCTTTCATGTTCTGATCTCATGCCATACCTCTTTTGCTTCGCACAAAGCAGATTGTGTCACGGTGCCTGAGGTCTAGCTGCTTTGTCACCATCTGTACTCAGACCATATACAGCCAGCTCTGAGCTCTCATTCCTCCACACCACTTCGCTCTACAAGCCAATGGGTCAACTGGTCTAACAGCAGTCACTTTTTCTGTTTAAATGGCAGCGTAAATGCAATTATTATTAGCTATTTTCAGTTCACTATCGCCTTAGGTTGGAGGTTGAACTGTGGGTAGCAGTATTACATATCAAATTCGCTATTTACCTTAGCGACGGAGTAAAACCACGTGTTCCATTCCTTCACATGACGTTTTTCTATCTGTTCTACAAAGAATGCTTACAACAGGTTGTTGTTTTACGAGTACTACATCATATTAATCGAGATAATCTTATTACTTGCTTTCTTGTAAGCAGAAGAGAAATAAGGAAATACTAGGCCAAAGCGATAGTGAAATCTTTTATAAACTGATCGATATATGAAAAATCTGATGTTGCCCATTTACATTCTCTACATCTCTGTAACAAATTATTGTTAATAAGCTTATTCTTCTATCTACTTCATGCTAATCGAGATAAACATTAGCAGAAATGGTCTTATAACTTAGTTTCTTTAAGTAGAAGGGAAATAGTGGAATGTACTAAGCTAAACAGGCAGTTAAATATTTTAAAATGTGGTTGCAATGGGATTGAAATTCGATTTTTGCAAGGATTTGACAAATTCTCGCATGAGTAAAGTTAACGTATTTTAAAAATGAAATCAATAGCAAGAAATATCTCGAAAACGATCAACTCCATGAAAAATTGTATAGTATAGCATAAATTGTTTGTTTTAATGAGATCTATAGCTTCTGCTTAGTACGTTTTTTTTTCTGCGTTACGGTTTACCAGTTATGCTAAATTCAGAAAAACTTATTGAGATTAAAGAGCTCTTCAGAGGCTACTCACAGAAAATCCAAGATATACATTTTATTTGTCTTGTAAATATATTAAATATACGAGAATTTAATCCCAATCGTTAGAGTCATTTTTGAGAAAATCAAAATTTTCGAAATGTTTTTGATGAAAAGGCTAGTTGTGAGTGGTGGTATTTTCTGGAAAATATTCATGTCGTATCCTTGGAAGAAACTGAACTTAAACATCACGTTTGGTATTTAACGGACTTTTCGTTTTTGACACATACACACACACACACGCACACACGGATATTTTTTATAAAAATATGATGTGTTCAATATACACGATTTTCTTTACACATCTTTAACAAATGATTGTTAAAAAGCTTATTCTTTTATCTACTTCATGATAATTGAGATAAACATTAGTAGAAAGTGTCCTATTTACTTGACTCCTTATAACTAGAAGGGGGGGAAAAATCTAATATGATCCATTCACATGATGTGATCTAGCTTTTTGGTAAACAAGCATCTTATTCAAACCATGCATATGTTATCTACATCATACTGATCAACATAAATATAAGCAGAATTAGTATTATTACTAGCTTCCATGCAAGTAAAAGGGAAATAAGAAAATGCAGAGGCTACAGTGATAGTCTCGTCGAAACAACTGAAACAATTAAACAATTGAAATTTCAATCTCTTTGCCAGGAATAAACAAACGAGAAACGGAAGAAAGATATCTTCTCGTTTGAGAAAAGTTAAAGTAGCTGAAATTGAAACCAATAATCCGAATATCTTGAAAACGGTTAGCTCTATAAAAAAATGCATACACATAAACTATGTTTTAATGAGATCCACGTTTTTTGTTTAGTAAGTTTTTGTATATCTCTTACGGTTTACTAATTATACAAAAGTCATCCAAAATGAACAGGTCTTTTGAGGCTATTCCTAGAAAATTCAAGATATACATTTCGTTTGTTATAAAAGTATCTTAAAGAGAAGGTATTTTAATCAAAATCGTTTGAGCCATTTTTGGAAAAATCACAATGTTCGTAAAATGTTCTATATAAGGGTGGTTTGCGGTGTGAGGATCCTTGGAAGATATCAAACTTAAATACCAAATTTGGTATTAACGGTCTTTCCGTTTCTGAGATATGACATTCATACACTTACATACACGTGGGCCTTTTTCCAAAAATGCTCTTTTTGGACTCCTGGAGAACCAAAAATGTATTTCCGGTGAAATATCGGTATCCAGTTTTTGCATGAATTACAAAACCGAGATTGTACAGGAAATATATGTTTTGAGACCCCCAGAATCCAAAAAAAGCATCTTTAGAAAATGTCCGTGAGTCTTTATTCTGGATGAACTTTGCGGAATGTTGCACAACTAATAAAACATATGAAATAGACAAAACCTTGCTACTCAAAAAATGTAGATCTGGTTAAAAAATACAATTTATGTAATGTACATTTTCTCAGAGTTAACAGTTTTTGATATATTTATTTTTATTAGTTATTTAAAATACTTATACTTTTCTCATACGGGAACTTGTCAACCCCTGGCCAGGCAAATAATCGGATTTCAATCTCATAGCAACCCCACTTTAAAACATTTGACGACGGTTTAGTCTAGTGTATTCGCTTATTTAGCTTCTGCTTATAAGGAAATAAGTAATTAGACGTTTCGCTAAAGTTAATCTGAATTAGCATGAAGTAGACAGAAGAATGAACTTATTAACAATACTTTTTACAGAGATGTAGAGAAAGTCATGTGAATATTACATATCAGATTTTTTTCGTAGACTTGACTGTTTTTGAAATATTCCTTGTTATTGGTTTCAATTTAAAATGCTTATGCTTTTCTCATACGGGAATTTATGAACCTCTGGCCATATAAAGGAACTTCAATCGCATAATAAAAAGCTTTTAAAAATATAATATTCCTCTAGGCTACGCTACTCCTAATTTCCCTTCTACTTACAAAGGAGCAAGTAATACTAAATTTCTGATAACTTTCTTCTCGATTAATATGAAGTAAATACAAGAATAATCTTTTTAACAATAATTTATTGCAGAGAGGTACAGAAAGTCATGTGAATGAAACACATATTTTTTGGATCCGGGGGTCCCAAAACATGTATTTCCGGTGAAATCTCGGTTTTGAATGTTTCTGTACTAAGTTTACACTTTTTTACAAACTGCTAGAGAAAGTAAAAATAAGAATATCTAATATTTTTCATTCACATGACCTTCTCAAGCTGTTCCACAAATAAACTTTTCTTTCAAAAGATTATTCTTTTTTCTTCTTTATGCTAATCGAAACACACATTAGCAAACTGGTTTTATCACTTACTTTCTTGTAAGTAGAAGGGAAACAAGGAAATACACGGCTAAAGCGATAGTCTAGTCTTTTGAAAGCTCATCGCTTTTGTCCTTTTCTTAAGTTGTTTCATTTATATAGCCTCCTTTAAAATCTATGGTCATATCGGGCCTTTACTTTAGAAACAACTCGTTGTCTATGGGCTATTTAACGTTGGGCTTTAATCATTTTCTTTTCTTCAATCATACACACATTCTCTTTCACATACTCCTTCTAGCCTCTGTGAAGGATAGAGAATTTGCCTGGTTAAAGGCCGGAATCGAACCAGGGATCTCTAGTTGAGAAGTCAGCTCGCTGACTACGGTGGTAGTACAAATTCGGATCTCTTTTGCATTCCCGGGAGTATAACAAAAGAGATGAAACAAAAGTAGTCTTGCAGCTTAAGAAAAAATTTGAATTGTTTAAAACTGAAACCAATAGCATGGAATATATCGGAAAGTTTAACTCTACAAAAATAATATATGACCAAAATTTGTATTCTATTAAGATCTACACTTTTGTTCAGTAAGTTTTTGTTTATCTCTTACGGCTTGCGAGTTATATGAAAGTCTTCCAGAATGAAGAGGTCTTCTGGGGCTATTCCCAGAAAATTTAAGATATTTCGTTTGTCATGAAAAAACTTAAAGCATATGGCATTTGAATCAAAATAGTTAGAGGCATATTCGAGAACATCAAATTTTCGAAAAATGTTCCAAGTAATGCTTGACAGATAATGAATCTAAATACCAAGTTTGATATTTAGCCGACTTTATATTTTTGAGTTTTGCTGTGCAAACACGCACAAATAAGCACACACCACTCACCACCACCACTCACAGACATAGAGAGGAGCCTTTTTCTAAATATGCTGTTTTGCGGTAAAATCAGATATTGAATCGTTGGGTGAAAAACAATACATTCTCTATCCATCATGTAGATTATACATGTGTGCTAGAGAAAGTAAACAAGCAAATAAGAGGAAAAGAAAAGCTGAGATTACACTCCATTTATAGCAGGTGTTTTGCTATTTGAATTTTCACAAAAGAAGGCTGGTTTGAAAGGCCAACACTGTTTTAGAACGGTTAATGCCATTTTTTTTCGGTATAAGTACTACCGTCGAGAGGTCGCGCATATGGACCATTAATCTCAATAGCGACTCTCATTTGGTATCTTCATCTAATGCAATTCATTTTCCGTTCCAAATTTCTTCCACTGCGTTCCTTAGCAAGTAATGTTCCCTAATACAGAGTCCCAACACATTTTGTTCCTCTTTCTGATCAATTTCTCTAAAGTTCATCTTTCCCCCATCTCTTTTTACTTTCTCTAGGCGTACTATATAGCTACATACAGCATAGAGAAGGTATTGTAAACCACCCAAAAATTCTATACCGAGATTTCGCCGGAAATACATTTTTTCGTTTTCCCCCGCTGGGAGACCTGGTCCGGGGTACACTCAGCCCCGTGAGGCCCTAGGGGGCCAATTTAGGATCTACTTGATGGAGAAGTAGCGGCTCCAGGTGATGAGAAGCGCATTAACCGGCCGGGGGCGTTCGAGGTGTTGACCTCATCACCCTCCAATAGTGCACCCCATCCATGACGTCTGTCATTGACCGAGATGGGGGACGCAGCAGCCGGGCGGTAGGCCAAGGTTCCTTGTCAGCTGTCGTACCATGGAGTTACTATATACGTTTTAGGGTCCCCTGTATCCAAATAAAGCATTTTTAGAAAAAGTCCCTACACGCGTGCGCGCGCGTGTGTGTATGTCTGTGTCCGTGAATTTCTGAACACATTAATTCAAAAACGCAAAGATGGTAAAATACCAAACATGATATGTAAGTTAAGTATCTTCCAGGGATGTGAAACAAACATTTTGAGAAAAATCCCACCACCACAAACTACATAGAAACAATTTCAAAAACTTTGATTTTTTTAAAATAGCTTTAACGATTTTATTTAAAACACCGTATATTAAGAATATTTTCATGACAAATCAAATACGTATATCGAATCTGTGAATGTCCGCTTACGACTCCTTTATTGGGATGAATTTTGTAGAATTTTGCATAGCTGGTAAACCGTGAGAGGTAGCTGAAAACTTATATTTTTTTAGTGGAGTTGAACATTTCCAAGTTATTCCTCAGTTTTAAAATACTTAAAACTGATTTCATTTGAGAATTTTCCAACGCCTCGCCATGCAAAGAAGCGGATTTCAATCACATATCAATAGCTTTTAAGACATTCGGCTATCGCTTTAGCCTAGTTATTCCCTTATACTACAAGGACGCAAGTAATAAGACCATTTCAGCAATGTTTATTTGATTAGTATGAAGTAAATGGAAGAATTAGCTTTTAGCAATAATTTGTTACAAAAATGTACAGAAAGTCATGTGAACGGAAATCACCAAAATTTAAAACAGTCATTAGTTATGTGTTACTTTTTTCTACTACATTCATTTATATAGCGGAAGTATTGTATTCCAATAAAACATATGATGTCAAAATTTCACCAAGTAAAGATTTGAGACTCACTGAACCCTTTTCTCAACAAACAAAAAAAAAATAAATAAATAAACATCTTATATGTAACATTCACATGACTTTCTCTACATCTCGGTAACAAATTATGGTTAGAAAGCTTATTTTTCTTGACTTGATGCTAATCGAAGTAGGTAAACATTTGCAGAAATGGTTGTTAAAACTGAAGCCAATAATAAATTTCTTAAAAACAGTCAACCCCAAGAAAAAAAAATGTGTTTTCCATTCACATGACTTTCTCTACATCTGTGCAACAAATTTTTGTTAAAAAGCTTGTGCTCCTATTTACTTCATGCTAAGTGAGAAAACATTAGCAAAAATAGACTTATTACTAGCTTCCTTGTAAGTAATAGCGAAAAAGGGAGTACCATAGGTTAAAGTGATAGTCAAAAGCTGGTTGCCATGTCACTGAAGTTCCTTTGTTTGTATGGTCAGGAGTTGACAAATTCCTGTATGAGAAAAGTATAAGTTTTTCAAGGCTGAAACCGCAAACAAGGAATATCTAAAAAAAAACGATCAATTCCACGAAAAAATGTATATAACATAAATCATGTGTTTTAATGTGCTCTACAGGTTTTGTTTGGTAATTTTTTGTCTATCTCTTACAGTTTACCAGTTACACAAAATTCCGTAAAATTCATCTAGAATAAAGTAGCCTTCAGAGGCCATTCCCAGAAAATTCAAGATAAACATATTATTTGACAGGTATATATCTTTAATATACGATCTTTTAATAAAAATCGCTAGAGCCATTTTTTAGAAAATAACCATTTTCGAACATTTTTACATGTGAATGGTATTTGAGGCAGTGGGATTTTCTTGCAAATCTTCATGTCGTATCCTTGGAAGTTTGGTATTTAACGGTATTTTCGTTTTTGAGCTATGCTGCCCACAGACACACACATACACACACACAGACAGACAGACAGACAGACACACCCACGGACATTTTCCTAAAAATGCTTTTTTTGGATTCAGATGGTCTCAAAACAAGTATTTTCAGTGAAATCTCGGTGTCGAGATTACGTAGTACGTATAAAGAAACTAAAAATATATATGACATAATTATTTTTGTTTTTTAAGAGATCTGCACTTTGTGACGTAATGCTTTATCTAACTCTTGCGGTTTACCCAGTAGCACAAAATTCCACAAAATTCATTCTGAATAAAGGTCTTTAAGATATAAATTTTATTAGTCATATAAATAACTTTAACATATAATATATTAATCTAAATCGTTAGAGCATTTTTGAGAAAATTAAATCTTTCGAAATTTTTTCCATGTAAAATAACTATGCTGCCCACAGACATCGAAGACAGATATACACACACGGAGATTTTTCTAAAAATGCATTTTTACTCAGGGATCTCAAAACATGTGTTTCCTATGAAATCTCGGCATCGAATTTTAAGGTGGAATGAAATACCTTATCTATACTCTATGTACATAGTACGTGTACAGTAAGTAAAATAGAAAAAAGTCTGTGTGACCTTGTTTGTGTCTATGCACAGTATACTCAAAAACGAAAATCCAAACAGCAAACTTAGTATGAATGCTCATGTCTTTATCCAACAATGTGACACGAAGATTTGAAGGAAATCCGCCACTCCAAGCTATCCTTTCCACGTGAGCATTTTCGTAATTTTTTACTGTCTTAAAAATTGCGCTAGCAATGTTGATTAAAATGTCATATATGTAAGATATTGTATGAGGAATTGGTTGTATATTTGTATTTTCTGGAAATAGTTTCTTTTACATAAGCATTTTACGTTTGCGCAGCTTTTAAACACCAGTTAACATAAAATCTTCTCTTCCCATCTGATAACCCCCTTAAATTCTATAGTCATATCGGGAGCTTTCAGTTGTAAAAACCATGTTGACTCTAGGTCCATAATTGGGTTAATCATTTCTATCTTCCAATACACTTTCACATGCACACTTCAAGGCTTTGAATTAAGAGAATGATTCTGGTTAAAGGAAAATTCCCCGCATCTACCGAGAATCGAATCTGGGAACTCCGGGTGAGGAATCAGCTTTCTGATCAACTGAGTAAGAAGGCTGTCACAAAATCTTAGTACACAAAAATGCACATCTCATTAATTTATGTCAAACTTTTTTTTTTTCATGGAGATAACCAATTTCCGATATATTTCTTATTAATGGCTTCAGTTTTAAAATACTTTACGTTTCTTCTAATGAAAAGTCGTTATTGAACTTCCTCTCTCTTTTCTGTGCAGAAAGAACAGACTTTCAAAGTAATCGCAGAGCAACTTGCTCTTAGAAGTTTTGACTACTGCTTAACTAAGCATAGTTTGTACAAGATCATACTGTTCATTAAATATCTTACTTTGGAATGGTAATTACATTTTAATATGAACTTTTATCACGCAGAGTAATAGGACTGGTATAGTAATAGGAGCTAAAACTCGCATTGCTAGTAGCCAACTTAATAGCTTGAAAATAATAAATGTTTTAGGCTGCAAGAGATAATTGTCATACAAATAATTTATTCAGCGTAGATAATATATTTTGTACCACGATTGCCAGATGTAGTGAACGAATGACATTTATTGCTTTACAAAGTCTCTCGAACTATCAATGGAGGGCGCGATTGTATTGGATGTTGGTTAGCACGCAGCTTACTCTTTGGTACCTGCAGACTGTGGAACAGTTGAAGGTTTTAGTGTGGCGGACGAGAGTTAGTGAGTGAACTCAGGACGGAGAATCAAGAAGGTCCTATCCGAAAGACGTGTAGTCTGCAAATTTGTTTTCCCATTCAATGACTTTTTTTACTGTCACATAACACTTGCAAAAGTTGAGCCAAGCTCATAAACTGGTGACTCGTCAGGTAAAAGCTACTTATTAGGTAAGCTCATAAAATTCTAATAAAATAATAATAATAATATCAACAGCATTAATATTATAAAAATAATTGATAAAATTTGTTTTAAAATTCATGTAATAAATTTTGCAATTGTCAGTTATAATAGTTTTATCATTTTACTTATAACATGAATTGAATACAAGTTCTGCACATTTGTTACGTTGCATTTAATTTAGTTATACAGTTCATAAAGCATTGCTTATGTTATTATCTAAGTATTAGTAGATCTTTAGCTGTTTTTATAAAAATATTTGAATATTTACTTTCCCTTAATAATTGGTGTAGCCTTTTATATAACCTTAAACCCATATATTTTGGGGGTTCTCTCTAGTAATGCTAGCCATTGCAAATTAAACATTCTTTCTCCTGTTGACGTTTATTTGGCCTACCTTAAAAAGTGATTATATAATTAATTAGAACAAAAAAATGTACAGGAATGATAGTCAGAATTTTTAACTTTTTAAACAATAATTTACATGAATTTTGGAAGTGTGATTTCATCATAATTCAAATCCTTTTTCGAAGCCTAAAAATTTCATCCCATCTTGGTGCATTGCCCTAAAGAATTATTCCGTATGTTATAAAAATTAATACAAATATTCGCCTAACAGCAAGAGACTTGGAGTGGCCAAGCATACTCAATTTAACTTTGTTGATATACTTTTTTTCACTGATTCCCTTGGGGCCATGTGTTTGCCTTCAAATGATCATGAATAGGTTCAATGTCTTTACTTGGGCTGGTTTTTAAGCTTTCGAAATAGGAAAGTCGTATCTGACGAAATGTGTTTCCATTTAACTTCTTAATTGTTTTATGTTTATGCTTTACATATCGGCGCCTTTCTGTACTGTTTAAGTTACGTGGTGTGTAGGGCATTTTAGTTTCGCTATCTTTTATTAATTTTCGTTTCATTTTATTACTTTCTCGTAGCATGTGCAATGTACATAGTAGATAAGGAAGGCATTGTATTCCACCTAAAATTCGATACCTGTAATACATGTTTTAAGATCTTCTGAATACAAAAAGGCACTTTAAATAAAAAAAGATTTGCATGTATGTGTATGTGGACAACGAACTCTAAAATAAATCCTAAAATACCAAACTTAGGATTTAAGTTCATCTTGAATGTGAAATAAAGATTTTCACGAAAATCGCTTCTCTCCAACTACTCATAACATGGAACATTTTTCGAAAATTTCGCTTTTTTTAAAAAACAGCTAACGATATTTTCATCCCAAATAAGATGCATAATTTTAGTTTTCTAAAAATAGCCTGTAAAAACATCCTCGTTGGATATTTTTTCTATAACTTGGAAACCATAAGAGGCAGAAGATAGCTTACTACACAAAACATACAGAGTTAGTTAAAACTCAGAACTTATGTCATACATATTTTTTATGAAGTTAACCATTTCTGAAACATTGCTTGGTATTGGTTTCATTTATAAAAAAATGTGTTGCTTAAACAGAATGTTAAAATTCGTTTTCATATTTCACTTATTTTACTACTAGCCAGCAAAGCAAATAGAATTTCCGTGACATCGCATAGCGACCAGACAAACGAGATCGCCTATCGGCCCTAGTGTATTTGCTTATTTACCTTTTACTTACAAAAAAGCAAGTATTAAGACAATTTCTGCTAATGTACAACTCGATTAGCATGATGTAGATGGAAGAATAAGCTTTTGTAAAATAGTTTAAGAACGGTTAGAGAAAGTCACACAATGGAACACATCAGAGTTTTTTTTCGTATTCTTTTAGTTTTTATTACATGGTTCTCCACTTCTTTAATTTTTCTTCCAGTATACTTCGTTTTGAACAAATAGACAAGTTTTTGCTTTTTTGGTTTTTGTAAGCAATTTCAATTTCGTGAAGAATATTTAAAGTGTGGAAACGTTGCAACTGTTTAGCAAGTTATACTAAAATAGTTTATATGGAAAATATTATTACACTTAAACTTGAGTTTAAAGGAAGTTAAATTTGCTATAAAACTCATTTGTCATCACACAGCTTCTTGAATTAAAAATATATTTAAGAATTATACCGAAAGCATTATTTATTATAAATTCTATGAACTTCGTTTTATTTGAGCTAAGTGACTAGAGTTGGATATATGTATACGTAAATAAAACTAATTTCGATTGGGTAGAATTATCATGTACTTAATGGAACCAATTGGTAAATATTGGGCAAAATGGCAAATAATTATATATATATATATAACTGTGCTTTAAAAGTTAATGTTCAGTGTGGTTCACCAGGATTTTTGTGTAACATTTCGTGTTTTGATATCCTGAAATTGGACTTACGAAACAATTTAAATGACCTTAAATGAAGGGTGTGTATTTTCATGTCATTGTAATATGTTTTCCGTATTTCATCAAACTTGTGTACTTAAGGTAATTATGTATTTTAAATAAAATGTAATTATGTATTTTAAATAAAATGTACGTTATTTAACGACAAAATAAGTAGGACTTCGACCAGCAAGTTTTGCAGTGTTTTTTTTTTTTTTCTCGATTGCAATTTTGAATATTTTTTAGCATTTAAAATACTCCTCAAATTTGCAGCAAATAATGTGTTTAGTAATTGCAAAATTGCAGAGTTTTCAGATTTATTGGGCCTTTGTCGCTAGTAGTTTGTCCGCTCATAACGTGAATACTAGGCTCAGCCATTCAGATTCTGTGGTCGTGTTCACTTCCACCTCACGTGCAAAGAACGCATAGAATATCCTGGCGATAAACAGTACATCAGCCTATTTACTACGTCAGCAATGCATGCAGTCCAAGGTTGAATTTCATATCTGCCCTTTGAGAGAATGTCATGCATTTAAAATCCACTGGAGCTAAAGGCCATATGCCTCTGAAAGCTGAGTATATATGTATCGTATATAGGAGTGTTTTATAAATAAAAGTGAAAACCTAAACGATTGCAAGTGTAAAATAACAGAAGCAAAAAATGTGATGTGTTCCATTTACATGACTTTCTCTACATCTCTGCAACAAATTATTGTTAAAAAGCTTATACTTCTATTTACTTCATGCTAATCGAGAAAAATTAGCAGAAATAGTCTTATTACTTACTTCCTTGTAAGTAGAAACGCAATAAGAGAGTACCATAGGTTAAAGTGATAATCAGAATCTGGCTCCTATGTGATTTAAGTTTTTGTTTGTATGGATAGGAGTTGACAAAGTCCTGTGTGAGAATAAGTTTTTTAAAGCTGAAACCAAAAACAAGGAATATCTGAAAAACGACCAACTCCACGAAAAAAATGCAAATAACATAAATTGTGAGTTTTAAAGTGCTGTACATGTTTTGTGTGGTAAATTTTTGTCCATCTCTTACGGTTTAGCAGTTATGCAAAATTCCGTAAAGTTTATCCAGAATGAAGGAGTCTTCAGAGGCTATTGCCGAAAAATTCAAGATATACATTTTATTTGTCAGGTAAATATCTTTAATAAAGGATATTTAATCAAAATCGTTAAAGCTATTTTGGAGAAAATCAAAATTTTCGAAAAAAGCTCCATGTAAAGGGTAGTTTGTCGTGGGGGATTTTTCCCAAAATCTTAAGTGTCGCATGCCTGGAAGATACTAAACTTAAATACCAAATTTGGTATTTTACCGACTTTTCATTTTTGAGTTATCGTGTTCACAAACTCGCGGACACATGGACACACAAACACACAGGTATTTTTCTGAAAATACTTTTATGATACTGGGGATCCTAAAACATATATTTCCAGTGAAATCACGGTATCAAAATTTTGGGTGAAGTGCAATACCTTCTCTAAACACTATGTATATAGTACGTTTAGAGAAAATAAAAGTTGCCAGCAAACATGGGTGAGTGTGAGGCTTATTACTGCGAATCTGTATTATGGGCCGGCCTGATGATCTTACTTGCACACTTAGAAGCGGCCCACAAAGTGTCCTTTATAATAATCTGAAAATTTGCCACAGTTGAACAGTTAATTAAACCATATAAATCGGACAATGTGTACGGTCGAAGCAACCAGAGCACCTATCGTAACAGTATTAGATGTGCTGAGATCTACGTAGTCAAATGGTAACATACAGCAACGAAGGGTATGCAGATAAGCTGCATGTACATAAACGTAAAGTCTAACTAATTTCTCTGCACGTACTATGTACATAGTGTATAGAGAAGGTATTGTAATGCACCCAAAAATTCGATACCGATATTTCACCGGAAATATATGTTTTAGGGGCCTCTGTGACCAAAAAAAGCATTTTCAGAAAAAGTGTGAACACAATAACTCAAAAATGAAAAGTCGGTGAAATACCAAACTTGGTATTTAAGTTCAGTACTTTCCAGGGATACGACACGAAGATTTTGAGAAAAATCTCTTCCTACTGCAAACTACCCTTTACATGGAGCTTTTTTCGAAAATTTTTATTTTATCAAAAAATGGGTCTAACGATTTTGATTAAAATATTGTGTATTAAAGATATTTAATTGACAAATCAAATACATATTTGGAATTTTATGGGAATAACCTCTGAAGACTAGTTTATTCTGTGTGAATTTTACGGAATTTTGCATAACTACTAAACAGTAAGAGATGGACAAAACTTGCCACACAAAAAATGTTGAGCACATTAAATCACACAATTTGTTGTATATATTTTTTCCATGGAGTTGATCGTTTTTGAAATATTTCTTTTAGGTTTCAGCTTTGAAAAACTTAACTTTCCTCATACAGGAGTTCTTCAAATAATGGAACTTCAGTCACATAGCAACCAGCTTTTGACTATCACTTTAACCTGTTGTACTCCCTTATTTTCCTTCCACTTACAAGGAAGCAAGCGATAAAACTATTTCTGCTATATTTTTGTCGATTAGCATGAAATAAATAGGAGCAGAAGCTTTTTAACAATAATTTGTTGCAGAGATGTAGAGAAAGTCATGTGAATGGAACACATCAGATTTTTGTTTGTTTGTAGACCAATGTCTTTTTCTATATGCTGTTATCGTATACTATCAACTTTGCGCTATTGTCAGTTTTGCGCTATTATTTATCAAACTTTGCAACGACACTTTTATGCCAACACGAGTGCGG
The DNA here is from genome assembly GCA_030762935.1 of Hymenopus coronatus. NCBI lineage: Eukaryota > Metazoa > Arthropoda > Insecta > Mantodea > Hymenopodidae > Hymenopus > Hymenopus coronatus. The sequence goes on along the minus strand of CM060888.1, from coordinate 84,320,233 downwards.
TAATAAGATCAAATGACTCAGTGGAATACTTTTGGTTTTGTCAAATTCACAGATTAGTAACCTTGAATGTTGAAAAGTTGTGCATTTAAAGAAGATTCCATATCTAACCTAAATCAAAGTGCAATAAAGGTAAAATAAAACTAGCAGTACTTCGTTTAGAGGTTTAGGAATAGATGCTGTCACTTTGTAAACTGTACGTGTCCATCACCTTTAGGGTGTTTTTCTTTTTTTTTTTTTTCAGTATGACTGATGTCTCAAACAAAGAAAACACCTGTATTGTGGATTGCGCGCAAGCGCGGCTCCATTACCAACCTAAATTAGAGATTGAAATATTTTAGATTCTTCAGCTACGGTCTGGTTCATGGGGCTCTTATCTTGCGCGTCCCTTTGCTGTATTCTACCCTCCTCTAATTAAGCAAATTAATACACAGAGAATAAAAAAACGTTACGCTTTGTGGCTGGGTTTGATATTACTGACAGCACCATTACGGGCGTAATTGGTTATTCACATATTGGCAGCACTACACCACCATGTTATCTACTTGCAGTGAGAATGTGGGTGTTAGATACGGAAACTTGACACTATTTACACTAAGCCAATCAAAGAAAGAAACCATGACCTTGTTTTTTGTTTTGTTTTTTTTACTGTGGAGCATTGATACTATTGCATTCACTTAAATGCACTAGAAGTGTTTTTGCGCTTAATAGAATACAATAAATCTAATAAAGGAGTTTTATTTATTTGGATATTAGTGTTGGCCCAAATTTGCCTGAGCTGAATTGAAATTTGTGTTTCCGACCATAATGTATTCGAATTATTTGCTTTCATATTGCTTGATTAACAGCAACAGTAGGTTTTAATGAGGCTTTTAGATATAACTTCTCCTTAAATGAAAATAAGGTAAAACGTATGTTTTCGCTTTGACTGGGTAGCTGGAATGTTGACAGTAGCCAGGATCATATACACCAGACGATTTAAAAGTGCGATTCGGCCTTCATTATAGCAAACGGTATATCTAAAATTGCCACTATGTTTTGACTCACTTCGTTTTTATGACCAATGTTTTACTTTCTCTAGTTAGTACATAGTACAATGATAGAGAAGTTATTGCACTTTACCAAAAATCTCGATATCGAGATTTTACGGGGAATGCACGTTTTAGGGTCCCCTATATTCGAGAAAAGCATTTTAGAAAAAAATGCCCGTATGTGTGTCAGTGTGTGCGTGTGTCTCTAAACATAGCTCAAAACAAAGTGCAAAAAAAATACCCAAAATACCATTTACATGGAAGATATTCCGAAAAATTTCATTTTCTCAAAACTGGCTAATGATTTTGATTAAAATACTAATATAATATTATATATATATATATATATATATATATTATATGTATGTATGTATAAGATAATTACATGACATGATTATCTTTAATTTTCTGGGAATAGTCTCTGAAGACCTCTTTATTTTGAATGAATTTTGCTGAATCGTAAGAGACCAACTTACTGCACAAAAATATGGATCTCGTTAAAATATACAATTTATATCATATTTTTTCTTGGAGTTGGCTATTTTTGAGATATTCGTAAATGTTTATTTCATTTATAAAATACCTAAAACTGTTTTCGTATGCGAATTTGCAATGCATAGAAACGGATTTCAACCATATGGTAACCCTTTTAAAATATTTTATTAGTGCTTTAACCCTTTCCCTTTTACTTGCAAGAAGAAAAGGAATAAGACCATGCTTATCTGGAATAGCATGAAGTAGATAGAACAATAAGCTTTTAAGAATAGTTAGTTACTGAGATGCAGAGAAAGTCATATGAATGGAACACGACAGATTTTGATTGTAAAAACAAAAATCAACAACAACAAAAAAGGAATTTATTGGTATCTTAGACGTTCTTGAGATTTAAGCCAGGCGAGAATATATTCATATATCGGTGTTTCGGAAACATGTCTCTCTCTCTCCCATCCTCTACTGAATCATCTTACCTGGCTTGAACCAAACATTTCCATAGTTCAGGAAAATTAAATTTTATTCAGTGTAATTTTTATGCACTCTTAATTTGTCGTCTGTAACAATGTCCCCTTCATTATTTCTAATTTGGTTAAGCAATGTGAACAATGAGGTACAAACGATGAACGTGTAATATTACTTGCTCTACATAGTATAAAGGTAAAAAAGGATTCTATTTCATCCAAAAATTGGATACCGAGATTTCACCGGAAATACACGTTTTAGGATCCACTGTATAAAAAGTTTTAGAAAAATAATCGTGTGTGTGTGTGTCTCCGTGTGTATGAACAGGTCAACTCAAAACCAAAAGGTAACTAAACTACCAAACTGGGTTTTATTATCTTCCAGAAATATGACACAAAGATTTTGAGGAAAATTCCCCTAATTCAAACTAACCTTTATATAGAAAAAAGTATCAAAATTTTGATTTTTTTTAAAAATAGCTGTACTAATTTTGATTAAAGTACCGTATATTTAAGATATTTACATGACAAATACAATGGCTTTCTTGTATTTTTTGTGAATAGCCACAGAAGATCTCTTCATTCTGGATGGCTTTTTAATAGCTCATAAACCGTGAGAGGCAGAACAAAATACGAAGAAAGAAGTTAAATCACATAGCAACAAGCTTTTTAAAAAATTGGACTACAGCTTTAGCCAAGTTTACTGCCTTGTTTCCGTTTTACTTGCAAAGAAGCGGATAATAAGACCATTTCTGCTAACGCTTATCTTGATTAGCATGAAGTAGATAGAAGAATAAACTGTGTAACAATAATTTGTTACGGAGATGTAGAGAAAGTTATATGCATGGAACACATCGGAAGTGTTTTGTTCAATGTATCCATGCAAGTATTTCTGTTGAAATCTCGGTACCGAATTTCTGGGTGAAATGCAATAGCTTCTCTAGCCAATATGTATGTGGAAAATAAGTAAAACAATTCTACGTTCGTCTGTCTGTGTGTCTGTGAATAGTGTAACTAAAAAACGAATGTCTATTAGAAACCAAACTTAGCATTTAGGTTCAGTATCTTCCAAAGATGCGTTACAAAGATTTTTATGAAAATACCTCCTTCCCAAACTACTCTTCACATGGAACCTTTTTCGAAAATGTTTATTTTCTCTAAGATTGATTTAAATAGTTTTCATTAATATACCTCATGTTGAAGATATTTTAATGACAAATGTTTATATCTTAAGTTTTCACAAATTGCTTCTGAAGAACTCTCCATTCTGTAAGGTTTTTTTTCATAAGTGTTAAACCGTAAGAGATAGACGAAATGTTACTAAAGAAAAATTGTAGACATGGTTAAAGCACACAATTGATGAATTTTGCAATGCTGTTTCTTTTCTCAAATGTGTGTTATTTTTCTTCTATTTCCCTCCTGGTCATTCAAAGACAATAACATTTAAAAGTCATCACGTAGTGACAATCTCTTAAGATTTTACAGCCGCTTAAGTCTACTTTATTCCCCTTTTCTCTTTTATGTACAAAATCTAAAAGTCCAGTTGCTGGGATTCGCTAGATTTTACGCACGCAGAAGAACCTCAAGCCTGATAGAGGCCTCTGAGCAAAATTAAGTGCTCTTTCACTCCTCTATAGAATGGGATACAGAGCCGTAAAAGTTAAAAATCGTGCATAAGAAAGCTCAACTTAGGTTTTCTTAAAGTAATGAAAACACTATTTTTATTATCCTATGATTTCTTTTGCTTAATCTATGAAAAGACTTGTAAATAGTCTATGAAAAGTCCATGAATATAACGCGCGTTGGTCTGTCATATTCTTTATTTTAATATAATTTTCATTATAAATGTACTAAAATGTACTGTTCATGCTTTAAAAACTCAATCCTTTATAGAATAAAACGAAGTGAAATGTTCTTGCCTATTCGCCATCAGGTAACCTTTAGTTGCATTTGCAAGCCATTTTTCTTTGCCGTAACTTTACAAAACGAAAAAGAAAAGAGAAAAATATACGTAAAAATAAAATGTGACTCATGTGAAGCTTACACAGCTTCAGACTTGAATCCATTTTAAAACGCAGAGGTCAGATTTCTGGGCGAGCTGGTAAATTCAGTAGATACACCGCTCCGCTCGACGGTAATCGATTCTGCCGTCGATTTTCTCAGGATTGCCTCTAGCGGAGAGGAAACTGTCACTGGTAGTTGGCAAACATTACCGGAGTCTTCTCTACAGTAACACGATTTTTGAGGGAAAAGTATCTACTTTCCAAGAAATTAGCCTCAGGAGCTAACATCGCACAACCCTAACAAAAAAGAGTGAGATAATGGACAGATCCGCTTTCCATAAGCTTCTTCATGGTAGAAAGTTTTAAACGGATAATGACTTCCGCAAATTCTTCATCCATTTAGTTTATTCATTACATTTGACTGACTGTTAAGAAATTGGGACTCTTAAATGATGGTTATTATGTAAAATGGTATTACAGTTACATTTTAACTCTCATGAATTTTGATACCACGAGTTGTTTCAGACATGCTTACATGTGATTGACATTGCTATAGAATGTATTTGTTTTGGCAAATATATTTATCAATCTTTCCGCCATAGATCCATCCATCCATCTTATTGTATCCTACCTACTTACCTCCCTCTCTCACTATTCATCTATCTAATCTATGTATCTAATCAATGTATCTAACTAATCTATCTCATCTGTAGAGCTCGGTACGGAGCCACGAAATTGCCAGATTGAAGTTGGGTGCACACAGAGTATAACCTTTACGTGAAGGAGTGGGCGTGATATCTACAGCCCGTTTAGAACGTATTACACTGTCTAGCACTGCACACTGCTTGGTCTCGTTCAGTTTCTGTTAATATGATGATTACAATGAAGATAATGTTTAGGGTTTAAGAGCGCTTGGTCATTAGCGCCCTTTTTTGCTAGTAGATAAGCCAGTGAACACTGAAAGATAGAGCGCAGATAGGAAAAGTGTCGAAAATACAAAGGTAGACGTTCAACACTGAACAAACTAGTAGATATGAGTGACAGGAGGAGAGCCTTTTCTTGTGTCATATTAAATATGTATCATGTAATTCATTACTATGAGTTGTGAGTGAGTTTGGTTGATTTATATTCATTGTCTTTTCAAAGCCCTGCACATTATTATCCTGAAGTTTTGTATCAAGTTTTATATTTTTATTTGTAAAAGTACAAGGCATTTTTATTTACTAATCATATTATGAAATAATTCCTTTACTTTTTAAACTAGAACAATGCACATGCCAGTGCATGTAATAAGCTACTTTTAGAACTCATTGTACCTCAAAGCGTGCATTGTTTACGCTACAAAACCCTCCTCGCCACCCTATGCTCTGTGTGTTCGTAACTGTGTACGCTTCGGAACCCAAACGGAGCTCTATGTATCTCATCTGTTTCCCTAGCTATCTATCTACTTATCTGTTTGTCTCTGTCTGCATATCTTATCTATCTACTCTATCTGTAATTCTGAGCTACAGAAAAGTTCGGAGTTTTGACGAGACTGGTACGCAAATAAAAGCTAAAATTATTCGGCATTCTAGATTACGGGGTTAATGATAATCTGTACGTCGCATTAAAGCGGGAAAAATCTTATGAGAGTTTTCATCAGCGAGATTGAGTGAAATTTATATTATTTCCGTTATCTCACAGTGGTAACTAAACCAATATCAAGAAAATGTTTGGGTAGGAAAACTGAAGTTTTACTTTGTAGAGGACGAGGCTGGATACAACATAAAAGGTCCGTTTCATTATTAGTCACATTCTAAGAACGCAAATATACATGGTAGAGAAAGTAATACTTTCTCATAAGTAACAATCAAAAGAGTTTATAATTAGAAAGCAGAACTGCCTACAGTAATGAAAAAAGCTATTGATACAAGTAAATCGGTGAACCTAGCATTCATTAACACTGTATGGAAATTTCAGTTTCATATCTTAAATTAGTTTGATACTGGTCATAAATTTAACAGAGTTAACATTAACGGGATAGGGTTTTTAAATCATTGGAATAATGACTCCCTGAATTCCGAAGTTTGGGGATTGGTATGGGAGTTACGGATAAAGGGAAGAGACTCAAGGTTCTGGATGACGTTTCCAGTTCCAACGCACCCAACGCCACCAAGTCTACACGCAAGCCCCCAACTCACCGAGCCCTCTGGGTTGGACACACTCGGAGATGGGACCTAATGAACAGTTTTCCCACCATGCCTCTAAAATGCGTGCAATCTACCGCTCTGCCGCAAACCACAAAAAACAATTGTGTATTTCTATATCCCTAAAAGTGACGAAAACGTTTAAAACTAGAATATTAATAGCTATGATCTTTAAACTTAACAAATTTGGCGGTGATTTCTGAACATTGTCCGTAAAATACTTCAGAACGATTAAATCAACCATCAGCTTTTGGTTTCATTCATGGTAAAGACCTATTGTTAAGATTAATAGAAATAAAATGCTTGTAATTATTCAAATGAAGAAATGTTTGGCACACTGAATGATGAGCAGCATTATTGTGGTAGAAAAATCAGGTTAGGTTTGTCTACCAATCCGGGGTAACTACCAGTTGGTGTTCGCTGAGAACCAAATCCGGGACCTCCCTAACGTGAGTTGCACGTGTTACCACGGCGAAACCGTCGTGATATTATTGAACATGGAAATGAAATGTGAATTAGATTCGAAGCATTTACAATAATGCAAGTCTCTTTTAATATTTGAGATCACCTTGTAAGTTTACCAACATGCTGGAACCATTAATAACACTTAATGCGCTAAGATTTAGTCAAAGATCCGGGTTCAATAACGCCTGTGATACTTATTTTTGGGCTATATCACGACAGAGTAATTGTCCTGTAACATAAACTCGTTGACCGTACATGTGGACAGTAATCTTTTAAGGTCTCATCCAAGCAGATGGTGTTAAGAGGGCCGTCTAGTTTAGCTCTACGGGCAGCTAGCCTAGATCTCATTTTCTCACACTACACCTACCACGTAGCTCTGCAACAAGCAGGTGAAATTAGAATGCTTCCAGTCTACTGCTTGCACTATCTATGGATAGATGACATCCCAATTATCGTTTTACTTTTGCTAGCACGTATGTATAATGTAGTTTATAGGCACAGAAGATATCGTATTCCACTCAAAAATTCTAGATTGAGATTTCACCGGAAATGTTATGAATTCAAGAAAAAGTATTTTTAGAGAAACGTCACTGTAGTAATTCAAAAAGTTATTTAAATGTAGTACCTTTCAAGGATGTCACGAAAAGATTTTCAGGAAAGTCACCCTCGAAATGCTCCATGTAACGATTTTCATTAAAATGCCGATATTAGAGATACCTACATGACAAATAAAATACATATCCTGAATTTCTTGGGTAGCCTCTTCATTCTGAATGACTTTTGCGTAGCTATAAACCGTGAGAGAAAGAGAGAGAGAGAGAGAAATTTTACTGCCCAAAAATGTAGATCTCATAAACCAAACAATTCATGCTAATTAGAGCTTTTTGTAGAATTAACCATTGATTTTAAAGTACTTGAACTTTTTCAAATGGGACTTCTCGTGCGTTCAATTTTTCTTTTGTTTTACTCATTGTCATGGAAGGAGAACAAATTTCAATGACAATCGCATAGTGACAGCTTTTAAAAGATCTGACTGTCGGTATGGCCTAATACATTCCCGTATTTTCCTTCTGCTCACATAAAAATAAGTAAAATGTCCAATTATTGCAATGTTTGTCTCTAAGCATTATCTAGATAAAAGAATAATCTTTTGTAAGAAAAGCTTGCAGAACAACTAGAGAAAGTCATATGAATGAAGAACATTTGATTTTTCAGCTACTCTTTTGTTTTAGACTGAAGGTGAAAGCTTTGAGTCGTGGTAATAAATCAATCTGGGATTTACTTAGGCGTTTGTGGGAAACCACGAATAATTTTGGTCGGACCATGGAATTTGAACCTAGGGCATCCCAAATGCAGGCCACAAACGTTACCCCCTAATCCATCCCGTTCGACGATATTGAGTTCTTTAAATTTGATCAAGATTTTCAGCTGGATCGCATTTTCTAGTAATGTCATTAAAAATATTACAATTTTTAGGTTCGCGCAGCTCAAGCCTTGAACTACTTCCCCTCTTCCAGCTTTAGCCGGCCGTGTTCTGATATGGTAAGAAAGGCTGGGATGGAGGACGAGTTTGCCATCACCCCTGTATCATTTTCACAATACGCGCTTGAATGGCTGAATGTAGGATGAGAAGAAGTACTTGTTTTCTCATGTAAGGCCAACATTGTAAACAATCTCCCTAGCCTGATCTCTAAGGACAGAGGAGCACTTAGGTGTTGTAGGTGACGACGTTACTGTTAACAGTTGCCAGTTTATATACTCTTAACAGTATTCTATGATTTTTGAGTTTCTTCATTGCCGCTTGCAATGCCCTGTCTCTTACCACTGACAAAACCTCGCGATGCGCATGCGTATTTTGATGCTCAATGCCGAAGGAGGGAGAAGGGAGAATGATGTAATCGGCAATAGTTGCGCCCACAATGTTCTATCAGGGGATAACACAGTGCTAAAACAGCTCTCAAAGCAGGAACTGAAGTTTTCTGTTTAAACAACGGACGTGATGTATCATTGTTATTTTATAGTCATGCCCTTGAACTCGCATGGAAAGTTACAAACTTCATTCCAACTCAGCAGCTTTCTCTAGAAGACTAATTGTAGCAGACCACAGAGCTGTTGTGGAGTTAGAGGCCAAGAAAAAGCGTTAAAGCTGCTATGTGGTTCAAAAGAGAGAAAGTAGCAAAGGACTGCTTCTTAAGGCAACCAGGACTGGAAAGGGAAGGTTGGATAGAAAGGAAGGAAATAGGAGTTAAAGGCGAAAAGTCATTACACAAGAGAGAGACAGTTATTTATTAAAAAGTGTGCCATTTACATGACGTTCCGTATCTGTTCTGCAAATATTCTTCTTGCAAAATATTATTACTTTATTTACTTCATGCTAATTGACATAACATTAGCAGACATAGTCTTATTACTTAGTTCGTAATAAAAAGGGAACTAACGGAATACTAAATGCTAAAAGGACAGTGAAATAGGCCTAGGCAAATATTTTAAAAGCTCTCGCTATGCAATTATATTGAAATTCGGTTATCTTTGCATGTTCAGGGCTAAAATAAACACACGGATGATGACTCCCTGTTTGAGAAAAGTAGGCGTATTTTGAAACTGCTACAAAAAACAAGAAATATCTCTGTAATAGGCCCAGAAAAAAATGTGTAGGACATAAACTGTGTTTTGACACCTTAATTTTCATGTAGTAATTTTTTTTTTCTTTTTTTCGAACCTTACGGCTGACTAGTTATGTAGAAATTATCCAAAATAAAGAGGACTTCAGAGGCTATTTCCAGGAAAGTCAAAATGTACATTTTGTCATATAAACATCCTTAATATACGTTATTTAAATCAAAGAGCAATTTTTGAGAACATCGAACATTTCGAAAAAGCTTCCATGAATAAAGTAGTTTGGGATAAAGGAATTTTCTTTAAAACCTAAGTTTGACATTCTTGGAAAATATTAAACTTAAACGCCAAGTTAAGTGTTTAACGGTCTTTTCGTTTTTGAGTTATGCTCTCTCCCTCTCTCTCTCTCTCTCTCTCTCTCTCTCTCTCTCACACACACACACACACACACACACACACACACCCCACATACCTTTATCCAAAATGTGTTGTTTTTTTTATTCAGGGATCCTCGACAGACATACATATATATATAGGGGTATCAAATTGTGGGTGAAACAAAATACTTTCTCTACCTATTATCTACATATTTAGTACTTGGTAGAGAAAGCAAAAGTTTGATTTTTGCCTTAGCATGATTTTATATGTATATTCTACAGCAAATTATTGATACTAACTTCGTGGTAATGGAGCTAAACAATAGGATAGATTGTTTATTATATATTTCCTTGAGGTTTACAAGGAGAGTAAAGAAATACTCTATGGTTAAGAAATAGTCAAATCTTTTAGGAACGCTTGCTATGTGATGACTTGAAAATTCTGTTCTCTTGACGTGACCAGCAAAAAATCTTCCCATTTGAGAGATGTATTTAACAACCAATAAGAGGAGCATGAACCAGTAACAATAAATATCTCAGAAATTAAGCTCACGAAATAAAACAAAACGCGTACCACATAAATTGTGTCTTAAGGAAATCTACATTTTTGTAGTAAGATTTTGTGAATACATTACCATTTATCAGCTGTGCTAAGAATGAACAGAATTAAGAGGACTTCAGACGCCGTTCTCAGAAAATTAAAAAATCTACGTTTCATGTTCTATGAAAATGTATATCTTAAACACACGTTTAATAAAAAGAGTCATATATTTACAATGAAAACCCGAAATCGAATTTTTGGATTGGATACAATATTTTCCCTACCTAATATTTGCAGTAGAGAAATTATAATTACTTTGCGTAAACGCCAAATAAATTCTTCCTTAATAGCGAAGTATCCATTCGTGATAGGCATAGCGGGATTTTAGGCAAAATACCTGATTTAACTACAACTAGTTATCTTAATATACAACTGTAAATGTATGTAAGAAAGAATTAGTGTTTTATTTTTTTGACGCTCTTTAAATGCTCTGGTTCTGTGTCCCATTCAATGCTGAGTGTCGCATATTTTGCTCAGGGGCCTGTTTATCAGAATTGGTTTCTTTATGTGCCGTAAATCTACGACACGAGCTCAATGGATTTACTTCCCTTCCGAGGGAAACCATGCTAAGAGTTTTTACGTCCCAAAAAAATGCATCACCCTCTGCTAGGTTTGAACCCGCGACCTTGGGTATAAGAGGTATGGTAACCATTACACCTGGGAGGACGACTATGTACATATTTTTGTTTTACGTTTTCACGCCGTTACACCGATTTCGACCAAACTAGGCATTTGAACAAGGCGAAAAGCATTACCTAGCTTAACATTTGAAATTCCACCCTTTCAGAAGATTAATTAATTTCATTAAATGCCTACCAGAAATAACACCACCATCTGTATTTTTATCAACGGCAGTGATGATAGTTTGAATAACAATTTGTAAATGCCCACCTGGGTAGTGTGGTGGTAGCATGTCTGCCTAACATTCAACAGGTCGCTTAGGGTACGTTTTTTATGGGTTTTTTCTTATCCTGAGAAGACGAAGGTCGAGTAACTTTAAGCTCCATAGATCCCGAGATCATTGGAGCAACATGTCACTTATTTCATTCTTCTTCCGATATGACCAGGTTTAAGAACGTTATGCTAAAAAAAAAAAAAAAAAAAAAAAAAAAAAAAAAAAAAAAAAAAAAAAAAAAGTATTAACTTTTGCTTTTCTTTAGTTATGCCTTCTGTATGTTTTATTATTATTATTATTATTATTATTATTATTATTATTATTATTATTATTGTGTACATATATAGCTACTACGAATAAACAAGGTTATCTTGCATTCATGAGAAATTATCATTTGAAGCAGTGGTATTTGTGGCTGTTAAAGTTCTTTTACATACACCTTAAATATCAGCACGTCGGTTGCATACCTAATATCGCATTTACTAATACTCACTGATCCCTTTCAAAATTAAAATAAGTAAATATGTTAATAAACTATTAAATATCTTATATTTGTGTAATAAGAAGATACTATATTATAATATGTTCAGCAATTTATTAATCTGAAAGTTTCAATGAAAGCATTGTTTTGCCCGTGAAAAAAAATGTATTTCAATGCATATAAATTTAAAGGAATAGTGTAAAGGAAGGACAGATGCTTTATGTAGTGCATTTAAGAAGTGATGTGGTTGTTATCCACGGGCAAGTGTCTAAAATCCAGTGTTATATGTTTTGTAATGCATTAATTTTTAACCTTCAAGGAAAATATAATTTGCACATGAAAAATTGCAATTATTTACTGTTTTGCACCTTATTTTGCATTTATTTAGTATTTAACGCTTTATTATTACCTAGCGTATAGAACTTTTGCAACTCTTAACATATTATTCAACATTCTTTTGACCACAGTTCTTATGCTTAACATTTGGGAGCTGACATTGCTCATTAAAAACGTACGTCATGACACGTAGACTTCTGAAGCAACATTAACAAGATAGTGTCAACTATTATGTATGTAAAGTAGTTGCATATTACTTTCATAATAGCCAAGGACGTGTACAGTAGCATATTTCTTATCCTGAGAGTTTTAATTAAGTCACTGTTTAAGTGGATTGTATAATAATTTGTCTACCATTCTACGAAATGCTCAGAGCAAATAAGGTATTAAAAATAAGCCGTATTATCCACTGGAAATCATGATGTTAATCTTTACGCTTTGAATCACCACGTCACACTCACCGTGTTAAGGCACTTGCTTAAATACCAAAAATTATCAAAATATGCGTAGTGGAGAAGAAAATCATACACTTTTGTCACTATTGCGCAATTGGGACGGAAACTCGCCAGATTGGCACCCGGAATGCATGAAAACCAGCGTAAACTCACACAAACCTAGACTTAAAATAGCTCGTGCAAACGACTTTGGTGAAACAGCTGCGTTGCAGTTGCGTTTCACATAGCATAATAAAGCCGCCAAAGGAAATGAACTTTTGATATATTTGAATATAAATCATGTGATGCATTGAACCTTGATGTCCAAAAGTAGTCTTGAGGGATTTCTAAAGCTTTGCAGTAGCAGTCTAGAATTGCTACATTAATGCATTTACAGGTGAGATGGTTGTGGAGTAGTAATATACCTTTTAAATGTCAATAAAAACACAAGGGTATTAAGCAAGTGGAACCGTCAAATCACGGGCAACGCCGGATGTTTCAGGCAGTGTTTTACATATAATATGAATATACTCGTATGATAGATTGTCCCTTTATTTTAGGTAGCTTCGGTGCGAAGAAGACAGTTAGCCTTCTAGGTCTCGCACCTGTTTCGTCGCATCTTGGTTGATCACGCGTTAGGTAACTACTCCTATACGTGACGGCAGGAGATTTCTTTCACACGTGTCCACAAATACATTAGTGCCAGGTAGTCGTGTCTCTGCTTCTACACGTGCCGGACATATAATACTAAGAAGAATCCAGGCTACCTACTTTTATGATCTGTGGATAAATGCCAGATCATTCGCTTTTGCTATCTGCTTTCACTTTTACTATTGTTTTAGACTATGGTCACCTTGGCAGCAGGGAACTTGCTATCAGGTTGGTCGGCTCATGATGCTAGAATCCGGAATCTCCCGATTACGTACTGTAGACAATCTCCTCGTTTGGTAAGAATTTAGTGGTAAGAATGATTGTGACCATTCTATGATGTTAGGGTTTATTTTATCATTTGCATCGTTATTTTTTCCTACAGGCACGAAAGATAATGTGATAAAATGGGATTGTTTTTCCTGAAATATTTACAATACCTAGTTCACTTGAAGTAGTGAGAAAATCAAGGGAAAAGACTGTTTTATTTTAACAATTCAAATGATAACAACTACTTGTTTTATATAAAGGGAAACAGAATGTTCTCTTCAAGTCTCTTTAACATTCGTTGGTATTAGTGACTGCAGCACGGCAGAAATCTCTTCCAAGGGGCAAGGAGGTCAGTGACGTATTTTCTCTAGTTTTTACTTGTGTTTTTCGTCCCTTCATTACCTCTTGATATGCACTCGTAATGGACAGATATAAAGCTCATATTATGTATTAAAACTACAAATGCATAATTTAGGCTCTTTCTGTCTTTTAATAATTTAATATACTGTTTTATCTATTAATTCTAATAAGCACTAAAATTAACTGCATTTTTAAAGTTTTAGAAACTAGAAATCATTTTAGACACTCAAAAGCATACGTATAGCTTGTGCAAATGGGATTATAGGTACCAATATTGTTCCTATATTTTGCGGAATATTAGACATAAAATATATTTATTGACGAAACTTTGAAAATTAGTTACATGATAATGAAAGCCAAAAATAACGTCAGCGTTGTACGTCTTGCATTAACATAACATGAAAATGTATATATGTATAATTCGACTTGTTTTTGGGGCAACTAAAAGAGCGGTACAATTTCATAGTTTGACAAAAGAAAACAAATGATAAGTGTGGTTTCAACAAGAGAGTACATGAGTTATGTGCTCTCTCTCGCACACACGCACACACAATAACCTAACAACCTCTAATTTTTACATTTTAATACATTTCACTCCAGCCAAAAATTCGATACCGAGATTTCCCCGGAAATACAAGCTTTAGGGTCCCCCTTCCAAAAGGATTTTTAGGAAAAAAAAAAGGCACGTGTATCCGTATGTCTATGTACACGATACCCAAAAACGAAAAGTCGCTAAAATACCAAACTTAGTATTCAGGTTTAATATCCTCCAAAGATGTGTTACGGGGATTTTAAGTGTAATCCTCCAATTCAAACTATCCTTTACATGGAAAAAAAGTTCAAATATTTTGACTTTCTAGGAAATGTTCTACTGAATTTGATTAAAATACTATGTATTAAAGATTTTTATATCGAAAATAACATGCAGATCTTGAATTTTCTCGGATATTTTGGCATAACTCGTAAACCGAAAGAAATAGACAAAAAGTTACTAAACAAAACCGTAGAGTTCGTAAAACCATTTTATTCGTGGAGATGGCTATTTCCGGGATATTTCTTGTTATTGGTTTCAGTTTTAAAATACTTCAAATTTTTTCATGTGGGAGTTTGTAAATTCCTGACAATGCAAGAAACGATTCCAGCGACTTGTTAATCAGCTTTTAAAAGATTTAACGATTGCTTTAGCCTAGTGTACTGTGGAGATATTTTAGGTTTGTGGAGACCATAAAATGCACACGCTGGCAACTTGCATCATGAGTAGCTGAGAGCGGCTATGTCTTTCAAAACCAGAAGTAGATCAGCGTGTATACAGCATGGCGCGTGGATCATGGACGAAGATAAACGTTTCGTGTCTAAGCTTTATAATTGAATGCGCATCTTCCGATGACGCATTTTAACCTAAACTTAGAATCGCATATCAGGTCATCCGTCACTAAATTGGTCGAATAAATGACGGGGAAAACCGGAGTACCCAGCGACAACCCGCCAGACACTGCTCCGTCCAACACAAATTCCACATATGGTTACCAGGGATAGAGCCTGGGCCGCCTCGATGGTAGTGGTTTAACCACTCCGTCATGGCGCCACCACATATTAGAAGTAAAGTAATAAATTCCCTTTCACTCTGTAGATCTTAAATTTTCTGGGAATAGCCTCTGAAGAGTACTTTATTCAGGATGAATTTTACGGAATTTTGAATAACTATTAAACCGTAAGAGATGGACAAAAACTTACTCAACGAAAAATGAGCACGCTAAAACAAACAATTTATGTTGCACATTTTTTTCGTGGGTTCATCGTTTTTGAGACATTCCTTGTTTTTGGTTTTTGCTTTGAAAAACTTACACCTTTTTCATACAGGAATTTATCATCTGCTTTCCATATAAACAAAGGAACTTCAGTGACATAGCAACCACTTTTACCTATAGTACCTTCTTATTTCGCTTCTACTTACAAGGAAGGAAGTAATACGACGATTTTTGCTATTTTTTTTCTGATTAGCTTGAAGTAAATAGAAGTATAAGCTTTTCAAGAATAATTTGTTGCAGAGATGTAAAGAAAGTTATGTGAATGTTACACATCAGATTTTTACTTTCTGTACACGTACTATATACTTAGTGTATAGAGAAGGTATTGCACTCCACCCAAAAATTCGATACCGAGATTTTACCGGAAATATATGTTTTAGGGTCCCCCGTAAACAAAAAAAAGTATTTTCAGAAAAAGGTCCGTGTGTGTCCGTGTGTCTGTAAACACGATAACTCAAAAACGAAAAGTTGCTAAAATACCAAACTTGGTATTTAGGTTTAGTATCTTTCAGGGATGTGATACGAAGATTTTGAGGAAAATTCCCCCACTCCAAACTACCCTTTACATGGAACTTTTTTCGTAAATTTTGATTTTCTCAAAAATGGCTCTAACGATTTTGATTAAAATATCATATACAAATGTATATCTTGGATTTTCTGGGAATAACTTCTGTAGACTACTTTAATCTGGATGAATTTTACGGAATTTTGCAAATCTGCAAAACCATAAAAGATGGAGAAAAATTTACCTTACAAAAATGTAAGGCACTTTAAAACACACAATTTATGTTGCATACATTTTTTCATGGAGTTGATCGTTTTTGAGACATTCCTTGTTTTTGGTTTCAGCTTTAATATATGTATTTCTCACAAGACTTTGTCAGCTTCTATCCATACAAACAAAGGAACTTCAGTCAGAGAGCATGCAGCTTTTGACTATCACTTTAACCTATGTTACTCCCTTCTTTCGCTTCTACTTACAAGAAAGCAGGTAATAAGACTATTTTTGCTATTTTTTTTCGATTAGCATTAAGTAAATAGAATACAATTTTTAAGAATTTGTTGCAGAAATGTAGAGAAAGTCATGTGAATGGAACACATTAGATTTTTTCTTTTTGCAGTCTGCTTACCCTCCCCTTATTTAGGACTGATACCCTCTAGGGCTTAATGCTTAGGGGATAGAAGCCTGTCGGGGAGCCAACGGCACCAAACCACAAAATGGAGACCCTGGAACGAGTGGTCACCCTTAGCCAGGCATGAACGCGAGGAGGTGGACGATATGAAATGCAAGCGAAATGAATGATAGGAGAGGTGACGATGGTGGAATGGGGAAACCGAAGACCCGGAGAAAACCCACACAGATGACGCTTTACACAGAATCTTACCACTAAAATTTATTAATAAATGCATTTGAATAAATTGCAAAAATTTTTCTTTTAATTATGTAAAACATAGGTTTATAATGATTAAGTATCGTAGAGGGTGACTGTTTATATTTCGACATTATGGTCGCAATTCTACCTCATTTATGAACACCTCTATATTAATTATTAAAACATAGTGTGTTTTTTCCTGTTTTTTTTTTTTTTGGCGTAGTTTAACGTCCTTTAACCTGGTTAGACATATCGGACGATGAATGAAATTGGCGAAATGATGCTCAAATGATCTCGGGGTCCATGGAGCTGTAAGTTACTCGACATTCGTCTTTTCAGGATAAGGGAAAACCCCGAAAAAAGCCTTATCCGGGTAACTCGCCCTAAGCGAGATTCGAACTCACGACCTTCTGAATGTGAGGCAGATACGCTACCACCACACTACCCAGGCGGGCAAAACATAGTATTGTTATAACAGATTCTTTGTTTTCTCCTATGCTGAAATGCATTGTGTCCGTTCGGAACTCTTTGTTGGATGCTTTGTTGGTGTACTTATTTACGTCAGCGTTGACGTGGCTCCCTTTCCCTTGGCAGCCGATCATGTTGGCTTGGGCGAGGAGTTCAAAGTTCTTGCCAGAGGGTTTCTTCTCTTCACATACTCCTTCGCGTAACTTCCCGCAGATTTGATAAAGTATACAGAAGTGTAAATCTTGCTAAGGTATTGTATTTTAAAGGTGTTAAGGCTGTTATTGAAAGTTTCCTTTTAAATCTTTAAAGCAAGTTTGCTATGTTCTATTTTCTAGCTCGAGGCATAAAAAATAGTAAACCAAACGTTTATCAGTGAGGTATATGTTGAGGCTGATGCAGGGAGATAATTCCACGCTGATATTTATGTTATAAACACTAATGGGAAATACTGTCTCTAAATTTTAAGGCGTGTAAACTTCAAAGAGGTTTGAGAAGGATACGCAGAGAGGCGAAACAAACGACAAAACACACAGAAAATTGTCTAAAGGAGATCAGCAGACATCTGCCAACAGGAAATTGATTCAAATTGCAATATTAAACCCTCTCCAGATGAAATTATTTATCCTGCAATTCGATGTAATCTGATATTAACAACATTTTCATTACATATGCATATATATATATATATATATATATATATATATATATATATATATATATTTTACAAGCGAAATAAAATTGAATTAGAGTAAAGAGGCATATTTATTTAACGAAGGATCAGGCATGACTTAGACTAAAACCTTGGAAGGCAAAATAAAAAACAACAAAAAAACAAAACAAACAAAAAAAAAAAACCCCAACTCTGCCCATTCTATGGTTTGGATGACAACTGATACATATTTTGACGGAATATGCACAGTGAAAGAAACTAAAGACAATGTTTTAATGTACTAAAAGAAGATTGGTATGTTGGAATCTACTGGCTGAACAGAGGAACTGACAAAACATGGGTAACTCTCTGAGTAAATTGGGGAAAGCCAGATCAATTTTGTTCAGTTGGAGTAATTTTATCTCTATTTTTTGCTGTTTTATATTTCCTATCCTTTATCTGTTGCTTCTTTTTGTCACCTTTAACTTGCATATGGAATATTTATGCCCTGTGAACGACCCATGCAGTAAGTGTTTGTGTAATAACTTTAATTATTTGTGTAATAACTTTAATTATTTGGTACAAACAAAGATACTTATCTACCAATCACTTACAGATACGTGTAATAGTGCGGTATTAGAAATTCAAAATGTTAGCTGTTGTTTGCAACGAAATCATATATTGTGCCATAATAATTGTATGAATGTATCTAGAGCCCCACGCACGGTAAAACTTAGGATTTTGCAAGTTAACAGCTCTATGGGAATTGATGACATCAGAGAGAGAGAGAGAGAGAGAGAGAGAGAGAGAGGAAGGGGCGGTGTCCTACACTTACTGTCCACTCGCCATTGGTGGGGCTATCGCTCAGGCTTCCTGTGTTTTGTTTTTGTTGTTCAAAACCGGTTCGAAGAGCACATGCTGCTTGCGTCTACAGATAATAATTGTGCGGTGGAACTACAGTCTTTACTTACTTAAATGCGCTCCCTACTCCCTAGTGTGGAGCCTACGAACCCTATTATCGTGTCTCACTCCTTTGGAAGATTTATTTCAAGTTTTAAGTTTTATGATATACCCTATTTTCCCATTACTCCCGTCATTTATTAACTTAACAATATAGAGTGGGGGGCTATACTAATTATGAAGTATTTAATTATATTTTATTGTAGATTAGACGTTAGCTTGCCGTTTGTGGTATATGCAAAATAGGGCTGAGAGTTGTGTAGAAAATAAAAAACCAACCTGAGCCAGTGAAAGCGATACTCATCACGTGATTATTCTGCCATCTCAACCAAGATTTTCTATCTATATTTTCTATAGCTCACTAATTTCATTTCTGTCAAAGAACACGTTTCAGAAAAAAATGGCATATGTAGATATCTCGGCAAAACAAAATTGATGCTTCGAAGATCAGGATATTAATTTAGCTGTTTCACGATTTGTTGAGATTGACTGCTGATTAATATTTCATTTATCGTTGAGAACGACAACATATCACCTTAAGTTTCTCCTTAAAATTCAATTCCTTGTTAATGTAATCTTCATGGTACAGTAGAAAAAATCAAATAGTAGTCTACTATTCCTTCTTCGTCTTCACCTGCTTGCCCTCCTTAAATGGGGGGCTTACATCCCTCAGGACTTGCAAGTTAATGCATAGTCAGAGGGCTGTTGACGAGCAGTGGATAATGGATCAGATAGACTATCCAGATATGTAACACAGTTCGATATGAATGAACGTGAGTAAGTAGATTATATGAAATATAGGCTAAATAAATGATAGAAAAGGTGGTGATGGAGTAATTGATGGGATGAATGGCGGGGAAAATTTGAGGAAAAAAAAGCTCTAACGCCACTTCGTTCACCAAAATCCCACGCACGATCCTCTGGGATTGAAATGGGAAATTAATCCAAATCCTGGAATGGCCAAAAATCAAAATAAAGTTAATTTATTGCAATAAATTTTAATTGTATAGTTATTTTAATTTAAATTGGTCTATTTTAAATAAAACTCCCAGTGTCGCCTAGGTGGGAGGAGAGCGGTATATCTACCGCACCTTTTCTTGATCGCTACTTTTATGGGGTAACGAGAGGATGAAGAGAGAGCTTGCCCAATCGCTTTCCCCATGTTGTCATTAGGAGCTCGGCTACTATGGTGGATAGGTTATCTAATTTATCGCAAACTAGCTGATATTGAACGAAACGCGCAAATGTATGTGTATGAACTCTGAGATCTACAGACAGAATAAAACCTTAGCATTAAAGCCATTAGATATCAGAGTGTATAACATACTTCCTAGCTCAATGTTGTTGCTGTTCTCCTTACGAAGTTGCGCGAAAACTGCCGAATGAAGACGGACGCTAAGGACCAAATAAGCCTGCGCGCATAGTAGTATATTTATTCTTACACACATCACTCAGAATGTTATTTATGCGACGAAAGACCATTCTCAAAATATAGGAACTTTTCTGTTGTATATAGGGATAAATCTGTAAATAATGCATTATATTATATTAATAAGTTGCACATAAAATATGTAGGAATGCAATAATTATTTGTAAAATTTTATGTCATACTCTAGTTACAATTATGTTCAGAAACTTAGCATGGCTTCCTTCGTAAGGTAAGTAAATTCGTTGGTGTGTCGTAAATTTACGGCACGAAAAAGAACTTCAAGTCTTAAAAAGAGGCATCTTTATAAAATTAAGTGGCCTTACATGCCCAACATAGAATGTGACACTGTGAACCACAGCAGTTAAACAACGCACATTGCATGTCATTTATGTTCAAAAAACGACGATATCATTAGCCGGTATCTATTCTAATTCCTAATTGCAGATGCTATTTGTTTTAATTAAGATATCATTTCAATATTTTGGAAGAGTTTTTCTTAACTCTTGCAGATAGAAAACATCTATAGATTTCTTTTTACTTTCTCCACACGTACCATGTACATCGTGTATAGAGAAGGTATTGTATTACATCTAAATATTTGGTAACGAGATTTCACCGAGATATGTTACTCCGAGTCAAAAATGTTTTTAGAAGAAGGTCCGTGCGCATGCGCGCGTGTGCGTGCGTGTGTGCGTGCGTGCGTGCGTGCGCGTGTGTGTGTGTGTGTGTGTGTGAACAGCATAGCTCAAAGACGGAAAGTCTGTTAGCATCAAACTTAGTATTTAAGTTGTGTGTCCAAGGATATATCTGAAGATTTCCATGAAAATTTTCCCTCAAACCACCCCACGATGGGAGGTTTTTTGGAAATTTTGATTTTCTAAAAAAATGACTAACGATTTTGATAAAATACAGTGCATTAAATATATTTATACCACAAATAAAATGTATATCTTGAATTTTTTTTAAATAGTCCCTGCTCATTCTGAATGAATACAGTTTTGCTTAACTGGTAAACCATAAGAGATAGGCAAAATACTGCACAAAAATAAATATCTTCTTTATATAAGACAATCGTCATACAGATTATATTTTGTAAAGTTGACCGTTTCCGAGATATTCCTTGAAATTGATTTCAGATTTACACTACTAAAACTTTTTTGAAATCTTTCGTTTCATCTCTCTTGTTTCATATATGCCAGTACAAAGTGAACTGAACATCAAATGTTTACACAGCGAGCAGCTATTAAAAGATCTATTACTTTAGCTTTGCATAGGTCCTTATTTCTCTTCTGCTTGAAAGGAGGCAAATAATAAGAGAATTTCTGCTAATGTTTAATTTGATTAGCGTGATACAGAAAAATAATCGTTTGTAAAAACAGGTCGAGTCGTGTGAATGGAACGCATTAGATTTTTATTTTAGTTTCGATTCTTAACATCTCAATGGGGAAGCCGGCAAAAACACGCTCCATTTCCATTATTAAACCATAAAGAGATATGAAGACCTGTTACCTCAGCGGATTTGAGAAGAAGAAATTCATTGGCTTTATCCATTTGTGCTATTGTTGGTTTCTTCAACAGTGTGTCCCGACCACAGCGGAGCAATATCTGTAATCAATACGAATGAAGCCGGTAAAAGCTACCTTATACCATGATAACCTTAAAAGCTAAGGCTTGTGTACTTAGCAGGAGAAAGAGGACTCTGTTATATCATACGCCTTCTAGAGAAGCGTCTTTCAAAAAATAGATTACAATAACTGATAATTAATTTTCGGTATAATCGTCTCTCTGACTAAACATTTGTCCATTTTCTTGTCTTAGATTTGGAGCGAAAATAATTGCTCTCCATTCAAATCCATAAATAAATATATTATAGAGTTGAATTTGGTTTAGTTCAGCATTGAAGGCGCAAAAAAATCTTTCGTTAATCTATGTTAACAAAGGCCTTCTATGAAATTCCCTTTTTAAGCATTTTAGATGTCTTTATTTTTGAGTCACCCTCCGTGGTGTAATGGTTACCATGCTGACCTCATATACCCAAGGTCGCGGGTTCAAACCCGGCGGAGGACGATGGATTTTTTAGCATGGTTTCCTTCGGAAGGGAAGTAAAGCCGTTGGTCCCGTGGCCTAGATTTACGGCACATAAAAGAAGCTCAAGCCTGATAAGAGAGGCCTCTGAGCAAAATTAAGCGGTCTTTTACGCCCAATTTAGAATGGGACGCTGAGAACTACAGTAGTTAAAGAGTGTCCATAAATAAAACGCCATTTTTATTTTTGATTACAGAAATTCTATACAAATCGACACATTATAGTGTTTTTACTTTCTTCAGTGGTATGTACAATGTTCATAGTGGATAGAGAAGGTGTTGTAATCCATTCAAAAATTCTATATCAACATTTCACCGGAAATAAACGTTTTCAGGTGCCTTGAGTGCGAAAAACATCATTTTAGAAAAACGCCGCGCGCGCGTGTGTCTGTGGACAGCATAGCTCAAAAACGAAAAGACTGTTAAATGCCAAACTTGGTATATATCTTTAACGTCTTCCAAAGATGGCGGCACGAAATTTTAAAAAAAAATCACCCCACTATAAAGTATCCTTTACATGCAAAATGTTTTTAAAAACGTTTGTTTCTCTCAAAAAATGTCTCTAACGATTTTGATTAATATATGTTTTGAATGTTCTAGAAATAGCCTCATCAAACCTCTTTATTCTGGATGAGTTTAGCGGAACTTTGCATTACGATTAAACCGTAAGAGATAAACAAAAACTTACTACATCAAAATGTAGATCTCCTAAAACACACAATTATGTCATTTACGTTTTTTTATGCAGAACTGACCGTTTCTGAGATATTCTTAGTATTGGTTTCAATTTTAAACTACCTAAACTTTTCTCAAACCGGAAGTAACGCTTAGTTTCATCTCTTGTTTTACTGCAGGCCATGCAAAGTGAACCGAACTACAGTTGTTTCAAATATGACCAACTTTTAAGAGATTTGACTTTCATTTAACCTAGTGTACTCCCTTCTATTTACAGAAAAGCAAGTAATAAGACAATTTCTGCCAAAGTTTACCTTCATTGGTATAGCGTAGATATGTTTTATAAAATAATTTATTTGTGTAGCAGCTAGAAAAACTCGTGTGAATGAAACGCATCAGATTTTTTAGAAAAACATATTGTAATTGCATAATGAATACTTAACAATATTTCAGGATCCATAAATCAATGTTCTAGTATCAATATTTTGTCCCAAATGGTAATTCTCACAAAAAGTAAGATATAAGGCTTTAATTCTAATTACGTTTAAATAAGTGAAAATTGTTGAAATATAAGCCAAAGACTATGGTATCAATAGGCTATGATTGATTTAGATGTCGATGACTACGCTAATATCGTCTTAGCTTAACTGCTGCTGCTGTTCTGAATATCCGTGTCTGATTATTTAGATCCAGTTGATCTAGAAAGCTTTGATTCTAGTCAAACCTATGTCATGCAGAATGTAGAAGAGGAGTCATCAACAGGTTGCTCAATGAGAAAACTGGAAGAAATTTTGCTCTTGCTCCTGCGAATCATCTAATGTGCACAACACGCCCAACTGCACGGAAAACAAGAACACATAATGCTTTCAGTACTGTGGCAGTATGTAACATTTAAGTTTTTAATACATAATTCACCTTTCATAGGTTAATATACCTATTGGAGGATCATGAGTGGTAGAAGAATTGTTCTTATATGAATATGCACATTTTTTTTTCATAAGTTAGGTGGTAAATGGTAGTGTAACTAAATAATTACAAAACTTATAATTATTAAAGTATAGGTATAATAATTGCAGTTGTGTATTAAATACTCCACGGTAATTAATCTAAAAGTTTAGGGCTGTTTTATTAAGAAAGCTATGTTTTAGCTATTCCCTAATATTTGAACTCCACAGCGAAAAGGATTAATGTTAAGCTTAGACAAATTTTGAAAAAAATGGGTTTTGAGAAGCTGATTTCCAAATGTATCAATAATTAACGTATATTAGTGGCAGCCTGTGTAAAAATGCAACTGAATATCTCAGTCTATCTTTATTTCCATAACTATTTGTATCATTGAATGCAAACCAAAGAAACACAAAAGCGAGGAATACCGGTTCTCTCATTAAGAACTGTTCTATAATTCACAATTAAGATATCTTAGTGTAGATATATTACTATATTATCCAATTATAGGTGAAATCAATTTTTTATTTAACTGTTTAAAGATTCGCTTTACGCTAGTGGTGGCAGATAAAGTGGCTTTAAATGTATCGCCTCATGCGCCAACTAAAAGTTCTGCTCCAATTGAAACATGATTGAAGATTTCAGCCCATTTAAAATTAGATTCAACACTCCAAAAAGCTATAAATATGAATAAAATATATGTAAAATGTGAAGGAAGACAATCATCTTAATATTGCTCTGCATGTAGCTGTAGAAAGTTCTCAAATATGCAATGTTGTAGCTATTGTCCAATTTAGCAATACATGCAAATAATCCGTCCCTCATTCCTCTAGAAGGCGAATAATTTGAAATTGGTTTGCTTGTGTACCAATTGCAGATAAACACGTTCATAGAACCGGTATATGACCCATCCGTACATTTCACAAGATTATTATATATTTCATTGAGCAGTTGTTGTACGATATTACTATTTTGCAGGCCAGATACTTAGATAACTGAGTCGTACTGAGGCAGGGAACCTTACAGAAAGAAACACGGTTTTCCAATCAAGGGAAATGGACCATTTTTATGCACTTGAGTGTACCTTAAAACTTAAACAGTTTAATTAATGCTCCTTGATTGGCTGGTATTTACAACCATTGACGCATTCATAAATGGTTGTTAATATTGATATATTTAGTTATAAACATTTGCCAGTGACCATTTACTAAAAGAAGTGTACGTAAATAAGTGAACCTAAATAATTCATTCTCTTAACGTGTGAGCAAGAAAATTCAACACCAAGATGCTCTGATGGAGCAAGAAAGCATTCTGATAAAAGAAAATCAATGTTGTGGTATAAGAATAGCAATTCTGCCTCACTTTTAAGAGTTCTCGAGTCCGAATCCCGGTAAGGGTGTGTTTGTGACCCGGATACATTTTTATTTTCTCTGCTTCGTACATAGCACCTAGGTAGATAAGGTATTACATTACATCCATAAGTCCGATACTGAACTTTTACTGGAAATACACGTTTTACGGTCTCCTGTATCCAGTAAAAAGCAAATTTAGAGAAAGCTGTGTGTATGAATATCATAGCTCAAAATGAAAAATCAGTTAAATATGAAAAACTTCAATTTAAACTCGTCATTTTCCAAGAATCGGACTGGGTAGCTCAATTGCTTAGGCGCTGGCCTGATGTTCCCAGACCGTTGGCTTTTAAGTTTGTTTAAAAGCGACATGTTTGTAGATTAGTGACATGTAAGAGAACTCCTGCGAAATGAAATTCCGAAGCACTGAATTTGCTGGCAATTGACAGCGTCGCTTACAAACAGATAATTCATTAATCTTCCAAGGATGCGACAGGAAGATTTTCTAGAAAATCCCTGTCCTAATTATCCTATACATGGGAACATTTTCGAAAATGTTTATTTTCTCAAAAATTACCTTAATGATATTAAAATAACCTTACGACGTAACTCCATGGCACCACAGTCCAGAAGGGACCATGGCCTACTGCTCGGCCATTGCATCCCACATATCGGCTCGAAGGCGTCATGAATGAGGTGCAGTGCTGGAGGGTGAGATGTGATCAGTGCCGCGAGTCCCTCCCAGCCGGTTGATGCGGTCATCTCAATTAAGTAGCCCCAGAGACCTCACGAAGTTTAAGTGCATCCTGGATCAGGTCTCTCATCGGGGGAAATTTCCCCACGCCGATACCAGGAATCGAACTCAAGTCTCCAGCTTGGAAAGCAGCCGCGTTAAGAAGACGACCAAAATAACCTTATAATTGAATACAATATTGAATTTACCAGGAATAGTCCTTCAAGTCCTCTTCATAACCTAGCGTGTCAGAGCAAATTCCGGCAGAGGAGACTACCAGTTAAGATTTGATCTTAGTGTTATGTTTAATTTAACTTAGCAGTTGTAAAACAAAAGTGATTCATGCTTTTATTTTGTCATACATTAAAACAGCAGAAGAAAAGCATTATTTTTTCTTTCCAATAGAGAATAGCGACATTAACCTTATATGTCCAAAAGAATTAGCTCGTAACTCGACTAAAGATGGATTTATCTCTCTAGGTACATCGAAGCTCTTAACTCCATGAACTTATCTGTTTTTATGTCGATAGTCAGAAAAACGGCTACAGCACAACCATTACTTTTCATCAAGGATAGTCATCTCACTTTCATGAGATTCCCCGTAAGAGTAAAGTTTTAGAATCTGTGAAAATCAAACGCCCAAAAGCACTCCGTTTCATTGCGTTCGGTACTTCGTCACTTACTATAATTAAAATGCTACGGAAATTTGTCAAAATGTCGAAATTCTGGTTGAAAATGGAATATTTTTAATATACGATGTTCCTGGAGCATCTTAAAAATAATACCTTACTAGCACGTATATTTTTAATTTAAGAAATGCAACGTGAATTGTACGGTATCACGAATATGAACGATTGTATAAACACAAACATATTGAATTGAAATGGCGATAATGTATGAGAAACTGCTTATAACCTCGCGATAGTAGGTTCTGTGTGAGTTCTACTGTATGATACATCCTGAATGTCTTAAGTTCGGCATAGAATTTTCTTCAAATACTAAACGTGGTTATGTTTGCAACCAGAAGCATTACAAATTTGTGTAGTGTTTAATTTTCACAAATTATAATAGTTTTTTATTCTGTCTATACCGTCCATAGTTCTTAGGGAAGGTACTCATTCCACCTAAAAGACATAATAAGATTCCCTATAAATGTGTGTTTGAGTCCCCTGTAACCAAAACGTAATTTAGAAAAATCTGTGTGGGAATACACAAAAAGAAATTTGGCATTTAAGTTACTACGCCAAGATGTGTCAAGAAGAACTTCAAGATGATTACGGTGAAGATTTTTCGAAATGTTTCAATTCCTAAAAATAGCTAACGATTTTAATTAAAGTCTATACTAATATCATAAAAATATAAAATGTGTGTGAAGAGAACTTTAAAAAATGGTTTTGTTAGTTATTTCACATTGCATAGACCAGTTCGCTATTAAAATACTAAAAGGTATTCACAAAGCCCTTGTATTTGAATGCGATCAAATCGGAGTTACAGAAGAGCCAATGTTCGAAGAAGGGCATGAGCTTTAGTTTAGAATGGCATAGAGCAGAAAAATTCCACAGAATAGATATAAATGGTTGCTTTACTTTGCAGTGTATAACAATAACTAGTTGCAATTTACCCCAAGTTATTAAACATACCGCGTCGAAGGGAACCTCTTACTTTAATTTAAATGAGTTGCATATATTATCATTATTTACTAATATATGGGACATATTTTGTGTCTTAATGTTTTTATGTCCATTTTCTGTGGAGATTTTTGGTATGTCGGGAACATAAATTGCACACGTCAGCAGCGGTAGCCGAGCAGTAACTGGGAGTGGTGGTGACACTCTTCCTTTCAGAACCATGAGCATGTGAACACTAAAAGGTTTTTGGCGCTGTATGCTGCGTAGTTCATGAATGTCGATAATAGTGTCTGTAAATTTCAGATAATTGCACTTACATGTTCGAATGTCGCATTTGTAACTTAAATACAGAATGTACGGTTGATCAGCTTGTTCGGCACAACACGTTTGCAATTGGCATTCCTTATTTAATGACCCAAACAATCTTCCTGGCATGTAAACACCAAATATAGGCAGATAGTCTCTTACAAACTCTACTAAATCGTACCTCTATCGTGGATAAAAGCAAAAAAAAAAAGAAAAGCAAGAATGATTCACAGGTATCTTTCAAAATGCTCACCATTTCCGTACCTATAAGCTTAAAAAGTTCGTAATCAATTACGTTATAATCCAGCAAAGGACTACTAATTTCTGCGTAATTCCTCGTTGTCTGAAATGTTGGGCTTTGAAGTTTAGGAGACCCTGCTTTTCATCTTTTCCCAGAAGAAATAATCAAAAGGATTCAGGTATGGCTATCTTGAGGCCATTTGATAGGCCCCTAGCGTCTATCCGAATAATGCTTCATGTAAGGACCACCTGTTTCCTCACGTTTCTAAAGAGAAAGTTTCCAATATGCCTGGAACACACTCTTACAGATGCCAGATTATTATTTCTGTTCAACCGATCGGGGAGAATGTAAGGGCCTAATATTTCTGTACATACATTAACAGAAAACCGCTGTTGAAATTTATGTTCTTTTGTGCTGAGACGTTTCTCTTCCACCAATGAACGGCTGATATACTTGAACAGCAAGTCGTAGCTTTGTCTGCTAACAAATTAACTTTGTGGCATATCTGCACCTTGTTAGCATAGCTCAAAAATGAAAAGACCTATGTTTAGTGTCTTGCAAGGATGCGAAACGAAGATTTTTCTCAAAAATAGTTCTGATGATTTTGATTGAATTACTGTATATTAAAGATATTTACGTGGCTAAATGTAGGCATATTTTGAATTTTATGGAAATAGTCTCTAAAGATCTCTTCATTCTGAATGAATGTTACATAACTGAGAAGAGATACACAACAACGTATTACACAGAAAAGTGTGGATCTCGTTAAAATACAGATTTTTTATCATAGGTATACATAATGTACTTTTTTATCCGTTTTCAAGATATTTTGATATTGATTTAAAGTTTAAGCTACTTATTTTTTCTCAAACTGAGGTTATCTTTTGTTTCTTTTATTACTGGCTGTGCAAAGCGAACCTAATTTCAATTGCTTTACATGGGAACCGGCTTTTTAAGAGATTTGACTATCGTTTTATTCTATGCATTATTTTATATCACGTCTCTATGAACAACTAATAAAACAATTTATGCTAATGTTTAACTCCATTATCACGATGTAGATAAAGAAATTACCTTTTGTTACAATAGTTTGTTGAGAGTTGTGTGAATTGAACACATGTTTTTAGTCATCGCTGTATACATAAAGCTTTCTTGCGGCTGGGCAGGATTCATTTATCGGGCTTGCTATTTTTCTTAGTATCTGGTCATTTAAAACACTTTAAACTCCATTGCATGACAGCTCACAAAACCTTGGCCTCCGCCCGGTCGCTGCGTTCCCCATCTCGGTCCATCACAGATGTGATAGATGGGGTGCAACATTGGATGGTGAGACGAGGTCAGGGCTTCGAACCGCCCTCTCCGGCGGGTTAATGTGGTTCTCATGACCTAGAACCGCTACTTCTCCATCAAGTAGCTCCTCAATTGAGCCCCAGGGACATCATGAGGCTGAGAGCACCCCGGACTAGGTATCCCAGCGGGTAAAAATCCCCAGGCACCTCATGAGGCTGAGAGCACCCCGGACTAGGTATCCCAGCGGGTAAAAATCCCCAGGGACCTCATAAGGCTGAGAACACCCCGGACTAGGTATCCCAGCGGGTAAAAATCCCCAGGGACCTCATAAGGCTGAGAACACCCCGGACTAGGTATCCCAGCGGGTAAAAATCCCCAGGGACCTCATGAGGCTGAGAGCACCCCGGACTAGGTATCCCAGCGGGTAAAAATTCCCATTCCGGTACCGGGAATTGAACCCCCTTTGTAGGCAGCTGCCTTATGAAAACAGTTAAATGAAACAAAATAAATATCGAGCTAGCGAAAATGTCGAAGCATTTCGGAATATTACAATTTGGAGTTTTATGTTTCATCACAACTTTTGACAATGTTGAAATGCATCTTAAATAACCTTTCTTTAACGTTTGCACCTACATATTTCTGAAAATAATGGAACAGGATATCCAAAGTAATTTCCAGGGATGTAAGAGGAAATCAAAATAGTAAGGAAGATTTATGGTGTTAAACTGACATGCTAATGAGAATCAAGTTATAGGCATCCATGTAGAAAAGGAGCAATGCAGAACTAATATCTCTCCCTCTCGGGAAACAGCTGTCTCATGTTAACGATTCGCTTAATGGAAAATAATGGCTTGTCATCGTACGCACTCCCTGACTTTGATATGAACATTGCGATGGCTTCATGCAGCTCGCTTAATCCTGCAACGCGTGCAACCAGCTATAAATTTCAAAACAAAGCAAGTAGTATTATGTGATTTAGTATTACCTCCCGAACTGTGTTTGCTTAGTATAACAAATATAAAAATCTGATCGTGTTCCATTCACATGACTTTCTCTACTTCTCTGTAACAAATTATTGCTAAAAAGCTTATTCGTCTACTTCATGATAATCGAGATAAACATTAGCAGAAATTATCCTTATGATTTGGTTCCTTTTAAGTAGAAAGGCAAACATCTAAAATGTTCCATTCCCACGATGCCCTCTTACTGTTCGTAAACAAACCTTTTATTCAAAACATTAATCTGATATCCACACCATATCAATAAAGATAGACATTAGCAGAATTAATCTCATTACTAGATTCCTTGTAAGTAGAAGGGAAATGAGAAGAAATGTCTTCCCGTTCGAGAAATGTGACTCAAAATTGAAACCAATAATCCGGAATATCTCGAAAACGGTTAACTGTACAAGCAAATGCATATGACATAAATTGTATGTTTTAATGCGATCTACATTTTTGTGCAGCAAATTTTTGAATAACGCTTACGGTTTTCTCGATATATAAAAGTCTTCCGAAATGAAGAGGTATTGAGAGGCTGTTCCCAGAAAATTTAGTTTGTCATACAAATATCTTATGCATAAGGTACTTAGATCAAAATCGGTGTAGGTATTTTTGAAATAAAACTTTACGAAATTTTTTCCATGGAAAGGTTAGTTTGCAGTTGGTGGATTTTCTTCAAAACCTTTCTGTCGCATCCTTGGAAGATAACTTAACTTAAATACCAAGTTTTGTATTTAACTGAGCTATGCTGCCCACAGACACACACACGGATCTTTTTCCAAAAATATTTTTTTTTGGATCCCGGGGGACCCAAAATATGTATTTCCGGTGAAATCTCGTTTTTGAATTCTTGGGTGCATTTACAATAATTTCTCTGTTCATTATATACATTGTACATGTAGAGAAAGTAAAAATTGAAGACTACAACCATCTTTTATACTTGGATATTAAATGTCAGATATCTTTCCCAGTGTTGCATTGATATTTTTAAAAATCGCGAATGCTATTTGTTCTGAAGGTGGATTTAATTGCATGTTGAAATAATAAATAATATCTGGTCTTAAATAATCTGCTAAAATCATGATTAAATAACACGTTTTAGTTTTGGTTTATTATATCCACACGTATTATATGTAAAGAGCTTTTAGTTTTTAAATCCTCAAAGGAAAACAACAAATATACAAAAAGTAAAAAAAAAAAAAAAAAAAATAATAATACTAACTTACTCTAAATATAGTTAACTTTGAAATCAGAAGGCCAGCGTATTCGTTAAAGGAAGTTAAAGCTAATAATACTGGGTGATTATTTCAGACGGAACAGATTTTTCGCAAGCTTTTATTGCGAGTTGAACTCTAGCAATTACTTCTCTGACAGTACTTGTTAGTTGTCGCAATACAGTGTCAATTAAGTAAAGTGGCTCTATTTGGCTCCCGGTATATTGTTCTCCCATTTATGATGCATAACTCCGTACAGAATTTCGAGTGGCCTCCGCGTTCCCCTGCTCTAACCCCCTGCGATTTCTTTCTCTGGGGGAATTAAAACAGTAAGTTTAGAAAACAAATACATATTCTTTAGAGGAACTTGAAAATAAGAATCGTTAAGAAATTGCTGCCATTTCTCATAACAGTGTGTAACAGCAATATCATTCTTGAACTGCAGGAGGAACTGCTGACATCTCATTGTGATCACTCTTTATAAACCTCTTCAGTCTCGACAATAATCTTCTATGGTCGGATTAGTATATGCTATATGTATAGACAGGCGTATTTTCAAGACTTATTTCACAAAATACATCGTAAACATGTCATTTCATTTTTCTGACAAAATATTTATTTTTAAATATGTAGTTTTTCTTTGTTTGTTGTAAATAACTAAGGCGACAAACCGTAATACGAGTATTTTTAATGCCTACTTTCATGACACCCGCCCGGCGCGCATAAAAAGCGGTACTTCCGACCGGCTAAGAACCGCGAAATCTCTTCTGCTCTATGCTGATCACTAGGTTTCATACGCAATTGCTATTTGGTATCAATCTGACTGGGAAGTAGTGCACACGGATTCACTGGCCCTCCCCTTCCCCAAACACTTCCGGACATTTCCTCTGAGTAAGCAATCAGTACATGTGCAGCCTGTTCTGCAGGTACAAAGTCCAATAGACGTTTTGGTTTTGATACATTCAGAAGATATATTACAATCAGTTGCTATAGTTCCCCATGCATCTTAATCGCACATGAAATTGATTATTTCATCTGGCACAGTACATCTTTATTTCGTTTATTTTAACTTTGTAATAACAGCTTTGTTTCCCATAAAACTTACTTCTGTGCCCGGCTATACCTATAGCATAAACTCATAGCGCACGGGACTCCTGCCTCTCCCCTCTCCATTCGCTTGTAAACAAAGTACCATTATACAAGAAGTTAACTTAACCTACAGTCATAGGTTATATATGGGTTTATGATTAACCGAGATTTAAACTATAGGTCTTCCGTCGATTTACTCTGAGCTACCATGACAATATTCCAGTGCAAAATTAAATTTCTCAACTGATTGGCATTTTTCCCAATAAAGGTAATACGATATTTCAAATACACTTTGAGAGAACATACCACAATGACGATTTACAACTGTGTAAGTACTTTAAGTCCCGAGCTTCCTAGTTAACGTTAACGTATGAAAGCCCAGACTTAAAAGTAAGTATCCACATTCTACCTGATTCTACCTTTTAATATTGTCTTACACATAGACAGTCAATTATCCCCAAACATTGTTTATCAAAATGTTTTATTCTGTATAATCTGAAGGACTTCGAGGACCACTCCCCTTTCTGGAAACAAACGACAGCACCAATTGTATTTTAGGTTGATATATTGTATCACGCAAGAGAGACTTGCATGGTTTTCAGTACTGTTTTAAAAGCATTTAACCCCCGAGGCGGAGATTGTTTTTCCAAACCTGAGAGTCACTAGGGCCATTTTGCGGGTGTGTAACTGGAGTGGGTACCTCAAGGGGCACCGAGTAAAAAAAATCATTACAAACTAAACGAGCTGTGTCTACGCTCTCGGACTGTGTGGAAATAAACCCTCAGCAAACTAATCTTGTGAACATTTTTTCCCAGGATAATCTGTTTAGCGTTATTGCTATCAACTCTTGTGCTTTTTTCGTCATAGCACTTTTTCCATAGTTTTTGAATAAGTTCTTTAGTTTTTTGTAGCAATAGGACCACAAACTGTAATTACTTTAGCAAATAATGGAATGGACATTATGTAAATCCTACTTTATTATGGAAGGAGTTAAAATGGAACTAAACCGACTAACTAACTCCATGGCACGACAGCTCACGGGGAGCCTTGGCCTACCGCCCGGCCGCTGCGTCCCCCATCTCGGTCCACTACAGACGTCATGGATGGGGTGCAGTATTGGAGGGTGAGACGTGGTCAGCGCCTCGAGCCCCTCCCGGCCGACTAAACCGACTAGCTTGGGAAACAATTTATTTTGTGCAATGTAGTTTTCTCTAGAAAATTAAAAAAAAAAAAAATGAAAAATACTCAATAATCAAACTTAATTTCTGAAAGTTAAACGTATTATCTACTTTTGTTTCCAGCACAACCCTATAGCTTGAAAGCACAAACATTTAGTGTAACCATTTACAGCTTACAACTGGTTGTTAAATTAAACCGAATTTATTTTCTGTGCGCTTACAGGTGAATTACGAATTACAGTTGAACCATTGCATCCAAGGGGATAACATTTCTATAAAAGATGTTTAAGAATATGTGTCGACTTTTTATGTGGACAACTTTTCAAAACCTTAAAATGTTTAGACGACAACAGTAAATTGTTATATAGAAATAAACTTGCTCATCTAGCAATACATAGTATGCTACAATTCTTAAGGTGTTACATTTAAGCATTTTCCTTATTAAAAGTGGATAAAAAGGTGCCATGTACAAAATTGGTTAACATTGCCCTGACTCGTAATTGAGAAATTAAGCGTATTCTACTTTCATTTTATTTAATATTTTGAATTATATTAAAATATAAACCACCATAAAATACACGCCTCATTTTTTTAACTTCATATTTTTGGGAAGAGCATAGCAGGTTTGTAGTTTTTAGGAAATCTCTTTTAGTTTGTTCATAAACATGTTAAATATCAACATAAGCTTTATTTTCTCCTTTGAAATTAAATAGTGAAAAATGTTTAATTATTGAAATGAGTTATGAGTTTGAAAGATAAATTTAACCACCAAACAAATACTTTCTTTCTTAGAAATTATTTGCGACGACAAATTGGTATATTTCCTGCAGACGTACTGTCACCTGTTCAGAGCGGCAAGCGGCACCCCCGGCCGGCCAAAAGCCGCGAAACCTGCTCTGCTCTATGCTGATAACTAGGCGACATACCCAATTGTAGTTTGGTTGCACTCTGACTGTAAAATAGTGAAAACAGGGTTTTGCTGGGACTACTGCCTCTCCAAGCACTTCCGGATATTCATTCTGAGTAAGCATTCAATACATTTATAGTTGTAGGTACGAAGTCCAATAGAAAATGGTGGCCTGAATTCCTCGAAAAAATTACATGAACTATATTCTTAAAAACTATTTTCTTTTCTTATTCAATTCGTACCTATCCGTTGGCTTACCGGTTTCTTTCAATCAGGCACCGTCAACTGACTGTCCTTTCATGCATAAGCAAATGTGTGTAATGTGTGAAAATTTGTGGTAAAATTAGATTTTTGATTGGGATATAACTAAACAAACTTTTTATTGAATTACACTTCACAAGTAGTAACGAGGCAATATTTCTTATGTGTCAATACCAAACATAATCCAAAATAAAATGTTTATATTACTGTTAGAAAATGCAATTAACAAAAAACAAAACGCAGTATATATGTTATTTAAATTAACTTACACATAGGAAATTCTCAGCAATTTTTGGTCTTCAGTATTCTACCAGTTTTTCATTACTATGGTTTGTGTACCACCAATCTCAAATGTGCTTTCAAGTGTTCATCACTTGAATTCTACAACAGATTGTGTAAGCTACATTAAAGGAAAGCAGTGTCTCACACACATAGGTTGCCCCAAACATGCATATTTGTACATTGAGATTTTGGACTTAAGGAAACCTTCTCGTGGAATGAAAGTGCAGAAATAGTTAAATACACATCTACTGATAAACTGGAGTGAGTGCTGCAAATACCCCATCATGCCCTGAAATAACCAAGATTCAGCTTATTGGAGTCTGGGTTAGATTAAAAAACGCGGAAGAGAATTTGTTGTTGTTGTTTTAACTCCGCAAGTCAGCCTAAAGTAATCATTGTACAATCCCATTCCAAAATATGCTTTGTTTTTTAAAATCTGCTCCTTGAACTAGTTGCTGTATTTTGGTTCCAATATCTGCATTCTTTCCTAGGTCTTCCCTGGTTATAGAAAGGGGAAACTTACCAGGACTGGGCGGGCACTCAAACGCAGAAGTTTCCTTCCCCTCCATCACATTCCACAGAAGGAACGTATGTAGATGTTTCCTCGAGTGACCATGTTCAGAAATTAATGCCTCTACTTCCCTTATTCCTCTTCTGTCCACTCTCAGGAGAGATGAGATGAGTGTTGTATGGACATAAGATCAGTTTCCTTACTTGGTTTGTCCAGGACAGATTTGCTGCCGGTACTTTCCTTTAGTGCACGTTTTTACGCAGTTTTGGCAGAACTAATTGCCGATTCCAAACAAGGGGTTGAAGAATTTAATCTATTTCCCACTCATCAAAATAAATTAAGCCATCTATAGTACCATATGTACTAAATATAAATCTCAATAAGGACGTAAATATCAATAAAAATGCCTAATGCATAATGACAAATATATCAGAACCTAAAATAAATTCCTTACACAGGTTTGTAGAGGTACAAACACAGATATTTTGATAAATTTGCCTTAACATTTACCTTGTTCTTCGTATAACAGTTATAATATAATATTACCTGATATGTTTTTCACGATCTTAAGTTCGCGGCGAAACTCCTGAAAGTATAAACTTTTGCTTCCTCGCTTTTACACATCTATACGTGACCTCTGGTCTAGGTAATATGGGCTTATTAGCTTTACAAAAAGCATTTGATTTATTTAATCTGTTTGAATCAATTATAATGCAATTCCGTTACTTGTAAGGTTGCATTATTAAGAACAAGTTTCTGTAACACCGTTGCTTGCATTATAAACCTTTCGACTGCTAGTTCTTCCAGAAGTGGATGTTCTCCCACGTTACCAACTTCCAACTGTTTCTTGTGCCTTTTAATAAAACTGGGGTCTTTTCTGTGTGTTGTGATGCTCTTTTCAAAAATGCCACGTCACTGCCCAGTTGTGTTCTTGTTCTTAAGTTTTAATTTTATGATTCTCAGATCATTCCTTGTTCCTATCTAACAAATTTCTTTTTGTTTCCTCTTGTGCAAAATTTTTCACAATCT
Organism: Hymenopus coronatus; assembly: GCA_030762935.1. Classification (NCBI taxonomy): domain Eukaryota; kingdom Metazoa; phylum Arthropoda; class Insecta; order Mantodea; family Hymenopodidae; genus Hymenopus; species Hymenopus coronatus. The sequence goes on along the minus strand of CM060888.1, from coordinate 84,283,167 downwards.
GAGCAACACATCCGGAAGATTCCTGCTCTACCTTATGTTGGGATTTCATCTATAATTTTTTTAATTCAAGAGATTTTTACTGAAAAATTATTTGTGCGTGCTAGAATAATGTTTGGATCTGTAAATATTTTCTTAAATTTATTGTATGCCAAACGGTAGCACGTGAATTTTCTAAATTTGAAATTTACGTCCTTGTTTGTAATAAGGGTGCTGCTGACTTCGAATGTTTTGTTTTTACTTTGTTTATTTTTTGTGGATAAGTTGTTGTTAAATCCATTTGCTTCTGCTGTTTCAATTATGCTTTTTAATTTCCTGTTAAACCCACCCATGTTCATCGGTATGTTGATTAATCTGTGCGCAAGTCTGTTAATTACTGCATGTTGATGGGATTGGTTGTAGCTGTTGCATTTGATGCAGTTGTCTACATAGACAGTTGATGGCAATACATGTTGATACACCGACAATCGATATTGTCGATGGAAACAACGGTACTCCCAAAACATGTCCTTAATAATATAACGAAGTCGTAGAGACATTATAATCGACTCAAATCAAAACCTACAGTAGGATACATCACTCGCAAAACTCAACATTTCAAGTAACCACTAAGAATATACATTATTCGTAACTTTTTACTTTGCCTACACATGTTATTCACATAATGTATAGAGAAGGTATTGTATTGCAACCAATCTCGATACCGAGACTTCACCGGAAATATATGTTTTGAGTAACTCTGAATCCAAAAAACGCATTTTTAGAAAAAGATCCATGTGTATCTGTGTGTGTGTGTGTGTGTGTGTGTGTTTGTGGATAGCATAGCTTAAAAACGATAAGACCGTTAAATACCAAACTTGACATTTAAGTTCGATATCTTCCAAGGATGTGACACGAAGATTTTCAAGAAAATCCCCGCCACCCCAACTACTCTTTACATGGAAACATTTGCGAAAATTTTGATTTTCTCAAAATATGGCTCTAACGATTTTGATTAAAATGTATACATGACAAACAAAATGTATATCCTGAGTTTTCTGGAATTAGCTTCTGAAAGCATCTTTATACTAGTTGAATTTTGCAGAATTTTGCATAACTGGTCAACTGTAAAAGATAGATAAAAACTAGCTGTACAAAACTTGTAGAGCTCATTAAAACATACAATAAAATTTATGTTGTAATTCTCGTTTCGTAGAGTTGACCGTATTTGAGATATTCCTTGTTAATGGTTTCAGCTTTAAAATAATTATACTTTTCTCATACTTTGGCAACTCATACATACAAACAAAAGCATATGGCAACCAGCTTTTAAAATGTTTCGCTAACACTTTAGCCTAGTGTATTGCTTTATTTCAATTCCAAGGAAGCAAGTAAAAGGACTATTTCTGCTAACTTTTACTCGATTAGCATGACAGAAATGGAGAATAAGCCTTTTAACAATAATTTGTTGCAGAGATGTAGAGAAAGCCATGTATATGGAACGCATCAGATTTTGTTTTCTTTAACCTGACTAGGCGAGTGAATATGGTCTTGGGTGAGTAATGCGTACAACCTAGAGTGAAAAACAGGTTCTTTGTCCCAAAAAAACGGTGCTGCTTAGGGATTACCACACTTCAGCATCTCCCGCTTAGGAGGTACTAGCCGCTTTTTCTAGATAAAACACGCTAGAAATTACTTTGTTTTCCTTTAAAAATTAATCTTATAACACTGATTTCTTCTGTAAAATTTTGAGGTACATTTTTACTTTCTCTATACTTACTATGCACATAATATATAGAGAACGTATTGTAAAGCACCCAAAAAATCGATACCGAGATTTCACCGGAAATACATGTTTTGAGACCCCTGGATCCAAAAATACATTTTTAGAAACATGGCCGTGTATGCGTGTGTGTGAGGGGGGCCGCATAGCTCAAAAACGAAAAGACCGTTAAAAACCAAACTTGTTATTTAGGTTTGGTATGCTCCAAGTACACGACACAAAGATTTTCAAGAAAATACACCCACTTCCAACTATCCTTTACATGGAACTATTTTCGAAAATTTTGATTTTCTCAAAAATGGTTGTAACGATTTTGATTAAAATATCATACATTAAAGATATTAAACGACAAATAAAATGCATATCTTGAATTTTCTGGGAATAGCCTCTGAAGACTATTTACGGAATTTTGCACAACTGCTAAAGCGTAAGAGATGGACAAAAACTTACCACACGGAATATGTAGAGCACATTAAGGCACACCATTTATGTTATATACATTTTTATTGTTAAGTTGACCGTTTTAAAGAAATTCTTTGCTTTTAGTTTCAGCTTTGAAAAACATTTTTCTCATACAGGAATTTGTCAACTCCTGTCCATACAAATAAAAGAACTTCAGTCACATAGCAACCAGCTTTTGACTATCACTTCAACCTATGGTACTTCCTTATTTTGCTTCTACTTCAAACGAATCAAGGAATTTTTGCTAATTTTTTTCTTGATTAGCATGAAATAAAAAGACTAAGCATTTTAACAACAATTTGTTATGTATTTGAGATGTAGAGAAAGTCATGTGAATGTAACACATCATATTTTTTAAAGTTTAATATTGGTTACAGCACTACGATTAATAACTTGTTTTCATTTTTGAGGACTAAGTGCTCTGAGAACGAGGTTTACCGAGATTTCCCTCTCTCGAATTGGCCAATAATATTTTATTTTCTCTCTACAGTACAAGGTACGTAGATAAGGTATTGCAGTTCACCCAAAATTACATACTGAAATATACGTTTTGAATTCCCTGTATACAAAAAATCTTTAAAAAAGGTACATGTGTGTCTGTGAACAAGATAACTCAAAAAACGAATAGTCGATAAAATATTAAACTTAAAATACTTCCAAGGATACGACATGAGGAAAATCTTCCCATCCCAAAGTACACTTTAAAATAGGTTTTGTTTTTGTTTTGTTTTTTTAAAAAAATGCATTTTGATTAAAATACTGAATATTAAGGATATTTTCTTGAAATATAAAATGCATATCCTTAATTTTCTGGAAATTCCTTCTAAAAAGCTCATTGAATTTTCATAACTGGCAACCGTAAGAGAATGGCAAACTACATAAAAAGCGTAGATCTCGTTAAAACACATGGACTATCTCATATACAGTTTTTATCACTGTTGATTATTTTTGAGACATTCCTCCTTATTGATTTCAGTTTTAAAATACCTAACTTGTTCACATACGGGATTTTGTGAACTTCTAGCCGAGCAAAGAAACTGATTTGAACTACATACCAACCAGTTTCTAAAAAAGTTTGACGATCGAGCGCTTTAGCCTACTGTATTCCTTTATTTCCCTCTTACTTAGAAGAAAACAAATAATAAAGCCATTTATGCTAATGTTTTTCTCGATTAACATGAAGTATATAGAAAAATAATTCTATTTTCTTCCATCGTATTATTAATAAAAATATTTTAAAATCTGATCTTATTGTTTTATTCCTTATTTTAATGCATCTCCGAAAATCACATGAACTTCAGTCTTTGCAGCCTATAGACGTGACTCTTCTGTTTGAAATGTATGTTTTGTTATTGTTCATAATTCGAAACCATGTAAAAATGGGCACAGACATAAATTTATGGATTTTAATTTGTTTCCTTTTTGTCTTAACATAGTTCTTCCTAAAGGTCTCTCAGGGTTCTTCTTAATGTCTTTTTCATAATTCAAAATAATATTGCTTCCTAGACAATACCTGTTGTAAAATGTTTCATTATTTTCGTTCTGACCCTATTCTTCTTTGTAAATTATCGCTAAGATTAATTAATATGGAATATGTATTTATTAAAATAATATTTTCACACCAATCTAAAGCTCTATATTTACCTCATGTCTGTATTTTATAGTTTGCGCAAAGAAGCACTTTTTAAACGAGAAACTTCGGAAACAATTTTGGTGAATTAATCCGCAAGATCCCGAAATAAATAGTTCTAGGAAGTTAGTCAAGAGCGGACAATATAAATGCGGGAAGAAGATCCCTGCAGGGATTTAATTTACAGTTGGTGGCGATGCATTTTCATCGGTAAATAGAATCTGTTTTGTAGCAGTTTCCTGCAGCACTAAGAAAAGGAAATCAAACCGGAAATGAAGTTACGCTGAACTTGGTTTCTGTATATAGTACTTCCGGCTCTGTTCTTGTTCCGACTCTCTTTAGAGAAAGTAGGGGAATCACAACTTCACGGCACAGCTATGTTAAGTGCAGTATTTGCAAATGAAAAGGCGCCTCGTTCATTTAAAACTGAAATTGATTATTTAAGCATTATGTGAATAATTCCATTTTCACAGGCTTTATCAATTAAGTTTCAGTTACTTATATACTTTCTCTACACATACTATGTACATAGTGTATAAATAGGTATTGTATTACACCCAAAAATTAGAAACCGAGATTTTACCGGAAATACATGTTTTGGGTCCCCCTGTAGCATTTCTGCCAAAAGGTCCGTGTGTGTATGTTTATGTGGACAGCATAGCTCAAAAACGAAAAGACCGATAAATACCAAACTTGGTATTTAAGTTTGGTATCTTCCAAGGATGCGATACGAAAATGTTAAAGAAAATCCCCCCGCCCAAATTACCCTTTAAATGGAAAAAAGTTTGAACATTTTCATTTTCCCAAAAATGGCTTTAAGGTTTTTGATTAAAGTCAGTTATATTTAAGATATTTACATGCCAAATAAAATGTATATTTCTAATTTTCTGGAAATAGCCTCTAAAGACCTGTTAATTCTGTATGATTTTTATTGAATTTTGCATAACTAATAAACCGTAAGAGAGAGACAAAAACTTACTACACAAAGTTTGGCCGTTTTCGAGATATTCCTTGTTATTAATTCCAGTTTTAAAATACTTAAAACTTTTCTCATAGCAAGCACATTTCAAAACATTTGATTGTCGGGCTAGCCTAGTGTATTCCCTTCTGCTTATAAAGGAGCTAAGTAATAAGACCGTTTCTGTTAATGTTTTAGCATAAAATACCGAGAAGAATAAACCTATTAACAATAATTTGTTACAGAGAGGTAGAGAAAGTCATGTAAATGGATCACTTCAGATTTCTACTTCTATACAATTAAAGGACAATCGGTCAAAACATCGAAAATCCTTTTTATAGGATATAGTAATTGAAATCTTTGGACATCCATAGAGAATTAACATTCACTTATCTCCATGTTGCTTTGGACTCTACAGCTGTTGAAATGTCTACTACACACATGTTTCCGAGCACAATAATTTATAAAACAGCGTTTTTCTCAAAACTACATTTTCACAATGTTGCGGGTGTCTCGGTTTTTGTTTTAACTACCACTAACAGTTTTCCTGACGTGCACTAGTACGTTATAAAACTACAAGCAGCCAATTATCCTAACATCTATATAAATTTTAAAAAAAATTGAAAATGTGATTAATTTTAAAGGATAAAGATCATGACAGTTCAGCAATCAACGTTACTGAAATGTAACTACATAGTTTTTGTGTGTGATTCAAAGCTCCAATTTAAAAAAAACAAAATAAATAACTGTCTGAAATTTTGAGGTTCGTTAAACATTTTGATTAAGCAATAAGATTATATAATTTATTAATTTATGTCATGCAATTTGAATAAAGTTTGGTATTTATATTAACTTAACAACGCAATCACAATAAAATGTTCATAAAAATGACATTGAATTTCAAATTTCACTCCCAGTTTCTCTTAAAATTTGTACCTTCGAATAATTATTGATTTTATGAGATACTCTCTGAATGCGTCATTGTTAACTGAAGGCGTTAAATTTTCGACAACTTCTTAGGAGTGTCAATATTTTTATATAACATAATTATATAGGCTACATAAGTTGCGTTGCGTTGCGTTTGCATCAAAGACTAGTCATAACAACTCTTGAGTTAAAACGCATAAATGATAACCCATTTAACACATTTGACAATGTCACATTTTTCAGTATTCAAATTAACACCTTAATTTTGCTTCAATATTAAATTTTGTCATTCCAATCGTTTCTTTTCAAGCTATTCTGTTATTGTGCGCTTTGTACATATAGGGATGTGAAATATTTCTAAGTCAAGCAATGAAGACGCGACAGCCCTAGTGTAATTTTGCGAATAATAAGTTGATAAACAACTTGTGCAATCATTTTTTTTTTTGGTAGTGTTTAACGCCCGCTTTAACTACTAATGGCACCGCAGGCGGTGACACTGATGATCCATGAATGATGATGGAGCACCGGTGGAATGCGATGGCGGGGGAAACCGGAGTACACGGAGAAAACCCGCCCCAGCGCCGTTTTGTCCACCACAAATCTCACATGCGGTCGCTTGGGATCGAACCCCGACCGTCTAGGTGAGAGTCGAGTGGTCTAACCACTCGGCCACGGCGCGGCCACTTGTGCAATCACACTTCTTTATACATTTATGACGCTTTTCCTAGTTTTATTTGTGCTTCAATATGGAGTTGGGGCAGCGCTCTATTATGATAATTCATTAACAAATAATAAATAAATTTAATAATAGGTGTAACCATGTTGTATTTTTGTAGTATCCCACTCCTTAAATAATAAAGTGTTCATTTCTTGAGTGTCACAACCGTAGAAATATGATTAATTAATAAGCACGATCTACAATTCCAAACCAACCGTGAAACCACTGCAATTTTTCTTAACTTCCTCTACCAGCCAATATCTCCAATAATATTTATTGCGAAAATATACCAATGAAATTTCGATACAGCGTACTTTCAGAAAGCTCTATAAGTCTCTTATCTGCAAATGAAAAAAAAAAATATTTACCATTGCCTGATATACTTTATTTGCAGGTACTTATGTGATTTGAATAGCTTAAATAAGCATAAGTAATCACTAAAGAGTAAATTAAAATGTCAGCCAATAGCCGTTAAATAGAGGCTACATAGAAAACTAACAAACAGTAAATATAGAATAATGCTATATAAAGTAGCTAAAATTTTATTTTCTCTACACATGTCATGTATATAGCACGTAGTGTATTGTATTCAGCAAAAGTTCGATATCGAGATTTCCCGGAAAGACATGTTTTGAAACCGCATGAATAAAAATAAAAAACATTTAAAAATGTCCGTGTGTGTCTGTTTATCTTGGAGAACATTGCTCATAAATGAAAAGTCCATTAAATACCAAACTTGGTACTTAAGTTCAGTAAATTTCAGGTATGCGATATAAGATTTTCAAGAAAATCCCTTCTCCTCCAACTTCACTTCACATGTAAAAAACTCCAAAATTTCAATTTTCTCAAAAATGGCTCTTAACGGTTTCGATTAAAATACCTATATTAAATATACTTGCATGACAAATAAAATGTGTATCTTGAATTTATGGGAATATTCTCTGAACACTTCTTCATTTTGCATTACTTTTGCATAACTGGTAGATCGCAAGACACAGACAAAAACGTTTTACACAAAAATATAGATTTCGTTAAAACATACAATTTGTCATCGTGGAGTTAACTGTTTCTTGATATAGGTTTCAGTTTTAAAATGCTTTTCTCATACGGGAACTTGTCAACTCTTGGTCTTGCAAAGAAATAGATTTCAATCACGTAGCAAGCAGCTTTTAAATGATGTCACTATCGCTTTAGCCTGGTGTATTACCTTGTTTCCATTCTGCTTACAAGGAAGCAAGTAGTACGACCGGGTTGACTTAATTGTTTTTCTTTTTTTTTCACACAAGCTGTGTGTAGGACAGGAGTTGGATAGGTGGAGTCAGACTGAAAAATTCAATGCAATAGCTGGGATTTGAACCACGATTCTCCCGGTCTCTAGCCAGTTGCTCTACCACTGAGCTAACATGTCAATATACCGGCTAGCATTGTATTTCTCAACTGACCCGCATGTTTCCCGGTAACCCATAAGGTGATCTCAAATTATTTTGAGATGATGTACCCCAGTGGCGACTTACAATTTTATAAGTACTTTGAGTCCCAGGATTCATTGTATAGCCATTACCTGTGGTTCAAATCCCGCCTTTGGCATTGCATTTTTCAGTCTGACCCCACCTATCCAAGTAACAAGACCATTTCTGCTAATTTTTAACTGGTTTAGCAGAACAGAAGAATAAGCTTTGCAACAATAACGTGATGTGAATGTGAATGGTGATTTTTTAACATAAAACATTTATTAAAAAATACATTTTGCGTTATATTTGTTGTTACGATACTCTAAATTTTTGTTTTACTTTAGTCCATGTTTATGTTAGAAGCAGAAGGAGACTTATTTAATGTCAGCTAAGTTAATATTCTCGGCGCGATGCATAAATTTTGTAAGCTGCTCCGAGATGCCGCTGTGGGCAATGTAGTGCGGGATAAGTTGCATGCGACTCCACCTTCGCTTTTATTCAGGAAATTACCAGACGTGGCTGCGTTTACACAAAGAGGCAGCATAAAGTTACTTTCCAGAGATACAACTCTGAGTGAATGACTGCTCTTGCATTAAGTTCCAACATTCAAACACGCAGCACGAGTATTAACAAGCGCAACTGGTGTTTGGGAATTAAAATGTCAAATTTTGAAGCTGTATCTTCCAGAATGTACTAAATTAATGTACTCTTATTACTTAAAGTAAAAGTTAATAAATGAGCATAGTAGTGTCAGAGCGCCGCGCGAGATTTCAGATACTAGTTCAGTTTTAGACTAAGGCTCTTTCCTAAGCCTTTCCTATTGGTTACGGAGATCTTGTGGCTATGTGACAGGTGAACGACAGGTTTCGAGATTTCTTCGAGGTTAGGCTACGTTATATTAGGTTAGGTGTATGTAAATAAACTGGATCGAAATAAGGGGTAAAAATGGACTTTCTGAAAATCTGTTCTGCTTTCTAATGCGAAATCCACAGTCTTCCGTTCGTTCTGTCTGCTTGCGCATGGGCAGCCATGTTGGTCAATCGACAACTGGCAGAGTGAAATCTAAAACTGAGCTAGAATCTACAATGTCGTGAGCGCCACATTCCAAAATAACCGTTTATTGCTTCTAGTGAATCGATATGTACTACTTCAGAATTCCTTATCAAGCCGCTTTGTTAGTGAATTGGTAATACTCCATAAAGACTTTATATCTAAAGCAGATGTGGTTGTAGTTTAAACCAAAGGTTCCGAGCAAAATGTGAAACTCGATTAGGGTTGTTCTGGTTAGAACGCCTACCATGACCATGGGTTTTCTCATGGTTTTCCCGAATCGGTAGGGTCGTCTCCATAGCGCGGTGGTAGCGTTGCTGCTTGCCAAGCGGGAGACCTGGGTTTGAATCCCAATACCGGCACGGGGATTTTTCCCGCGGTGGGTAACCTGGACCGGGGTGCACTTAAGTGTCGTGAGGTCCCTGGGGGGCCAATTAAGGAGCTAATTTATGGAGAAGTGGCACCTCCAGGTGGTGAAGGCCACATTAACACTGGCCGTGGGGGATCGATGCGCTGACTACGTCTCACCCCTCAATACTGCACCCCTTCCATGATGTCTGTAATGGACCGTGTTGGGGGACGCAGCGGCCGGGCGGTAGGTCGAGGCTCTTAGTGAGCTGTGCCAAGGAGTCAGAATCGGTAGGGACCGCAACTTTTATTTCCCTCATCTATTTCATCACGTTTTACAAGTTAAAGCACGAGACCTGTCCTGTGGAGGTGCGCTTTTTGAAGGTTTTCCCTGGCTGATCACGGAGCCCCTCGGGTGCTCTGGAGCAGACTCTCCTTCAATGGAAAGTCAGGGGTTTGGGTAGACGTCACCTTCAAGTAAATCGTAGAGATCATTTTCCTTGACATTCCTGAAAGCCAACAGGAATAGGGAAGTAGGAATATATAATTCCTTCAGTGCCATACCGTCGTGGTGGAAATATGTATTAATTTCATAGTAGCTAAATATCTGTTCTATTATGTCTCTTAATTAGTATTTATGCTTCCAAATAAACATATGCATATTTATATAGTATTGATCATAAGTAGTAATCGAAATATTTGTAATAATATAAACTTATTTTATTTAATTAGTTTTTGTGGCTTAACGTCCTTAAAATTGGTTGGTCATATCGGACGATGAATGAAATTGGTGAAATGATACTGAAATGATCTCTACGTCCATGGAGCTTAAAGATACTTGAAATGTGTCTTCTCAAGATAAGGGAAACCCCGTAAAAAACCTTATCCGTGTAACTCACCTTAAACGAGATTCGAACTCATGACCAGTTGTATGTGAGGCAGGCACTACCCAAGCGGACAGTATACATTTATTACAGTATTAACATAGCAAAATCACAAGCTTCTTAAACGGTAATGGTATTTATTGTAACGCTAACAAATGAGAACTATTTTAAAGAAGCTTTTACATTTATTTCAATGAAAAAGAACAAGATCTTGGCAATTAAGTAGCATTTAATGCTATTTGGAAGAAAACTATTTCAGTGATGTTCGGGAACCCTTGAGCTTAATAATTATAGCTGTCAAGAAAATGAGATGAATGATATTGCTTCACTTAGCAATAGCATTTAAAAGATTTGACTATCGCTTTAGCATAGTGTATTCCCTTTTACTTTCATGCAGCAAGTAATAAGACTATTTCTGCTAATGCTTATCTCAATTAGCATTACGTTGATAGAGGGATGTTTGTTTCATGTGAATGGAACACATCTGATTTTTTTATTGAGTAGCCCTCAAAACACATATTTCCGGTAATATTTCGGTATCAAATTGTTGCGTAGAATACAATACCTTCCCTGCCTACTTTGTATGTTGTATATTCGTGCTAGAGAAAGTAAAAAGAATGTTTTGCATAACGAATAATAAATGACAAGTGAATGTAACACATTGGCTTGTTCTCAATAAATGTGTTCCTCTCTGAATATTATTATTTTGATGTCCACCTAACATGGTGCTAATACTAGAAACAAATTGTCAACACGAGATGCTAATCCCCGCATTCGTTCTGCCTTTCTGTTGAACAGATGGTCGGGTTGACTCGACAGAAGCTCAATTAGGACATCACACTTATAATTAAAAGGCACTCTTACAGAACGGTATTCTTTACAATTGCAGCTTTGCTAGATGGCAGAAGCGGAGCTATATTCCCTATTAATCTAATGGCTTTCCCTTTTGAAATCTCTTCCTCTCGCTGTCGGGTTTAACTGATATACAATTCGACAGGATGAACGAAAAGGTTACGAAAGGGAAGTCGGGGTATACAAAGAGGGCGTTGCGAGTAATCGATGATGAGAGTCGCGCTGGATCGATTGTAATTTCTCTTGCTAAAGAGCGAAAAGTTCGACTTCGGTGCATCTAATTAAAGGAACGGCACATTTTTTTTTTTTTCTTTTTTTTTGGGTGAGATGAAAACGATGGCAGGGATTTTCTTTGTTGTCTTAATACAACGTGGAAGATTATTCGCTCTCTTTGGTTGTGTTCAGAAACTAATAGGCACCGTCTCACTTCTAAAAGTTTACCTAGAGTGTGTGAATGATTACGAGTATTCACAATTGTTCATATAAAACAAAGAACATTTTTGTCCAAACAAAAAGTTTCACATGTCAAAATTATCAGACTTTCTTTATAGTAACGTATTTCAATGGCTTTTGCACAAATTATTCATGAAAACGTTGCTTTATTTTTAGTTTCTGTTAATGATAAGAACTTAGGGTGAAATACACCAATCCATATCTTGTAGACACTAAACCAAAGTATTCAGGAAGTGGTTTGAAAATTTTACTTTCTCTACGTGTACTATGTACAGTCATGGAAAAATGATTGAGCGCTGTAACCTGTGTCGCTTCGGCCTCACGGAAGCACCTGAAAGTACACAAGCCGGGTTTACACGTGCACGTGCACTATGCTGCAGTACATGCTTATATACAGCGTGGTAAGACGTAGTTTATTGCTTTATAACATAAAATAGCAACCAGGAAACAATCAAAACAACTGTTTATCGCTAACATGCACAGACACACTAAACAATAAGCTGAACCTTGAGAGTTGAGCTGTCCGCTACAGTTCTTTATAAACAGGAAAAAAAAGTACACAGAGTAGAAATGGCTCAGTCTTAACGTGCTCTATTAGAAACTCGGAATGCTACCTAGCGTAGGTTCCTGCCCAGTAACCGGCATAGCTATTTTGTATTATTATTTTGTTTTTAGTTCTTTTCAACCAATGTAGATTACGTTATATAAATCATTCACTCTGTGAAATCTTTTATTTGCTGTTCTCGCAAACTAGAAAACAAAGAAAAACACTGCAATCTGATCTCCGGTTGCTTTTAAATGCAACAAAAGGCTAATAAATCAAGAGAAAACAAAATCTAATACTTTGTGTGGTCCCCATCATTTGCTATCACTGCCTACAATCTTCGGGGCATAGAATCCACCAGCGTTGGAAATTAATTAATGTTTTCTGCTGGTGAATCCCAAGTGTCTGTAATGGCACACCAGAGTTGTGTAGCATAATTCAATCTGGGACCTCGAGAAAGCCTCTGCTTTACTTGTCCAAGCATGTTCAATTGGGTTGAGATCTGCTGACTTTCGAGGCCACGATATCTGCTCTAAGATATTCGTGTGCTCCGAAAACCACTTTTGAACTTTGGCCGACTTGTGGACCTAATGATTAGTTCTTGGGCAGATGGAAGTAGAACATTTTCTAGAATTTCAGAATAGGTTTCCTCATTCAGCTTTTCATGATCACATTCCAGCATACCTGCACCTCCCCGAGATATCCATGCTCAAGCAGTAACGCTCGTTCGACCACTCCTTGCAGCTATTGCAACATTTATCAAGGAAATTGTGTAGGAGAAACATGAGTATGGCAAAATAATGATGTAAAATAAAAATTGAGATAACTCAAACTGAAGTAATTAAACAGGAAAAAATGAACACCATGGTGTCAAACGTCCCTTGAATGCCTTTAGCAGTTCCAAGACAGGTAATTATATATGACGGGAAGTAGGGCTTTTTAATTGGTGAAGATCCAGAATGGTGTCTTCGAAAGATTTTCCCGTGCTATAAAACAAACAAACACACACACACACACACACACACACTCCTTGCACGAGTGGCCAAATAACGCATATCATATCGAGTTCCACTAGGCCTGTAAACAAACACAGTCGAATTGACATCTGCAATAGAACGTAGCTTCGTCGGTGAAAACTACTTCGCTCCAACCTGTCAATTTTGTGGGCTTCAGTTAACCCTTCTTTTACTGCCGCGCGTCTACGCCGAATTCCGACATCTTTACAGCGGTTGCTAACCGTCTACCCGGGAATAAAGATACAGCCTTGTATTCCGCGGCTGTCATAAACGGATCAATGTCAACCTCTGCCATGAGGTAGAGATACCCGCGAGCGACCAGTGCTCTTCCTTGCAGCAACCTGTCCCTCTTCACAATATAAATTTGCCCACCTGCTCGCGATTTACTGTGGAACATCACAAATGCTACCCGCTCTGGTGGCCGTATAACCCTGTGAAACCAGGGTGAAAATAGCAGAAAGTTTATCAACGGCCTCTGCCATTGCTAAAGTATGAATGAGTGCTTCATTGTAGTAGTGATTGAGAACCTCTTTCGGTGACTATGACAAAGAAATCAAGCTTATCACCAGTAGTTGTAAACTTTGGTTATTATTATACATAATATTATATATAATAATGAGCATAGCATCAGTTAGAAATACTTTGGTTTTGTTTACTAATTGGCTAATGAAGAATGGGTAGCATGGCGCCTGTTGTCGAATTCTTTATCAGGAACCAATACAAATGAGAGATACCTGCAAGACACAGCCAGTTAATGTGTTCGACAGGCGATAATGTAGTATGTCGCAGACACTGTTAGGCAAGTCTAGCTGCATATTGGAAATAGCGACCAGTGTAAACCTTGCTGCGATACGAACTGGGACTTTGAAATATTCTGCTCAATCACGTTTTCCATGACTGTACATAGTGTATAGATAAGGTATTGCATTCCAACCAAAAATTCGATACCTAGATTTCACCGAAATACATTTTTAGGGTCTCCTTTATATAAAAAAAATATATTTAGAAAAATGTTCGAGTGTGCGTCCGTGTCTGTGAGCACGATAACTCAAAAACTAAAAGTCGGAAAATAGCAAACTCCATATTTAATTGGTTAGGACCAGTCGAAAAAATCATATTTAAGTTACCTTCCAGGGATGCGACACGAGAATTTTAAGAAAAATCCCCCAACTCAAACTACTTTTACATGAAAAAAGTTACGAACATTCTGATTTTCTCAAAAAGGACTCCAACAATATTGACTAAAATAACGTATATTAAAACTATTTACATGGTAAATAAAATGCATATATTAAATTTTCTGGTAATAGCCACTAAATACGTCTTTATTCTGGATACATTTTGCTGAATTTTCCTTAAATGTAAATTGTCAGAGACAGACCAAAATATATTACATAAAAATGTAAATATCGTAAAAATACACAATTTATGTAATATAAGTTTTTTTTGGTGGAATTGACCATTTCTGAGATATTTCAAGTCATTTGTTTCAGATTTAAAATGCTTAAACTTGTTTCTCACACGGAAAGTTGTACTCCTGGCCATGCATAGAAACGGAATTCAACCATATAGTAACCAATCACTTTAGCCTAGTGTATTCTCTTATTTCCCTTCTACTTACAAGGAAGCAAGTAATTAGACAATTTCTGCTAATGTTTATCTCGATTATCATATACTAGGTAGAATAATGTTTTTAACACAGATTTTTAAAGCACAGGCTTTATATCCTGGTTTTATATTAGAAGCTCTTTGTATGGACTAAATAGAAACAAAAGCGCGCACAGAAATTCAAGGAATTCATTAAAATGTTTATTTATTTTTGTAGTCAAAAGCAGAAAATATCTACCAATCGGATAACTCAGTAATTTTTGTGGCACACATTCGGAAGTTCTGGATTCAAATACTGTGCCATCCCTCAGTCAACAAGATATATACTGGATTGCATGTTTAATACTATGACTCAAAAATTCCACGTTTAGTCTAAAACAATACAAAAATAAAAAATAGATGGTAATATCCAATCCTTTGCCATCTATCTACAGGTAGACATGACACCCCAACGATATGATCCCGGCGCGTGTAGAAGAGGATGGATAAGATGTTTGAAGACACGTGTCGAACAGAAGCAGATGTATTGCTGCCTAGCATTAAGGCCTCTGTGAAAACATAACGAAGCATAGATATAACCCTTTACTTTAATACAAATTTAAGCAACATTTAAACCATTTTGAGTAGTTAAAATAGTAACAAATCTGATGGGTTCACTCACATTACTTTTTCTAGCTGTTCTAAAAACAAATTTTACTTACACAGGATTATTATTTTATCTATACAATATTAATTGAGATAAACATTAGCCGAAATGGGCTTATTTCCTACTTCCTTGTAAATAGACCGGAAATAAGGGAATATACTAGGCTAAAACGATAGTCAAATATTTAAAAGCTCATCGCTATGTGAAACAATTGAAATTCGGCTCCTTTTTGGATTTTCGGGATAAAACAGAAGCAATGAAAAACAAGTTAACTTCCCGCTGAAGAAAAGTTAAATTCGTTTAAAATTGAAACAAATAACGAATATTATCTCAGAAACGGTTAACTCTACAAAAAAGCGTATTTGAGATAAATTGTATGCTTTAATATTGTTATTTATGTGTTACTGCGTACCTAGTAACTTTTTATTTATCTCTTAGGGTTTACTAGTTACACAAGTTATCCAGAATGAAGGGTTCTTTCGAGACCATTCCCAGGACATTTAATATCTGCATTCATTTGTCATGTAAATATCTTTAATATAGGCCTTTTAAAGTAAATCTTGAGTGCCATTTTTGGAAAAATCCAATTTTTTAAATATTCGCCACATCTTGGGTTGGGGGATTTCCTTCGTGTCGAATTTTTGGGATATACTAAACTTAAATATCAAGTGTAGTATTTAACGTTTTTGAGTTCTCTGTCCACAGACAAACACCCAAACGCACAACCTTTTTTCTAAAAATCTGATGAGGTTCAATCACATGAATTTTTCTAGCTATTCCGCACACAAACTAATCTTAAAAAAGACTATTCTTTTATGAACGTCATATTAATGTAGATAAGCATTAACAGAGTTGGTTTTATTACTTGCTTCATTGTAAGTAGAAGGAAAATAAGAGAATATATTAGGCTAAAGCGACAGTCAAACGTTTCTAAAGCTGGTGGTTGTGTGAAACATTCGAAGTTTGATTCGCTTTGCGTGGCTAGTAGTAAAATAAGAGAGATGAAACGAAGTTTAAAACTGAAACCAATTATAAGCAACGTGTGTTTTAACAAGAACTATATTGCTATGTATCTTTTACGGTTTACCAGTTATGCAAAATTAAGCACAGTTTATCCAGAATGAAGTAGTCTTTAGAGGCTACTACCAGAAAAATGAATATTTATATTTTATTCATGTTGTTAATATCATTAATATGAGGTATTTTAATCAAAATGGTTAAGAGCACAAAGTGTACCTTCTAACGAGAACTATATTATTTATAGTAAGTTTCTGTCTACGTTTATGATTTACCAGTTATGCAAAATTCATCCAGAATAAAGTAGTCTTCCAGAAAATTGAAGATTTGCATTTTATTCGCATTGCAAATATGTTTAATACGAGGTATGATAGTCAATATCGTTAAAGCTATTTTTGAGAAAACAAAATTTTCAAAAAAAAGTTTAAGTAAAGTATAGTTTGGATTGGAAGCATTTTATTGAAAATCTTTGCGTCGCATCCTTGGTTGATACTAATCATAAATACTAAGTTTGACGTTTAACGTTCTTTTCGTTTTTGATCTATGCTGTCCTAACACATGCACACAGATATTTTCCTAAAAATACATTTTTTTGGACTTGGGAACTCAAAACATATACTTGCGATGAAATCTTGACAAAGAATTTTTGGGTCAATTACAATAACTTCTCTGGCTACTATGTAGATCGTATGTACACATATGCTAGAGAAAGTAAGTGTTTTTTTTTCTCCAGGGGACTCTTAATACCTCGGTATCGAAAGCTTGAATAGAATACAAGAGCTGCTCTAGCTTGTATGTACACGAGTGTTAGAGAAAGTAAAAATTGTCTACGTAAAGTGCCATTGGATTTTCACGAAATTGATGTATAGCTTTTTATTAAGATGCAGAAGCCACATCCAGTTTACGAATCTGAGGTTTTCGTATTGGTGCTGTGAACGTTATTCTAGAAATTACCTTTTAGATTCATTGCACCGCAAAAATGGTATTCTTAAGTAAACTGTCATATGTAATTTTTGGCTGGAATACTGCAATTCCACTTCTCATCATAGATAAATGATATAGCAAGAAAAATATATGATGTGTAACACTCACATGACTTTCTCTAGCTGCTCTACAAACCAACCTTCTACAAAAGATCTTCCTTCTACACCCTGCTAATCGAGATAAATATTAGCAGAATGTTCATATTACTTAGTTCCTTATAATTAGAAGGGACCTAAAGGATGTAATGCTAAAGTGTTAGTCAAATGTTTTAAAAGCTGCCGTTAGGTGATTGTCATTGCAAATCGCTTCTTTGCTTGGCCAGGAGTAGAACAAAAGAAAAACGGACACTTCCTGTCTCAGAAATGTATGAATACTTTACAACTGAAACTAATAGTAAGAAATATCTAGAAAACGGCAAATTCCACGAAAAATTTGTACATGACATAAATTGTGTATTTTAATGAGATCTACATTTCTGTGTAGTAAATTTTTATCTATCTCTTACGCTTTACTAATTATGCAAAATTTTAATATGTGATATTTTAATCAAAATCTTTAGAGCCATTTTTAAGAAAAAATTTTTTTTCGAACATTTTTCCATGTAAAGGGTAGTTAGGGATGAGAGGATTTTCTTGAAAATCATTGTGTCGCATTCTTGGAACATTCTAAAGCTAAATACCAAGTTTGGTATTTAACCGTCTTTTCGTTTTGGAGCTATGCTATCTAGAGACACAAACACTCACAAATGGACCTTTTTCTGAAAATGTTTTTTTTTTTTAGATTCAGGGGGTCCTAAAACCTGTATTTCCGGTGAAATCTCAGTATCAAATTTCGGGATGCAATACAAACCTTGTCTATCCACTATGTACATACGGGACTACAGAAAGTAATTATGTTTCGAAAACTATCGCAAAAGGTATCAAAAGCTGTACATTTTCGTAATATTTATGAGTGTATCTATCGTTATATAAAGTTAAGAAGCTTACTTTTTCATCCTTATAAAGGCAATAACATTCGTTTCAGCTGTTTTATGTTAGATATACAGCTTACGGTAGTTAACTCAATGGAAATAGGGGCTTATTATGCGAGAGCGCTTTAGGATAGAAATTATCTGCTCTGAGGAACGCCATATTGCAGGTGTTGATTATTCGATTACTGGATTTGCATGCGGATTGTAAATTAAATCAACGTGGTACACTGAACTAACATTTAAAGGCCTTAAGGTCTTTGATACTAGCCTTGTTACTGAGTAGAGGTATGTCTGCTGACAGTGTAAGAACATTATAAAATGTTGTAATAATAACTATCGAAACACCAAAACTTGAAGAAATCATATTTGAAAATAATATCGCTGTAAAACGGAAGTACATTGCAAGTATAAAAAAAAGTATTTTGTTACACATGTTACAGAACAGCGGGATCGGTACGTTTCCCAAAAGGACTCATAAAACATAGGAAGCAAAATGCTGATTTCCAGGAGCGTAAAAAGCAGCATAGTCGAAGGCAAAAAAGTGTCGATTCCCTATAGTGTTTTTTTTTTTATTTAAAAAATAAAGAAAATCCTTTTTAAGTTCTGTTTGCTGCTACCCGGCCTCATTGATTAAAGAAAGTGAGCACGAAAGGCCTGGGAATCGGAAATATTTTATCTTAGTGACTGCAAGACGCTGAATATTGGTTATATGTCAAGAGTCAGGCATGCAAACCCTAACCAATAATAAGTAGATTTGGGCCAGGAACGGAGGAAAAAAGGAGAGAAAAGCAAATATTATATGGAGTGGTTGCATTATATTGCCTTGTAAATATTACCCTCTTAACTGTATATTCCATTTGTAAATAACAAAGAACATGGATTACAAACGGAAGATTATTGACTTTATTCAGCAAGAGCATTGTATTGCAACACTAAATAGAGTATTTTGAAGAACCGGTTCATTGGCGCAAGAAATACCGTTAACGGGGTTATTGCAAAAGTTTAATGTTGCAAATAAAAGTGGAAGCTCGTGGTAAGAAACCATTTTACACATATGACTCACGTAAAACAATGAATCATTACAAAGTCACAATTTTGCATTTTTTCAAAATTGTTGCCAACTTTATGTCCATTTTCTTGAAAAGCTCCGCTAGATTTTGAAACAAGAAGTCAATAACGGGAATAAAAATGTATCCAGTGAAATTTATAAAGCGGTAAACAGTGGATATATATTTATCTTTAATTTTTCCTATTCCTATTTTAGATCTTTGAGAACATGAAATGAACACGCTGGTAGAATTGCTTGATAACGACCGGTAACTTAGAATTGGGTAGTATTCTCCCTTTCAAAACCACAAGTAGGTGAATACGTAAACAGCTGTCACGTATGTTGGATTAAAAGTCGTGTGGGCTTTAAATCAAACCCCCTTCCTCCTAGGTCCATGTATACTGTTTTCTGTAAGTACGTTATCCGGTTATCACTCTGATCTTCTTCGACGTTGGCAAAATAATATCTGGAAAATGATTAATTATATCAAAACACTGTGTGATGTATAGTTATTCCGAAACTAGCACAGAAATAGGTTACTGTACAGTCTTACTGTTAAACTATTATTTTCTTATATTCTCATAAAATAAAACGTGTAATTGGAAAAAAAATCTTTAACATTGATGGTCAAATGACGAAATTCTTTTAAACCGCTCGATGAAATTCAGATTAGAAGAAATGTAATAAATTCCCTTGCATCCTGTATATTAGGTGCAAAAAATTTACGTCGACCCCATACGGTATTTTAATTTATAATGTTTTCAGCTGTTTTTAGAAACTAAATGAAAGGTCTTGTACATGAAGTGTTATTTGAATTTGAGAACTTTGTTCTATATGTGACTCACATTAGCTGCTCAAGAAAGCGAGTTTTTATTATTTTTTATTCAGGAAACATCAAATTATTTCTTGAGACTTCAAACTTCCCTTCTATTTCTATACCTCGTCTATATGATAGAGAAGGTAGATAGGATTAGCAGCATTTTGAAGCCATTACACCTAGGATCCCCTTTAATTTGTACCCTACAGCAATTTGTACGGCTAATCCAAGAGCGGATTTGGTTCCACTAGGATTTGTATCTGTCCCTCTCATTTCCTCGACTTGTAAACTCAGTTATCCTCGAAACATGTGCGGACAACCTTAGCACAGTATTGTGTTGTTGCTATTTGAAAACCATCTCGCGGTTGCTCTAATTTCGCTTTGTTATATCTGAATGTTTATCTCCATTTCTCTCAACCCTATTATTTTCTCGACAGAGTTCTACCTTCTCACGTTTCCCTGATATCTTTGTGAACGTCCGAATGAAGTTGTCTTAGTTTGGCCAAGTTCACCTCGGAGCCGAGTTCACTTGAATGCGGTTTCTAATTAAATTTCGCTGCAGAGATGAAACACACACCTGTAGATTGAAGATTCTGTCTGCAGGTTCTAACGAGCAATCCCAGAGCAGCATCAAGTATCTTAAAGATGCAGATGTTGTTACAACTGGAAAAGGAAACTGTGCTCTGCGGGAAGTTTTCTCTCAGCCAGGAAGCAAAATAAAACTACATAAATAACACGGAGGTTTGATACATCGAAGCAAACAGACACTTAAAATTACCATCTTTATTTTCCTCCGAAATACTGCTGGTAGTTCTTCGTTAAATTTTAAGAAGGATCAAACAGTTTGTATTCATTAGAAAAACATCTGATACAATTAGAAACTTAAAACTAGAAAGAAATATAGAGTGGGAAATCATCTAGGGGGTCAGAAGAAAAATTGTTAAGGAAATGGAATCATTCTGAAGAAATAACATTTCTAAAAATATAATCAATCGAAGAATAGACAAGAAAATTGATACAGAGTAGACAAGGCACGCACAAAGTGCTACCAGTAGCGTAGCCCAAACACTACTAAGGAGGTTAGGTATGTCTTTTTTAAATAATTTGAGAATTTCAAAGTTTCCGAATTATTTCCATGTAAAGGTTTGGAGAGGGAGAACTTTCTTGAAAAACTTCTTGTCGTATCCTTGGAAGATACTAAAGTTCAATACCAAGTTTGTATTTTACAGACCTTTCGTTTTTAAGTTTTTGTTCACGTGGACCTTTGTCTATAAATTATGTTTATGTAAGGGATCCTAAAACGTGTATTTTTGGTGAAATTTTGATAACCATTATTTAGTGGAGTGCAATACCTTCTCTACCTGTGTATTATGTAGAGAAAGTAAAAATGAGTCGGTTGCAGAATTGAATGACCAAACGGGATTTGCCATGGTAACTCAGTTGTTTAGCACAACGTAGTAAACTAAAGATCAATGATTTAATTTTTGGCTATGGTAGAATCCTACCATTTTACTTTAATTTTGACTATCACAAAGCGTTAATATTGAAGTAATATACGCTGTTTTATTTGTGTATTTATTTTCCTTTCTTACTTTCTCTAACAATGTACATTGCGCATAGGTAGGTAGAAGTAGTATGTATTCCACCAAATTTGATACCAAGATCTCGCAGCAATACGAGTTTTGAGCTTCCTGTATCCAGAAAAAGGTTCCTATGTGTATGTTTGTGTAAAAAGCATATGTCAAAAACAATATGCTATTTAAATACCAAAATTGTTTTAAGATTAGCATTTTCCAAGGATAACACAAGAAGGTTTTCAGAAATGCCCTTCCTGTTAAATGGAACATATTTCGAAAATTTTAATTTTTATTTTCAGAAAACTGACTGAAACGATTTTGATCAAAATACCTATGTATAAGATATTTTCATGAAAAGCACATCATGCATTTTCTGGGAATAGCTTTCCATATATGGTATTTAATTAAAACTCTTAAGAGACATTTTTTCCAGAATCAATTAAATGCCAAGTTCGACATTAACCGACTTCGTTTTAGAGTTATGCGGCACATATAGTTTTCTAAATTTTTTCCCTCAAAGCCTTATCTCCAGTGAAATCTTGGAATTGATTTTTGGATGGGAATACCTCTATCTATTATGTAAAAATATGTGGTAAAACGTAATTCCATGGCACGACAGTCCATTTGGACTTCCGCTCGGCCGCTGCGTCCCATATCTCGAGCCCGAAGACGTCATGAATGGGGTGCAGCGCTGGAGAGAGAGAGACTTGATTCAGCGCCTCGAGTCCCTCCCGGCCGGTTGAATCGGTCTTCTCGATCTGGAGTCGCTACTTCTCAAACAGTGGCTCTTCGATTGGTCCCCCATCTGAGTGCACCCCGGATCAGCTCTCCCAGCGGGGGAAATTCCCCACACCAATTCCGGGAATCAAACTCAGATCTCCCTCTTGGCAAGCAGACACATTACCACCACACTAAGGAGTCGACCAAAAGATGTTAGAGAAAGTAACAACTGAAGAGAAAAAAATTCCTGATTTTTTTTAAGTTATCGGTAGTAGCCTTTAAGCAAGTAAATCTTATTAGTGAATCAGATTCATGGCAATTATAATTTAATTGACTTCAGCTAATGACTTTATTAACTGACCCGCTAATTTATTTTTTAATTGGTGTTTTTTCCTTTTCATACTTGACCTATGGGAGATAAAGCTGAAAGACGAGTAGTCTTATTTTCGATCTACTTTCAGTAAAAAATCCCAGTTTGATCTGCAGCACCAATATGAAAAAACAACTTTCAAAACATTCGCTAATATGCTTTTCTAACATTACATTGATTTCGTTCTATACGAACGACTTTTAGAAGCAGCCTTCATAAATAATAACTGGGTTGAGGATATTTTAAAATCTCAATCTCTTGTAATACATTGTGTCCAGATTATAGACAGAGAATTAATAGTAGTTTATGGTTTATACATTAGCTTAATTGCACTAATAAAACCTTTTGATAACATGTTCAATCAAATTTCCCTGTTGGACAGGAAGCACGCTTAGATTTGTACGTTTCGCTCAAGATTTTCGACGAAGCACAAATAACCAGATGTGTTCTATCACAGGAGCAATCTAATGTATGTGTCTCTCTCTCTCTGGCAAATACTGGGTCCGGACGCTTGTTTCTCACGTAATCAGATCTAAACAACTAGGCTGTATTTGGTTTGAGGGTCGATGCGGTTTGGACAGAAGTTTTATGCGGTTTGTCCATTTTTGGTTCTTCCTCTCTTAACAGACAATTGCTTGAGGAACTAACGTAGGTTACTGTACTATTAATTTAAACATTTCTGTTTAGTAAGCATATTAAATTAGAAAAATTACGATAACGAAAACGCAGAAATATGTATGGTAAAAACATGACGCATAAATTATACAGTAATTGCAAAAATAGACTTTTAATTCTATATCGGCAGGAAAGACTGCTTAAAGTTGTCCAGAGACCTCTTGATCAGGCTTGATGTTTTACACGACATAAATCGACAACATATGATCAGTAGCTTTACTTCCCTTCCGAAGGTAGCCATGCTAAAGAGTTTTACGCCTGAAAAAGTTCATCACCCTCCGCTGGATTTGAATCTGCAACTTTGAGAACCACAGGCTAGATGTTACTCCTAGACTACGGAAGATGACAAAGTTCAGGGGTGATCGGGGAGGTATGTCTCCAGGAAGAACTGTTGTATAGGTTAGTGGCAAAAGGCATGAAAGATTTTACGCAACCAACTAAAACTAGACTGCTATTCAATCCTTCAAATTACAATAATAACCCAGAAAAACAAAATTTTGGAAATAATTTTCACTAGTGGTGTAGAACGCTCATTGTTCCCTAACCAGTGGCCATTGAGGTGAATTTTACTAACCTCCTTTAATTCCCTACTTCACTAACTTGTTATAAGTATCATTTCTGTCCAATAGGTGATCAAATCCATCAATAATGAACAGTCAAGTGCAAGAAAAGATTCCAATTCTTTTGGTTGCATTTTCTTTATTTAATGTTGACAGATTCCCCTTATCTGACTATTTCACATTTACCTGGCCTGTCATTGGAAAGGCGGCGAATGAGTTTGAGAGCTGAAATATTTTACTTCAGCAGCTTGAAGATACTCGCCAGATGTGTCTGTCTACTATTGGCTTAGTACAAAGTCTGGCACTCAAACTCTAACCAATTAATAGAATTCACCACTCCTAAAAAGAATAAAGGAAAAATATTCATAAGCCACCCACATTTGTAGTGAAGAATTCTCAAATGACTCCCCAAACTGTTTTATACTCCCGAGGTGTGTTTTTTTGCTGTTAACCTAAAATTTATATTTCCGAATTGGGTCGAAGCGATGTAACAAACATGCACAGCGACCTTTGTAACAAAGCCACAAAAAATTCTGTCATAAAACCACCATGTAATGCCGGACATTTCAGTTCGTTTGTTTATATGATATTATTTTAAATTTCCCGCCAAAATCAACTGTACTTCGCTACTGGGAAAATGGACAAGTAGGTGTAATATTCTTGACAGTTCCACAAATTCAAGTTTAGTATTATTCTCAAGCGATACAGGAAATCGCACTGGTAAAAGGGTGGTGATGCATTTGACATTACGATTCAAAATACTGGCATTCCATTATGGGCTACCATGTTTGTATGTCAGTATACGCCGAAGTTAATATTTTGTTTCTGGGACCTTAGTTTAGTGTAGCGAAACAATTACAAAATATTATATTTTAACATTTTACCGGAAATAAAGGTTTTCAGTATAATTAACTGAGAATTTATTATATAATAACTAATAAAGTTTCTTACAACAGAAAAAGGGTAAAACCGGAGACTCATGAACAAAATATTTTAAAATTAAAGTTTTTTATTTATTTTTTTTTACCACACAGTATACTTGGAGAAAGGACAAGCTTTAGTATGCGAAAGTATTCAACGGGCAAGGTTGAACGTCACTGTTAAGTATTTTCTGTTGCTCGTGACCTCTTAACCCCACAAATCAATATATACGATTATTAGTTATCTGAACGAGGTAGCAAACATCGCAGTACACTGTTGGCAGGTAAGAGTATCGCGTTCTATAGTGTAACAAAAAACATAAATGTTAAGATTAAACGCTTATTAATATATTGCAAAACTATATATATGCAGTCCATTATTTACTACCAAATTTAAAAATATTAATTGGAGCTTCCATTCAAAACAAATAACAAGAAAAGATATCATTCAGTTTTCCAAGGTCTAATACATATATTAACTACCATACCTTTAACAAAAGAGAAATATAAAAAATAAGTAAGTCATATTATTAATGTAACCTCCAACAGTGGTTTGAATGGTCAACTGGTTCAGAGTATACATAAAAACAGAAAAGTAATTAAAATTTCTACCACATTATATTCAGCTATCAAAAACATTGTAATATATCAAATACATATATCATCGAATACCTTTTCACGCCATGAAAATGTTTATATGATGTAATACTATCACTTCAAAACAATCTTAGATTGAGGAATTTAATAAATAAACTTTCGAATAAAGCCATTAATCTTCATATATATAAAGTATAGAGTTTATAAAATCTATTGGAGTAATTGTTATGGTGTTTATATTAGTTGTACAACTAAAATAAATTTAATTAAAAAGAAATATTAAGATAAAAAATAGAAAATTCAGCTGTCACTAAACATTTCTACTTTCTCTAGCACATATCTGCATAGTAGATAAAGAATTATTTCATTTCATAGAAAAATTCGGTATCGAAATTTAACCGAAAATGGGTTTTGAGGTATGTGTGTTTGGACAATATAGCTCTTAACGAAAACTTGGCATTAGGTTTGGTATCTTCCAAGAATACGACATGAAGATTTTAAAAAAAATATCCCATTTTGCGGAGCTACGGCAATGCACCTTCTCAACTTTGACAACGTTGTGGGAAGTGGAGGGACGTAAACATTCCCCTTAAGAAGAAACTACACACTGAAAGGTGAACTAGGTGGTCATATGCGGAAGGTATTGCACGACCAATACAGTAAAATGTACAAGTTTCTCACTTAATGACAAGTGAGCATCAGATGTGCAACACAAAACATTAAACTTCCTTCTTTCAATGTTGGTATTTCAATTTATGTTAAATATTGGTGAAAATACAGCCATTTGAAATCGTCCAATAATTTGCAGACATCTTGTAATAGTGTCTTTCACTTTGCATTAAAAGACTGAATATGTGAATGCTCTAAGCCATAGCTTCTATGCTGACACTAATACTGTTATTTTCTCAAAATATTTGAAAAAAGTTAGCTTATAAGTAAACACAAGGCAAGCGTTTTAAAGCGAATTTTGTTTCTCTTAATTGTTTTATAATAATAGAATAATAATAAATAGAGCCCAAAACATCCCTACAGAGCAAGGGCTTCCCTTTAGTGTAGTTATAGCTCGGAATTTGTACTCTAAGATGGGGAGCCAATCCATGAGTGTTTGGGTGTTTTTGCAATATTTTAACTTTCCTAATCGCTTCTTCAACTTGTTAACTTTTAGCCTGGTAATATGCAATGATATGATACTAATCTAATGACTATACTATATTTTACTCCAGTATTTATTTTTGTCTGCGACATCGGTTTTATCTCACTTTGCTCTTTTTATAATAATCGGAGATTTCATCATGAAACCATATCTGAATACGACAAGCAAATTAATTTTGGGCATGTCCACAGACTTAAATGGTATTTTAAACATGCCTTTCATTTATTATTTGAACGTTTAAAACTTTGTTATACAAAATGAACATCGTTGAGCCCTCTCTATTGCACTAGTGTATTCTGCCAATACAAAATCCATTCGCTTTAATTTATCCCTCTATTTAAACTGGGCTGAAGTTCTGTACAGCTTATCGGGAAATCGGTAATATGGGTCGAAGTTTGCAACAGAAACATGGCATAGACCCATTCAATCATCCGGGCAAACACTCGGACGTCGCATTAAATGTAGAAGTGCTGCATCTCACATCGCCCATTCGCCCTAGGCGTGAACAAGGCGTAGATATACCCATAATCATTAAGATATGACATGGAGGCAGGCTTAAAGTGGCACAGAGATTCGCCAGTAGTATAGCTTATTTGCCTTTGCCATATTTTAAATACATTCTAGGTACTTATATTCCTCCAGCTTAAATGACTTGTAAACAAACAACTGAATGTGTTATTAAGGCAGTTTGAGTATACGAAAATTACAACTTATTACCACTGCTCTTAAAGTATTCAATTGTTTTTCCATAAATTTGTCTGAATTATACGATAAATCATGAAAATTATTTCAAGTGGATGTTTAAAAGCAATAAAACTTAGTCTTAAAAGTTGTGAATTCATGTACCTTTTTCTCTGATACTACTTGCAATACATAATCACATTTTTGCATTTTCTGAACATCAATTATATATCTATGCAATTTCAGTAGTAATTAAAAACAATTATTTACAAATTCAAAAAGGTAAAAATGGGGAAATTTGCAATGTTGTTGCATTCTGAATATGATCAATATGTACTATACCAGCACGATTGTGATTCATAAAGTTTAACTATATGTTGAGTATATGTGCTGCAAATTTCTGCATTCCAGCTCTCATACTTTCTGGGAAAAAGGTACATAAATATCCAAATATGCTGTTTTGAGAAAACTGAATATAAAGACACAAATGTTCTAAAAAGGAGCATTGCATGACAGCTTTAAACAAATGCAGACTAGCATTTAAATTATATTTAAATTTATTAAAATCCTCTTAACCGCCCAAAAATATATATTTTCTGAAACTGGAAATAATAAGAGGTTTTATTAGTGTCTAAAACAAAACAAACAATTTACCATTTCAGAGTATTTTGTCTCCTTAAATTAATTTTAACGTTTTCAGTTTATATATACACCGGTAAAATCCGGTAGTGCGCACTTTAATACTTCTTTATGCCTCAAATAGTAGATTTAACTAATTAATATTCTTTATATTTTTTGTACTGGCAGTTTTAGGGGAAGAATGTTAAATGGAATAACTTTTTTAACTCGTTAGTACCTAACTAAATGTTGATCTATTCATCTCCTCACCTTTCCTTTCTATCTTTCTTATTGTCCCTCTATTGTTTTCTACATCCAGCGTTATCTTTTCACTTTAGCTTTATCCTGCTCTCCCATTTCAGTGCCTCTTTTCTCCGCCCCCCCCATCCTCTCTGTGCGACTTAAGTATAATTTTATATTTTGAAAAGTAGTAATTATTCAGTCTAGGTTAATAATAAACATTAAAGGGCACTGGGGTTGAGCTGTAAGTTAAAAAAGGAAAATTATCAGATTTTTTTATGATTTTATAAGTATGTCATAAATGCTCTATGGACATATCTGAACCTTTTTACTTTCTCTAGCATATATGTACATACAATTTAGTAGTTAGATTAGGTGTTGTATCCCACCCAAAAATTTGGTGTCGAGATTTTACTGGAAATATGTTTTAGATCTCCCGAGTCCAAAAAAGTATTTTTAGAAAAATATTCGTGTGTAAATTCATGTGCGTCTGTGTCTGTACAACTTAGCTCAAAAATGAAAAGACCGTTAAATACTAAGCTTGGATGTTTAGTATCTTCCAGGGATGCGACACAAAGATTTTCAAGAAAATTCTCCCACCGTAAACTACTCTTTACATGGACAAAATTATAAAAATTTTGTTTTTTCTCAAAAATGTATCATCGATTTTGTTTAGTATACCGTATATTAAATAAATTTACATCTCAAATAAAATATATATTTTGAATTTTCTGGGAAAAGCCTTTGAAAATCTCTTATTCTGGACGATTTTGCAGAATTTTACGTAACGGTTAAATCTTAAGGGATAGACAAAAACTTACTATACAAAAATATAGACCTCTCAAAAACACATGATTTAGGCCATATATGTTTGTTGTAGTATTTACCTTTTTCCCGATATTGCTTGTTGGTTTCAATTTTAGACTAGCTAACTTTTCTTAAACTGAACCATGTAAAGCGCACCGAATTCCAATAGTTTCACATAGCGACCAGATTTAAAAGATTAGACTAGCCTTACTGGCCTCCCGTGATGTAATGGTTACTCTGTTAACTTCATGCACCCAAAGTCGCGGGTTCATGCCCAGAGTAGGACGATGGACTTTTTCGGGACTGTGCCATCAGCAGTAAGGCAAAGCAGCATCTGTAGGATTAACAGGGGCAATCTGACTGCAACATGCAGCAGAGGCTACCAACTGAAAATCCCATCCCAAAGTGAAAAATGATCACCCGCTTATCAAATTTCACAACAATTTTATGTTCTTTTAGTCGTTGGCTCAAAAATAATATATTTATACTGTCAAAAACTAGTAAGATTTTAATATGAGGAACTTCATAGAACCAAAAGTTTATTTCTCCACCACTAACATCAACTTAAATTGCATCCTTACTTTTCACTGTGCTATGGTATAAGAAAATTTCACTGTCATACTTTTCTGACAAATGTGAATAAATAAGGAAAATGTTTTAAAATTGGCATTTTTTCGCTAATGAAAACTGTTTGGTTGGCTGAGAAACTATTTTAACTAGTGCTTCATCTTTTTCAAAGTCATTTTAGCTTTCTTTTATTAAGTGTGCGAATTTCGAAGTAAATAAAATTGAAATTAAAACAAAATATATGCAAATAAGTCCCAAAATCCCTTTATATAGATTTAAAACATTAATTTTACTTGATGTTGTTTTCTATCCTCTAGAATCTCGAGATCAAATTAGGAAGAGCTCAAAGCTTTATTTTATTCTGAAGAGGAATGTCGAGTTTTGATAATATTTTTAATTCAGCCATTGGTATGCAGGAGATAGGAGCAAAGGGTCATCATTACATTGACTTGCTCAATGAGTGAGAAAAAGTCGAATCCTGAAGTTTCATATAAAATACCTATTGAATCTTAGAGGTTATGATTCTTCTACAAAATGGAGCTCCTCGTGGTAACCAATCTGCATTAACGATCAAATAACGTAATATAAATTGTTCATGAATCCTGTCAACATTTTCTGAATTATGCTTAGAATTCTCTATTTCACATTTGTTTTTAACTAAATAATGAGCGATACATTCCCAATATTTGTTTTCCGGTACATTAGAATTCCTCCTATCCGCGTGGGGCGTTCAATAAATCCTTTGATAAAAATGGAAAAACAAATCATTTTTGGTAGATTCTTTTTATTTTTCAACACAATCTCTTTATCGCTTGATACACTTTTCCAAGCGTTTCTCCAACTGTTTTAAGCCTTTCGAAAAGAGGATTTCGGTAAGGTCCTCAAAATAGGTGTGTTTGGGAGATGACTTCTTCCTTAGACGTGAATCGTTTTACGCCTAGCCACTTTTTAAAGTTTGGAAATAAAAATGAAAAGGTCACGGGTGACAAAATCTGGTGAATACAGTGGATACTGTAGTAATTCAAGACTTAATTCTACAATTTCATCATCGTAACTGCGCAGATGTGTTCGCTTGCATTGTCTTGATGGAAGAAGATAAGGACGTTTTTTCTTGATTTCTCCATTCAACCTGAACCATAACGATGTATAAAGTTCTCCATATATCGTTCTTCTTTTCTGCAAGTAATCAATGTATATGATTCAGCGTGAATCCAAAAAACCGAGATTGTCTGCAGATTTCATCACCTTTGCCATCTTCGGAGCCGGTTCGCCTTTATAAACCCACTGTTTCGATTGTACTTTTATCCCTAGAGTGTAGTAGTGTACCCATGTTTCATCCACAGATAATATCGACGCAGAAACTTGCCAGGATTGCGACGGAAAGGTGCCTAACCAGCTTGTGAATCGATCACATGATTGCGTTTATTCTCCATTTAGAGAAAAAGCGGCACCCATCTTGTCAAAACCCTTGTCAGATCTAATTTTTAGTGCAAAATTGAGAACATTGCACCTTATGATATGCCTGTGGTCTCTAATATTTCACGAATTTTGATTCGCCGATCACTCAAAATATCCTGGATTTTGTATCATTTCGGAGGAAGTCACTTCTACTGGCCGTTCGGAACGATGTTCTGTGTTTGTGGATGCAGGGCCATGTTTAAATTTGTTTGTCCAATTGAGCAAATGTGCCATAAACGTCAACGAACACTGCTTTTATCTCTTTCGGTGTTAAGTCTTTCAAATATAATCACAGCACGAATCACGCATCTTTCTATAGAAGCACAAGATTGTTGATTCAGTTGCCTATGGTAACTTAACCATATGATGAATATAGCTTAAACGTTAACTGCTATTTTTTAAGAGACGATGGTTATAAACACAATATTTTTTTTCAATGCTACGAGTGTGATTGCTTGGATTTTCTAAGGACTTGTTGAACGGACCTCTAAAATGCCACTTGTAATTAGCTGATTTAGTGAAACCAAAGGCGTTGTTTATATAATTTCACATTGACTGCCCAATATTGCGTGAACAGTAAACACAAGCACGTAAAGATACAGACCTTTTTAAATGAAGCTTTTATTTGAAAACTCCATGATTAAAATTCATTGTTATTACACAAAATGGAACATCTCTAAAAAATTGTTTGTTATAATTTCATTTTCATATAAACTATCACGTGATGTCGCACATAAACTTCTCTAAAATGGTCTGTATTACATTACTTGATGAGTGAAACAAATTTGAGAAACTTATAACATAGTAACAATAATACTTGACAACTCTAATACCTTACATTCACATGACTTTCTCTATTCTGCAACAACATTTGCTTAAAAAGGCTTATTTTTCTATCCAGTTTATTATAAAACATAAACATTTGCATAAATACTTGCATTACACACTGTCTAGTAGATACCGGATATAAGAGGATAATTCGGTTATAGCGATAGCCAAAACTTTCTAGAGCTGGTGGCTATGTAATCCAATGGCTTTCCATTCTCTTTTCTGGACCAGGAGAAGGAACAATGAATGATGATTTTGAGTAAGCAATAGCTAGGAGTATCTCGGAAACAATTAATTGAAAACAATGTCTGACTTAAATTGGGGTTTTAATGGGATATGTTTTTGTGTAGTAAGATTTTCTGCATCTCTTAGCTGTAGTTTACCAGTTACGCAAACGTCATTAAAATGAGCTGTACTTCCGAGGCTATTGCCAGAAAATTCAATGTATACATAGCATGACATATCTTAAACGTTTTAAAGTTTTAATAAAAACCTTTAGACTTTTTGAGAAAATTAGCATTTTTAAAAAATATTCCAGCAAAGGGGACTTTTGAATTGTGACATTTTCTTTAAAAGCTTCGCGTCCATCTTTGGAAGTTCAAGTCTTGTATTTAACCAACTTTTAGTTTATAAATTACTGTTCTGACATGAAACACACATGTACATATGAACCTTTTTCTAAAATACGTTTTGTTCAGGGGACCATAAAACATGTATTTCCGATAAAACTCTGTATCGATTTTTGTGTTGGATATATCTTCCATGCCTTCTATTTGAATTTTACGTATGTGCTGGAAAAGGCAAAAGGCAAAAAAAAAAAAAAAAAAAAAAAAATGTAATGTGTGTAACATTAATTTTCAGCTTAAATATGTCATTTTATTTGATTTATGTTTGGAAACGCTTTCTGTATTCAGATCATCGTGCTTTTGAGACTTAAAGTTTGGCACACAAACAGCAGTCAAAACCTTGACTTACGGTTACCCATGTCCTTAAGCCATTTTTATTAGTATCCAAAACTACAGAAAATGCATTTACAATTTAAATATGAACAAACATTGTTTAGGCTGAAAATACACTACATGCTACTATGGTTTTTAAAAATTTATGAACTACGTTTCAAGCTTCCATAATGCAATATTAATATTAATCTGGCTGCATTGCGCTTCGTTAATCAACGTGTTCATATTTATAACATCGTTTTATGAGATAAAGCGTATTTATTCTGAATTTCTAAATGCATAACGCTGCTACAGTAAATTATAAGCTTTTCTTTTTATTATATAACCCAATTCTCTGCAATACGTAATTGAAAATATCCTCCGTGGAGTAATGGTTACCATGCTGACTTCGTATACCCAAGGTTGCGGGTTCAAACCCGGTGGAGAACGATGGATTTTTTCGGGTGTAAAAATTCTTAGCATGGCTTCCTTCGGAACGGAAGTAAAGCCGTTGGTTCCGTGTCGTAGATTTACGGCACGTAAAAGAACCCCAAGCCTGAGAGAGAGGCCTCTGAGCAAAATTAAGTGGTATTTCACGCCCAATTTAGAATGGGACGCTGAGAACCACAGCAGTTAAAGAGCGTCCATAAATAACACGTCATTTACATTTTATTTGATTGAAAATATAAATATACAATAATTTGTCTAAAAATTTGTTACACAGGACATGATTGTATTTGATTTGCTGTTATTCATTTTTAAATTTATTTTATAATTTGTAAGAGATAAAATATGTACAGTGAGTTAGACTTCTAAGGTGTTTACAAATATTAACAGGGTAATCTTCAGCTCCAAAGTCTTTTATCAGGTGATACTGAACCAGTTAAAAAAATCTGTGTTCCGTTTAAATGGCTTTCTCTATATCTCGGTAACAAATTATTGTTGAAAAGCTTATTCTTATATCTAATTCATGATAATTGAGACAAACATTAGCAGAAATGTTTTTATTATTTGCTTTATTGTTCTGAAGAAGAAATACGGAAATACACTAAGATAAAGCAATAGTCAAATATTTTAAAAGCTGGTTCCCATGTGTTTGAAATCCGTTTCTTTAAATTGCCAGGAGTTGACAAATTCCTATATGTGAATCGTGTAAGCATTTTAAAATTAAAACCAATGACTAGGAATATCTCAAATGGTCAACTCCACGAAACAAATGTATGACATAAAATTGTGTGCTTCAATGAGATCTAAATCCTTTGCGTAATAGTTTTTGTATATCACTTACCGGTTATGTAAGTTCATTCAGAATAAAGAGGTCTATAGAAACTATTCCCAGAAGATTAAATATATATGTACAATTTGCTTGTCATGTAAATATCCTTAATATACGGTATTGTAATCAACATTGTTAGAGTAATTTTTGAGGAAAGCAACATTTCAAAATTTCTTTTTTCATGTAAAGGAAAGTTTGGGTTGGGGATTTCCTCCAAATCTTAGAATCGCAATCTTATAAGACACCTAAGTTAAATACTAAGTTCAGTATTTTACTGAATTTTCTTTTTTTGTTATGATCACAAACACAACGGAAACACACACACACACACTTTTTTTCTAAAAATGATTTTTTTTGGAAACAGGGGACCTTCTCTATCTACAAGCCATTATTATATAGAGAAAGTAATAATCAACAATCTTATTACACAAATTTTGGTTCGTGTGTATTACAGGCTACTTAATGCTCTTCTAATTACAATTAAATAATTCCATAATTTTGAAGACACTCGGGTAGGATTGTGGTATCGGCTAAAACAGGAGGTAGGGGTAACATATTTGCTTCACATTCCAGTGTTCCCGCATTCGAATCTTGATTAAAACGAGCTGTCCGGATAAGGGTGTTTCCAAGTTTTCTCTTACTCTTAGAAACGAATGTGGGTTAGCTCTATGGACCCTGGGCTCATTGAAACATTACATAACCCATTTCATTTATTCATTCTTTTTTTTTGTTCTCATTTTCCAAACCTTGGTTCAGGCTTCTAGCACGTTCCCGTTTCATAGATTCCTCCATCGTTTCCTGGGTCTTTCTTGTTCTTTTCCCTCTAGGTGATGCTTTCGGATACCTTACTCCCCCCATTCTTTCGAAGTGGTTTATACATTTTTGCCATTAATTATTTTATTATTTAATGGTTCTATTTTAATTATTTCTATTATAAATTATTTGTTAATTATTTTAAATACTCTCTTGTCTTTCATTTTTTATCATATCCATTTTTGTGCATCTTTTTACACTTCGTAGAAGATTCATTTCAGCATTTTAAAAAATGCGATCAATTGAGGTAGGCCATTTTAAATGTCCCATTTTTAATTTTAAAACTACCAGAAGCAACATTAAAAGTAGTTAAAATACCAAAATGGTTTTGGGAGTTTAATTTCTGCAAACAAATTCAATAGTGATATTTTTCTTTTGAAATCCTGTCAAACACTGGATTGAGTATCCATAACTAGTTAATTGATAATAAATATTACAATATTATATTAATTCAAAGTTCACATGAAAAATTACCTCAAATTCAGGAAATTCAGGATATAATTTAACTAGTTGGAGTGGGTTACACCCAAAACCTTGCTATTATAGTCTTTCTGAGTATTACTCAAACGATGAATGCGTTATTAAGGGTTGTAAATCCATCATTATTCACCTCAGAGCAATCCATAAAGAAGCCGATCTGACGCTTCTCAAGAGGTTGTAAATCGTTTCCTGCCATCTGTATTGATTCGCCACTGTAGAAGATTTACTGCCCAGGGTTTCTTGGCGCATTCCTTCTGCTTACAATGTCAAACTGCCAAGCTCTGGCCTCTGGCACTGTATAGCTTTAATGATTCATTATGGTTGCTTTGTCGATGCTCTGACACAGCCTTATATTGCCACTCTTGCATAAAGAAGTCATGTGTTGCAAAAATAGCAAACAGAAAGTAACAGTTTCTAAAAGCAACTTCTGTTGCATACTTTGAGCAACGGTTTGGTTTTTAGTTAAAGCGACCCTTCCAAAGAAAAGACCTAAAAATCTGATGTGTTCCATTCACATGACTTTCTCTATATCACTGCAACAAATTATTCTATTTACTTTATTTAATGGAGCAAAAATTAGCAGAAATATTCTTATTACTTGCTTGCTTGTTAGTAGAAGCGAAATAAGGTAGTATCATAGGTTAAAGTGATAAGTCTAAAGCTGGTTGCTCTGCGACTGAAGTTCCTTTGTTTGTATGGACACGAGTTCACAAAGTCCTGTATGAGAAAAGCATGCCTTTATAGCGGAAAAAAACAAGGAATATCTCAAAAACAATCAACTCCACTATAAAAATGTATATAACATAAATTGTGTGTTTTAAGGTGCTCTACATTTGTTGTGTGGTAAGTTTTTGTCCATCTCTTACGGTTTAGCAGTTATGCAAAATTCCGTAAAATTGACCGAGAATAAAGTAATCTTCAGAGACTATTCCCAGAAAATTGAAAATATACATTTTATTTGTGGTGTAAATATCTTTAATATACGATATTTTAATCAAAATCTTTAGAGCCATTATTTAGAAAATCAAAATGTTCGAAAAAATTCCTTGTAAAGGGTAGTTTGGGATGGCGGGATTTTTCTCAAAGTCTTCGTGTCGCATCCCTGGAAGATACTAAACTTAAATACCAAGGTTGGTATTTTACGGACTTTTCGTTTTTGAGTTGTGTTCACAGACACACGGACACATACACACACGGACCTTTTTCTGAAAATAATTTTTTTGGATACAGGGGACCCTAAAATATATATTTCCGGTGAAATCTCGGTATCTAATTTTTTGGTGGAGTGCAATACCTCCTCTATACACTATATACATAGTACGTATAGAGAAAGTAAAAATCAACTAGCACGCAACTTAAATCAGGCAAGGGATCAATAGAGAAAACCCAAGCCATACCTTCAAGAATCAGCGTTGTAAGGCTTAATATATGATATGTATATATTAATAATCTACGTTTCTTATAAGATTTTCCAACCCCTTTCCCCTGATTGGCTAATTGCCTACATCTTTGAATGTCGATATAAAACCCTATGAAGTGCAAGGTAAGGCCTTAAAAGCGATATAAGCACTCTGACATTATAGCATTAGATGTATGTGGCTTCGTCATCCCAGAGGCGCGTTTAAAATTGATACATTTACTGATATTTTAGTAGTTTTAATTATTGCTAGTTTGTTTTCTCACACAAGTCGCGTGTAGGACAGAAGTTGGATAGGTAGAATCAGACTAAAATGTGCAATAACCGGGATTTGAACTATGGATCTCCCAGTCTCTGGCAGGTTGCTCTAACCACTGAGCTACCCGAGTCAATTGAGGAATTTAATGCCGTTCCTGCATGTTAACATGGTACCTCAGTGGTTAGAGACACTGGCAGAGACCGGGAGGTCCGTGGTATAATAATTATACTGAGGAAGAAAAAATAAACCTTTTTCTTAACCGGAAAAAAAAATATGCGAATGAAAGTATTTCATTTCCTAAATTGAAATATGAAACATATAAGGTTTCCGAGAGCTAGGCATTTACAATTTCAAATTCTTTGATATTTTCTACCTGTTTAACTTGAATAATATTGAATCATTGTGACTCACCTAGAAAGTAAAAAAAAAAAAAAAAAAAAAAAAAATGACAATTTTGGCCAGCGTATTAGGACCCCATTTCCTTTATAAGTCTGTTCCATAGCTCAAATATCCTGATGACAGTGTTCTCCGTGTTCATCTCTCACTGCGCAAAGATTTTCCGGGAAGAAATGTAGCTGTGAGTGCAGATAGTATTCTTTTAAGGACATGTTGCAAACCACATTTTTCACATGTTATAATATCACGTTAATTTGCCGCCTTTCGATTTCCCAAAAAACTGTGAGTAACTTTATTGAGTGCTTGTCAAGCTGCTTTCTACAGTGGATTCAACAGTTCCTCAAATTTTTCATTATGCATTAGTGATCGTATTTGTGGACCCACAAATATTCCTTCTTTAATTTTTGCTTCACTACTTTTAGGAAACTTCTTTTATGAACCCAGATGTATTGACAAAATTCTTCGTTAATGCTAGTTTAGTATATAACGAAGATAGATACACAATTTTAGGATTACACAATGCATCATGATTTCACATTTTTTTTATCCAGGAAGGAATAATTCGCCTTAGACCATCTTTTTCAAAGTAATGTCTTTTTCTGTCCCTACTATTCCAGTGACACTACTTTTTGAAGCCAAGCCACAGATAAGAATATATAACATTCAAATCACCACAAATATTGCATTCATACATTGCTTACTGAAGCCTTTTCAATATAAATTTGAAGTTTTCAGATATTTCTTTCACACTGGCTGAGCGAATCACTGGTACTGAAAGGATTTATTGTGTAATGCAGAAACACTGTTTTTAAACTAATTGTAGAGGTATCAACGAACAAGCGCCATTTTTACTTTCTCTATACGTGCTATGTACATAGTGTATAGAGAAGGTATTGTAATGCACCCAAAATTCAATACCGAGATTTCACCAGAAATACATATTTTAGGACACCCTGATTACAAAAAAAGCATTTTTGGAAAAATGTCCGTGTGTGTTTGTGGTGTCTATGGGCTGCATAGCTCAAAAACAAAAAGACCGTTAAATGCCAAACTTGGTATTTAAGTTCAGTATCTTCCAAAGATGCGACACGAAGATTTTCAAGAAAATTCTCTCACCCTCAACTACCCTTTACATGGAACTTTTTTCGAAATTTTTTATTTTCTCAAAAATGACTACCGATTTTGATAAAAATATCACACATTAAAGATATTCACCTGATAAATAAAATGCATATCTTGAATTTTCTGGGAATAGCATCTGAAGACTACTTTATTCTGGATGAATTTTGCAGAATTTTGCATAACTGCTAAGCCGTAGGAGATGGAGAAAATGTTACTAAACAGAAAATGTAGACACATTAAAACACACAATTTTTGTCGTATACATTTTTTTCGTGGAGTTGGTCGTTTTAAGATATTTCTTGTTTTTGGTTTCAGCTTTGAAAAAACATACTTTTCTTATACAGGAATTTGTCAACTCGTCTTGGAACTTCAGTTCAGTTCAGTTCAGTTCAGTTACATAGCAACCAGCATAGCATTTTAACCAATGGTAGTACCTTATTTCGCTTCTGCTTACAAGGAAGCAAGTAATAAGGCTATTACTGCTTTTTTTTTTTTTAGCATGAAGTAAAAAGAAGCATAAGCTTTCTAACAATAATTTGTTGCAGAGAGGTAGAGAAAGTCGTGTGAATGGAACACATTAGATTTTTAACGTATGGCATTACTTCTGCTGCTCCGTTCACAATTCTGCAGCTGATGCCTTGGAATCTTAGGCGTTGAGCATCTTTCAGTTTTTATCGGGTTGTTGAATGTTTCAGAAAAAGTCATTCTTTAAGGTAACTCTACAATCACAGTCGGTCGGATTAGATCTGGAGATCGCGGCGGCCACATTGTTGGAACTTTACAAATAGAACATGGGCCTGCTTTTAAATTGTAGAAGAGTTCTATATTTTCCCACACCTTGAGAAAAACTCTTTTTGCTTTCAAAACAGCATTGAAGTAGCTGTATGGTACCATTTAGTGGTAGGGTCATGACTTGTAACTTCCAAATTCATGTAACAGAATGAATAAAGCTGCTGTGTTTTCAACAAAACTGAACACATAATAACGGTGAACCGAAAATAAACAAAAGAAAAGAAAACTCATTGCTCGTACAGTGTGTGACTTCTTTTGTTTTTATCCTATCTCGAATATTGTAATTGAAGGGCTGAGAACCATAGTGGGTCATCTCCATGTTAGGTCAAAATTGAGCTGTTTACATCTGTCGGTATAGTTTATGGTTATACACCTTATATTGCAGTTATATCTTATAACTGCGCCATGTCCATCATTTCCCGTTTACAAACAATAGAGCATCAAAATATAGGTCTAAATAAAACTACACATTTTGTTAGAGTGGCACAAATCCATGCAGCAAATCTCGTTACTGCATATAATGATCTTATGGTACCGTTTATTCCTACAGTTAATCATGCTTTTTACAAGAATTTGCGTGTGCAAGTCAATAATGCTGATCAGCAGGACATTGATTAGATGTATGGAAATGGCCCAGTTACATTTCTTTAGGCTGAGCCAAATCCCAGTAAAGGAAAATAGCTCCCAATAAATAACTGTAAAACCTACTTTTGCATGAAGTCACATTAATCTTGCACTAATATAAGATAGAAAACATGTTCTAGATTGCTGTGGCATTTAGTTATCATGTGTAACTTGGTTCAATAAATTATGATACTGAAAAAACACTGACCTTCTATTTCTCCATTTTTAAAAAATGGTGCTTGGCCCACCATGGTTCTCAACCCTTCCATTGTGTCCGCTTTAAGTTTGAAGTGTCTTTTGAAGGATCCTAATTACTAGGAATGTAAGCAAATTTTAATGTAAGATATTTTCATCACAATAGATCCACTTTTAGGAAAATCGAAAATTTCAAAAGACTTCCGTGTTAAGGGAAATTTTGTGTGGAAGATTTTGTTAAAATATGCCTGTTGTCTGGCTTGGTATTTAAGATTTTTCGTTTTTGGCTTATGCTGTTCACACCCGCGCGCGCGTATCTGTTTCTAAAAGCGTTCTTTTTATTAAGGTAGTCACAAAATGTGTATTTTTGGAGAAATCTTGGCATCGAATGCAACACTTCCTCTTCTTATTATGTATTGAAGAGAAAGTAAAAATATATTTGTTGATTTTCTGTGAACGATAGGATAAATTACATGTTAAAAACGTAAATTACATAATCGGCAATCGCCTACTGTATGTGAAGGTATGCAGGCGTTCCCAAGTTTGAAGGTAAGCTAAAGCAAATGTTTAGATTAGAGCTTACAACTCTTGATCCTACTTGGGAATAGAATGTCTATGTACAACAGTTCTATACACGAGGAAATATTTGCTTAGGCAATATCATGCAAATTACTGTTGAACCCTTATGTAAAACAGCGTTTGTTTCTCACTGGCGTCTGGAAATTTGTGGCAAGGAATAATCAGATGAAGACGAAGAAAAGTACCTCGGGAATGTGCTTAAACCATGCAGCAACAGAAAATATTGCGCCTTGACTGATCGTATTTATATATTCATATTAAATTTAATTGTTCTATGAATTTTAAATACTCAATAGTTTCCAGTACATTTATTTTATGTATACATTAATCAGGGTTTTATATATACATGGTTGAAATGTCATACATATTCTAAGCTTAGTTCTATAGGTGTTAGTCTTTTTACTTTCTCTACACGTACTATGTAAACAGTACATAGAAGAAATATTGTATTCCACTCAAAAATTCGATACCAAGATTTCACCGGAAATACATGGTTTAGGACCCCCTGAATACAAAAAAAAAAAAAAAAAAAATTACAAAACGGTCCGTGTGTGTGTCTGTGGACAGCATAGCTCAAAAACGAAAAGTCTGTTAAATATCAAACTTGTTATTTAGGTTTGGTATCTTCCAAGGATGCAACATGAAGATTTGCAAGAAAATTTCCCCACACCCAACTGTCCTTTACATGGATCTTTTTTCGGAAATTTTTATTTTCTAAAAAATGGCTCTAACGATTTTGATTAAAATATCGTATATTAAAGATATATACCTGACAAATAATATGTATATCTTGAATTTTCTGGGAATAGGCTCTGAAGACTACTTTATTCTGAATGAATTTAACGGAATTTTGTGTAACTGGAAAACCGTAAGAGATACACAAAACATGTAGAGCACATTAAAACACACAATTTGTGCTACGTACTTTTTTTCGTGGAGTTGATCGTTTTTTAGATATTCTTTGTTTTTGGTTTCAGATTTGAAAAACTTTTACTTTTCTCATACAGGAATTCGTCAACTCTTGTCCATACAAACAAAGGAACTTCAGTGGCATAGCAACCAGCTTTTGATTATCACTTTAAAATATGGTGCTCCCTTATTTCGCTTCTACTTACAAGGAAGTAAGTAATAAGACTATTTCTGCTATTTTTTTCTCAATTAAAATGAAGAAAATAGAGGCATAAACTTTTTAACAATAATTTGTTGCAGAGATGTAGAGAAAGTCATGTGAATGGAACACATCAGATTTTTATTATTATATTTATTGTGCTGAAAATAACTGTTTAACACCATGATATGTGAATGTATAGTTAATTTGTTTTTAATACAAATGCTGTGTAGAACAGTAGTTGGATATGTATAGTCAGACTAAAAAATGCAATGCCGTAGCCAGGATTTGAACCACGGATCTCCCAGTCTACAGCAAGGCATTTTATTCCTCAACTATTTCCCGGTAAACCTCAAGGTGATCTCAAATTATTGAGATGACATAGTCCAGTGGCGTACTAGTACAATGAGGTAGGTAATTTAAGTCCCTGGTTTTTTAGTTTAGCCAACTATTGTGGTCAATTAGTGCTAACATGAATTAGTTGAGGAATTTAATGCCGTCCCGATAGCCTTGATAGCTCAGTGGTTAGAGTGATCGACTGGCGACCATGAGATCCGTGGTTGAAATCTCGGCAGTAATTTTTCAGTTTGATTCTATAAATTTATGAATATTATTGTTTAATGCTGTCGTAACAAGTCATGTTGACAAAAATGTATCTTGTGTTGTATCTTCTTGTTAACCAGGAGCCATAGAACACTTCATTGGATTTACATAAAAAATACATCTGGAACAATTTGAGCATGTTAATTTTTAGAAACATGAAATTCGAGGAAAGAGAACTTAAATTTTTAACCCTAAAACAACACAATTTCTTATTTTAAGCTAGTCAAAAATATTTACTGCACTAAAGATATATGAAGCTCATTTTTATTTCAGAATATGCAAACTTTCATTTCTTAGGAAGCGTAATCAGACCGAAAAATCACAGATCTCCAAGTTTCCGCAGGGCTACACTAACCTACGGAGCTCCATGGTAAAATGACATCACGACATTAAAGATTCCAGATAAACTTTTTTCCTGATAAACCACAAGCAGATCTCATATTACTTTTCCAATGGCACTCCCCAAATGGCGATTTACAGCATCGTAAGTCCATAAAAATATTCCACTCTCATAAATTAGGTGGTCCCGTATTTGATACGTGCAGATATTTTTTGTATCCTCTCATCTCATCCCTCCCTCCTGGGCACCCCCTCGTGGGGCGTAGGTACAATAACCTCTGATTCGATAGCGAGTTCTTTCCGACTGTATTTTATCTCATATGGAAGTGTTATTTAGAAGTGTTATTTCTATGATCTGTCTAAAATCAATATAGTTAATTGTAAACTCGTGGGCCTCCACGGCCGTTACCTAATGGCCAACAAAATATTATGATTAATTGCTTCTGTATTTAATTCATAGTATAGGGCTGTACAGACACGGTAGCGTCTCAAAATAGAGTTCAAAATTTGGAACCCTGAATTCTTTATTACAAATGTGTTCATCGACGTATTTAT
This sequence comes from Hymenopus coronatus, assembly GCA_030762935.1. Lineage (NCBI taxonomy): Eukaryota > Metazoa > Arthropoda > Insecta > Mantodea > Hymenopodidae > Hymenopus > Hymenopus coronatus. Next base: position 84,239,758 of record CM060888.1, on the reverse strand, counting down.
TAGAGACTAATTAAACAAATTTATATTTTTAGTTTCTCTATACGTACTATATACATAGTGTATAGAGAATGTATTGTATTGCACCCAAAAATTCGATTCCCCGATTTCACCGGAAATATATGTTTTTAGACACCTTGAATCCAAAAAAAAGGTATTTTTAGAAAAATGTCCGTGTGTATGTGTCTGTCTGAGTGTGTGTGTGTTTGTGGACAGCATTGCTCAAAAATGAAAATACCGTTAAAAACCAAACTTGGTATTTAAGTTTAGTATCTTCCAAGGATGCGACACAAAACTTTTCAAGAAAATCCCTCTACCCCAAACTACCCTTTACATGGAAAAAATTTCAAAAATGTTCATCTTCTTAAAAATTGCTCTGACGATTTAGATTAAAATATCGTATTTTTAAGATATTTACTTGACAAATAAAATGTATATCTTGAATTGTTTGGTAATAGCCGCTGAAGTACACTTTATTCTGGATGCATTTTATGGATTTTTGCATAACTGCTATACCGTAAGAGATGGACAAAAACTTACCGTACAGAAAATGTAGAGCACATTAGAACACACAATTTATGTTATATATATTTTTCATGGAGTTAATCGTTTTTAAAATATTCCTTGTTTTTAGTTTCAGCTTTGAAACACATACTTTTCTCACACAGGAATTTGGCAACTCATATCCATACAAACAAAGGAACTTCAGTCACATAGCAACCAGCTTTGATTATGACTTTAACCTATGGTTCCCCCTTATTTCGGTTCTAGTTATAAGGAAGCAAGTAATAAGACTATTTCTGTCAATGTTTTCTCAATTAGCATGAAGTAAATAGAAGCGTAAGCTTTTTAAGAATAAGTTTTTTGCAGAGATGTAGAGAAAGTAATGTGAATTGAACACATCAGATTTTTTTTTTCTAAATAAACAACATTCCTTCTTGAATATTAATTAAACAATGCCCATTTATTGCGACAGCGTTTAGTGTGCAGTATTTAATAGTGTAAATCGTTCTAAAGGAAATAAAGTGTTTTCAAATGGGCAGTGTGTAAATCATGTGATTTTGACCCTCTCGTGTGCTGCCAGAAACAAAGCGGTCACCTGAGGCGTACTGTTATTTATTACGTACTTGTAATCCCCAAAGAAAGGGAGTTAACTGCTGAGGTGAGGGCCCTCTCGTGGTGAGTTATTCATGTTGCCTCTGTCCTTCCTGGTACTTGATGCTGTGCTGGGGAGAGAGAGCGAGAGAGAGAGAGAGAGAGAGAGAGAGAGAGAGAGGGGGGGGAGTTGAAAAGGTCTGCTACCTTTATCCTTAATTACCCATTCCATCGCGTTGTAAGGCCGCTCTCGGGGATTTTCCCCTTCTTCACATGGTGAGCTTTCTTCTCTCGTGATGAAGTTATAATCCCCTACTTTGGTGACTTGTTCTTCGCTCAGGAACTGTCGCTGCGAATCTGCATGTGTCAAAGGGCTTCAAGCAGAAGACGGGCCTCAGGAATCATTGGGAAAAAAATCTGATGTGTTACACTCACATGACTTTCTCTAGCTGCTATACACACTTCATACAAAATATTCTTCTTTCTTCACAGTGCTAATCGAGATAAACATTAGCAGAATGTTCTTATTATTTAGTTCCTTATAAGTAGAAGAAAACTAAAGGAAAGCCCTATGCTAAAGAGATACTCAAATTATTCAAAAGCTGTCGCTATGTGATTGTCATTACAAATCGCTTCTTTGCTTGGCCAGGAGTAGAACAAAAGAAAAACGCATACTTCCTGTCTGAGAAAAGCTTAAGGGAACAGTGTAGTCTGAACAACAGAAATTACACTTTCCGTGAGTTGAATTACCACTGCTCTTAAAGTATTCAATTGTTTTTCCAGATGTTTGTACAAATTATTCTATAAATCATGGCAAGTAGTTCAAGTGGTTGCTTGTATATTATGTGATTGAGGCTATAAAAAGTATTTCATTCAACAGAAAAGTAATAAAACTTAGTCTTAAAACATGTGAATTTATGTACCTTTTTCTCTGATACTACTTGCACTACATAAGCACACTTTTGCATGCTTATTCTTAGTACAATCAGCTATCTTCTGAACCTCAATTATTTAGCTATGATACAGTTCCGTAGAAATTAAAAAAGAAATATGTTTGCAAATTCAAAACAGTAAATATATTGAAGATTTACAAAGTTTTTACTTTCTTAATATGATCAATATGTATTATAACATTATATTGTGGTGCAGAAAGCTCAACAATGTGTTGTATTTATGTGCTGAAAAATTCAGCTTTCCAGCTCTCATGCTTTCTGAAAAAAAGGTACACAAGTATCCAAAAATGCTGTTTCGAGAAAACTGAATTTAAATATACAAATGTCCTAAAAAAAGGGGCACCGCATAACAGCTTTAAAGAAATGGAGACTAGCATTTAAATCACATTTAAGTTTATTAAAATCCTCTTAACCTCCCCTCCAAAGTATACATTGCCGGAAACTAGAAGTAATAGAGGTTTTATTAGTGCCTAAAACAAACAAAAAAGTTATTTTTTACCATTTCAGAGTACCTTGTCCCCTTAAGTACTTCAAAATTGAAACCAATAATAAGGAATGTCTCAGAAACGGTTACCTCCACAACAAAAACGCAGATATACATTGTGTGTTTTGACGAGATCTACATTTTTGTGTAGTAAGTTTTTGCATGACTCTTACGGTTTAGCAATTAAGCAAAATTTGGTTCAATTCATCCAGAATAAACAGGTCTTCAAAGACTATTCCCAGCAAATTAAAGATATACATTTTAGTTGGGAGGTAAATAGCTTTAATATATTGGATTTTAATCAAAATCGTTAGAGCCATATTTAAGAAAATAACAAGGTTTGAACATTTTTCCATGTAAAGAATAGTTTATGGTTGGGGGATTTTCTTGAAAATCTTCGCGTCTCTTCCTTGGACGATATTAAACCTAAATACCAAGTTTAGTATTTAACTGTCTTTTCCTTTTTGAGCTATGCTGTCCACAGACACAGACATACAGACAGGTAGACACACACACACAAACATACATGGATCTTTTTTAAAAATCTGGTGTGTTCCACTGACATGACTTTCTCTACATCTCTGTAGCTTTTCAAAAAGCTTGTGCTTCTTTTTACTTCATGCTAAGGGGGAAAAATTGGCAGAAATAGTCATATTTCTTGCTTCAATGTAAGCAGAAAGGAAATACGGGAATGCACTAGGCTACAGCGGTAGTCAGTAATTTTAAAACCTGGTTGCTGTGTATTTGAAATCGTTTCATTGCATGGCCAGGAATTGACAAATTCTCTAATGAGAAAATGTGAAGTATTTTAAAACTGAAACCAATAACAAGGAATATGTCCGTAGAGGTCAATTCCACGAAAAATAATGTTACATAAGTCCATTGTTTTAACCAGACCTTCAGCTTTTGTGCAGTAATTTTGATAAAGTCATTCATAATAAATAGGTCTTCAGAGGTTATTTCCAGAAATTCAAGATATACTCTAATTCTATTTGTAAATATCTTAAATACACGGTATTTTGCTCAAAATCGTTAGCCATCTTTAAAAAAATTAATTTTCGATTTTTTTTCTATACAAAGGGTAGTTTAGAGGGCGGTATTTTCCTCAAAATATTTGTTTTGCAGGTTTATCAAACAAGAAATATCAAGTTTGATATTTTAACGACTTTTTGAGTTACCGTGTTTTCAGGCTCTCTCTCTCTTTCTCTCTCTCTCTCTCTCTCACACACACACACAATCACACGGACCTTTCTCTAAAAATGTTCTATCAGATACAGACGACCCTAAAACGAGGATTTCCGTTGAAATGATCGGTATCCAATTTTTGGTGGGGAATGCAATACCCTTTCTGCCTACCATGTACATTGTACATACGTACAAGAGAAAGTAAAAACATATTTTCTCAAAATGGATACTAAATGGACACTATAATGTAAGATAAATATATGTAATAATTGTTTTTTTTTTTTGGTAGTGTTTAACGCCCGCTTTTACAACTTATGGCATCGCAGGCGATGACACTGGTGATATATGAAATGAAGACCGGTAGAATGCGATGGCGGGGGAAACCACCCGGAGAAAACCCGCCCTGCGCCGCTTTGTCCACCACAAATCTCACATGCGGTCACTTAGGATCGAACCCAGGCCGTCTAAGTGAGAGGCGAGTGGTCTAACCACTCGGCCACGGCGCGGCCGTGTAATAATCGTGTATGTTCACATGTCCTTCTATACTGTTTTTCAAGAAGCTTATTCCGCTATATACTTCACGCTAAAAAGGATAAACGTTTATAGAAATGATTTAAATGGATAAGGGGATAACAGTAGGTGTAAGCGATTAAGAAATCTTAAGTTCTGATTGCTACATGATAAAATTAGAACTCTACTAGTTACAATGGAAATCAAGGGGCTGATGGTTTGCCAAATCTTTTAAGATCCGATCGCTAAATGATATGGTTTGAATTCAACAAGAAAAGCGTGTATTACATAAATGATGTGTTTTAACGAGATCTTCATTTTTTTTGTATTAAGTTTTTGTCTGTCTCTTACGGTTATATAAAAAATTCTGCTAAACTTATTCAGAAAGAACAGATGTTCAGAAGCTTATCCCAGAAAATTCAAAATATGAATTTAGTTTGTAATGTAAATATGTTTAATATACAGTATTTTAATAAGAATCGTTGGAGCCATTTTTAAGAGAAAAACAAATTTTCACAAATTTTCCATGTAAAGGGTTGGTTGTGGTGGGGGATCTTTTTGAGAACCTTCGTGTTGCATCCTTGGAAATGTAAAACATAAATACCAAGTTTGTTTTATAACGGCCTTTTCAGTTTTGAACTATGCTGTTCACGCAGGCGCGCGCGAAGTTTTTTCTGATACAGGGACTTCAACATTTATTATTATATTTATTTCGACATCGAATTTTTGAGTGGAATAAAATATATCTCTAGCTACTATGTGCATTTTATATATATACGTACTCATTTTTTTGTTAATATTGTCAATTGCCACCGGTTTGGCGGAATTTGGTCCCGCAAGGTTCTTTGACATTCCAGTAAGTCTACTGAAGTGGGGCTGTTGCCTTTAAGCACATTTAAAAACCATCGATCAGGGCCGGCTTTGAACACGTGACCTTGATCAGAAGGCTAAACAAATTTAAATGTAATCAATGTAATGTCAATAATAAATATTCCTGACAATACACTTCTATCCTTCTATAGATTCTAGAGTAATAAATTGCATTCGGACCATAGGAATATAAATATAATGTATAAACAGCTCTAAAAAAATAATTTTGACGTTTTCAGTTGCCGCCGGTCACGTACCCACCTAAAATGCCTACCATTGGTGCTTCATGGCGGAGGGCATTGTGGGTTTGAGTCCCGCCATGGACATGGGTGTTTGTTTGTTTGTAAATGTGTATATGCACGTGTATTTGTAAATAAAAAACGGTAAACAAAGGAGATGTAAGATAAATGTATAAAAGGAAGAAGAGGGGGGGGGGAAAGATACAGCATTTATGCAAAAAAAAAAAAAAAATTATCAGGATCATAATCCTGCCGGAAATTCGTTCCACGGACTTCATGTACAGGTCAGTAGATCTGTCGTTTTTAAGCAAGCACGCTTAAAAACCATCGGTCTGTCCCAAATTGAACCCTCTTTACTTCAGAATAACGAAAGTGAATGTGATTTTCCGTAGTCATAACTATTGTGCAATTATATAAGAATAAAATTCAACATCTGAAAAATATGAATATTTATAGCTTCAATATCACTGACGTACAATGGTTTTAGCAAGCTCAGTTTTGGGTTCCGAAGCGTCCACAGTTACAAACTCGCAGAGCAGTCAGCGGTATAGAAAAGTGGTATTGGGGAGGGGTTTGTAGCGTAAACATGCACAAAATTTGCACATGTTGAGTACGATCTGTTTCAAAAGTAGTTCATTACTGTATTGACATTCTATGTATTGTTCTAATTCATAAAGTAACATAAACGCTTGTTTCATAATATGATTAGTAAATAAAAATGTCTTGTGTGTTTACAAATAAAAATATAAAACAATTTAGGGTGATAATATACATAACTTTGAAAAGACAATGAACATAAATCAACCAAACTCGCTCAGAATTCATTGCAGTGAATTACAAGAAACGTCTTTGCTGTATCGTGAGACAATACATGTCTTGTCACAGGGCAACAAGTTATTCAGAAGGGAAAGATAAATCATAGCTAATAATATAAATTATACCAAGAAGAGAAAAATAAATGTACATTGAAAATGGGAAGGGAAGAAGAAATTCAAACACGTCTAAGAAGCCGAGTAGTCACGAGCTGGTAGTACAGTATACCGTTAGGGTAGCACATTGACCCGAGGGGAACATAACGGGAAAAGAGAAAACGATGCTCCCGCTGGTCAAGCGACACTTTTTGGAACATTGGCAGAGCAAAGATGTGATATTTAGGGTCCGTGGTGGAGCCGTATAGTCTACCTTTAGCTGCGAGGGAAATAGTTATTTTAATGCTGAAACAATCACTGCAGCAAAAGCAATAACTAATAATATTCGCAGTCGCGTAAAGCAGTTTCACAGTAGAAAATTTAGGAGGAATTCGTGTGTGTGTGTGTGTGTGTGTGTGTGTGTGTGTGTGTGTTCGACGGCGGAAAAAGGCCGAACTATTGAATAAAGCACTTGTATCGTACCACACCCTGAAAAGAGTTTCTATGCTAGTAAAAATCCTCAGATACGGTACCCACTAATTCCCACCATTCCTAATAGCCAAAACCTGCACCCGGGATACGAACCCGTAATCCCCGTTACCGCTCCAATCGAAAGAAAAGTCTCTCCTCCTGTCGCTCAAAATACATTTAAATGATCCTTATTCAGTGTCTAACGCCTGCCCTTTAGTATTTTCGACATTTTTCATTCTGCGCTCTCTTTCACCGGTTTAACTATACGCAGGAACTGAAAGAGACCAGACAATGCTAGGTAACGCAACACGTTTCAAAACTAACTATAAAGACCACGCCTACTCCGTCACGTAAAGGTTGTATAATCTGTGTGCACTGCAGCAGGGGTTTAAAAAACGCGGCTTACTTGCAGCAGTTGTGTACAGTGACTCTGCCTACCCTGATCTGGATCAGTCGGTAGAACGCTTCTTGAGAGAGCGCGTACATGGTGCAGGCATTTCTTGTTGAAAGGAACATTATTTTCTTTTCATTCAAACAAAGCTCGCCTTTATTCAAAACTTTTCAACACAGTTTCAAATTTGAAAGATAGCCTTCTTTCTTTTAAAACTGAAAATCTTCTAATTTTACTATTGTATTCCTGACAAAATGTCTCTGTTTCCATCGAAAATATATACTTTATTACGTATCTTTCCCTTGCATGCAATGTGCTTTCTTTATAGCTTGAACTAAAATGTTCCGGAGAATGACTTCCTCTATTCCCCGGAAAAAACAACTACCTCATCTATTCTTCGACATTGTATTACATTGTTTTGTATTACTTTGAAGCACAAATTCTTTTATAACATTAAACTTCTTCCCTGACGAGGAATGTTATTCCTCAGACTTAGTCTCTCCAGGACCTCCTTCGCCGACAAAGCCAGAAGGACAAGAGAAAAAGCTTTCAAAATTTCCTTGGTTACTGCCAAAATGTTCTACATATGTACAACGCATTATTGTTAAAAAGCTTATGCTTCTTTTTACTTCATGCTAATCAAAACAAAATTAGCAGAAATAGTCTTATTACTTGCTTCCATGCAAGAAGAAAGATAATAGGGAGTAGCATAGGCTAAATCATTAGTCAAAAGCTGGTTGCTATGCGACTGAAGTTCCTTTGTTTCTATGGACAGGAGATGACAAATTCCCGAATGAGAAAAGTATAAGTTTTTTTTAAAGCTGAACCCAATAACAAGGAATATCTAAAAAAAAAAAAGTGATCCATTCCATGAAAAAATGTATATAACATAAATTGTGCACAACATTTTTTGTGTGGTAGGTTTTGGTCCATCTCTTGTGGTTTAGCAGTTATGCAAAATTTCGTAAAATTCATCCCGAATAAAGTAATCTTCAGAGGCTATTCCCAGAAAATTCAAGATATGCATTTTGTTTGTCATGCAAAATATACGGTGTTTTAATCATAATTGTGTGGGCCATTTAAACAAAACAAAAAGTGTTTAAAAAAGTTTCATATAAAAGGTAGTTGGGGGAAGGGGGATTTTCTAGATAATCTTCGTGTCTCATCCTTGGAAGATACCAAACTTAAATACCAAGTTTGGTATTCAACGGTCTTTTCGTTTTTGAGCTATGCTATTTAGACACACAGACACACGCGCACACGGATCTTTTTCTAAAAATGCTTTTTTTTAATTCAGGATGACCCAAAACATGTATTTCAGATGAAATCTCGGTATCGAATTTTTGGGTAGAATAAAATTCCTTCTCTATACATTATGTACGTGTACGTGTAGCGAAGGTAAAAATCGACTGACAAAAACAATACCGCAACGAAATTCTATCTTCTCAAAAAAGTAACCAAGAAGAAATAACATAAAAACATAAAATGATGGAAAAAGACATCTTCTTACAAAGGATATCAATAATACAAATAACATATGAAATAAACGTGGCATTTGGTCCTCAATGCTTCAGTCCCGAGCCTCAATCTAGCAATTTGTGACCCTGGACAGAGTTTTAGTAAATTTAAAAATTAAAGTTATTAAACACAAGGCTGTAAAGTAAGAAGGGAAGACTCATAAACTCTTAATGTGCAATGTTAGTGGATAATAATTTGGAATTCTGTTGACACTTTCTGTTGTAATGCCAAAAGTTTTGATCTTCTAATAAGCTGTGGCAATCGGTCTCGTACTTTCAAAGCTAATATAGAAATGTTGAATTAGTGTGTCTGTTTGGTAACCGGCAGCAGTCAATGATGCAGAATAACTCATTCAGCAATGAGAACGATCCATAAATATGCATTTTTAAAACGCGATAGAATCGCTTAATAAGTCTCTCGGCTTGCTTAAAATTAAATGAAGGGTGGCCACAGTTGGATACGTTGTAGGGCAGGACAAACGGAGGGAAAGATAAAAGCAAATTACGCGGTGTGTAAATTTGAATATGCGGAATACCGCAAAGATATGAATATTAATGTGAGTTACTGGAGACGTTACGAATTCGTTAAGGGAGATGGATACCTGTGCACACCACAGTCTCTGTATTAGGATTAAAGAGCACTCTCGTCCTCTTAGTGCCAAAGTTCAAAGATCAGATTTCTGTCTAATACCACTAACACGAAATGGACATGTTAATGCATCACATAGGGGTAAATGAACACCTGCTGAAACAAACTGTAAAACTATAGGGTGGTTGTAGCTCGCGCGCGCGCGCGCGCGCGTACACACACACACACACACACACACACCTTTGGATGGACACACACACACACACACACACACACACACACACACACAGACCTACGGACGAATGGACACACACACACACACACACACACACACACACACGGACCTTCGGACGGATGGACACACACACACACACACACGGACCTTCGGACAGATGGACACACACACACACACACAAACACACACACACACAAACACACACGCGGACCATCGGACGGATGGACACACACACACACACACGGGCCTTCGGACGGATGGACACACACACACACACACACACACACACACACACACACACACGGGCCTTCGGACGGATGGACACACACACACACACACACACACACACACACACACAGACCTACGGACGAATGGACACACACACACACACACACACACACACACGGACCTTCGGACGGATGGACACACACACACACACACACGGACCTTCGGACAGATGGACACACACACACACACACACAAACACACACACACACACAAACACACACGCGGACCATCGGACGGATGGACACACACACACACACACGGGCCTTCGGACGGATGGACACACACACACACACACACACACACACACACACACACACACACACACGGACCTTCGGACAGATGGACACACACACACACACACACACAAACACACACGCGGACCATCGGACAGATGGACACACACACACACACACACACACACACACGGACCTTCGGACAGATGGACACACACACACACACACACACAAACACACACGCGGACCATCGGACGGATGGACACACACACACACACACACACACACACACACACACACACACACGGACCTTCGGACACACACACACACACACACACACACACACACACACACACACACGGACCTTCGGACAGATGGACACACACACACACACACACAAACACACACGCGGACCATCGGACGGATGGACACACACACACACACACACACACACACACACACACGGACCTTCGGACGGATGGACACACACACACACACACACACACACACACACACGGGCCTTCGGACGGATGGACACACACACACACACACACACACACACACACGGGCCTTCGGACAGATGGACACACACACACACACACACACACACACACACACACACACACGGGCCTTCGGACAGATGGACACACACACACACACACACACACACACACGGACCTTCGGACAGATGGACACACACACACACACACACGGGCCTTCGGACGGATGGACACACACACACGCACCTACGGACGGATGGACACACACACACACACACACACAGACAAATGAAGTTCTGAGTTGCGAACTGATGCTAATTAACTTTGTTTCAACAATAATAGACCCCTCTCACCGGGTGATACAAAATCAGATTAACATTTTCCCCTGCACTTCATCCTGAAGTTCTAATGTCAAGATAATTCGCGTACGTGGTGGACAAATTTAACATACTGCTTGTACTGTTCTAAAGGAGCGTCGAGCGGGGTGATGAATGACGGTGTGGATTGTCCAATCGGTTTTACCTTTCTTACTCGCGTGGTATTTGAACCACAATGGCACCAATAAAATCGTCTTAAGACTCGAGTACCCGTCAAAGTTCACGTTTTCAGCAAAATCACTGTGCCAGGCGTATTTGTATTGTCTTTGAGTGTAGCTATCCCATTCCCAAATGGAGAGTTATTAGTTCCTTTGCCTCCATACTCGTCATGCTAAATGATCTGGATTTCACAGTATAATATAGCAATCCGCTCTTAAAATATTCACTTAAGCCTTCTGTATTCACCTAATCCCCTTGCGCCTATATGGAATTATGTAATACAGCAGTGAATATAAAATTTTATCTCAATTAACAAAAATTAGAAGAATAATCTTTTATAAAAATGTTGTTCTGAATAACTAAAGAAGTTTATGTGGATATAGCGCATACTTTTGATAGTTTTTTTAAATTATTAAAAGTAAAGTAATACGTACACCCACGCACTCTTCAGTTGTGTATACTTTTGGATGATAGCCACTCTATCCTGGGATTGACATTTACTGAATGCGGTTTTTTTTTGTCATCTGCAAGATGGCGGAATTCCCTTAGCAATGAGGGAATCCAAAGTTTTACCTCGAACTTGAGTACAACTCCAATTTGATAAACTTGTTCTTGTTTCGTTTAAATGTCAAGCTTAAAGATAGACAATAGTGAAAATAATAGTTCTTTGTGCCACAGTTTTCGTTATTTTTTTCACATTTAGCAACTGGCTATATGATAAGCGTGGCAGCAATTTTTACCCGTCAATTTTTTTTTTTTTTTTTTTTTTTAACGATTGGTTTTAAGCTAAATATTTTCAATATTTTGTTTGCAACTTTGTAATAAAAAGGAAGAAAAATTAAATATTGGCAGAGCTCAATCCACTTATAAATTAAAAGATGGTATGTACATTTTATTTGCAAACTATTGTTGACTTTACATATAATATTTGAAAGCTTTGATATCCAATAAACTTTATTACCAAGGATATTTTATAAGCCAATATATGAAATTATTGTTTTTCTCAAAAACATTCATAATTTTGTAATGTATAGTATTATAACCTACTTATTTGTTCTCTGATTCCTACTCAATTATAGCTGGCAACTCTAACAGATTATTTTGCTTATTCCGAGCAATATATGCAGAGATAGAAAACTGCAAGTCAGTGGCGCGAGTCGAACTGCATTCTCCCGCAAGATAGCTTGTGTTTCACAGCCGAAAATATCTGTAGTTGGCGTGTGGCTAGGCCCGCCAGGTGCTTACCTCGCTTACCCAGGGTTTGGATGGGGAGAACTCAGGTTAAATAATCGGTGGTACTACTATACTCACCTTTTATGTTAGTACATTGCTAATTTAAATTGCGGTGTATTTAAAATTCGAAATTATTTCAATAACTGGGAATGATATTTAAATAATCGCAGGCTGGCCTTAAAATGGACATTAAGGAATTTAAAAGTGGCAGACATCTCAATTCAATAGTGATATTTGAATGGGAAGGTGCTTAATTATTTGTTAACGTTCAAACTAAATTCTCGGATGTTTGGCAAACAAATTGCAGTTTTTCACCATAGTTTCCTAATAATAAGCAGCTTAACCTTGGAAAACAACTACTGGTGTTCATCAGCTTCTTACATTGTGATGACTAGTTTTCATGGCAAATACAGCGACATTTACAGGTTCTAAGCAGGACAATGGCAAACAAAGAAAAAACACCCACATTTGTATTAGACCAGTTATTGTGCGTAAATTCTTCCAACTTTGTTACACTTTCACATTCTCTACTACACAATTGGTGTATTTCACTCAAAATTTAATGTCCAATTTCACCGGAAGTACATGGCTTGAGGTCCCGCGAATCCAAAAAAGCGAGTATTAGCAAAATATTCCCTCGCGCGCGTTTTTCCAACAGCGTAACTCTAAAACAAAAATTCGGTTGAATACTAGGACTATGACAAACTAAACACTAAGAATAGGATATCGAAATCAGTTGTGGAAAGCATAACGAGGGTTGGAGTTTGGTACATGGCTAAAAATCCTTTACAGTGGCGATGGAGGAGTAAGAGGAAGTGCCAGGTTTCCCGTGTTAGAAAGAAGGAGAAATGAAGAAGTGAGACAAAGATGGAAATTAAGGAAAGTGATAAAAAGGATCGAAAGACGAGCTCTTTAGTGGCCATGCTAGAAGAATGGATAAGTTTAGGTGGCCAAAAAACGTTTCCCAATGGTCGCCTGGCAGTAGAAGGAAGCAGGGCAGGCTAAGAATAATTTGGAGAGATAGATATATTGATGAGTGATCGGTGTGTGAAAAAATGTGATAGTTTGATCTTAAAAATTGACAAATACGAATCAGGGTAACTACTTAAAAATAAGTCCTCGAAAGCAAAAGCAAGGAGTTAAACACAAACTTAGCAGTTACTGGCTTCAAAATACATCTGCAGAAGTCTGAGTGCCAAATAACTCTACCACTTCTTTTTTTCTTTTTAGGCAACTGCCATTAGGTTGCCGTCCAATCTACTTGCTTTCATTATCTGTGCATGGATGGCGCAGCATTCGTTGTTACAATTTTAATTTTCATCATTGGTTTTTAATCTAAGACGTCTCGTATTAAGTATCCAATCCAGTAGTTACCTTGGCGACTGAGAGAAGCTATGAAACAATAAAGGTTTTGATTAGTTGAGCCACGGGGTTTGAACCCGGGACCTCTTGGATGTGCGTTACGGATGTTGTCATTCCGCTTTAAAGAAATTGATTTTCCTCACGATGTACTTAAATATCCGATCATTTTATTGGATCATCCTTGCTGAATGACGAGTTTTGTTTCCTCATTTCATTTAAGCCTTAAATGCTCCAAGCATGCGAAACATAAGCCGATTAGTTAACAACTTCGTTATGGTTGTGTGGAGATGATAATGGGGTAGGTGACGGGAAGGGAAAGTAATTTCTCGGACAAGCCCATCAACCTAGTGTACATGAAGCTAGTCGTCCACGAAGCAACGAGAGGGTGTTCAATTTAGAGACACAAACGCTGTCACGTGCCTTACGTGATTCCATGCTTACCCAATTACGGCAGAAGATAGTTTGAGCGGTTGCCTTATAACGCTTGTTGCTTTAAGATATTTACATTTAGGTAGAAATCGTAAATTATGTAATTGAACATGGGAGTTTGTTTAAATTAAGAACATACAGAATCTTTTAGGACGTGTGTTTTCAAGTTAAATCAAATTCATAGCTGGCGGATGTTCAAAGAGGCTTAACAGCGAAATTAAAGACTAGAATACAAATTTCAAAAAATTTTCGGAATGTGTAAATAACACAGAAAGAAGTTACCTTAAGCCAAAATACACATGTCCTTCAAAATAGTTACCTTCCATAGTGATACACTTCTGTCACTGCGTGTAGAGAAAATCATGGAAGCCATTTTAAGATATATGTCGTAGTACTCTTGTCGCATATACAGTAATTTTTTCGAAAATCTTATGTCGTTCTCAATGTCTCTGAGGGAAATTTGTATAACATAACACAAAACTTTGTTTGAATGTGCTCCGTTGCCGAACATGTATACACAAAAGAAAAAACAACCTAGTTGCCTAGCAAACGCAACAATCATCAATAGCAAGCAAATTGAAATGAAGTATTGCCTTGGATGTTAACAACACTTAAAAATAAAATATCCTTTACTTCCCTACATATTAAAGAGAAAATAAACCATTCCAGGCACTTTTATAATGGCGAACCAGAATGGCAACGCACAGTTAAAATGCATGTATTATTAAGTGAGTGTTCACAATTAGCGGAGGCTCGGAATGAAAACGGGTACTTCGTCAAGTTTTTATCTTTCCCTAGAACGCCTTATTTTTTTGCAAATTTTGATTATACAAACTGATCAAGGAGGTCGCTAATGCTCCCTGTAGTTGCAAGTTTGCTAAATAGAACAGGAACAACAAGCATACATCATCATAAAATCAATTCTGACAGTTATTTACAACTAAATAATTTGAAACATAAGGTTAAAATTCGATATGTAATTACTTATTTGTTTAGGAATTCATTCAGAGTCATTCTTACCAAATATTGCAATCAGTTTTCTATGTACATCATTTTCTATAATGTACTCAACGTTCAATTCATTTATAACGTCCTCGTTTATTAATTATCTTGTATAACCGTTGCCGTATCTTTGGAAATGCATTTCGACTGCATGTAAATTTTCCGAAGTCTCAAGCTCTTAGCGTCCATATTTGTCTACAACAATATCATGGCGGAATAACATTGTATTTGTGCATTTCTTCTCAACTTTCTTTTGGTTGTGCCACAGAGTATTCTAAATTTAATTACTTTATGATTTATTTAATGATCTATTTCGTAAGTGAAATTGCATGCAAGATATCTAAAATGTGACACTTATTCAGCGATATTATTTTCAAGTAAAATGTTTGTTCTCACTGAAAACTGGCGTGTCATTACCTTATTATTTTTACTTGCAATTTTCATAACGTGTATATATATTATTTTCCAGTCTATCTTCCTTGTCAAACATTAAATCCCATCATAAGCAAGCATTAATGTGCCATATTAATATCTTTGTACTGTAACTTTCCATTCTTGAAGAATATACCTATATAAACTAATCTCGTTTAACCCCTTGATTTATTTTCATCTCATAAGGTAGCTTCACATTTATTTAATAATAACTTGACTGTCTATATGTTACTTTTTTATAAACTTGAATAACTTAATCCTTTGGTCGACTTATTCAAATATCTTATTAAAGTCCACGATTACAACATGTGTGTCAGAAGTTAAATTATATCCTTTATATTTTTTAATCTATTTCCTTCTGAATGAATACATTTTCCGCATACGACTTTTCTTTTCTAAATCGACTTCGATCTTCCACTATTTTGACTTCTGGTATTATTTTTAATCTATTTCATGTTATTCGTATGCAAACTTTATAATTTGTATTTAAGGCTTGCACCTCTGCCTGACATTTCTCAGCAGATGTTCTATTCTTTATTGATGCAATGTTAAACATATCTTCCTTAATTAGGTGGATAAACGTGGTGGCTTAGATGGCAGCATGTAAAGCTTGTATTTGGACGTTGATATAGGATTTATGTCTCAAAAAGATAATTTAGATTCTGAGAGGCTAGTTACCTGTTTCTGTGAAATTTAAAGGGGTAAGCCAAGCTTTTGGACGCTCTTACTGAATTCACCACTGCTAACAGAAGAGAATCTACTCTCGGCACATGTTCATTCGAATGTTCAAGTCTTAAGTGTGAACTTTTCTCGCTCTCTATTATTTTACAGTCTTCGGCGAATACTTAATCGGCGCTGCTACGATTACGTGTATAATAAGTCAGGTTATAAGTAAATTAAATAAACATGCATACCTTTAATCGGGAGCATATAAATAATTGATTCGCGGTGTATAATTTGCAGCTATATTTGTTTTTGTTTTCTAGCGGGGGAAATAGCTACAGGCTGGCGCACGAACAGCTGACGCATTTTAACATTCAATAGAAATTGTACCTCTACTTATATTTCATTTAATTTCGCGTGTTTTGTTTCATGGAAATGTGGGTAGAGGTCGTGTTCTTGCAATATCACCAGTTAAGAGTCTCGCCATGGCCGTCCATGAACGTGTTAAGGCAGTTCTCCTTTATGCGGAATTGAAAAGTGTCACAACAACGTAGAGCAGATTAGGGCAATATTCCACAAGGAACATAACTATCTGATTAACGAGAACATTTTGAGTTAGAAAGTAAATGGCCTCTAGTACCGATTGTTGTTCACCAGAAAACATCGCACCGCTTCGGGTCACCAATGCAACGCAGTCCAAACCGCTCAACTTGACAGGCAGTAAGAGAAATGGATTATCTGTACAAAGCATGTTACAGAAGGATCTCCAGCACTTCCCCACAAATGAATGTGCATGCTTATCGAATTTGTCCGCTGCAGTGGAGCGCATATTTAACACATGATGAAGTGAAATACATTTCCATGGACCATACTGTCTACTCCGCCTTCGCTAATACCTACGTTCTTTTCTGTGAACTTATTCGTGATAAAGGCGAATAATCAATAAACATTTGAACCCATGCAAATAGAAGTCCTTATTTCAAAACGTGGTAATCCTAATTACCCTGAAACACAGTTACTCACTAGACATTAGAGCAAGACAACCTCAGTATCACGGGTTGAATTGGCCACCCTGTCTTTAGACTGAGCTTCTTAATTTAACATCCTCTTCAGGGTTGTTGTTAAGGTGTATTGCTAGGAATCTAGTGAGCATTTCCTTTCAAATAGTTTTTCTCTTCGTTTATTAGGGCATCAGGACCAGAGACCCGCTATAGACTGTGGTGGATGGTGGTGTTCTTTTAGGAGTGGATGGAACATTCTGTCCGATCCTATCTGAGAGGATAGGGGAGCATCGAAAGGGAGGATAGAGATGCCCAAAATGTGTAGATAGTGAATTTGGTGTATCCAAACATCGATGTAATTAATTTTAAGAGTGCATTTTCGAAATCATCTTGCTGTTCGGACCGTTATAAACTGTGTG
Organism: Hymenopus coronatus; assembly: GCA_030762935.1. Taxonomy (NCBI): domain Eukaryota; kingdom Metazoa; phylum Arthropoda; class Insecta; order Mantodea; family Hymenopodidae; genus Hymenopus; species Hymenopus coronatus. The sequence continues at coordinate 84,222,216 of CM060888.1, read as the reverse complement.
ACAAACAGAAATTTACATTGCAAGTTTATTCTAATTTTCACTCTCAACAACAATGGCGCAGTTTTGTAAGTTGCTATAGACATCTATTTATAAGCTCTAACGGAAATGTTCTCACAGCCTTCCTCAAACTCTTGAGGGTAACAGTTAACATCAAGCAAATGGTCGCATGATACATTATTGGCAGTTATCATATTTCTGCTGGAAACTCAGCTACTGCGATTAACCCCTCTATATAATTGAGTTGATATTCAACGGAAGATGCATCAAATCCCAACTTGTGCTCTCTCTTTCACCATAATATGTCTGCATATCGATGAGGTAGTGGGTATATGTTTTAACTGATTATAATAAGGCAACAATCAGGAAGTCAGGATATGAAGCAAGAAAATTTATCTTGTCCCAAATAAAAATGTCTACTTAGTTACCAGGGTGTAAAGCATTCAAATGTGGTGTGGTGTCTGACCCGATGCTATATGACTTGAATTTCGAAAGAGAATCACATGTCACGCAACAGCTACTATAATGGTGTGAAACAGTGATATGGCTTCAAAGGAGCATTAATGATTTTAAAAATAATCTGTGCCTGTACATCATTACTGGCATAATCTTTGTTATCCAACCTGCAGGTGATCTGTGAGAACAGAGAGAATATTTTCACATTAATACAATATTTGACAATTGCTTACAAGAAGCTATCTTCTCAGTGTCTTTAAGTTAGTACAATAGAAGTTTGGTATGTTATACCTGGTATTAAAACACTAACACTTCTGGTTAGCTTACGACAAACAGATCTAGAGTATGACATACCAGCCGCGTGCACTGGTTCAGTTTATTGCTAACTCCGCTTAGGTATTACGGTACTCACACCTAAGGATTCTTGGCTTTGTTTACTGTTAAGGGTCCTCTACTTGCTTGGTATCTTATTTTAGTATCTTGTAAGTATTGTAACTGCATCATGCCATACTCTCAAGAGGCAGAATAGGAAATAATTGGGCAGCTGATTGAGGAACTAGTGTTGATTCTTGAGGCAGCTCTCTTTTTTACTTCTGCAAGATCATCCTCAACAAAGGGCATTGCTAATATATTTGGCAAATAAATAAATGAGAACATTGGAGAAATTTGTGGAGTGAAAAGTTCTGAAATGGATCTACTAAGAGCTCAAGAGGATGCTGTGTGCACAGCAAAAGAAAAGCCAGTTGCTTGTAAAAACAATAAGAAATACATTCGCCTTGAACATTTTGTACTGCATGCCAAAAATTCACTAAACATCCTATTTAATATGTGCCTTATTTTGATTTCAGCTCATTCATATGCATTTTCATTTTGAGCAAATCCTCATGATCAAATAAAATTATACTACTGGTGTCCGTGACACCAGCTATAGAAAAATTGTCGGGCTTGCGGGGGGCGTGCAACGCCGGATTGAATGTTATGGAACTAGAACCATTAATGGATTTTTCCAAGTAAACATAAATTTGGTGATGGCAAATGCACCGAAAATCGTTACACTGCTTCCAATGACGTATTTTGCCCTTGAAGGACTTAAATTTACAGATGTCTGACCATGTTTCTAAATCCAGCATTGAGATGACAGAAAAAGTTTAGCTATAATGCTGCTACAGTTGTGATCCATAACTGGATAGATAATAAATACAGAAGCAGGCCAGACTACAAGAGAATATGATGAAATTCTTGAGTCAAACAGAACGAACAGATAACGACACCTAGAGAACATTACGTGTAGTTACTTTTAAATAATAAAAAAGGAAATAGAACGTTACACTCTCACGTACGGACAATGAAAGCAGATATGCTGTAATACATTTTTAACACCTTCAATGGGAGAAAGAAGTATCGGACTCTCCAGAATACTCGGGCCCCAAGAAGTGGAAGAGTGCCACGGAAATATTGCTTTTGGTTCTTACAACATTAACTGTAGGAAAAATTGTTTTATGTTGACTCCTAGTCATGCAAAATTGAAGAATAAAACACATTTTTAAAATTTGTCACAAATTTGTAACTGCTTAAGCGTTAAAATAATCGCCTAGAGTTCTTCTGTGTATTGTTGGTTGAAACATTTAGCTAAATAAATACAGAGTTACTGAATTTTATGGAAGCAAATATAGAAAGAAACATGTCCTATTGAAAATATTAAATGTACCTTTTAGGAAATAGAACAGGGCCGTAATTATTAAAATGGTTTCTCTTTTTTAGCTTGTGTACATTATGCTTCTCTTACTGCTTGAAATTTCTGGTAAGCCGATATGTAGCATTCCACCACAATTGTATTAAGGTTTCATGTATTCTTTTGGATTGTCTAAGAAATTATGTTCTTCTATCTGCTCTCTTTCCGCAAAAAATTTTCATAAATAAAAATACAGCTAAGACTTTGCAAACAAAACGTTGAATTTGTTGTGGATGTCAATCTCTCTTAACTTATCTTCTAGGCTGTTACACAGCCAGGTTCCCTGTTGTTTCTTGGACCCACACAGTTCATTGGTAGTTTTTGTATTCATTCTTTAACTTCTTTGATAACATTTAGACCTGTATATTTTTTTCTGCGCCTACTTATCCCGGCAGCTGAGTTTACTGCGGGCTAGTGTAGGCATAGACAGTGGGTTTTCCACAATGTTTTCTTTTCTACAATTTTATGCGCCCAACTACTAATAAAATAATACGCTTTAAAATAAATCTAATAAAAGTATTCAAAGAATTTCAAACATTTCGTTGAACAACCTTCTTCGACGAATTGAACATAGCAACAGATATTTACAAATACTTTCCGCTTTTCAAATTGACGTAAGCATTATGATCGTGGTCGTTATTGTTATATAATTGTGCTTACAAAATTATAATATATACTTTTAACAAATCTTAGCTTAGATATGACTTGCAAGTGCTTTTACTATCTCATACTTCTTTATTCGCCTTTTTCATTTAGCTATTGGTTTGATAATGCACATTCACATAGATAGGAACTTAGATCCACCGCAAAGATATATTTTAATTTGATAAAATATAAAATAAGACAAAAACAGTAAGAAAAATGTATATTAAATTTAAATGAAAATATATAATGATTATATTGAAAAATTGTACAAATATTATAAAATGCACAATCGTTTGGAAACAAGGAACAAAATCTGCTGAAGTGTAAACGGTTAAACGTAAATTTGCGTAAAATTATGTGAAACCATTCTTATTGCTATCAAAAAGTATTAAGAAAGAAGTTGTCCCTGTTAAAAGAGTTCCAGAATATATCATGTCATATCTTAAGGTAAAATGAATAAATAATATGTGTTTGGTGCTTTAGTAACCCGTGATGTATTTCCAAAATAAGCATCGATTTATTCGACAAACTAACTTGTGGACGACTAACCTTGTTTACTAGGTTTCAGGTCATGAAAGCATATCGCAGCAACTGGTAGGGCCTGACCACACTGCCTGGAGATGAGGCTTGGAGAAAATAAAATAGTCTCTCATCACATTTGGTCATGATCTCGTGTGTGTTGCTTAACTAAGAAGACGTAGGCAGCAGTAAATTAGAACTGCATGTACATTTAATAACAGGAGATCGGCAGGAATTCTAAATTAAGTTCCTATACTAGCACGTTAGTATAGAGTTCACCTTGGTGGACTGAATTATGAACTTTGCAAAATGCGAGTATTACCACTGTTACTTGAACACTTTATTATAATGCCATAAATGTAGCGCGGGTACAATTTGCGTTATGTTTATCCATCAATTTACTATACTTCTATCATCAGCATAAGTATTATCATCTTTCATGGTTTAAACCTTTTGACTCGTTTTGGTCTCATCATTTATGCTGTTCTGTCCATCTTCGTTTAGGTCTGCCGAAGTTTCGTTGATCCTTTTGTGTATATTTGAAAACAAACTTCGTATAGCGGTGAACATACATCCATCCTATCTACATGTTGTTTCTAGTTGTTTTGATTTTTTTTATTCTTTCTGGTGGATTCTTTCTTTACGTATGTCACTCCTCCTGTCTTATCCTGTCACGTGTATTAAAAACCATCTCTGCTATTTCTATCTTTCTTTCCACTTTTTTGGTCTATGTCCAACATTTTGATCCATGCGTTAATACTGGAACTTTGTAAAATGTTATGTTTGTCGCTTTCCTTGTAGAATTTAAATGTTTTGATGATACTGCATAAAGAAAACAGGACGGCCCAATTTACTTTTAAATACACGTTTTTCACAGTTATGCACTCTCTAGCTAAGAAATTATTTTAACAAAAAAAAAAAAATGCTCCCATACACCCCGTTGAACTGGTCTTCCTTATAAGTTTATATTAAAAGTTCGCATAACCTTTCATACTTTTATTTACTTTTCATTTTAATGATAATTTTTCGGAGCACGATACGTTAAAATGGGAGATTCACAAGGGATCCCATTACATCTACGTCTTTATAAGAAGACTTCGGTATATAAACAATTTCTAGTTTTCGATCCGAAGCACTGAATAAACTACATGTTTAATCAATGCCAAGTAATTGCCTTAAGTGCCAAAAATCAATAAGGTGCTCCTATATAAAAACATTTAATAAAATTTCTATATGGCTAACTTAAATAAACACACATCTTCAGTAAGAGTGTATGTTAGAAAGATGCAAAAGCAACGAACAAAGACGAACTTACTCACTACTTATTTATAAAGGTATTTACAAACCTTATGATTTATCAATTAATTTTTAATTATTACCTCGCTTCAAGTATCTATTAAAGAACTTCACCTGGTTTATAGCCAGTGTGAACATAATTTTAAACAGGGCTGATGGTAGAGGGATCAATGCTATGGACATTTTTAGAACTTATAATATACCTTAAAAACTTGTGGGGGGTATCAAAGCATTACACAAGAATCTACAGGGAATATTAAAAATAAATAGTAAAGTATCAAATGAAATTATAATAACAGTGGTAAGACAAGACTCTCTTCTTTATTATTTAACTTGCACTTATGCAAAGTAATGGAAGTTGGAAGGCATCCAGATAACACGGATTAACGTTTTTTGTTTTTTTTTTAAACTCCATCACACGTGATTATTGTAGGTAAAACTGAGGATGATTACATATATTGTCCAAAACTAATTAAGCTTATTTTAAAATTCTCAAAAAAATGGGAGATTTCTCTCTAGAGGACATCCATTCAATGAAATGAACAGAAAATAGATTGCAATATCGAGAGGTGAAAAATATTTGTACAATTGAAACATTTGCTCATTTAGGTAATACTTTCTATCCTCAATAAGAGTGATACAAGTGCAAATTATACAGGAAGACTAAAATAAATGGAATGATATAATATTTGCAATAACGACGCTAAAGTATTGTGTAACTTGATAGCAAAACTGATGATGTTTGGTTCCAACTTGGATTTTAAAAATACGAGATGAGATACGATAAGGTTTTGCTTAAAAGACGAAATTCTTGATGCCCTTAATGGGACTCGCTCTTAATATTCACGTTTCAATTAAATTATAAGGGAAGAGCTGTAAGTTTTAAATAGGTATACTCGAAAAATAAAGCAATATAAACAAAAATGAAAGTAAGGCATTTTTAGAACGGGTAACCGAGGGTTACCAAAGACGACATTTCAGAGATGCCAGTGGGAAAGAGAGATGGGCTTGACCTAAGAAGCGTTGAGATTAAGACTCGGGATAAGCCCGTGACGTAACCCTTCAAAGTATGAAGAAGAAAAATAAGGTTTGTGCTATATTCTTGAGAAAAAATTTTGTCTTAGAAATTTATTCATTGTGCTTTCACCCCAGTACACTGAACACCACTTGCGAGCACTTTGCCTGTGGCTGATGAATCCTGGGCCTCTCAATGAAAACGAAGAAAATTGTTTGTTTGCTTTATTTCTCAACATAATCTCCAGAAAGGCTAAAACATTTGTTATATCGGTGTTCTAATTTAATTACACCATCTCTGTAGTGTGATATATCAAGATCCTTAAAATAGCTGTTTACCTCATCAATGACCTCATTGCTGTGAAGTCTTCGTCGTCCATGAATTTTTTTGAGGTTTGGGAATAAAGTGATAGTCACTCAGTGCTAGATTCGGCGAATAGGGTGGCTGTTCAAGCAATTCCAACTTTAATTTGCACAATTTTCCTTCTACAATTACTTTACGATGGGCCGGAGCATTGTCGTGGTGAAACAAGATTTTTGTGTTTTTGCCAAATGATTTTTCTTTTCACCTCGTCACTCAAACGTTGCAGTAAGCCTCCGTAGTAATCACCAATGATAATTTTACCCTTTTCCAAGTAATCAATAAAAATAATTCCCTGTGCATCCCAGAAAACACTCGCCGTAACCTTGTTAGCTGACAAAATTTGCTTTGCCTTTTTTGGAGCTGGTTCACCTGGCGCCATCCACTGTTTAGACTGTGATTTATCTTCTGGAGTGTAGTGTTGTATCCAAGTTTCATCCATGGTAATAAGTCGTCTCAAGAATTCACTGGGATCTTTACATTCTTAACAGAAACAGTTTTTCTTTGCAACTTTTGATCAGGTGTCAACAAGCGCGGCACCCGTCTTGCACAGACCTTGTGAAAGTCCGAAACATTATTTAAAACATTACCTGCACGTTCTCTTGATATGCTTAAAGCCTCTGCTATATCAAACAACTTTATCTACTGTCTTCCAGTACAAAAAGATGAATTTTTTCAATGATTGCTGGAGTTGTTGCTTCTACAGGGCATCCAGAGCGAGGCTCATCACTAGTGCTCGTACGTCACATTTTAAACGCTGTAACCCACCTTTTAATCATTGAATATGAAGGGGCAGAGTCTTTCAATATACTGTCTATCTTGATTTATTTAGGTGTTAAGAAGACTTTCAAAAGGAAGTATTTAATCACTGTTCGTTTTTCCAAATCCTCCATTTTCGTTAAAACTGAAGTTGTATTGTTTAAAGTGCTGTCATTCGAAAACTAAACAACTTTTGACCTGTAACTATGGATACAAGCTAGTCTAGAGTTAAACTATTTGATGCTACCGTCTAATTGGCCTAGTGGCGCCATATCTGTGTGAGACATATCAGCCGACCCTGGTATGATAATATATATGTAAATGAAAATAAATACATGAGACTTTCAGATTATTAATATCTAATGAATATTATTTATTTTGAATGAAATAAAGCAATGTATCAAACAGTGACCTTCTTTCAAAATAATCCATAAAGCTTAAGAGTTGAAACTTTTATTAGTTCTAAAATGCTAATGTTAGATTTTTACCCAGAAATATAAAATATTTATTAGCTTAATATTTAGATAATCAGATATGTTTAAAAAAGTATATTCTTTGTACTGTAATGCTTATTTCAACTTTTGAAAATCATTTTTCAATTATATGGTAATTAAGTTTAGATTGCCTTATTTTTATACATTAACTAGTACATTCGAGATGTTTCTCCAAGCCTCGGCTTCCAATATCTTCGACAAGGTTCCAGAAATTTTGTGACTTCATTTTATAGCTATAAAAGGAAGAAGAATTGCAGTGCAGAGTTAGTTCTGTTGGCTGTGAATTGCACCAAGTCTGATGACTGGAGTGTTAGTGCACAGTGGTCCGCGAGCTATGGATGGCGTGGCGTCAAAAACTGTCTACGCGTCGAAACTTCAGTTGAGTCATTTGCAGCAGTAAAATTGCTTATACATTTGTAAATTTTAGGGTCAATAAAAGCATTCGTTTTAGTATTTTAAAATTTACACGAATAACAGGCCTGTCTCTAAAATATTAGCTCTAGAAAAACGCACATTTTATAAATTTTGTGATTTAACGGGATCTAGAGTTTTTTCACAATAAGCATTTGTCTTTCTCTTACGGTTTTACAGATATACAAAAGTCATTCAGAATGAAGAAGACTTCAGCACAATTCTCAAGAAAATCAGGATATGCATTTTATTTGCCATGTAAACATGTTTAATATATGGCATTTTAATTAAAACCATTATGGTGAATTTTTTTTAAAATATCGAAATTTGAACAATGTTCTCTGTATCTTGGAAGATAGTAAACAAATACCAAATTTGGAAGTTTGGTATTTAACCAAATCTTCGTTACGCTGCCCACAAACACACACACACACACACACTTCTTTATAAAAATATCAAATATTTCCGGTGAAAGCTTGGTTTTAATTTTGGGTATAATAGAATATCTTCTCTACTACCAGCTATGGACATACATACGTGCTAGAGAATATAAAAGATGGTATTTAATTAACTTTAGAATGCTAATAATTGTTGTTTCACATAAGACATATGCAGGACAAATTACAAAGCTAAATCACGCTGATAGAATCCTTTCGGGATTTGAATAATTGATCTTCCGCTTCCGAACGGCTATCCTAAGTGACTGAGATATGCTGGCAGAAAATAAAGTTTACTAAGTGTTTTGCGTCATTGAACCACAAGTTAGAACTCATTCATTTTGAAATGACATACCATTGTAGACTTACAATGTCATTAGAAGTTTAAACTCATTAGAGCAACTGGACAGAAACCCGAAGGTCCATGGTTCAAGTCGCGAATAATAGAATTGCAGTTTTTAATCCGATTGTACTTGTGGATTGTGTAATTTAAATCAAAATAGTAAAGGACGAAATAATCGCCTCAGCTTTAAGTAAATGTCTTTCCAAAGCTTCCTTCTCTGCACTTTATATTTATAAAGAAGCTTTTCTCAGTGTAACGCAAGCTTCTACTAAGTTTAATGATTACTAGAGCAATTAATTACAGGTTTTACTTTTTGCTTTGCTGTTTATTCTGTTTATTCTCTTAGTAGAGAGTCGCCTCCGCGGTGTAATGGTTGCTATGCTAGCCCAAGACCCCGGGTTCAAACACGGCAGAGGACGATGGATTTTTTCGGGCGTAAAAATCCTTAGCAGGGGAGTAAATTTGTTGGTCCCCATGTCCTAGATTTACGACACGTAAAATAAAAAGCCTCTGAGCAAAATTAAACGATCTTTCACGCCCAGGATAGAATGGAATGCTGAGAGCCACAGCAAGTAAAGAGCGCCAATAAATACAACTCTATTTCCATTTATTTCTTTGTATAGAGGATTTACAAGTCAGCGCTTGGGGTCAGATTTCTGGTGAACAGACGTACTCCACATCGTAAAGAGTAGCAGAATGGGTGATCCTGCGTGATGTTTGGTGTAAGTGTGAGGGAGAACGTGATATGAAATGCGCTGAAATTGATGAAAGGAAAGGTGATTGTAGAACAGATGATGGAATGGCAGGGGAAACCGGAAGAACTCGGAGAAAATTCGCCTCGGAGCTTTGTCCATCTCAAATTACACATACGGTCGAACCCGGACGAGAGATGAGCAATGTAACCACTCTGCCAGAGCGTAGACTTTACGTGTTATAATTTATTTTGTCTTTCCCTTTGTCGCTTCATTTTATATTTTGATTCCTTTCTTCTCTGGCGGTGTTTGTAGTGTATGTACGTATATATCTATTATCCCGGTCCCCATTCATCGTCCCTTATTTTCTCGTACGTTTAGCCTTACGATAACTACAATGAATCTCTTGAGAAATTTTTCCGGTATATTACCATCTCGTCTTACGTTCCCTTATAAACGAGAAGGGTACACATGGAAAGAGCGAAGCGGAAAGCCTAATGGTTGGTTGCTTCTATTTCCTTTTTTCGTTTCACGTGTCCCTAATAACACTGCATTCCACTGGCAGCGGAAAATTTGTATTTATGTTCTTTCTTGCAGGTCTTACGTGGGGGGGGGGGAGAATTATATAAAGGGCAGCAAAACAACACCGAGGTAGTTTGGAGGAAATTACGTTGTTTTGCCTTCCGCATCGTAATTAAAACGCACAGAGTTTTTTTAAAATGTAAATTAAGTTTTTGTATCAGATATAACATACATCAGTCTTGTAACGCTGTTAATGTATTTGCATAGTTAATCCTTTCCTTAACTAAAACTTCCAGTATTATCTATTTAGGTAATTGCATTTAAATAAAAATCCTATGTTACATTCACATGACTTTCTGTAACCGTTCAAAAATATTGTTTAATTTGTATTTTCTCAGTTAAAATGGTTATTGATAACATATTTTCTTGTTGATGCAATGTAAAAACTCGTATAATGAAACCTTTGCTAGTCGCTGTGTGATGCTTCGAAATTCCGTTCTCTTTGCATGGACAGGAAAGAGAAAAGGAGACGTATAATAACTTGTCATTTGATAAAAGTATGATTTTTAAAATTCATTCCACAATAAATTGCTATGAATTGCGCATTTTAACGAGAACTACACTTTGTATAGCGTAGCGTGTTAAAATTATGCAAAAATATTCAGAGAAATCAGAAATTTTTCCAAAATATTTAAAAACTACATTTTATTTAAGAAAATATACTATGCCTAAGGCATTTTGATTAGAATAAAACCTTTTTGAGAAAATTGTTCAATGCAATTACATATAAAGGGTAGTTTTGAGGGAGGGGGATTTTTCTGAAAAGATTTTTGTGTCCCATTCATGATGATAAACTTTAATATCAAATTATGTATTTAACCGACTTTTCGTTTTTTGAGATGAGGTATTCGCATAATTTTATCATCATTGAGTGAAACAATTTTATAATTTGTAAATATGATGAATAGTCATAGATATAATGTTAAAGGAATTATCCATGATATTGTTGGTGGGTTTGATACTCGAGTTTTTTTCTAAAACTGGGTTCAGGGGGCTTCGAAACATATATTACTAGGTAATTTCAACAGTAACCTTTAGGATAGAATACAGACTTTTCCTTGCTCCCTATTTGCAGCAAAGAAAGTAAAAATCTGATGTGTTCCATTCACATGACTTTCTCTACATCTCTGCAACAAAATATTGTTAAAAAGCTTATGCTTCTATTTACTTCATACTAATTGAGAAAAAATCAGCAGAAATAGTCCTATTACTTGCTTCCTTGTTAGTAGAGGCGAAATAAGGGAGTATTATTGGTTAAAAGTTGATTATTATGTGACTGAACTTATGTTAAAATAAGAACTGAAGCTTTCCTGGCGACGTATTAATTCAAAATCTTCTCGGGCTTCCAGCCAGGTAAAAACTTGGCTTGACACCAAGTTTTTACCTGGCTAGAAGCCCGAGAAGATTGTGAATGAACTTATGTTATTTGTATGGAGTGGAATTGCTGAATTCCTGTAGGAGAAAAGTATGTTTTTTAAAAGCTGAAATAAAAAAACAAAAGAGTATCTCAAAAACGATCAACTCCACGAAAAAATTGTGTATAAGATAAATTGTGCGTTTCAAGGTGCTCTACATCTTTTGTGTTGCAAGTTTTTCTCCATCTCTTACGGTTTAACAGTTATGCAAAAATTATTGACTGCTGGACTGATTACTACATTTTCCATAGGAACTTGTTCCCTACTGAAATAAATAAACATGGATTCTCTGCATTGAGAGTAATTCAAATTACTCTCCTCTCAAGCGAAGACGCATCTGTAGATTACTATTCTAAAATATCAGAGAGGTTACCATTATTGTTTATTTTGGATTTTTATAACAGCAGCACGTGCGACTTCGTCTTCACTGAAGTCGCACGTGAAGTCAATTCACTAACGATCGCTGCTATTCGCAGACTGTGAAAAGTGAGAATTAGTTATTACGTGACACAAATTGTGTACAATAGCAAGAAAAAAAGAGGAATAAACCCACATTCCGTAAGTGTGATGTCATAAGTTTTTAAAAACTACTTGGTACCAAACAAGAAACACCACATTCAAATTGCTAAATGCTAGGACGCTACTTGGTACAGGATTGTCGCAGGATAACGACATCAATTGGAAAGGAGCAATTATTCTCGTGGTCAAAATGGAAACAAAACTTGCGAGCTGGATGGCAATATGGACACTATTATTGAGAGTATCATCATTAACCTCACCAAAGGTTCATATACAGCGAACCTGACGTCAGATTCTAATATGGAAGGGATTGTTCCATTTCCACATACTCTTTGAATAATCTTTATACAATTGTTACAGGCTTAATTTACACGAGTCATGCATGTTTTTTAATTTTATTTCCATTTAAGTTATGTCACAGCCAGTCAACGAGAAGGTAACGAGGTGCGTTAACATGCGGGGTAAGCTTATACAAATAAATATTAAATGTCATCTGGTGCGTTAAGTTAAGAAGATTAAACAAAGTGTCGTATGATGTACCTTCAACGCCACGATAGAATTACATTATATTCTATTAGAGCATTATTGATAAAAAAAAGCATGTTGAAGTAAATGCTCGCCTCTTTTACAGCATGGACACATCTTCGTATTTCGGCTGATAGTGAAGCAAAGAAATGAATTGTTCTTTGAAAAGAAAGGTCTGGATTTTTGGTACATATATGTGTGCCTGTCTGACGTGTGTGAGTGTACATGTGTAAAGGATTAGGATTACATATGCATGGGATCCTGCAAACATTGCGGCAGAGCACCGCGTGTAGGCTCTGTGGCGCTTTGCGTCATATGTACATGACCCCAGGAAGGGAGAAAGAAATTTCGAGAGATGCCCACAAGGTGACCAGATTCAGCCGACTTGTACAAGCTTGGGTGGGGCACCCTAATAGTTAGAGGGAACGCCGCACTGTCCCGCTCACGAACCCTCAGCCTCCAATGTTTTCCCGAGGGACCTAACCCGGAAGTCCCAGAGATGGCTACTGATTAGCTGCTACCGATGTCGACGGTAGGCTAAGCGCTTTAGAGTGCTCAAGACACCATCCAGCAATAACCCGGAGAACACCGTCGCTTGGTCTGTCTTTCAACCCTGAAGCGGATGAACAAGGACATTAAGGGAACCGAAAATGGAGCGGGACATTCAGGGGATGAGGGATGTAATGATCCTATCTAGCATTCACCTGGCGACAACGGAATCCTCGAAAAAACTAACGGATGAGTTAGTACGTCCAAAGGAGTCGAACCCACCATCTCTCTATGAAATTCACTCTCATTATTGCGCGCCACTTCAGTGTGTGTGTGTGTGTGTAATTCAATTCAATTTTGATTAATACGTATGCTAGAGTATTTTGGGCCCGTTTATTGTAGTTTCTTGATCAGTGAATTCTTAGTGCGCGAGTTCGCCATTCTCTGCACATAGTCACGCGTGAACTACTGATCACCCTTAGATGGCACTACAGGAAGAAATCGTAAACGTGAAATGAGAATTTAGACCAGGAATCTTAGTTCCACTCTTAGTTCCCCTAGAATAATGGGATGGTACACCGCAGTGCTAAAAACCGTGATTTAGAGTTAAAGGCATCTTTTAGAAGATACTTCTGAATTTAGCACTTCTTCAGGAATTGAAAATAAATCTGCCGAGTAATCTTAGGTGCTAAATAACTGGTCTAATGATGATTTCTAATAAAACGTCGCAATTTTCGTTAAACCTTTCTTCCGTGTGATATGATCATAACTAGAGAGGATTCTTAGAAGCTCAAATATTATACAGGTTGATTCAAAAATACTTTTACAAAGTTTGGGCGCAGGTTTACTACATCAAAAAAAAAAAAGGTGTTCATATAAGCACATGTCCCAAAACGTTCGTTCTCGATTTATTGAGGTTCAAAATGCCATTATTCTAAATATTTTAAACTGACACTGGGAAGGTATTGTATTGCTCCCAAAAATTTGATACCGAGCTTTCACCGGAAATACATGCTTTGAGATCCACTGAGTCCAAAAGAAAATGCATTTTAGAAAAATATCCATGTGTGTCTGTGTTTGTCTATGGGCAGTAAGCTCAAAAACAAAATGTCAGTTAAATACCAAACTTGGCATTTAAGTTGAGTATCTTGCAAGAATGCGAGAAGTGGATCTTCAAGAAAATCCGCCCACCCCAAACTACCCTTTATATGAGCATTTTTCGAAAATGCTGATCTTCTTAACATTGGCTGTTACGATTTTGATTAAAATACGTTATGTTTAAAATATTTTAATGGTAAACAGACTGGGTATCTTGAATGTTTTGAGAATAGCCTCTGAAGACCTCGTCATTCAGGATGACGTTTATATAACTGACAAACCGTAAGAGATATACAAAGCCATACTAGGTACACAAAAATGTGTATTTCTTTAAAAACACAATTTATGTGCTATATATTTAGTATTTTGGGGATATTCCTGATTATAGGTTTCAACTTTTTGCCATTTTAACTTTTCTCAAACGGGAAGCCATCTTTCTTCTCGTTTTTTCATTTGTTTACTCCTGGAAAGAAAAGAGGTTAGAATTTCAATTGCTTCACATAGTGACCGGCTTTTAAATGACGACACTATCGCTTTAGTCTGTGCATTTTCTTATTTCCCTTCTATTTACAAGGAACCAAGTAATAATGACAGTCTTGATAGTGTTTAATGTTTTTTAAGAATAATTTTTTACAAAGATGTACAAAAAAATAAATATGAATGGAATACATCAGGTTTTTCGTTTGCATTTCAAGTGAGCAGTGAGATAAAAAGTTAACGTTCTGCTTATCGGTCCAAGCACATTCGCTTACAGGGCTTTATTTTGGGATTCCATCCGTTGTTCCCTCGTCTTTAATGATGAAAGACGTGAATGCCAGGTGTAATTCTCCAAGCACGAAATGTGAGCGTCGCTCAATAATTCAGATGCCGGGGTATCATCCGTTTGTGTTAGAGGCCGAGCTTGTCAGTGCAGGTTGCCCGAAATGTATCCGCACTGGGGAGAGGGTGCACGCATATACCACCACTTCTGGGTCTAAGGGAAGGGCATCATTACATCACCAAATTCTTTATAAAGCCACGATAGGATAGAGACGGAATACGGTGATGATGAACCTTTGTGTGTGTTCTTGGTAAAAGTAATTTGCCTGTAAATGAGACTGGGAGTCAAATTCATGACCTCACAGAACTGTCTGTGAGAATTATTCAAAAGTTATAGCCTATGATACATGCCAAAGTAAATTATATAATCCATAACTGGCCTCATCAGGGGAGCAAACCAATTCGATTATAATATCAAAATAAATTTGATTTAATTGCCATAATAGTTGGCTATACTATGAATCTTAGGACTTAAACTGCTTACAACATTGTAAAGCGCCATTGGGGTTGTCATCTCAAAATAATTTGAGATCACCTTGTGGTTTATAGGGAAACATGCCAATCAGTTGAAAAATCCAATGTTGCCATGTTAGCTCAGTGGTAGAGCAGCCGGCTAGAGACCGCAAGCATTTTTCAGTCTGACTCTACCTATCCAATACCATGTGTGTTAATTTAGGCAAGGAAGCAATAAGGAAATTTTACATTTTTAATTTCTCTTACACATTATATAGAGACATTTCATCACAAATACATATTTTGAGAATCCTGAAACCAAACTACTGAAGTGTTCCATTCACATACCTTTCTCTATCTGTTGCAAAACAAATGTCTTATAAAAATATTCTTTTATATATTAATCTAGATAAACAAGAACAGAATTTGTCTTATCACTAGCTTCCTTATAACTAGAAGGGAAATAAGGGAATTCATTAAGCTAAAGCGATAGTCAAATCTTTTAAAAGCTGGTCGCTATGTGAAACAAGGTTGGGTTCGCTTTGCATGGTCCTATTTGGAGGAAGTAATTAGTATAAAAGTGTAACCAATGACAAAGAATATCTCGAAAACGGTCAACTATACAATAAAGGCGTACATGTAAATTTTTGTCTCTCTGTTACAGTTTAACCATTGTGTAAAATTCTGCAAAACTCAACCAGAATAAGATGCCATTTGCGAAACAAATATCCTTAATATGAGTATTTTAATCAAAGTCGTTACATTTTTTTGAGAAAATCAAAACTCTCAAAAAATGTTCCATGTAAAGGGTAGTTGGGGCTGGGGGGATTTTCCCATCGTGTTGCATCCTTGGCAGATACTGAACCGAAATAACAAGTTAGGTATTTAACCACTTTTTGTTTTGAGCTATGCTGTCCAGAGTCACACACACGGACCATTACCTAAAAATATCTTCGGCCTCAGGGACCTCAAAACATGTATATATTTACGGTGGAATCTTGGTATTGAATTTTTGGGTAGAGTACAATAACTTCTCTATCCACTATGTGTATTGTACATATGGGCACAGGGAAGAAACTAGGGACACAGCTATTCATCGTGCAATATTTCCTTTAGACGATGAGTAGTTTTACATATCCTGAATATCAAGGTGTCCATTTAATTTACGCCCCAACTGACTTATGCTGCGAAGACTGTATCGTCAGCGGTTTATAAATCATGTTTTTAAAGACGAACTTTCAGTGTATCAAAGGATCTGTGACTCAGGTCCCCTTAATTCCCGATTTTATTGTTTAACTTTAATCTCTCAACTTAGAGGGTGATTTTGTAATTTAAAGAATATGCCTTCCAATTCTTATTCTTACATGTTGGTTTGGGTAACGTATTTGCTAAAAAAACAAATTTAAAATAAGTAAAATATTACCGTGTTTAGAATTTTTAAGTTGAATCCTAAACTTATTGTGAATCCTAATCAGATAATGTTGTATGAAAACAAATACTCATGGTTACGTATGTTGAAGTTTCAGTGCGATCAATATTCCTCCCTCGCATCACACTACCTATAGAGGAGAGTACTGTGTGACCTATCATGTAAACAAATCATCGATCTTGGTGTGTTTTACATGGTCTTAACTGTGCGGGGAGATGAATAACCCGTCACTATAGACTATGCTTCCTTCCACTTTTTCACAATTTTATGTGATCTTCTGGCCTAAGAAGTGCGGAGCGTATTCGGACTCCGTTCCAAAACATTGGTTATAGCGAGACCCACCCATTCAGGACCCCTTTCATAACGTGTTGCACCACCTAGCATTGTTCACTGCTTAACTCGTTCAGTTCCTGCTACCAGATATACCAGTAAACACTGAAATAGAGTGCAGATTGAAAAATATCGAACGTAAGACAAGAGCTGAGTGTTTCTTTTCGACACAGTAAATATGTATCTTGTAATTCACTGCTATGAATTCTGAGTGTGTTTGGTTGATTTACATTCATTGTATTTTCAAAGCCCTGCATATTATATCCTTAATGTTTTACATCACGTTTTATACTTTTATTTGTAAGCACAAGGGTTTTGATTTACAAATATTATGAAATAGTTGTGTTACTTTATTAACTAGAACGATGTGTATAATGTCAATGCATGTAATAGATTACTTTTGAAGAAGATCATACCTGGACGTGTGCATGTGTACGCTACAAACTCCTCCCCGCTATCCTTTGTGTATAATGCTAAGTGCTCTGGGTATCCGTTACTGTGTAAGCTTCGGAACTCAAAATCGAGCTTTAATTATCATTACTATTATTATTTGCATAGACCAATTTAACATTTATAACTATATCTGTCTGGGTCCTTGATTTATAAAGTAGTTAGTTACTGAAGGTTCCTTAACTTTGAGTTTTAAATCATTTCTATCTTTAAACCCAGGCCCGTTTATCTCATATATATACCTAGAGTTCTTTGGGGGATAGAGAATGATTCTGAATAAAGGAAAAATTCCCGCTCTAGCCACAAATCAAACCTGGAGCTGCCGGTTCGGAAATCAGCTCAGTGACCACTCAACCAAGTGGCAGTCATGAATTTTTATTTTAATAGAAATCCAATAATAAATAAATGGTTTTTTGGTTTATAGATTTCCTAGAATTCTGTATCCAGTTTTGAATTTGACATAATGCTATTAAAAGTGTTTATTTCATAAGTCTAGAGCTATTTAAAAATTCATGATTTCCACATTCTATTCGAGAAAGTTTTGGGTTTCCGAAGTGTTTTGTCGCCCTCCGTGGTTTAATGGTTACCATGATAACTTCATAAACTGAAGGTCGCGGGTTCAACCCCGGCGGAGGACGATGGAGTTTTTTGGGCGTAAAATCCTTAGCATGTCTTCCTTTGGAAGGAAAGTAAAGGCGTTGGTCCCTTGTCATAGATTTACGGCACGTAAAAGAGCCTCAAGCCTCCTGATAGAGGGACCTCTGAGTAAAATTAAACTGTCTTTCACGCCCAGTATAGAATGGGGCACTGAGAACCATAGCGGTTAAAGAGCGTGCATAAATAAAACGCCATTTATTTGTTTATTTATTTACAAGGTGTTTCAATAACCTGAATACCCATATCACTCAGCAACTTCTCAAATTCGCCACCCCCCAGTAAACGTCCAGATGTGCAGCCGGGACCGCCATCTTTTCGTACATCATACGTAAACAGAAGATAAGTTCCAGTATAGTAAACTAAAGTTTAACTGAGCATTAAAGTTTATAATATGCAGTAAAATTGAAAACTATAGTAGTTTAAATACACACGAGTAAAACCGTCTCTATATGTAATATCTCTATATGTAATACTGTAACTAAAGAAGGTATTCCATTTTTTTTTCTCTATTTCTCATGATGGTAGAAGCATTAGCATTCGTCCTCAAATGAGGCTCATATGGAGAGTGAAAACATTTATAACCATATTTTAATTTCGTGACCTACATAATACATTAAAAGCTCAGTAGATGGAGTTGGAGAGATTGATCATGCTCCTAAACTCTCTATTTTTCGGCATTACATACCATCGTTAATCCGTTGCTGCAGTATGGCTTTTTATGATATAGTCACGTCATATTGAACATGGCTCGATCCTTTTGCTCAGGGGAAGCTCAACAAAACATTGTGCTGTTTCTGTGATTCATTACTTCGTATTTTGCGGTTTCAATAGCACCAAACTCTTGTAAAGCTTCCTTTTAATGCGGTTTCGCTCAGCAACTCTTTGAAATTGAAAAATGTTCGATAAAAGCCGAACGAGATGAAAAATTAACAAATGCTTGTACCAGTAGCATCAGTAGTATTGTTGAGGAAGAAAACTAGGGCATATGAGTATTGGAAAACTTTTAAAATCAACATCAACATTAACGTTGTTGTTTAGAATATACGTTTTATAACATTACAAAAAAAAAAAATATATATATATATTTGTTCCATTCACAAGATTTTCTCTACATCTCTGCAACAAATTATTTTTAAAAAGCTTATGCTTCTATTTACTTAATTCTAATGAGAAACAAATAGCCAAAATTATCTTATTAACTGCTTCCTTGCAAGTAGAACCGAAACAGGGAGTAGAATCTGCCTAAGAGCGTTATCCTGAAACTATTATTAAATTCCAACTGAATCATTCGGTTCACAAGTCGGCCAAAGCTCAAAATGGTTTTTGGAGAATACGAATATCTTACAGCATATTCCATACGCCTCCAAGGTTAGCAGATCTCAACCCAATCGAACATGTTTGGACGAAAGTAAAGCAGAGGCTTTCTCGAGGTCCCAGATTGAATAATGCTACACAACACTAGTGTGCCATGACAGACACTTTGGATTCACTAGCAGAAGACATTAATTATTTTCAAACACTAGTGGATTCCATGTCCCGAAGATTGGGAGAAGTTATAGCAAATAATAAGAACTACACAAAGTATTAGAATTTGTTTTCTCTTGTTTTATTAGCCTTTTGTTGCACTTAAAAGCAACCGGAGATCAGGTTGCACGTTTTTCTTTGTTTACTAGTTTGCAAGAACACCAAATAAAAGATTTCACATTTCACAGAGCGAATGGTTTAAATAACGTAATCTACATCAGTTGTAAAGAGTACCAATATGAACTAAAAAAACAAAATAAAAAAGATTATGCGGGCTACTGGGCTCGAACCTTTGTTAGGTAGTACACTGAGTTTCAAACGGAGCACGTTAGGACTAAGCCATTTCTACTCTGAATGTTCTTTTACCTGTTTCTAAAGAACTGTAGCGGTCAGATCAACTACCAAGGTTTGGCTTGTTTTCTACTGTTTCTAAGCATGTTAGCGAAAAACAGTTATTTTGGTTCTTCCCTAGTTGCCATTTTATGTTATAAAGCAATAAACTGTCTTACCTTGCTGTATAAAAGCATGTTTGGTAGTATAGTACAGTGCATGTATAAATCCAGCTTTGTGTACCTTCGTGTGATTCCGTGAGGCCGAAGCGACACTGAAAGGTTACAGAGCTCAATCATTTTTCCATGTTGTACTAAAATAAGCAGAAGTTAAAGTAAATATCAATATATTTCTTATTCACAAATGGCTCTAACGATTTTAGTTTAAGGTGTATTCATGATTATGGAAATCCAGATGTTGAATTTTCTGGGAATATCCTCTTACAGTTCCTTCATTCAGAATGTCTTTGGCATAACTGGTTGAACTGTAAGAGAGAGAGACAAAGTACTCAACTACCCTGAAACCACAGAAAGATTTCCTAGATTTCTTGTTACTGATTGATTGTTAAAATTCGTTTAAGCTTCCTATACAAGAAATGGTTTTAGTTTTACTTCTCATGTCATTGGTTTTTACATGACCAGGAATAAAGAAAGGGAAAAAATAAATACCTTTCATTGAGGCAAGTATTGGAAGCTTCAAATTAATAAAAAGGAATACCTCGGAAATAATTAATTACACAGTATTGTTGTCATGAGGCTGTAATTAATTAATACGTTACTCTGTGCAACAGATATTTAGATAAATTTCCAGTGATGAATTTTTTCTCTGTTAGGACATCTTTTCAGTACCTTTTAGATTTTGCGCTTAGCAATGCATTTAGCATTGACCTGAAATTAAGTTTGTATTACTTGGTACACGGTTTACGTATTAAAATATTCCTGTAGATGTTCAGATTATTCTTAGAGCATGAGAGGGTAAATGAGTCTGAATTTGATCAATTGGTTGCCTTATCTATTGTAAATATGTTCACTTTCTCTACACGTACTATGTACATAGGTATAGAGAAGGTATTGCATTTCACCAAAAATTTGATTCCGAAATTTCACCGGAAATAGACGTTTTAGGGTCCCCTGAACCAAAAAACCCGTTTTTAAGAAAAATGTCCGTGTGTGTCCGTGAGTTAGTATGTCTGTGAACACGATAACTCAAAAACGAAAAGTCGGTAAAATGCTAAATTTGATATATTAGTTTTGTATATTCCGAGGATGCGATACGAAGATTTTGAGCAAAATATCCCCACCCCAAACTACCCTTAACATATAAAAATGCTCCACTATAGTGATTTTCTCAAATATGGCTCTAACGATTTTGATTAAAATGCCGCATATTAAAGATATTTACACGATAAATATAATGTATATCTTGAACTTTCTGAGAATAGCTTTTGAAGACCTCTTTATTCTGGATGACTTTTGCCATATTTTGCATAAATGATAAACCATAAGAGTAGACAAAAACTTACTCTACAAAATACTTAAGTCTGTTCGAAACATGCAATTTATGTCATATACATTTTTTTCATGGAGTTAACCATTTTTAAAATATTCCTTATTATTGGTTTTAGGTTTAATATACTTAAAACTTTTGACAATGTAAAGAAATAGAATTCAATCCTGTAGCACCACATTTTAAAACATTTGACTGTCGATTTAGCCTAGTGTATTCTCTTATTTCCTATCTACTTATAAAGGAACTAAGTAATAAGTCCGTTTCTACTAATGTTTTAGCATTAAATAGATATAAGAATAAGCTTATTTACAATAATTTGTTACAGAGATGTAGAGAAAGTCATGTGAATGAAACACATATTTTTTTAAATCTTAATTTACTTTGTTAATATTCAGATTTAATACTTGGTGAAAATATCTCGTTTCTTACATCTAAGAGCCTAACAAATTACTGTTTATATGTGCTGTAATTTTTTTGTTATTCCATGTTTTCACTCATTTATATGCCATATTAAAATCTTTAGTTAGATTGTCGGATTTGCTTTGGCATATTGTTATCGCTTTTCGGTAATGTTGACTCGTTTTGCTGCTGTTAATCTGTGTTTTTGTTTATTTTGTTTTCTTTATAAACATTAAATTTACAGTACATTTACACTCTCTCTCACACAGTTTTAGACTATAAGGTTTGTTGCATATTACTTTTATCATTATCCCTTGCCTCTCATATGCACTATTCACTTCCATTTGTTGCTATTGTGGAATAAGTTGTTGCGCGATGTGACTAGTTCCCGTTCTGCTGCGTTGGTCTTCCTCATGTCTCAGCTGGTCTCGGGTTCAAACCTCACTTCCTGCAGGAGGATAGAATGATTTCTGGGAATCCGAAATCGGTAGTGCATGAGTTCGGACGTTAAGGGAGATCTCAGCGGTGGAATGAGAAGCATGGTACTCAGCTTTCTCTATTTGGGGAACCAATAAATTACATTTCACACCACAAAGTTTTTTATAAGTCTAGGTTGCAGCTATGAACTGGCTGGTTTGATTCCTTAACGACTGACTTTTGTCACTTCGCGGTCTCACAACACCCAACAGAATCCTCTCAGTATTGCGGCGGTAACTTCGGCGATCACAACAATCGAATTTTCTCACTCCGCGCTGATTTACTATCCGCCGCGCTTAATTATTTCGCGACTTACGAAAATTTAAACTTAAGTTACACACTGTGCACGCGTGTTCATGCTGTCCCTGTCTTACAGAAAAATACGGGTTGCTCTATTTTTCTCCTCCCTTTTTATATAAATTTCATATTCGTGACGTTTACGCCTTTAGTTTTATGGAATTGGTGGACTTTTCACGCTATTATTGGCGTCTGTCACCGCGTCACCTTTTTCGCACCACTCGATTCGTCTACTTAATTTTGTCGTGTGTTCATTTTGCTCAAGTACATTGGCCTACGTGACTCTAGTTCACTCTGCAATAACGGGACCTCATTTGAAAATGATGTTTCCTTTTTTCACCCTCACTGAAACACAAAGGACCGGGCGCTTATCTGTCGGCAACATGTGCGATTCTGAGTGACTTTGCTACTTTCTAGCACTTTCCAGCCAATTCTTAACTACAACACTTTTGAATCACTTGTAAACTAATATCAACTTATTTACATGCCCTTGATTATACTATTTCTCTGACACATAGTTCTATTAATACTTAATCAGCTATCACCAAGTTTGTCTCAGATATGACACAGTTATATCAATGTTTTCGATCAAGGCTACGAATTTAAGTTTTCATAACCATCCTAATCTTCTTTACGGTTTAGTTCAATTGACCTGTCCCATCTTCAAATAAACTTGTATTCTTGGGTTTTTCTATTTATATTGTTCCCTGTGGGTAATAATTGTATATGATTTCTTACTTTCTTTACACGTACTATATACGTAGTGTATAGAGAAGGTATTGTAATGCACCTAAAAATTCGATACGAGATTCCACCAAAAATAAATGTTTTGGGACTCCCTGAATACAAAAAAAGTATTTTTTTTAAAAAAAAAGTGTGTGCAGCATGGCTCAAAAACGAAAAGTCTGTTAAATATCAAACCTGATATTTAAGTTCAGTATCTTTCAAGACTGTGACACGAAAAAATTCCCCCACTCCAAACTACCCTTTACATGGAACAATTTCGAAAACTTTGATTTTATCAAAAATGGTTCTAACGATTTTTGTAGTTTAACGTCCTTTAACCTGGTTGGTCATATCGGACGTTGAATGAAATTGGTGACACGATGCGGTAACTCACCCTAAGTGAGATTCGAGCTCACGACTTTTCGAATGTGAGGCAGACACGCTACCACCACACTACCCAGGCGGACTTCTAACGATTTTTATCAAAATATTTATATATTTAAAATCTTTACATGACAAATAAAGTGTATATCTTGAATTTTCTAGGAATAACCCCTAAACATCTCTTTATTCTGGATGATTTTTATTGAAATTTGTATAACCTATAAACCATAAGAGATAGACAAAAGCTTACTGCACAAAAAATGTAGATCTCGATAAAACACAATTTATGCTGTATACATATTCTTCGTGGAGTTGGCCGCTTTCGAGATATACCTTGTATTAAAGTGCTTAAAACTTTTTCTCATACGGGAACTTGTCAACGTTTGGCCTCGCAAAGAAATTGATTCCAATCCTATAGCAACCACATTTTAACACATTAGCTTAGTGTATTACCTTATTTCCCTTCTACTTATAAGGAAGTAAATAATAACACCGTTTCTACTAATGTTTTAGCATGAAATAGAAGAATAAGCATATTAACAGTAATTTGTAACAGAGAGATATATAGAAAGTAATGTGAATGGAACACATCAGATTTTTATAATTGTTGAATCTGTTATACATATATTTTTTGAAAATATTGTATTATCTGTAAAATATTTTTTAATTTTCATTCCATTCCTATAGCTTCATTTATTTTCTTCTCCAGGAGCGATTATCCGGCTGCAAACCTCTTCCATCTGCTACAAGTCGCTGCCATATAGAAGAGCAGGTAATGCAATATTTTATTAAATTTCGTACTTTTATTCCTAATATTCTAGGTGTGGTTGTACAAAAATAATAAAAATGATTCTGTTTATTTCAGAACATTTTCGTGCGTTACGCAACAGCCCAGAGATTTAAATGTATCTGTTATATTATTTTATGATCTATTAATGTTTTTACTTTAATTGACTGGTAACTCAAAAGTGCCACTAATTTCGTTTTCTCGATTGATATTTTCATTACATAATTGCTGTCTATCTTTTTTAGTATATTTTTAATTTTACCTTGTTTATATACTGGCCTTAAATGACCATTCGTCTGAAAATTAAGACTCTAAAATTTACATTGCCTGTTATAAAGTGTTTAGTACTGTCTTACCAAGTTATTATATTTACATACATGTTAAAAATATGGGTAAAAGAAGATACCATTTTTGAATTCCTTGATTGGTTTCAGCCGTTTTCTTCTTTCCGTTTATTATATTTATTTGGATGCAATATTTTTATCTAAGCCCTGTATATTTCTTATAAAATGTGTAGATACTCCTCTTTCAAATCATATCTTCCATAATGATTTGTTTTACTCTGTCAAAAGCTTTTTAATAGCCTATAAGAATGAACCGTATATTAAAATATATTGCACAACAGAGTTAATGTATTTCAAATGTAAATTAATTCTCAGCAACATAGTTGGAATACTCTTCAGCTTAAACCTGCATCTCAGGATATAAGAACACTTAATTTATAAGTGTATTTAATTCCCTTTTCTCTCCTAACCTTGCATTTCAGAAAACTTATAAATCTCCATTTCAAAGCAAATCAAGGGAAAGAGAAAGGACATGGAACGTGAAAGAATACACAGACTTATAATAATTGGGATTTTTAGAGAATGGGCTCTTATCTGGCTAAAATAAAATCTGTTATGTTCAATTCACATGACTGTATCTACCTATTATGTAACAAAGTACTCTTACAAAGGCTTACTGCATGCTAATCAAAATAAACCTTAGCAGAAATGGTCTAATTACCAAGTTCCTTATAAGTAGAAGGGAAATAAGGGACTGCAGTAGGCTAAAACGATAGTTATTGGTTGCTACTCGATTAAAATTTGGTTCTTTTGCTTAGCCATGAATGAAACAAAAGAAACAGAATTGACGTATTCCTGTATGAGAAAAGTATTTTAAATTTGAAACCAATAAGAAGGAATGTCTCGGAAATGTTTTACTCCACAAAAAATTATATTAAGTATATTTTCTGCTTTAACGACATATAAATTTATTGTAAGTTTTCGTCTACCTCTTAGGGATTGCCAATTATTCAAATGGCATTTAAGAGTGAGGTGGCCTTCAGAGGCTATTTCTATGGAATTCAAATTTTATTTTGAAAGTGAATATTTTGGTATATTATTTTAATATACGGTATGTTAATCAAAATCGTTAGCCAGTTTTGAGAAAATCAATTTATGAAAACTTTTCAAATCAGTTTGGAGGTTTAGGGTAGGGGGATTTTCTTGAAAATCTTCGTGTCCATTCTTAGAAGAAAAACTAAATTATCAAGTTTGGTAGTTGACCGACATTTCCTTTATGATTGTATTCACACACACACATATAAGCAAGAACCTTTTTTAAAAATATTTATACAGAGAACCTAAAATGTGCATTTCCAATAAGAGCTCGGTAGCAAATTTTTGGATGGAATGTGCTATATATACTAAGTAGAGAAAGTAAACCTGCTTTTTATTCAGGGGACCCTAAAACGTGTATTTCCAGCGAGATCTCGGTATGGAATTTTTGGTTGGAATGCAATACCTTCTCTATCTATGTGCTATGTAGCAAATGGAGAGAATCTCTTTTCATACAGGGGAGCCTAAAGCGTGTATTTCCAGCCTCAAATGAAATAGTTTTCTGTTCAAATAATTGTTTAAACCGTTATAATTTTAGAGATCCCAGTAATGAATTGTTTGGTAGAATGGAATATTTTCTCTATCTATAAAGTACCTAGATAAAGTAAGTGTTGCTTTATATTCAAGGGATAAACGTATATTTCGAGTGAAAATCCAGTATCAAATTTTTGGATGGAATGAAATACGTTTTCTACCTGTGCACTAAGTATAAAAAGTAAAAATTACCCTCCTCCAGCTTACGATTTGGATGCTACCATATAAACTATGGAGACAACCTACTCTGTATTTTATAGCACGAGTTACCCGATAATCCTAGAAGGACGCAATTTCTATATACAGCAAAGTGTAGTACTGAAAACTTTATCATCCACTGAAGTTTATATACATTGTTATTCCAGTCGGCTACATGCAACAAAATTCTTTAGTTACATTACGGAAGGCTTTAGCCAGAAAAAATATACTAACAAACATTGTTTTGGTAGTAACAGAAAATACCTTGCACACAGTATGATAAAACACGGATTTTCTTGTTGTTAGCCATTCATAGAGAAACAAAACATTCGCTGAAGCATGGAAGAAAATACATTATACAGCATCACAGATCAAGGGATGTGGTGTGCACGATGCGTGCCGTGTGTCAACAAACAAAAAGGGTGAATTCCATTAGTCCCCGTCATGGTTCTCTCAGTAGTACCTAAACAAATATATGCATCACACCTTTACCTAATTCTCCTTTCTAAAGAAGCACGAATGCAAAAGATTTGTAAATAAAGGCTTTGTGTGCATATGAAAGCCAACTGCTAACTAAATAGGACGCAAGTTCTGATTAAATACTAACGTAATCAATCGAGGAAAATTTGGTTACAAATAAAGCATATTACAAAGCTGCAAGTATATTAAACAAGAATTAAAAGGAGTAGTTCCTTGACTTTTTCACTTTCTCTACACGTACTATACAAAGTGTATAAAGAAGGTATTGCATTCCACTCACAAATTCGATAACGAGATTTCACCAGGAATAAATGTTCCGGGTCCCCTTAATCCAAAAAAAACATTTTCAGAAAAAGATCCTGTGTGTGTGTGTGTGTGTGTGTGTGTGTGTGTGTGTGTGTGTGTGTGTGTGTGTGTGTGTGTGTGTGAACAGCATAGCTCAAAAAAGTAAATACCGTTAAATACCAAACTTGGTATTTAAGTTTGGTATCTTCCAAGGATGCGACATGAACATTTTCAAGAAAATCCCCACACCCCCAACTACCCTTCACATGGAAAAATTTCAATATTTTTGATTTTCTCAAAAATAGCTCTAACGATTTTGATTAAAATCTCTTATATTTAAGATATTTACATGACAAATAAAATGTATATCCTAAATTTTCTGGAAATTGCCTCTGAAGACATTTTTATTCTAGGTGAGCTCTGCGAAATTTTGCATAACTGGTAAATCATAAGAGATAGACATAAAATGAAGATCACGATAAAGCACACAGTTTATGTCATATACATTTTTTTCAGTGGAGTTGGTCGTTTTAGAGATATTCCTTGTTATTGAGTTCAGCTTTAAAAAAACTAAACCAAAGGAACTTCAGTCACATAGCTACCAACTTTTGACTAATACTTTAGCCTATGCTAACTCCCTTATACTTGCATGGTAGCAAGTAATTTGTTGTAGAGATGTAGAGAAAGTCATGTGAATGGAACACATCATATTTTT
The DNA here is from genome assembly GCA_030762935.1 of Hymenopus coronatus. Classification (NCBI taxonomy): domain Eukaryota; kingdom Metazoa; phylum Arthropoda; class Insecta; order Mantodea; family Hymenopodidae; genus Hymenopus; species Hymenopus coronatus. The sequence goes on along the minus strand of CM060888.1, from coordinate 84,194,270 downwards.
CATTATTGCAGCAACTTGTTATCTTTAATTAATACATTTTCGTCCTTGTAGGGTTGGGGAATTATATCCTGACTGCGGCCGTGTTTAGCCTGTTCTCGGCCTCCCGCGATTCCTCCTTCATTTCAGACTAGGTGTACAGTATTTAGTCTACCCTTGTCGGTCTCTGGTTTCTTCGACATTCACAGGATTTGTCCAGGCTTGAGGAAACCAGCCTTCCCGCAATGCTGCTGCTTGCGGTCAGAGCCTACAAGTTACTATGATATCCTCACAGCACCAGAAATCATGCTGGACGCATGGAGTAACAACATTTTTATATGTACACAGCTAAGTGGTCAGCGTGTTGCCTTCTCACCTAGAAGTCCCCGGTTCGATTCCCGGCTGGAGCGGGGCAGTTTTCTTTAACCGGTCTCATTACCTACCCTACCCTACTCGTCTGGAAGTATGATTGTGGGAATGAATATGTGTGTAATGTAAAAAATATTATTAATGAAAATGTGTTATAAATGAACCTACAGTGGAAATGAACTACACTTATGCGACATACTGTACGCGAGATGACGAATCGTGTCTTTACGGTTTATATCTTTCTCCTTATAATTAATTTAATGTGCAGTTTTCATCGCCGAATTCCTACATTAATTGCAACATTTGTGTTTCTTTAAATATTTTCTATGATCCAATAGTTTTGACATATCTTCCTGGATGTATTTAACTTAAACCGATAGTGTCAAATTTCGAAATTAAAGTAAATTTTTATAAATACTTCACATCGTGTTGTTTTCTACACGAACCATTCTTCTGCTCTATTGTTTTCGATTAATTTAAAAATTAGACGATTTTGTAAATAAAATATTATTCAAGGCTTTGTTTTTATATGACATAGCTCTCGTGCCCAATGGCTTCATCTATAAATTTATAAATTAAAAACAATTCTGGAAATAGAGGATAGCTGTGTTTAATTCCTTCATTTAAATATTTCTCTATTGTCATAGTTTACCTTTGTTTACTTTTACAAATCTTTGGATTGTTTTAAATGATCAGCACTTCCTTTCTTCCTCATAAGCTGTTACAACTATGTCACCAGAATACTCGTCTCCATATAGATATGTCCATTTTTGTTATAGTTTTTGGAGAACATAAAACGCACGTGTTGGCAACGTTGTAAGCGGAAAATGAACTGTAGGAAGAGTAAGGTAATGCTCTCCCTTTCAAAATCAGAAATAGATGAGCACATAAACAGGTTTCTCTTTCACTTTCTTATGTCTGGATTAAAGTTTGTTGGAATAAAAAACCGCTAGTCCACAGCTCAGGTATGCAGGTTTTTTTCTTTTTTGAGCCGGTTACCTTGAAGTAGCATAGATTACGTGTGCAAAACAATGTTAGAAAAATAATTTTTTTCAAAAGTATGTGATATGCTAGTTTACTTTAAGAATTAAGCCAGAAATGGTTTACTAATTGATTTTAGTAGAATAAACCATTTAATTTTGAAAAACAACTTTTTCTTTTCAAAAAGGCTGGTTACAAAACAAAATGCTATTATTGTATTTTTTGTTTAATATATTTATAAAGCATGTAAAAAATAATGTATTTAGTTAGCTTTCACCTGTATATTATGGAAACATGAATTTGGTACCTCAAATAAATTAACTAATTATAAACATTCCACTCCATCATATAAATTATTCACAGAAATATTTTTGTAAATTGGCTCTCTAGAGAGAAGTCAATATCTCTTTTAAAAGCGACACGGAAAAAACAGTCGATAAGTTAGGGATGAAAAGGCCATTTTATGAGAAGGTGTGCAACAGGAAGACGAAAGTGGACGGAAAATGAAAGCGCGGGTGCTATAATTACCTGCCTCCAGTGACAGAAGTGGAGTCAACAGCTAAGAAAACATCATCTTCTTGCCTTCTTAAGCCGTCACCGCTTAGCACAGGGAGCAGTAATTGAGTTTCCGTGTATCTCTCTCCATGTGGGCAATAGCGTTCTCCCCACAAAGGATCTTGAGCAGAAGCCTGAAGCAAGATCAACATTGCTAATGCATTATAACTGCTGACAGCTACATGAATTTATACAGAGTTAATTGGAACTCTCCTGACTTCGTGTCTGCCTTTTGTTCTTCTAAAGCTACACTTAATTAAAAAGCACAGGGGTCATCCAACGGAAATGTAGAAACACAGCAAGAATAAAACTTCATAGATTACGCAAAGGATTTGGTGCCGGATAATGTATTGCGGAATTATTCTTTTAGCCCTTGAAATGTTGCATAAATCACAGAAAAGAAAAGGGAAAGCGAGTTAATACGAAAAAAATTAAAAGCCTCCTTATATAATAGAGATGGGGAACCGAGAATCTTACCTTGAATGTTTCGCATTTTTCCAAGTCGACAAGTCGGAGGCGAATGCTCGGGTGGTTCCTCATTTTTACTATTTCCTTTTGATTTCGTCTCCTGCTCTTTCCGGTGTACTATGACTTTGGTTTCGTATCAGAAGAAGGCACGTCTTGAAAGTTCAATATGTTTCAATATATAAATTTCAAAATAAAAAAAACTAACACATAAAGCCGTATGGAAACCCCTTTTAGCTATACATGTTTTAAATTTTATTTCTTGTCATTTAGGATTAAAATGTTCTGTGAAAAGCTTATTTAGTAATATACTTTTCAGTCCATAATTTCGAGCCGTGATCTAAGAAGCTTGGAAATACAGAATATACTCTTAGATAAGATATAGAAGGTGAGATTGTGATGGAGTGGTGAGCCCGCTCGCCTCTCATCTACGTGAGTCTGGTTCGATCTCAATAACCTGGAATATGTGGTGGACGAAATGGCGTCTGGATATGTTTTCTCTCCAGTTTCCCTCGCCATTTATTCCACCGATTACTCTAGAATCATATTTCCTGTCAACCATTTCAATAATCCACTTCCTCACTTTTATCCTTATCTGGGCTGACGTCTGACGCCAAGTGCTGGCTTGCAAGTCCCGAGAGGTGTAAGTCCTACATACGAGGAAGGTAAACAGAGAAAAGAATTTAAGTAAAACTGTGAAGATATAGTTAAAGAATTACAAATAATCAGTAGAAAAACAAAAATAGAAGAATGCAGAAATAAATGGTCTGATCATGTTAGTAGAATGAATGAACAGATGCTGCCTCACATAATGTTAAATTGCAATCCAAAAGGAAGATGGCCAGCTAAAAGATGAAGCGAGCAAGTGTATCCAGGAGCCGGAACAGATGTTAGATGATGATGACGATGACGGTTCCAATACTTCTTTAAGGGATAGAGTATTTACTGTGATTACTGGAGGGTCACTTGGTCGAGGTCACTGGCCTTCGAACCAGCAACTGTTAGGGACTTCCCCGCGTATTTGTGGATAGTCTTTCGGCAGTGGTTCCTGGGGGAGGAGGGGGTAGCAGAATAGACCAATGTAGGTTATAGTGCACAGGGTATCGGTTATATAGCATATACCTTTTTTTTTGTAAATGGGATATAGCACGAAATGTTCATTATGGGTTGGACTCTTGTCTTTTAATAATTTATTTAATGTATTTGGAACGCTAATAAAATATGAAATTGACTCGAAATGCTAAAATGATCCTAGAATGTAACTCAATTATATTGTTTGTGAAATGAAAATGTAAAACGTCAAATGAAAACATACCCATGGATGATAGCTTAAGTGCGAGTAAAGGTTGAACAGTTCAATGGAAGAAATTGCGAAAAACATTTTCTATCTTTTGAAACTTTTTAATCTTTTAAAACTTTTAAATCCTCTAATAGTTTATAATAAAGAATTAGAATTAAAAATAAAATTACTACCCTATTATGGTCGCCCTAGGTTACCTGCTAGCCTCTAAAACCAAAGGTTGTAGGTTCAAACCTGGCAGATAGTGATAGATTTTTTGTACACTAAACTCTTTAGCATGGCTTCCTTCGGAAGGAAAGTAAGGTCGGTGATCCCGTATAATGTTTAGTTGCAGTAAAAGAACCCCTTACCTTGAATGAAGAGATTCCTGGGCAAAATTGTCCGACATTTGGCGTCCGGAAATCGTCATTTTGTCCTAGCGTGCCATTTGAGGGTAATGAACTGATACCTCGTCACCATGGCATATAGTGAAAAACTCAGGAACTATAAATTCAAATGCAAGTATGGAAACATTGTAATAATGCCCTTTGATTCACTTAGGAGATACAGGAAATACTCCTATTATAAATGCGTAATTATCATAATATATACCTCATCCAACATGTAAATGAATTCAAATTAAAAATATTGAAGCGCCATTGGAATGAAATGTCCGTAAAAATCGACCATAATTTGCATCTTGACAAATACGAGTATGAGCTACTTTATAAAAAGCCAATTCAATATGAGCTGAATTATGTATTGCTACAAGAATAATTCTGTAATGATCTGAACTTCTAAACAAAGACCTTATAGAGAGCCAAAATTTCATCACATGAAATAATTGAAAGTATTAGTAAATCTACCAAAGCATTATTAGAAATTTTAATTCAGGGATGAGTTTTACGTAAAGGTTTTATTCATTAATTAAATATTTTTCTTTAATTGCAATTAAAGCTAAAAAAATATATTTGTAATTATAATTATAGTAACAGCTTCATTATATATTTTAGTAGAAAATTAATAGGTAAGAGATTTAAACTTAATATTTTTTCTATGCTATGATGTTGGTTAAACGCTGACCGTCAAAGATTTCAAAGACATGAGAGAAAGTAATAGAAAATGCCAGTTTTTATGATTTGGTTATATGGATGTAGTTCGGTGTCCTTTTGTTCTTCCTTTTTTGTTTCTTTGAGGGATATGTATATTTTCATTCCCAATGATACATATTGAACAAAAAGATAAACATTTAGAGTAGATTCAAATATTATTGACCCATAATCTCAAATGCCCTGAATTTGCTTAAGCAGTTCGGTACCATCTGTGTACATTTGGAATCCTACATACAGCATAAATTCTGAAAAATGTTTCAAAATGTAACTTAAATTTTAATGACAAAGGAGCAAAAATAACAAAATTGAACATATTTTAAGATTTAGATTTATCCTGTATAGCTTGAGTTAACTTTGTGTGATATCTTCTTTTTCTTTTTATTACTTTTTCATCAAAATTTTAGTTTTTTATGAAAAAACTGTATGCATTTCTATTTTACTCTTAGCTCTTTACAAATGTGTTTTTAAATTACACTGCGGTTAAGTCAAAATTATTTAAAGTACTAAATTAAAAAAATATGAAGACTAAACGAACAAATGTTATATATTCCATTCATATGACTTTCTCTTACATCTCTGTAACAAATTACTGTTATAAAGGTTACTCTTCTATCTTCTTCATGTTAATCGAGATAAACAAGAGCAGAAATGGTATTATTACTTGCTTCTTTGTAAGTATAAGGGAAATAACGGAGTACAGTAGGCTGAATCTGGGCGCGCTGTGGCCGAGTGATTAAACCATCCCACTCTGTTAAACTTGGCCCGGGTTCGATCCCAGGCGACAGAATCTGAGACTTATAATGGATAAAGCGGTACAGCAGCGATCTCTTACGGTTTAGCAGTTACGCAAAATTTCGTAAAATTCATCCAGAATAAATTACTCTTCACAGGCTATTCCTAGAAAATTCAAGATATACATTTTATTTGTCAGGTAGATATGTTTAATATTCGAAATTTTAATCAAAATCGTTAGAGCCATTTTTGAGAAAATCTAAATTTTCGAAAAAAAGTTCCATGTAAAGGGTAGTTGGGGGTGGGGGGATTTTTCTCAAAATATTCGTGTCGCATCCCTGGAAGATACTAAACTTAAATACCAAGTTTGGTATTTTACCGACTTTTCGTTTTTGAGTTATCGTGTTCACAGACACGGACCTTTTTGTGAAAAATCGTTTTTTGGATATTGGGGACCCTAAAACATATATTTCCGGTGAAATCTCGGTATCGAATTGTTTGGTGGAGTGCAATACCTTCTCTATACACTATGTATATAGTACGTATAGAGAAAGGAAAAATATCTAAAGCGATAGTCAAATGTTTTAAATTCTGGTTGCTATAGGCTTGAAATCTGTTTCTTTGCCTAGCCATAACTGAAACCAACAACAAGAGTTATCTCGGAAATGATTAACTCCACGTAAAAATATATATAACATAAATCGTGTGTTTTAACTAGATCTATATTTTCGTGTATTAGGTTTTACCAGTTGAGTTTGACCAGTTATGCAAAACTCTGCAAAATTTCTCCAGAGAGCTTCAGAGGCTACCCCTAGAAAATTAAAGATATTATTTTATTTGTCGCGCAAATATCTTTAATTTGCGCTATTTTAAGCAAGATCGTTAGCCATTTTTGAGGAAATCAAATTTTTTGAAATTGTTTACATGTAAACGTAGTTTGGGGATATTTGAATAAAAATCTTCATGTCCCATTCTTGGAAGATACTGTACTTAAATACCAAGCTTAGTATCTTACCGACTTTTCCTATTTGAGTTGTGTTCACAGGTACATACACACAAACGTGCATACGGACCTTTTTCTAATTTGTTTTTCTAATATAGGGAACCTAAAGTATGTATTTCCGGTGAAATATCGGTATCAAATTTTTGAGTAGAATGCAGTAGCTTCTCTTCCTATGCACTGAGTATATATATACATATATTTTTACTCTCTATCGCTCTCTCTCTCTCTCTCTCTCTCTCTCTTTATACTCTTATTAGGGGTACTGATTTTTACTCTCTCTTTATAAGAGAGAGAGAGAGAGAGAGAGAGAGAGAGAGTGAGTAAACATCAGCACCCCTAATAAGAGTATTTGAGAAAACATTTAGTAAATGAGAGATTAAAAAAATGTGGTCTAGTAGAATATTATTTTTTTAAAAGGGTTTTTATTAAAACATAAAATGAATGGAAACATTTGAAGTGAAATATTCTACGTTTTTCTCTGCAATAAATATTCCCATTTATATGCAACGCGTACATTATTTATATAGAAGGTTATTATTCCTACCACTTTACGTAACACAGAATATATTTTCTTTAGAGTGATTTCAAAGTATTCAAGGAGTGTTTTATATTACTTAATGTAACTTGCTTCTGCCGTATTGTGTTTATCGTCCATTTCAGTGGAATATCCGAACAGTACTCTCTGCAGTTTATTGTTGAAGACTATGAATGTCGAGTTTGGATTATGTATTTCCTCTCTTCTACACAGCAATATGTTGTGATTTTATCTGGACGTTCTCGCGTTTGTTTCGTGTTAGTTTATGGAACTGAGAATACGAAACGAAAAGAAACAACAATATACGATAACTGTTACGAGCACTCTGGCGCCTATGCAGATTTACTCTAGTGGTGCGCTGAAATTCGCTGGGAGTTTTGTATCAGGCTTCAGATGTTTCGTTTTTTGAATGGAACCTACAAGTTAACATGTTTCCTTAGTATATTCATGTCCTCACATAGAAAACTTTATCTTTACACATGCTGTTTTATACTAAAAGAAATAACAAATGCACCTTAAAATATTGCGACCATGTAATGATGTATTGTAAGAGGCTATTAAAGACAAATAATTATGTTAATAGCAAATGTGGCTCATCCATTTTTCCATCGTGCTACTTTGTAACTCGAACATAGTTTCTGTCTACTGGATAGGCAGGGTATGATTCACTCTTCAAAATATGGCCGAACTTAAAGTAACAGTAAACACTATATATATGTTCTTACTAGCAGAGGACCGGTGCTGCAATGTTTCGTTGAATATAAACATACTATACGTAATAAAATATAGTACAGTAAAAACGTAAAAATAAACACGAAATACTTTTGTCTTCGACTCCTAGAATGCTAATTATGTATTTGTCTAATGTTTCTGTATCAAGCGCAGTGATTTTTCTTTATAGAGGCTGTATCCGAGCCACCCCTTCACTTTATAATGAATATAACATTGAAAAGTAGTTCGTTGTTTATCTCTGGATTGTTTTTCAAGCTAGTCTTAGAGAAAACCGATGTCCACCATGGAGTCAAAATTGATATTATCTTACGGAGATAAAACGCTATTCCGCCCTAGGGAACTGGCCAAATTTACTTTATCTAGTACATATATACAATGTACATTACTAGAGAGAGAGAAAGTATTGTACTCCACCTAAAGATCTGATATCAAGATTCCCCCGGAAATACACGTTTAGGGTCTCGTATATTCAACAAAAAGCATTTTTAGAAAAAGGTTCTGTGTGATGTGTCATATGTCCAAGAATGCGACCGAAGATTTATTTAGAAAGGGTTTAGAAAATTTTAATTTTCTCATAAATGTTTCTAATGATTTGATTAAAGTACTGCATATTAAATATATATAAATGAATCGTCTAAATGTATGTACGTGGATCACTTCCGAACAACTGCACCAAATTGAACAATTCTTTTTTATCGTGTCCGTTATTGTCACGACAAAGTTTTTGGAAAAGTAAATGTTAAAAAATAGTACGGGAAAGTTTTTAAAATCTCATATTATGAATAAAAACAGTGCCAAGGAAATGTATTTCGGTTAATAGCCGCCAGATAGCAGTGATACCACGGTTATTGCTAAATCATCGTAGTACTACTATATTTCCCTTCCGTGATGGCTGTATCTTTGGCACAGGGGGGAGTACATATAATAGTTATAGGATTATACAACCAGCCAGCAACGTCCAAATATGCAAACAGGAATTTCTTCAGTGACTTAACCGAAACGCTAGTGGAGGAAAAGTTTCCAGGAGCTGAATTAATTCTTTTAGGAGATTTTAATGCGAGGTTAGGAGGGGAGAATATTTCTCTAACGGGGGGTCACTAATGGGGGGAGGAATTCCGCGAAGGTCAACGAAAGAGCAAGGATAGTTTTATCAATGGGGAGGGCAGACAATTACTTGCTTTCTGCGATGCCTTCTCTTTAGAAATAATGAATGGCAAGTACGGTGAGGATCGAGAGGGAGAACTCACTTTCATAAATGAAAATGGGGGTAGTGTAATAGATTTTATTTTAATAAGTCAGGGTTTAATTGGCAGAATTAGAAATTTTTGGGTGAGGGATCGTATCGAGTCGCATCACTGTCCGGTTGCCCTGGAACTGAATATAGAGACGGCCATGGCGGCGCTAGCACCTGAAGAGGGGCAGGGGGACGAAGGGAGATTCATTAGTAAATTTATATGGAAACCGGTAGAAAAAGAAGTATTTGTTGATAAATTAGAAAGAAGATTAGGGGAAAGGAACGCAGACACAGCGGAGGCACTAACGCATATAATAGCAACGGCTGCGGGGACAATGAAAGTCCAAATGCATGGTAAGTTAAAACGATTCAATGGTTGGTATGACCAGCAATGCAGAGCTGTAAAGAAACAAGCAGAGGAGGCTCTGTCAAAATTCAGAAGGGAGGGGGGAGATGACATTAGGCAATTTTTTACAAAAAAGCGAAGGGAGTATAAACAGCTATTACGGGAAAAGAGAACTACATGGCAGGACAAAATTACTCAGAAAATTAGTAATATTTTAACGCGGGGTGATAACGCTGAGATGTGGCAAGTAGTAAAACATTTAAGAGGCAACCGTCAGGCGCCCAACGAAATATTCGGGAAAGGTGAAAGGGAAGGAATTTTTATAAAGGAAGTGCAAATTTTGGGAAATCTTGAGATCCCAATACTGGACGAGGAGATATCAGCACAAGAAATAGCACAGGCGCTGAGGAGTCTGAAGGGAGGCAAAGCTCCAGGGTTGGATGGGCTGACCCCCGGAAGTTTTTAAAGCCGCAGCCAATGTTAATGAGTTTGGTAGGAGTATGCTCCAGATATGTAACAGATTGTTTATTGAGGGGAATTACCCTACCTGTTGGGGAAAGGGCATTATTCATCCCATTTATAAAGGGAAGGGAACCATTGGAAATTCGGTTAGCCAATTATGGAGAACATTTATTGTAGAATGTTATATAACCGGATAAAGGACTAGGAATATACATTTGGCAAACTTTCAAAATTTCAAATGGGTGTCAGAGAAGGACACAGTACCATAGATGCCGCTTTTATATTAGACACTTTAAGGACGAAGCAACTGTTAATTAAGCGGGGAAAGCTTCATTGTGCTTTTGTGGACTTTAAGAAGGCATTTGACTCTATCAATCGAAATGCATTATGGTACAAACTAGGCAGAAAGGGGTTATCAAGTAAAATGGTTAGAGCATTGCAGGCAATGTATCTAAATGTCGAATTCTGTGTGAAGTACGACAGAAACAGAGTGTCCGAGAGCTGCCGAAGCTATAGGGGAGTGGGGCAGGGTTGTATTTTATCTCCCTTGCTATTTAATCTCTTTGTGGATGATATTACTGATACAATGATAGCAGAGAATATCCAAGCACCAGTAGTAGCGGATTTGCAGATCCCAACACTTTTATACGCAGACGATTTAGTATTATGCTCTACGACAGTAAACGGATTGCAACGAGGACTGGACAAACTTAAGAATTATTGCGATGAATGGCTACTTACAGTTAATGTGAATAAGACTAAGGCAATGACTTTCAAAAAGGGTTGTGTTTATAGCAGGGAGGAGACTTGGACATATGCAGGACAGATACTGGAGAATGTTAAATCTTTTGTGCACTTAGGACTCACATTCACAATGAACGGAAAATGGACAAAACACAATGACATTACGAAACACAAGGCAAGGGTGAAAGCGGCGGAAGCTCTCCGGATACGCTACAGAATACCGAATATCTCCATAACCTTAATGGAAGCTGTATACGCAGCGACAGTTAGATCCACGATGACAAACGGAGGAGAAATATGGGGGTGGGAACAAACAGGGAATCTGGATCAAGTGAGGACCCAATTTTGAAAGGAATTCTGGGTGTAGGGAGGGGTACGGCAAACTGCGGAATAATGAGGGAATTCGGGGTACATAGTGAAACGATAGAGTGCAAAATCAGAGCAGTTAAATATTGGCTGAGAATCGTTCATGGAAACCAATCTCTAATTAGGGCAGTCTGCTACCGTGAACAGTTGCGAATGGAAGGTAATTCGACGTGGGCATCAAAATTAAAGAAAGGGTTGGAAACCATTGGGATGGGAGACATTTGGATGGCGGGGCAGGAAAACAGGCGAAGTATTTGGAGAAAAATTAAGAACCGCCTCTGTGATATTGACAGACAATATAATTGCGCAATGTACAGAGAAGGTGTCATTAGAAGTACAGTCTGGGCTGAAATCGGAGTGGGGTATGGAGCAATACATCAAAACAGGTACCGAACTCATTAGAGAGGGGCTCGCGTGGATTAGACTAGGAGCATGGAGGAGCACGAAAATTTCTGTCGAGAATGGTACGAGAATCTGTCCCATTTGCGAGGAGGAAGAGTCGTGGACTCACATCTTGGCAAGAGGTAGGGGTAAGGAGGAATGGCGGGAAAAATATTTGCCGCGATTTTTTACCACTGCGAATGTAGGGCTAGAAGCATGTTGGACTCTACTGGCAGGCACGGAAAACATGGACGGGCTAGGTAAATGTATACTTAAGGCAAGACAGCTGAGATCTGAGGAGGCTGCCAATAGAGAAGGGGTGGGGGAATAAGATCAACTAAACAAAAGTGACTACATACATATATATTATGTCATACTTAGGTCACTGTTGTGCTATGGTTTTATATATGTTGTATATATTATATATATATATATATATATGTGTGTGTGTCTTTTATGTGTAATTTTCTATTATAAGAGGGTGCATTTGTGAAGGTGTACTCTGTGCTGTAAATTTAAATTGCTATATTTGAATATCTTTGTATTTTTATTTTCGGGTTCACTCTTAATTCTTTATTGCTGTTTAATAATGCTTTGGACTGTGTATTTCCTTTGTCTTTTTATTTTCGTGTTTACTCTTTTAATTCTTTGTTGTTTGTGTTGTTTTAATATTGCTTGTGATGTGTATTACAAAAGCACGTACGGTCTGTGGACCCGTGTGATTGTTGAAATTCTATGTATGATATTGCTATGTCAATAAATACACTTATTCATTCATTCATTCATTCATATTTCCCTTCCCCATTCATTGTTAAGGTAACGCACCAATTTATCGACACAATGAAGCACTGAAATTCAACACATTTTATGTATTAACTGACTTTCCTTACTCCTATCGTTTAAAATAAAGAAACAAAGAAGCTGTCCTGGTGATGAGTAAGTACTTATTTAATTGCCGCTAGATGGCTGTAGTAATGTTTTTCCTCCCCATCCAATGTTGAGGCAACGCAATAGTTTATCGAGATGACACAACGCAGCAGTGAAATTAAAATACATCTTTATGTATTAACTGTTTTCTTTACTCCTATCGTTTAAAACAAAGAAGCAAAAAGGTTTCCTGGCAACAAACATCTAACATACGGTCTCATTTTTTTGCCACCAAATGGCCGTAGTACTCCGCATTCAATGCCTAAGCGAATTCACCTGGTTATGGATACAATGTCGCAAGATAAATATATTTATGTATTAGCTATCGTTCTCTTGGTCATATCGTTTAAATAAAGAAATACTATATTTTTTTTTTGTAATTCTTTAAAACGAACAAGTTTTAACCATGCACATAGTCATTAACCCTTCTTGGAAACTGAAAATGGTGGAGAAATGATGGGACCGGTTTTAAGTTAACATCCTATTGCAGCTGTTGGTTATTTGACGTTATGTGGTACATGATCTAAGTAAAGAACATGAAGATACCCGCGTCACCATCATACTGCAATTGCAGTGCTCTTAATACGTTTGATCAAGTAATATTTCGGGTTAAATGGAGAAATTTAATACACAAAGGTATTATCAAATAAAATCTTATCTATTGCCCAACCAGATCTACTTGCTCTTTAGTTATGTCATTGTTAGCCTTAGCCTTTAGCGTTTGCCCGCTACACTATGAAAGCGCTGCCATTACTGTTAATATCAACGACATCCTTGACTGCCCACGCTGTTAACTGCATGTCATCCTTTCCACACTACCTTATGGGTGCGCTGACTTCGTCCTTTTCGCAATACCCACTATGTATGCTACAATGCGCAGATCATTGCGCTTCATTGTGCTTTTCAGATGCAAAGGCATTATTAGACATTGGCAATGGGCAAATTCCTATTGACACTTCTAGTGGCCTCATTTCGTTCCCATAAAATGTTTTCACTTTCCAAAGTCAAAGGAAGAATTAAAATCGAAAATGTTCCTAAGTATTGGTGTAAATTACAAAAACTATGCTTAGTTAAGCGAACGAGCTATTTTAGCAGCAACTAATAAGAATGTAGATGAATTGAATGTCAGAGTAAAATTTATGGACAAATGCATTCATTTAAGTCGATTGATTCCATTACAAATCCCAATGAAGTCGTCAATTATATAATTACTAAATTCATTGAATTTGCCAGGAATACCGCTACACAATTTACAGCTCAAGGTTGACTCGGTGATAATTATGCTACGCAATCTCAATCAGCCGAAATTATGTAGAGGAACAAAATTCGCTATTAGAAAATTATGAAAAATTTTATTTAAGCTACTATAACATACGAAAGTTCAAAGATGAGGATATACTTATCCCAAGAATATCACTAATGTCAACCAACTTTCCTTTTGAATTTAAGCGTGTTCAGTTTCCGGCGCGACTTGCATTCGTAATGACCATACATCCCAAGGTCAATCGTTAGAAGTGTGTAGAATATACCTTGAATTGTATTTTCCGAATGGGCAGTTGTACATTGCGTGCTCGAGTGTCTGCAAACCATTGGCGCTATTTGTTTTCTCTCTGAAAGAAAATTGTACATTACAAAGAATTACAATAAAGTATGGTGAAATTATTTCATCGTAATTTTATTTCATTGCATGATCGTACTGTAAACGGAAGATTTTGTCTGAGTTTTTATTTCACCCTTGCGAAGCCGGGGTAGGCAGCGAGTATTCTTATATAACCAATAAAAGGTATATCTTGATTTTTCTGGGGAATAGCCTCTGAAAACCTCTTTATTCTGGATGAAAACCATACGCGAAAAAATGCTAGTGCACGAAGACGGTAGATATCGTTAAAACACACAGTTGATATCAACAGTTTTTCGTGGAGTTGAAAATTTCCGAGATATTCATTGTTCATGGTTTCCGTTTTCTAATACGGGAATTCGTTAACTCCTGGCAATGCAAAGAAACGAATTTCAATCACATAACAACCAGCTTTTAAAAGGTTTGACAATCGCTTTAGCCTAATACATTCATTTATTTTCCTACTACTCACTAGAAAGCAAGTAATAAGACTATTTTTCCTAATGTTTATTTATATTAGTGTGAAGTAGAAACCTTTAACAATAATTTGTTCCATAAATGTAGAGAAAGTCGTGTGAATGGAACACATCAGATTTATATACACGTTATGTACATTAGAGCATATACATCGATGCCCTTCTGTTTGTAAAATATGAATATTTGAGCTCTTAATTTGTCATGCTCCCGATGACAACAATAAAACTAAAAATACAGAGAGAAGGTACTCAAAATTTTGATTATAGTATTGCGATATGTATTTGAATAGTTCTAGAAATGTGGTGTTTGTTTTTGAATTTGTGTTAAACAACAATCGGAAGCTAGTAAGTAGCAAACTTCGGATTAAAACCTGAAGCCATTAAGGATTAACAATAAATTTTGTCACCAAAAATAACCCATTAAATAAAATATCTTATTTCCGTAAAGCTGATTGGAACCACTTTGATTAAAGTATTACTACTATTATGACAAATCAAATGCGTGTTTTTGTGCTATTTGCAAATAAATTATAACTATCTTCATTCTCAGTGAGCTTTGTATTACTATGAAATTAAATAAATATATGTTACATTCACCTCACTTTCTCTACGCATTTTTCAACAAAATAAGCTAAAATGCTTGCCTATATTTATTACATTTTAATCAAGACACATATTGGCATAAATGGATTTGTAAAATAATTTCATGTTAGTATAATGGAAAAAGTAATACATAGGTTTAAGTGAGAGTGAAATGTTTTAAAGATCTGCTGGGTATATGATGGCTTTGATACTCTGTTCTATTCGAATGGTCAGGAGAATAAAAAGCGAACATGACTTCCATTTAAGAAAAATATAAGTATTTGAAGATTCAATCCATAACAAGGGATATATTGGAAGTGTTGCCTTTACAAAATCTGTACCTTAACGAGATATACACAGAGTTAATTTGAACGTAGAGGATTTCACAGACTATTCGTAGAAAATGTGTGACAAACATTTAATTTGTTATGAAAATATCTTAAATATATGATATTAATCACAGCCGTTAAATGTGCTTTTGATAAAATAAACTGTTTTAAAAAAACTATTTATTAGGATATGAGAAAATTTAAATTCAAGTTATGTGTTTATATAACCTTTGCTTTTTGTTTTTTACTTATGCTGTTCACGGACCTACTCGCGCGGAGATGTTTTTTTCTAAAAGTGATTCAGGGGACCTCAAAATATGTATTTACTCTAAAATGTCATTTTATACATTTTAAATGGAATGAAATACATTCTGTAATTGCTATGGAAAATTAGTAATCGTCTTGTTAAAATAACATGAAAGATTTCTGAAATGGTCTGCTTTCGTTTCAACTTAACAGCATACTTTGGAAGTTGCATGGTGTCGTATTTGTTCCCCACAAAAGCATGGTTGATATTATTGTACATATACTGTTAATAAAGTAAAAACTATTAGCCGGCCAAGGCGAGTACAGTCCTATACCGGGGAGCGCCATTTGTACATGTAATAGCTTCGCCGCCCACCTGTACAGTTGGGAAAGCGCCAGTGATAGCTCATAATTGCATTTCCCTTGTGAATGTTAAAATCGTGTATATATTCCTACCATAAGCAATCAAATATATTCTAATATCCATCAAAATACAATAAATTTATACATCTCTATCACTCTCACCCGTGTTTGGCATTATTCCGTGATATCTCCCTCACTTGCCTTGTCGGTCTCCGATCCAGTGTCCGTTTCTTCTCCCGATTCAGTTCTGGATTGATTATCATCCATTTCCACATGTTTCGTGAATATTTTACACCTTCTAAACCGAGTTATTTTAGTCATTTGTGTTATTGACCCAATAGCATTCTAAGAAATTATGCTCCTTGAGCTACGTTCTCGAAACTGAAACACAATTAATTTGCTTCTTACTTAATTTCAAGTGAATAAGGATACTTATTTATCTTACCATTATCTTTTTAAATGTTAATAGTTTCCTAAGCATCAAACGCTATTGATGTCCTTCTTGCAAAAGTTTAATAATTTTCACAGCGTAAGGATTTCTTTTTAACCCCTTAATACTCCTGATACTTTCTTCTAATGACACACTCGTCCAAAACGACTTGCATTGCCCCACCTTCTTCAAGCCGGCCCTCCTTTTTGATCTTGTATATCGTTGTCTTATTCTAACCGTTACAAGCGACAACAAGTTCATTAGCATTTGTAATAGATATTTACTGGGCTTCTTTCTTCTCTTCGTCACAGTCCAGTATTCACTACCATTTCAGACAGTTCTCATTAACACTGTTTTGATCTAGTTCAACATTCAGTGAGCCTTTACTTATTCACCATCACTTCACCAGCGCAAACCAGTTCAGTTCCCCGTCACTTTCCTTTCTTCACGACGTAGCTGTGTAATGAAGTGTGCAAGGCACAACTTCTTTGGTTGGTTCACCTGCTGAGGAGTAGAAAACATGTCTCTTAGTCCCTCGCAATACTTAATCAGTTCACAACTGCAGTAAAACCTCGCTCGGAGAAAGCGCTACCCGCACCAGAAACGCACTAACAGTCATTTGAGAAAGCTCGTTTATATAAATGCTGGAAACTACCAAAGAAAGCTTTCGAATATTCTAGAAAGAAAGGGAAGAGTAACTTTCAGAGTATTAGGTTTATCTGGCGACAGCTTTTGATGTTTATTTATCTTGCATATTGCCCAGCGCTGACCTCTCACCTTGGGCCATTGCCGCTACGTTGCATTATAACTAGCTAATCATAAACATAATTTATTGCGAATCTGTTTGAGCCAATGTACGGAATTATCATTAGAGAGCGGGTTTTCAGCGACAATTGACTTTCTGTTCATGGTTAAAACAACTCCAGCAATGCAGAATATTTGCTGTAAGGGAAATTATGTTCTGCTAAATATTAGTATTTATGTTTTTCTTCTCAAGTGTATCGATTTGTGTCATTTGTAACCAAGAGAATATTGTCTAATTACATACATGAGGGTACGTTTTTGGATATTAATAGTTCTAGAGATGCTCTTTTTATTGGTTTGTCTCTCAATTTTTACTATCCGGCGATTGGAAGGTCTAGCAGATCTTTGCTCCCTTTTCTCCATGATAGCATATTGTAAGTGTCGTATTAGCACAATAATAATGATTTTGGAGGAAGAATATTTAATTGGATAGTTTTAACTCCTTATTTTATCTGTTTGCAATTACTTATAAAACCCCTTTTTTGGTAACGATGACGATGATGGTCTTGACCTTAATCCACCTAGATACCAAAACCTGTACAAATGAATACTTTGTAACAACAAATGAATTGTATGAAAAATTCTTGTTACTGTGAATATTAAATAGTTTAAAAATATTGTATTTCAAATATTACTGATCATTTTATGCGTGATTGTTCAAATTTAAAGTACTCAACACTCTTTTGTCTTCTGCCTTATTTTTCAGCTACCCAAGCAACTACTGAGCGCGGTGTGGTGGAGTGGTCAATGATATTTCTCTCAAGGAGATCTGAATTGCCGGCTGAGGGTAAGAATTATTCAACTAGATTGTTACTCCCTCTATAGAGTCCGCAAATGTCGGCAATAATGAATTTGGGTGAAAATAAGATAAAAATAACGAAAATTGAGACATGAATAACTGGGGAAAGCCGTTTAAATTTTAAAACATTTTAAAAAAAAAGTTCAATGTATAAAAATGTAATGCACGTAAAAGTTAGAGGCAGCGCCATACATAGAAGAACGCGCCAAAGAGTTGTGAGTGCGTGGAATAAACATCAAAATACATACATATTGTAAAATTTAGAATTATAGTTAACAAGAAATGAATTGGCTGGCTTCATAGCTCAGTTGGTAGAGTTCTTGTTTGCTATGCCAGGGGTTTCGGGATCAATTTTCGGCTGGGGGATGGGGAATTTTTCTCTAGCCTAGATATTCCTTATCCTTACCAGAGTCTGGAAATATGAGTGTGTGTGTGTGTGTGTGTGTGTGTGTGTGTGAGAAAGAGAGAGATCTAACGACAAACATGGAAGCTACGAAATAAGTCCAAGATATCAGTACAGGCAATACGCTCCAAAGGCGAATGCCATCGATATGAGCATGCAGTTAAAGGCGAGATATATGTGGAACAAAAGCTTTTAATATGAACAATTCTATTTTAATTTCAATTTATTAGTTATTCATTTAAAACAATTTCATGTGTTATACCACAAATCAGTACATGAATCTATTTGAAATTTCGCGTCGAAATGGCAACAATAACAGTACAGCTAGTGTACCAGCAAATGGTACACTAGCGTCCAGCACTAGTGTACCATTCTGGTACAATATAATATGGCAACACGTTTTTACACTCCACACTACACATAGACACTTGTTAAGTAGTTCGGCGTTTTGCCGCGTGAGCTGCATTTGTTTTTTTTTTTTTTTGTTTTTTTTCCGGGGCTACAGAGGTTGAAGCTGTCTATCAGTCTCAGGTTGAGGTGCTTTACACACAGGCCTTCTCAGAGTGGAGCGGTATGTGTTTTTCATATGGTGTGACTCGTCGTGAATTCTTTATCGTAAGGGCTAAACTGATCTCTTTTGTGTTACGTGGTTCATGATTGCTTAGTGAAACGAATATTCAAATTCACTTGGGTGTTATTAAAAGGTTAAATGTCATGATTTCTCATTTAGATATTTTGTTGCCAGTTACGTGAAATAGTATATCATATTACGATGTTCTACAGTGTATTTCACTGATTTTCACATTTTTTAAAAGTTAAATTATGGGGAACTTTGTAATCACATTTCGAGTTGAATAGGAATGTAACTATATTACGCACATTATTATTTTATTGTATACTGTTATTGTTAAAACTCTCACTAGCACAAGGACATCGAGAGTTTGAAGTAATAAAGTTTGTTCTGCATTAATTGGCATAAATAAACTAGTACATTATTCTAAATTGGAAAGCCATCTTACTACTTATATATATAATAAGATATATTATTGTCTCCGAGGTACATTGAGATTATTATGAAGAATCTTCAGAGCTCCTTATAGCAATCAAACCGAGGTCAGCTACGCCATAAAATGTATTCGATACCCCAAAGTGAAACAAATATTTTTATTGCCTCAAACAAAGATTAAAAAGAAATTACTGATCAGTTTACAAGTATTTTGGAAACTTTTTGAAGTACTTTTAGATTACTCTTTCTATTTTTACTTTCTCTAGCCCCGTATGTACAACGTATATAGTGAACTGTGAAGGTACTGTATTCCACCCAAAAATTCGATACCGAGATTTCACCGGAAAAAAACATTTTTACTAAAAGGTCCATGTGCGTGCGTCTGAGGACAGTATAGCTCAAAAACGAAAATATCGTGAAATACCAAACTTGGTATTTAGGTTTAGTATCTTCCAAGGATGCGACAGGAAGATCTTCAAAAAAATTCCTTCAACACAAATACCCTTTACATGATAAATTACAAAAAAATTCTTAAAATGGCTGTAACGATGTTGATTACAATCCCATATATGAAAGCTATTTACATCCCTAGTAAAATACATATCTTGAATTTTCTGGGAATAGTCTCTGAAGATCTCTTTGTTCTGGATGAATTTTGCTGAAATTTTCTTAACTGCTAAACCGTAAGAGATAGAAACCTTACTACACAAAAATGTAGTTCTCATCAAAATACACATATTATTTCCTATAAGTTTTTGTTGTGGAGATAACCGTTTCCAAGATATTTCTTGTTATTGATTTCAATTGTGAAGTACTTATTCTTTTCTCATACAGGAAGTGTCCGTTTTACTTTTTTTCTACTCCTGGGCAACCAAAGATGCGATTTATGTTGACAATGCAAACGATGGCTTAAAACATTTGAGTAACACTTTGGCATAGCATTCCTTAAGTTGCGTTCTATCTATCAGGAAATAAGTAATAAGAACAGTCTACTAATGTTTCTCTCGATTAGCATTGTTTAGAATGAAGAATAATCTTTTGTAGGATGTCTGTAGAGCAGCTAGAGAAAGTCATGTGAGTGTAACACATCAAATTCTGGTGCGAATAATCAAGAGGAATGACAGAAGGATTTTTTGAGACTCAGAGCAAATGCGTGACTAATATTTTCCGAATATTAACATTTTGGTATTTGGAGACAGTTTTTAATTAGTAGAAGGAACTGAGATGGGAATCTTAAAGGGGAATACCGTGCTAATCTCGACTCCTGATTGCACAGTGGTTTATTTCAGGTAAAGGCGGTTTCTTGTGATGCTGGTTAATTATTGGATACGTCCCTGTGTCACTGCGGATTGTTAGTTGGATCCTGGTACACTAATGAGCCGGTACACCCACGCTGTACTACAACGTCTCTTGAGCATGAATAAGTTTTTGGTTCCTCTTGTTTTTCAGTTTTATATAATAATGACAACCTTAGTTATGAACATGACGATGCTCATTGTGGTCGAAATATGGTTGCAAAGTAGTTTTTACAGCAATGTAGCTATAATGCTGATAATTTTATTGCAGTAATGATAAACATGTTGCATCCATAAAACCTACTACCTCCGTTCCAAAGTATGGTATGGAAACATGTCATTTATACTGTGGAAGTAGATTATGTAATACAACCATGCATTCTGACGTAATTTCATTTGTATTGATGCACATGAAATAATTATGGAAATAACAAAAGAATGATAATCTTATGTATGTAGACGAGAGTGGTTCTAACTATGGCTACCAAACAAACATTTTTTGAAGAAAAGTTCACTCTCAAGAAGGTTGGCATTATACATTTTGGATAGTCGAGTGTTATAAACCTTGGTATTCCTAAATATATTGTATACATTCGAGTAATTTAAGATGCATGTATAGTTAAAAATATAAGAACAAAAAGTGCAAGTAAGAGTTAATTGACGAATTTTGTACCACACACGCCATTGTAATACACGCAAAAGGGGATTATCATTTTAATCAAGCTTGTAATATGTTATAAACTGTGTTTGGGAAGAAGAATATTTTAACATCTGCAATGTATTAGTAGACTTCTACGTTATTGGCTTAATTAAGGAAGCCACTAAAAGCAATTATTGTTACAATTTGCTCCTGTTCATTACATTTGTAGGTATATATTTTAAAGTAAATAAATAAAAGATATCAGCAGAAACTTACCCAATGTCATTCAGTAGCTAAATCTCCTTGTATCACACGACACCTAGGTTAATTCATGCTCAAATAAATACACAAGTATTTAAAGGCTAGCCGGACAAACGACACAAAACCTGACTTCAAGCTACTGAACGAGCAAGCATTTGTGTAGTGATTGTTGAGGTGAACCAAGAGCTTACCGCCAATCCTGGTAATCCAGGTAAGCCAACCTAGCGTGGCTCAATAGCAGATAACTGTTGCCCACCCTAGTTACCACCACAATACTGTTCAACAATATGGTATAGATATGTCAACATTTAAAGTATTGGATAGGCTATCTGCAGGTCAATTTATATTGTGTTCTATTATATGGTGCTCATAATAATCCATTTTCTTCCTAAGTATTATGTTTATAATGATACATTTATTAGACATTGTCGCGAACAAAGTTTCGCGACGTGGAGGATAACTATTTGAGAGTGGTGAAAGGAATGCATGTGGTAGATCATTAATAACAACGGTACTTAAATTAAGCTATGTAGAAAAAGATTAAACACTTTGTTGGTTGCCAATATTCGGTATAAAAAGGTGGGGGACTGCAATATATTCCATTAACCCTGGCCAATATCATTCTGACAACTGGGTTTACTAATACAGAGCCTTACCTTAAGAGATGTGTCTGGGCGAGGCGAGAGATGAAGTGGTCGACGATGTTGAGCGGTCGAGCCCGGAGCGACGCACTAACGAACCAGAGGTTCCCCGACTACGAAGACCTGCTGGTCGGATCTGCAGTCCCTTATATAAGTCTATCGGCATCCTGAAAGGGCTTTCCAATGTGGTGGCCATACTCCTAATATGGAGAATGAACGCCCTGAATAGCTAATCAGCATCCAAATTTAAATGTTCTAGAATATCAGATGTGAGGTCAAAGAGCAAGAGTTTCTCATGACAATGTGCGAATTTGCACGCAGCCCAACTAGAGTTGCTGTCATCGAAAAGTCCACTAGGAGTACCATCGGAAGCGACTTGTCACTTCCAACCTGTAACTTAATCATCTTATAACAATGCTTGTGTTTTTCCAAGAATATGTAAGAATGAAGTCCCAATTAATTCAGATTAATTAATTCTTAATTAATAACTAATTACTAAAACAATATAAGTTAAACTATCGCCAATGACACCATGGCAATATTACAACACAATTATAAAGGAGTAGCACAGTACATCAAGTTCGATACAAGATGGATATTGTAGTTTATTTCTGGTACATTTTGCTACACGACCTGTTACGCAGGTCATTAGGCAAGTGTTCGTTGTGCTGTTTCTACTGCTTCTGGTTTACAATGAAGGGACTGACACAATGCACCTTGTTGCTGAGGCTGTCTATTTACTTTCTCTACACGTACTATGTATGTATTGTACAGAGAAGGTATTGCATTCCACCCAAAAATTCGATACCGAGATTTCACCGGAAATATACGTTTTAAGGTCCTCAGTATAAAAAATTTGGAGAAAGGTCCGTGTGTGTCCGCGTGTCTGAATACGATAACTCAAAAACGATATATATATATATATTATTTTAGTAGTGTTTGATGCCCGTTTTTACGACTTACGGCATCAAAGGCGATGACACTGGTGATAGATGGAATGAAGATGGAGCCCTGGTGGAATGCGATGGCGGGGGAAACCGGTGAACCCGGAGAAAACCCGTCCCTGCGCCGCTTTGTCAACCACAAACCTCTGGTCACGGCGCGGCCCAAAACTTCGTATATATAAGTTTAGTACCTTCCAGGGATGCAACACAAAGCTTTTCAGAAAAATGCCCCCACCCCAAAACACCCTTTACATGGAAATATTTTCGAAAAGTTTGATTTTCTCAAAACTGGCTGTAACGATTTTGAATAAAATATCGTATATTAAAGATATTTACATGACAAATAAAAGTTATATGTTGAACTTTCTAGGGAAAGCCCCTAAAGACCTCTTGGTTCGGATGAATTTTGGTGGATTTTGCATAATTGTTTAATTATAACACATAGGCACAAATTTACTACACAGATAATTTAGATCGCTTTAAAACACAGAATTTGTCATATTTTTTCGTGGAATTTACCATTTCTGAAATATTTCAAGTTAATTGTTTCACATTTTAAATACTTAAAAATTTCTCATACTTTTCTCTTATCTCAACACAATATAAATAGAAGAACAAGCATAGGTAAGAACTATTTGTTGAAACATGTATAGAGGAAGTCATGTGAATATAAAGCATCAACGGCAGATGCCACTTCTTCCTTTCCACCCCTATTTTGTTTCCTACTTTCCTTTGCACGCATGTACAATGTACATCGCAAATACAGAAGGTATTGTGTTCCAATCAGAAATTCGCTACCCGGATTTCACCGGATATACATTTGTAATGGCCCCTGAAGCCCTCACCTTCCAAAACAAATGTTTAGAAAACGATCAGAATACGTGGGTTTGGATTTGTCTGTGTCTGTCTGTCTGTTGACAGCATAACTGAAAAACGAAAAGTCGCGTGGATATCAGGTTCAATATCTTCCAAGGATGAAACATGAGGATTTTAAGGAAAAATCTCCCTCTCCGAATGAGCCTTTACATGGAAAATTCTTCGATAATTTTTTTTTTTTTTTTTTGTAAAAATGATCTAAAGATTTTGTTTAAAATGCCATATATTTAAGATAGTTTCGTGACAAATGAAATGTATTTTCTGGGAATAACCTCGGAAGAGCTCTTCATTCGGGATAACTTTTATATATCTTGAAAGCCTTAAGGGATGGACACAAACATAGAACCTCTTAAAACAAACAACTTATGCCACATAAACTCTTTGTAGAGTTAACTGTTTTCAAGATGATACTTGTTATTGATTTTAGTTTTAAGTATTTAAACGTTTCTCAAGCGGGACAAAGTTTCTCAACATTAGTTTCTTCTCCGTTTTGTTTTACTCCCGAAAATGCATAAGAGAACCAACTTCCAATTGCTTCAAGGGCTATTCCAAGAAACTTCAATATATGCATTTGATTTTTGGTGAAAATATACGTATATTTGTGGTGAAACTTCTATATCGAACTTCAGGTTGGAATACAATTCCTTCTCTATCTATTGTGTACATAGTAGCGGTGAAGAGAAAGTAAAGGCTATACCTATCCATTTGAGAAAGCTAACAGAAGGGGTGATAGCATGCAAAATGTGCGATAAAATGTCACAGTAATCTATGCAGTACACGGGAGCTCATTTGTATTTTGGCAATGTCCGAAGCGAGGGTAGACGCGTGGGACATAAACGTTTGTCATTTGTTATCCGAATACGACTAGCCATCAAGTGCAGCGACGTCGTCACCAGACATTTTGATTAAACGCCACTCGTTAATGCATCAGTAAAAAATGACAGCTTGTGACGTGATAGAACACCGTATTAGCATATTGTTTATTATATTGTGATGCAATGAAGTTTTCACAGAGATTTTAGGTCAATGTGTTATCATCAAGATAAATTTGAAACGATGAAAACCAGAAAAGAATGATGTGAATAACCAGCTAAAAAGGTAAACCCAGTTTAATTCGTATTTCCGTGTTAAAATCTAGAAGATTAACGTTTCCGTAAAATTAACAGCCTTTAAATTTTACCAAAAAGCTTGGTTCAAATTACCTAGCATAAACGTTATGAGGAGAAATAACATTTCAAATATCAAATCTGTTATTTCATTATCCACCCGTATTTTCTTATGTTAGGCGGCGCCGTGGGTGAATGGTTAGGCCGCTCACCTCCCATCCTGGCGGCCCGGGTTCGATCCCAAGCGCCGGCATGTTGGATTCGTGTGGTGGACAAAACGGCGTCTGATTCTCCGGGTGCTTCAGTTTTCCCGCCACACATTGCACCAATTGCTCTATCATCACCTTTCCAATCATCAATTTTGCTTAAAGTTCATATCATCCACTTTCTCATGTACCCCTCGTAACAGGTTCTCCATTCTATGGTTTCGTGTCGTTGGCCCCCGACAGGCTAAGACGGTATCAATCCCACGAATAGCTGAGCTAATTACGAAATGTTATCGTGTTACGAAACTCGTAAAACGTGTGTGTTAATAAATACACTTCAAGCTTAATTGATACTTGGTCCACAATAGCTGAAACCACCGGTTCACAAAATGCCATCCATCCTGAATCCAAAAACCTGCAACAAACATAACGACTGTATATCAAGTCGGGCCGCAAAATCTTACAAGGTACCATAGTCCTCTGAAACATGCGTTTTTTTCTAGGTATTAAATGGTAAACATCGAAACTTATGTTAATTTAACAGACTATGTTACTGAAGGACGTTTACCACAAAAAAAATTCAAAGTGCTTCCTTTATGTTGACCTGAAACCATTGGTATTCTATTGGACTGAGTGCAGGTACTTGTGTTGGTAATTGAGGACTGTGTAATGAATATTACATAAACATTTGCTTCATTTGCAGACAAATAATTTTAATTATTAAACGACACTGGAAGTGAAATATTAAATTTCTGTACATTTCAATATTTTTCTGATAGTTTCACTGTGATTGCATTGTTATGTGAATATGCATACCAAATTTCATTTAAATTAGATAAATATTTTGCAGGGTAGGTATAAATTGTCACGTTAAAGTCAATATCAAATTTTATTCAAATTTGATAAACACTTTGCAAGATATGAATTATTTCATAAAGTTTGTGTAATTAACTATAATGTATGATCAAAATGAACCACGCGCCTCAAAATTTGTGAAAAATGGATGACATGTTTAATTGTAGCTTTGAATCACTCGTAAAGAACTTTGCCTTTGATTTTTGAATTATGATAACATTTTTAACCTTTTTCCAAAAAATAATATTAATTTTTTCTTAGAATCTTATCACCTGTAGTATTGCTATATATAGTGACATTCTGGCAAATTATAGTTTTTCTAAACTGGAACGTTTGTGTGAGGAACATTTTGAAGGTGTGAAACTTTAGTTTTGAGAAAAACGGCGTTTTATAAAATGGTTTACTAGGGAATTGATGTACAATATTGTATAATCTGTAAATAACTAAGGAGCCCAAAGCAATGAGAGGACAAATACATGCTGATTTTCGTGGATTTCTAAAGGATCTAACCAATAGGTGCTATTATAAAGTGATTATGGACTTTTTGACCGATTGTAGTCGATTTCACTTCGAGGACTCGGCACGGTACATAAAAGGCATACGTGCTTATTTTCCCCGAGTGCGCGGCGCGGTAGTGTTCGGAGGGTAAAACGCAGAGAGGACAGGCTGCATGATAACGAATTTCAAGGTCACTTGTACGAAACTAATCACAAATAGAGCAATCTAAGTTCTTGCGTGCATTTGTATTACCAAAAACTTGTATTCTCATTATGGAAGAAATTAGAATGAAAGTTTATGTAGTTCAATTGAGGATTTAATGCTTATAGTGGCTTTACAGTGAACTCATTGCTTATTTTAATCTACATCTGAATTCAAATGCTTTCTGTAAAGCAATCTAATAACACCTGCCTCGGCCAAATTCAGATATTGAAGTGTGAACACATGAAAGCACAACTGATAGTCTAGTGATAGGGGTTGTTCATTTCGCGACGCAGTTATGACCGTGCAGAAAACATCAGTTGATAAATTGTGTAAAAATTGTTAGACGAGGAGAAAATGTATCTACACCTGAATTGGATATATATATGTATAGATATGTAAATATAGCAAATGTATACACACACACACACACACACACACACATAGATACACCAAATTACCAAAGTATCTGCAAATGACAAGTATACTTCTATATGCTTGGAGTTTTAATTTTAAACAATTAAGCAAATCTGAAAACTAGAAGTACGATTAAAACTATAAATTAATAGTTGATCCTCTGCTCAGTATATTACAACATTGACTTCTTACCTGGTGCACAAATAAATATTATTTTTCATCGAAACTGAAGCCCTTCTCTGAATGTTGTCAGATATGTTTGGATGAAGACTGCTTCTGGTAGTTCCTGTATATTCAGTGTAATCGAAGTATGGGGCGCTTAATGTCGACGTTGAGCTCAGTATGGGGATGCAGAAATCATTAATTTGCTTTCATTTCCTTTTCACACAAATGTAACAGGTAACATTGTTCTCAATAAAGCAGCCGTGAGTTAGATCGGAATCTTGATCATTAAAGAACAGATTAGTGTTCTCAGCAAGACTGGATAACTTGCTTTTATGGTTTGAAAATCTCTTTAGGTGGGAAATGATTATTCAAAGTTTTCATCGTATCTAAAAGACCGGAGCAAGTTTTTGGTATGTCGCTAACATCATTCAACATGTTAAGACAATGGAACAGGGCATGCTGCAAAAGAATTTTAAAATTAATGACAAAACGATCTATTAATTATTATTTGCTGCCGACCAGGTTATTATAGGAACATATCAAGATGTTGTTGCAATTTGTATAAACGTAAACTTGTGGTTGTTTTTAAGTAAGGGGGTTTAAAATAAACTTAGAAAAGCAAGATTCATGGTGGTGGAGGACCTAGAGAAAATCTTAAAATAAATGCTGATATCTTAGAAAAATGTAACTAGTATAAATATTTTAGATATATTATTCACGGATCTGGCACAAGTAAAAAAGATATAAGCTAACCGAATCTATCTTGCAACAGGGGTAATTATATCAGTGAATGAATTCTTTTGGAACAGAAGTTTGACAAGAAAAACAAAATTGAACATATAGTAGAACGCATTTTAACATTTGAGATGGGGTAAGTTGGACTATAAGTGAAAAGAGCCAAAGAAATGTTGACGACACAAATGAATGGGCTGAAAAGGAGCATAGGACATCGAGTATTCAAAATACCATGATTGATTATATACGAAATGATTCAGAATCAACAGTGATATACTAGAGCCAACAACTTAAAAATGGTATAGGGGCGTAAAGAGAAGAGAGACGACAGATTTGCGTATAAGGTTATTACCTAAATAACTTCTGGGAGAAAAAGCCGACGAAGGACACTCTTGACTTGGATGGATGAATGAGGTCAGTAAAGACATGCAAGTGCCAAAAGAGAGTGTACATCACATTCAGAAGTTATTTTACCTTCCAGCAATAATTAGATATCTATATTGGAAATTCCCTTACCAGAGAATCGTAGTGAATTTTCAGTGTGATGATGTTAGTGAGGAATTATTGTTCAGGATTCATGTATTGTTCGACCTCTCCGTGGATGCAAATAGACGTCCAAGCTGGCCTTGTTGGATGGTATGATATTTACTGAATATGTTCAAATCATCAGTCTTAAGCTAAATAACTATCAGTATTCATCCTTGACTTAAACTAATTCATGAAAATATGTTTTTGCACATGTAATAAAAATATATGTTAAAACAACTATTGCAGTTTCAAATAAATCTACAAAAAACCTACAAAAAATGGATGTGACAAATTCTGTGTTTTAATGAGATCTACATTTTTTGTATAGCAAGTATTCGTATATCTCTTACGGTTTGCCAGTTATGCAAAAGTAATCCAGAATGAATAGTTCTCCAGAAAATTCAATATATACATTTCAATTATGATAAACATGTCTTAAACATAAGTTATTTTAATCAAAATCGTTAGAGCTATTTTTGAGAAAATCAAAATTTGAAAATCTTTATATCGCATCCTTGGAAGATACCTAACTTAAATACCAAGTTTGGTATTTAACCGACTTTTCGTTTTTGAGCTATGCTACCCACATACACAGACACAAACACAAACACGGACCTTTTTTTCTAAAAATGTTTTTGTTCTCAGGGGACCTCAAAACATATTTAAGGTGAAATATCGATATCGAATTTTTTGATGCAATGTAATGCAACCGCTATACACTATGTATATAGTAGTGTAGAGAAAGTAAAATGCCTACGCTTCCTTGCATAATTCTATGTTACAAGCGGTCACATGTAGCAAAAATCTTAATATTAATATCAAAGACGATGTGGTGATTTTTATAATAAACAAGTTTAACCAATAATGATTTTCCGCTTCTCTTGCTTTAAAAAACTTGTGTTCATGGCGTCGAGTTATATGGAGCTTTCTATATAGTCTATGCATGATTCTCCGCAGTCTCATGCAACTTTGAATTTTCCCCGAGCAGAAGGTAGGCGAAGCTGTAACTTTAACTGGAGGTATAATAAAGTTTTAGATTTTTTTTCAACTGACAATGTCTTGTTTTTTATGACGGTGTATCAACTTTGATCTTGTCACTCCATCTACGTAACAATAGCGGCAATTTTCATTTTCTTTTCTGCTCCACCATTTCCTTTCGTTTATATTTTTCTACTTTTCATGTTGGTGATTATAATTTTTAAAGGTTTCATAAGGCTATAGAAATAACCGTTGGCCTGATGAAGACTATTTGTGTTCTTTATTTCTCTGGTAAGTGATTTTGCCTCATATATTCGGCCACCTTTTGACACAGAGTTTCCTACTAGCCGTTTAACTGAGGGTAGGCTGTGTGATATGGCTGGTATATGCTTCTTCGTGTGGATTGACTTACGAAACACGGATAAATTTAACTGCTTAATTTCACTTTGTTCAAAAAATGGAGTTTGCCGAACTTTCCACGTTAGTCGTAAACTTGATGGTTTTATAAATTGAATGTATTAGACAATTTGTATCTACACCTTGTCTTACATGTTACATTGTAATTACAATCATCACCCTGTCAGTATTGTTATCTCAGTTTACCTGACTCCCCAGCCTTTTGACTTAATTCCTTGTAATGTTTTCTACTTCTCGTTTTCTTTACCTTCCTAAACTGCTTCTTTTACTCTGCTGATAAATGTCCCTAACCTCCTCCTGTTTCATGTTTTTCTTTTCTCGTTGGCATTTTATTGTTACCTTTTGGTGCTCATTTCGCTCCCATGTTTCTGTATTGTTCCATTTAACTGCATGATCCTATGGACTACATTTCCCTACGGAACATATTGTCTATCGGCCGTGGTGTTGTCTCGTATACTCTTTGTTGTTATTGGTTTCTGTTTTCTTTCATTTTATTCATTAGATCACACAATCATTGACGCTCTCAATCATATTTTGAGACTCAGAGGACAATAAGAAATAATCTTGACTAGAGAAACATATTCACCCAGCTTGGAATCCAACCCGTACACATTGCACAGCAGGCAGGCGCTCTGTCAACTGAGCTACGGGGTATCCTACATGTTGTACCTCCTCCTTACATTTTTCTGTGCATTCTGTTTGATACATTATTTATATAGACTTCTCTCACGTAACTCACATGCTTACTTCTCTTTTGCTTTCAAGCCTTTCATATATAAACTACTTCCATATTTATCAATGCTTTTCCGCTCCTTTTTTCCCTACTACACTGTCAATGTCCTTTTCTCTACCCTGTTCCAATTTTTACTTCCCTGCTTGGTTTAATAATTTCTTATTTTATAACTTCGCATATGTCCTGTTTTTCTATATATTTTATCTTAGCTTTCACTTTTTTAAGAAATCCGTTCTTGTATTTTCCAGTAAATTTATTCCATTTCTCTTTCTTTCCCATGTAACCGACTATATAGATCCGTTTTACTGTATCATGCATTGCATTTTTTGCAGCACAATGCATTGCTTTAAATTTTCTCCTTAAATTTTTATACATTTACACCAAAAGTTTACGAAGATTATTAAATGTAGCCAAGCGTTTACCTTCATATCTCATGCCACCGAATTACGAAAATATCAACACAGCGTAGCCATAATGCTGGTTTTATGGGTGTGTGTCAATAGCTGCATTTTTAAAAACATTCCAAAGACTCATTTGCCGCTTGTGGTAACAGGTGAACCCATTGCTGCGCATACTAATACTTTGTACGTCTGTCCATTACGAATAAAATATATAACTGACAGTGTTCAATAATTTCAAGCTAATCTTCATGAATCCCATTTTCTTCCATAGCTCCTTTAATAATTGACAGAGTATCTTCACCGGGATATTACTAATAAGTTGCATTTCTTCACCATAAATGTTACTATTGCATGCGTTCAAACCTCACCACTGGCCATAGAGTTTAGATGTACACTAGTTTATATATTTCAAGGAATATAAATGACTGATCTTATGGTATAGAGAAGGATTTCGTGCCTGTTTATAATATCCTCTATGGATGAAGTAAGATTCTTGCTAATATTTTTATATGTGAAATTCCTGTATCTCTATGTGGCACTCATCCAGGCAATGAAGTTTCCTTTTCAAGAAGGGTTACCAACTCTGTTATCGAGAGCTTATGTGAAATTCATGGCTCTATATTATAAGTAGTGACTTAATTGTTAAATAACTAGTTGCGATGAATAATTACTAGGTAACAGGAAAGTTACAGTGGTAAAAAACAAACAACTAGCTCAAAATAAACAGTAGTGTAGGTAATTAAGTTACGAGAAACTTAGTAAACAGGGACTCCTTTAAGCTCAATAGGTATTCATGAGAACTTTAGTTTCCAGATTTAAATGTTGTGTTGAATAATAGCACGTAGACCATTTATGAGAATTATCAAAGGGAAAAAATGTTAGGATTGAACAGTCAAAGAAAATGATGAAAGTTTTAGATGATAGTATTAAGGGTAATATTTGGCAATATAAACGTAGCAACTATAGTAGAATAATCAGTAATAACCGGAAATTAAGATAATAACCTCTTTATTGCCGGAAGTATTTTTAGCTTCAAACAGACAGGATACATGCTAGGACCTCGTTCAAAACAGCCAAAATTGACCAAGCCTTGGCACATACTTAATGGAAGTACGTGTACTAAGAGATAAGATTCTTTGTAAGGTCACAGGTTCTAACCCAGTGGGAAGTGATGGATTTTTTGAGCGCAAAAATCTTAGCTTGGCTTCCTTCGGAAGGAAGGTACAGCCGTTTGTCCCGTGTAGTAAATTTAGATTTATAGGTATGATAAAGAAGCCTCTGGGCAAAATTAAGCGTTTTCATTCCCAATATAGAATAGGGCGCTCAGGACCGCAGTAGATATAATTTGCATATTTACCAGTGCCTTGTAGTTCAAGTATAAATAGTGTATTAAAGTGCTGCTGATGTTATATGCAATGACATAGTTTCATGTTATCGATACTCAACGACTAATATATTTTGGAGGATGGCTGCAGAAATAGGAACGTCTATTCTTGGTTGCTTTCTTCTTTCTTTGGAAACTTGCGACCTGACCTACATTTAGCTAGTTGTTTGATCTAACGAGACGAAGTTAGGGGTCTCTAAGAGAATATACCGAATCTCTCCCCGTCTCTTTTGTCGCTGTCTCGAGAGCCCATCAAGATTCGTTTGAAGAGCTTCAGTGACTATAAGTTGATTGTGCTGGTCTCTCAGGTATATCTTTGAACCTGCAGTAGAAAATGCTTGAGGCAGCTCCAGGAACTCCGCGCATCAATGATCTGCAGTTCACAACCAATGCTTCTTCACTTCATTTGTGAGAGTAATGAAGTAAATAAAAGGAAAACTGAACAGAAAAAGAAATATTATGTCATAACTAAAGCAGCAGCGTATATAGGAGGAAGTAAATTGGATTACAGGTAACAGGAAAATATTTCTTCTATTTTCCAACTCGTAATCTTCTACTGTAGCAGTGTGATGGTGTGAACGATAAGTAATGGCCGGGTTTTTATTGTCTCTACCAGTACGTTGTGGGCAGGGAAAATATCGTATTCCACCAAAAATTCGATATCAAGGTTTCATCGCAAATACACAAGATGCATAGGGCACATTTTTACTTTCTGTACATGTACCGTATATATAGTGTAAAGAGAAGGTATTGTATTCCAACCAAAAATTTGAAACCGAGATTTTACAGAAAATATGTGTTTGTAGGTTCCATGAATTCGAACTAAAACCTTTTTGGAAAAAAGGACTATGTGCCTGTGCATAGCATAAACTAAAATTCTGTTAAATACCAAGCTGACATTTAAGTTCAACATTTCCCAAGAATGTTAAAAAGATTTTTAGAAAATGCCCCCCACATCTTTTGAATTCTTTTCTCAAAAATGGCTCTGACGAATTTGATACATGCTAAGATGTTTTTATGCTAAATAGTATATCTTGAATGTTTAAGGAATAGCCTTTGAAGTCCTGTTAACTCTGGATGACTTTTTCAAAATTGATAAACCACATATGATAGAGAAAATCTTACTCCAAAAAGTGTAGAAATCATTAAAACATACAATTTATGTATAATACATTTCTGTGTGACATTAACCGTTTCCGGCATATTCATAAGTTCCAATTTTAAATATATTTTTCAAACGGAAAATCGTTATTTTTCTTTCAGTGGGTTAAGCAAAGAGGGCAGAATCTCATTACATTGCATAAGTAACTAGCTCTTGACTGTTGCTTTATTGCTTTCCCTTATGTCCGAATATCTACAAGGATAAAAGTATGTCAGCATAAGTAATACGTAAAGTAGAGAGAAAAATAAGCTTTTGTAAGAATTGTTTGTTAAAGCATAATACTAAAATTCATGTAATGAAATACTTTTTACTTTTTCTACACGTACTGTGTACATAGTAAAATAGAAAAGGTTTGGTATTCCACCCAAAAATTCGATTCCGAGATTTCAACGAAAATACATGTTTTGGGCCCCTCTGATCCAAAAAAAAAGAATCATTTTTGGGAAAAGGTCCGTGTGTGTGTGTGTGTGTGTGTGTGTGTGTGTGTCTGTGGACAGCATAGTTTAAAAACGAAAAGACCGTTAAATACCAAACTTGGTATTTAAGTTTGGTATCTTCCAAGGATGCAACACGAAGGTTTTCAAGAAAATCCCCCACCCCAAACTACGCTTTACATGGAAAATTTTTCGAATTTTTTTTTTCTCAAAAACGGCTCTAATGATTTTGATTAAAATCTCTTTTATTTAAGATATTTACATGCCTAAGAAAATGTATATCTGTAATTTTCTGGAAATAGTCTCTGAAGACCTCTTTATTCTGTATGATTTTTTCCTGAATTTTGCATAGTTGGTAAGAGATAGTCAAAAAGTTACTACATAAAATGTAGATCACGATAAAATACACAATTTGTTATATACATTTTTTCGTGGAGTTGATCGTTCTTTAGATATTCCTTATTGTTCAGCTTAAAAAAACATTTTTCTTATACAGGAATTTGTCAACTTCTGTTCATACAACCACAGTGACATAGCAACCAACTTTTGACCATCACTTTAATTTGTGGCATTCCTTTATTTCGGTTCTACTTACAAGGAAACTAGTAATAAGACTATTTCTGCTAATTTTTCTCAATTAGCATGCAGCAAAAAGAAACATAAGCTTTTTAATAATAATTTGTTGCAGAGATGTGGAGAAAGTCACGTGAATGGAACACATCATATTTTTTCTTTTGTTTTTATTGTATATAAGATGCTGTCTGCCTACAAATGGTGAAGGAGACAACCAAAAACTAGGAACAGATCTTAATGCAGTAGTACGTACATGCTAGGATGAAAGAAGGTGAACGTGCCAGTTCTTATAGACAGTTGAAGGGGTTGGGGGAAGAGCTGCTGCTGCACGGATCGAGCGCCCGTTCCTAACATGACCCCTGACCTATTCGCGCGAAAACAGGGACACAAGCGTAAACTTAAAACATATGAAATGACCGTCCCTCGTTAGCAGATGGATCATGCTCTAAGAGAAAGCGAGGCGAAGAAAGCAAAAAGCGATAAGAAAGCTTAGTACACATATAAATCCGTTAAGCCAAAGAATATACGAGAATCCTGGGCTCTTGCTTCCACACATTTGTCACGTACTTTCTCCACAAGAGCAAAATGGCTCCTTTCCAGCAGCCACTCTCAACAAGTTTTCTCTCTTATTCATTGTTGTCTCAGTACCTTAAAACTAAATAAATCTAGAAAGTTCAATCAATTCAACATTTGTGCTTTATAAATGTATCAAAAATGTATATTACCAACATATTGTGATTTTGCACCAAATCATTGTACCTATACCATGCTACCATGTATTCAATGCTTAACCTCAAAAACATGCATTATCCATCTCAGTACTCTAGGCAAACCACAAGAAAATAATTTAGCTATTAACTACTCAGATAATCAAACATATTAGGAGTGTATGTAAAATGGGACGTTCACATTCATTAATTAAACAAAATATGTGCTCCATTTACAAAACTTTCTCTACATCGCTGCAACAATTTATTGTTAAAAAACTTATGCTTCTATTTACTTCATATTAATCCAGGAATAAAATAGCAGAACTAGTCTTATTACTTGCTTCCTTGTGCATAGAAGCGAAAAAAGAGAGTATCATAGGTTAAAGTGATAATCAAAACTGGTTGCTATGTGACTGAAGTTCCTTTGTTTGTATGGACAGGAGTTGACTAATTCCTGTATGAGAAAAAACAGTTTTTTAAAGCTGAAAACAAAAGCAGGGGATATCTCAAAACCAATCAACTCCACGAAAAAAAATGTATATGACATAAATTGTGTGTTTTAATTGCTCTACAGGTTTTGTGTGGCAAGTTTTTGTCCATCTCTTACGGTTCAGCACTTATGCAAAATTCCGTAAAATTCATCTGGAATAAAGTAGTCTTCAGAGGCTGTTCCCAGAAAATGCAATATATACATTTTATTTGTCAGGTAAATATCTTTAATATACGATATTTTAATCAAAATCGTTAGTCATTTTTTAGAAAATCAAAATTTTCGAGAAATGTTCCATGTAAAGGTATTTGTGGGTACAGGAATTTTCTTGAAAATCTTCGTGTCGCATCCTTGGAAGATACTGAGCTTAAATACCAAACTTGGTATTTAGCGGTCTTTTCGTTTTTGAGCTATGCTGTCCACAGGCACACACATACACATACACAGACACGCACACACACGGAGCTTTTTCACGGACCTTTTTCCAAAAATGTTCTTTTTTTGGATTCAGGGGGACCCAAAACATGTATTTCCAGTGAAGTTTCGGTATTGAATGTTTGGGTGGAATACAATACCTTCTCTATACACCATGCACATAGTACTTATAGAGAAAGTAATAAATTAAATAGTTCCTGCTTTAATGCGTCACATAACTCAGATTATACCTGAAACTAAAAAGAAGTCTACTTTAGTTATTTATATTCTATAATGGCATATGGGATTACTATTAGGTAAATCAGTGGGGTGGGATACTACCCATAAATGTTAAAAAAAAGAAAAAAAATAGGAATAATGTGGGAGACTATTCAAAAACCAAAAGATATTATCATTATCGGAACAATACCCGTGCAAATTCATGCAAATTATGATAAATTGTACACTCAAAGACATAAACAATACGCCTGGAAATACTTATCGTAAGACGGAGTCTTTTTGCCGACTCCGACCATTTCTCTCACCTTTGCTAAGCGTATTAGACAGGTCACATTACTTAAGGGAATGGGTTGAACATGAAACGTAATTTGCGACAAATGAAGTTCTGAGTTGCGAACTGGTGATCCCTAAACTCTCTGGTTGGACAATTATCCACCTCTCTCACTGAGTGTTACAAAAAGAGGTTAATCTTTTCTCTGCACTACATATGAAGCTCTAATGCCAAGGTAAACAAACTTAATATGCTTTATATACCTACAAGTCAAACTGTTCTGAGGGATCGTCGAGCGGGGCTGAAAAGTGAATCGATTTTCATTTTTTTACTCGCGTGAGATGTTGCACCAGAATGGCACCAATGAAAATCTTGTAAAGGCCGTAGTCCCCATCAAACGTTCACGTTTCCAGCAAAATTACAGCGCCGGGTGTATCTTTAATGCCTTTGCGCATACTACTCGCAAGATCAACATGGATATGGAACCAGACCCAAAAAGAAAGTTAAAGCCACCAATGCACACACTAACTTTATATGAAAGTCAATTTTATGTAGGAACCAAAGCTTATAACAAACTACCAGCCCAAATCAGAAGTATAAGGAAACAATCAGAAGTAATAAGAAATTGAAGAGCTACTATTGGACAAAGCCTACTTATTCAATAACAGAGTTAATGTGTGAGCGTATATTCATTCAATTTATGCAAATGAAATATGTATAAATGTAGTTGTACTTTCTTTATAAA
This sequence comes from Hymenopus coronatus, assembly GCA_030762935.1. NCBI lineage: Eukaryota > Metazoa > Arthropoda > Insecta > Mantodea > Hymenopodidae > Hymenopus > Hymenopus coronatus. Next base: position 84,156,695 of record CM060888.1, on the reverse strand, counting down.
GAATGTCTGAAAATATTTTATTATATCCTATTTTATAGTCTTAGCAAATATAGATTTTATGTAATTTGTAAATTAGTTCATTGTTGCTTGACAAGTCACGTTACAGAGTTTTTACCCGACTGATTTGTAAGCGTTTTGTGACAAAGCATCTTTCTTATCGCATCTGCGTAAGTGAATACATATACGATCGGCAGGCACAGCATCGAAGCCCTGCAATAGCTTTGTGTCACCTGCATGTAATTTACGCGTGCCAAATCATCGAGAGTCATGCATATAAACGGGGCTTTCAGGCTCGCACAGTTCTATTTGGAGAGAATCAAAGAGTACAGTTGAATTAGAGGATCGTCAATTGTCTGCGTAAATTGAAGTGACGAGCTAAATTGTGCTACCGCATTGGTATAAAGACAATATATTGAATCGGAATTTGAAGCAATATGGCGATATTGTTAAAATTTTATGATGAATCTATGGTTCTAAAATCTTTGTTTCCGAGTTCGAAACCATTTTTACTTAGTTTAATCATATGCACAATTTATGAAATATAAGATAGCGTATCGCATTAGATTCTGTATTACCTCAAATGTCCAAAATGACCTTAGTCGGCAAGAATATAAGCATCAGTTCCGTCGCAATGAACCCCGTATAAGCGGATGTTTCCTTGGAGAAGTCCTCATAGTGAGAATATAAGAGCTTCAGTTCTATCTTGCATTTATCCACCCTATTTACCCTCAAAGCTTCCCTCCTTACTTTTCGCTATGAATACCACAGTTTAAATCTGTGTTTTTACAGTTTTGTTACACACATTTTATAATTTCGTGATTCTGTTAATAGCGTATATTTAATTGTTTTTTATCAACTTCGGCATGTTAGGCCTTAAGGGCTGTTCCGATACGAAGGGAATTTATCCATCTAGTTGTAGGTTGGCCATCATCTCTTGTGGGTAATTTAAAATTTGTTTATTGATTTTATAATCGTCCATTCATAATATGTGATTATGTCACTTAGATTTATTTCAATACTTTTAAATACAACTTTATGTTTAAGTTATTTCTGATTTCATTATTATTTACTTAACTGAATAGCGTAAGAATAGCAACACATCTTAAAAACTTTATCTCGTTTGTTGCAGTTTTCCTTTTGTCAGACATATTGACTACCTAATTTATGGAGTGAAATTTTTACTGCTACCGGTCAAAAAATCTAAATTTGCTTTTTATTGCAAATAATTGTTGGGGTGTTTGGGCAACTACAGATAATCACATTTAGCTGTCTTCCCTTTCGTTCTCCACAGCCATTTAAAGATCGTAGAATACCTCTTTCTTAGCATACTATTTAATTAATTATCTCAAGACTTCATTTTCACACTTTCAAAATATTCTACGCGTCTCAGTTTAAATGTAGATAAAATGTCCCAGAATGTATAGACATATATTAAAAATGAATACATTTTCTTACACTAAAAGTAATTTTTCAAATATATTTTAATGAAAACATTTTCAATTTTAAAAATAAATTTCTAACTTCCATTTCTTCAGATTTTGAGGCGCATGAAACATTTTAATTATGCCCACATTTATATTTACATCATTCTATTTATGAAATAATTTATCCAATGTGAATGGAATTTGGAATTTTTATTAATATAATAATACAATCATTGTAAAATTTCCATAAAATTCTACACAGAAATTTAGACATTTGAAATTTAACTCTCTGTTCCTTAAATGCTCAATTTTCTGAATCGTTCCCACAGGTGCAGCAATCACCTTAGAGTATTTGAATTGTGTATAATCTTTAAGTACTCTATTAGTTTGTCGCACAATACTACAAGTATAATTATAGTTAGACTAAAAAGGGTTTTAAGCCCGAAGAATTTATGCTATAATTATATGCAACGTCATTCGGTTTATACAAAACTATTTCTTGGTCTTCCTTGATTGACTAACAATTACTTATCAGCGAACGGAACGGTAGTCCATATAATATAATAGCCATAAATTAAATGGTTTAGCCGGCATTGAGCCACCGTGTCTTATGCTTAAATATATAAGATGTTCGAGTTTTCTAGAGTTTATATATGGTTTATTTATTATATCTTTTACACTTACCTAATAATTTCGTTTCCTTACCAATACTTTTTTGCCTCAAAATTTCCCATAGGTTTCTTTAATAACGTTTTCGGATGTTGTTCCGATAATCTATAAAAATATGATGTGTTTCATTCACACGATTTTCTACATCTGTTCTGTATACAAACTATGGTTGATTCCTCTACTTTATGATAATCAAGATAAACATTAGCAAACATATAGTCTTATTTCTTAGTTATTTATAAATAGAAAGGAACTAAGGGAATACACTAGACTAAAGGGACATACAAATATTCTAAAAGATTCGATTGACTTTGATGCACGGCTCTTTGCATGATTAGGAGTAAATCAAAGGAAAAATGGATGACACTTCTTGTTTGAGAAAAATATAAATATTTAAAAATACCAACGAATAAGAAGGAATATCTCAGAAATCTGTTAATGTACAAAAATTTTTATATAAATCATGTGCTTTAACGATCTCCACATTCTTTTGTTTATTAATTATACAAACGTTGTTTTGAATGAATATTTCAGAAGATATTTCCAAAAAGTTTAAAATATACATTTTATTTTTCATATAAATATCTTGATTCTTTTAATTTTAATCAAAACTAATAGCCATTTTTGAGAAAATCTAAATTTTATAAAGCTTGTTTCCATATAAACGGTAGTTTGTAGTTGGGGGAGATTTTCTTGAAAACCATGTCGTATCCTTTGAATGTGCTAAACTTATATATCAAGTCTGGTATTTAACCGAATTTTGTCGTTGAGTTATACACACACGGAGCTTTTTATAAAAATCTGATGTGTTCCATTCACATGACTTTCTCTACTTCTCTGCAACAAAATTTTGATAAAAAGCCTATGCTTCTATTTACTTCATGCTAATCCAGAAAAAATAGCAGAAATATGCTTATTACTTGCCTCCTTGTAAGTAGAAGCGAAATAAGGTGATAATCAAAAGTTGGTTGCTATGTGACTTTGTTTGTGTGGACAGGAGTTGACAAATTTCTGTATGAGAAAAGTATGTTTTTTTAAAGATGAAACCTAAAACAAGGAATATATGAAAAACGATTAAGTCCACTAAAAAACTTTATATGACATAAATTGTGTGCTTTAAGGTGCTCTACATTTTTGTAGTGTAAGTTTTTGTCCATCTGTTATGGTTTAGCAGTTATACAAAATTACGTAAAACTTATCCAGAATAAAGTATTTTTAGAGGATTTTCCCAGAAAATTCAAGATATATACTTTGTCAGGTAAATATCTTTAATATATGATATTTTAATCAAAATCGTTAGTCATTTTTTGAGAAAATTAACATTTTCGAAAAACGTTTCATGTAAAGAGAAATAATAACTGAACTATAACTGTTGCTGCTACAATGAATGGGAGGACAAAATGAAATGTAAAAAAACGGTTTAAAGTTACATTATCAACGGCGAAACCAAATAAGGATGAAAGGGTATTTTATCAATATTTCTATTTAATCCTAATGGGTTATTGGATCCGAGGAATAATCCTTTTTATTGTCTCAGAAGTATTTTTCTTCGTTTCATTTTTTTGGGGTGAGGGGATTTTTTCAAAATTTTCATGTCACATCCTTGGAAGATACTTAACCCAAATACCAAGTTCGGTATTTTAGTCATTTTTCGTTTTTGAGTTATCGTGTTCAAAGGCATACACATGAACCTTTTTCTGAAAATACTTTGTTTTGGATACAAGGGACCGCAAAACGTATATTTCTGGTGAAATCTAGGTATTGAATTTTTGGGTGGAGTGCAATGCCTTCTCTATACACTATGCACATAGTACGTGTAGAGAAAGTAAAAATGGGGCTTTATATAATGGTACTCGTTAACGAATTTTTGGGTGGAATACAATATTTTTCCTTTTTCTTGCAATATGCACGAAGTACAGAAAGTAAACATTTTAGTTCGGTATAGAAGTTCTTGTGCTTTTCTAACGTTTGATTGACCACAAACGAACCTGATTAGGCATTCTTGTTGGTCCTCGGCAGGACGTAGCATTAGCAAGGGAACGTGATCCAGCGTCGAGTAGCCAATCAAAGGCGCAGTGAAGAGGTTAGCACATTAAGTGAACAACTTGACTCCTGTATACTGTGACCTCCCGCCAGGCTCTAAACCACCAAAATTGAATTATTCATCAAACAAGGGCAACAACAGAAACTTGCTGTTGAAGCGGCGCTGGGGTCAATCTGCAAGTTCTCTCTCGCGAGAGTTAAGAGCTTTTCTCTTCCTATTTTCCTCTCTTCTATGAATACAAATACAACTTTACAAAATGACCTACATGTTTACATGTATGTAGTGGTGCAGGAAAGGTCTGTAACATTTCAAAGCAACCAAAGTTGCGTTTGTTGTAGGAAGTTCAGACTGACTACTTTAAAGTGGTACATGTTGCAGAGCACTTTGACACTACGAAACAGTCGCGAATCGCAGCATTTACGGTGGGGTATTATACCACATTCAGGTATCATATACAAAGACGAATAAAGTTATGTAACTTCAGCTTTGGATGGCTTATTTTATCCCAATAAAACATCTCTTGCACCTTCTATATATCATAATTAAAAAAAATAATAAACATGTTGTTTTATGGCGGATAAAATACAACAAATCTGACTTATTCTAGCTGTTCTAAAAACAATTTTCTTACAACATTTTATTTGTGTTTCTAATCAATGTTATTCGAAACAGACATTAGCAGAATGTTGTTATTACTTAGTTGGTTATAAATAGAAAGGAACTAAAGGAATTACCATAAGTGTATAAAACTTTTAGTAATAAAATAATCGTTATCTATGAAGCTGTCTTATTTTTAGCCTATCAGAGGCTGAAGAAAAAGCGGCCCTCGTATTATAGAAAACAAAATATGTAGCTTGAATTCTGTAGGAAACCTTGTAAAATCAGGTTCATTTTGAATGAAATTCTCATATTTTTGTGTTTCACTTCCAAGATACCTTTAGGATTAGTTTCAGTTTTCCAATCTGAAACGCTTTGCTATCATTCCTTTATTTCCTATGTGTTCTGCAAAAGATATCGAATTTCAAAGCCAAACGAGAGCGATGTTCTTTTTAAGTCTTTTTCTATCACTACAGTCTCCTATATCCAATTCATAACTAACAACTAAATATGTATAAGTGGATAAAGTTCCCTGTAGGCAAATGTGACTGAGGAATACGACAGTAAGCAGGGAGGGAAACGAAAGCTATGGTGCTACTTGTCTAGTCCTGAGTATGCCACATCATTTTAAGCAAATGATGGGTGAAATTTGAACCATTTGCAGTAAAAATATGCGTTGATAGGAAGACACAAAGTACAAATGCTTATACGCAACGTTTTAAATTCCTTTGATGTCTGATAGTTACCTTATTTATATAAAATATAAAGGTCCCCTTAGTAGGGGTGTTTAAGTCATTTTTCTAGACATAATTTTTACAACATATCTGAACATTCAAATCTTAATTTATTCCACAAAATACATACTAAAAATCTGAAACTTTTACAAAGTTTTTAATAAGATCTATGCATGCATTCTTTATTACAGCATTAATGTTTTAAATAAATAGAATAAGTGGTGAAATAGTAAAAGGTTTGAAATTTTGCTTTTACAGTGGACATTTTTACTTTCTTTAGCACGTATATACAATATACATAATGAATAGAGAAAATATTGTAATCTAACCAAAAATTAATACTGAGATTATACCAGAAATACAGGTTTTACGAAGATCTGAATCCAAGAAAAGTATTTTTAGAAAAGTCGAAAATGTTGATTTTCTCAAAAATGGCTCTAACGATTTTAATTAAAATATCATGTGCTGAATATATTTGTATGACAAACATAGTGTATCTTAAATTTTAAGGATATAGCCCCTGAAGACCTCTTCATTCGTAAAGACTTTTGTGTAACTTTTGTAAAACTGCTAAACAATAAGAGATAGATAAAAGCTTACTTCACAAAAAATGTAGATCTCTTTAAAATACACAATATGTTATACACTTTTGATGTAGAGTTAACCGTTTGCAAGATATTCCGTGTTATTGGTTTCAGTTTTAAGCTACTTCAAGTTGTCTCAAACGGGAAGTCATCCAAATTTCTTTTGTTACTCCTAGCAAGCAAATAGAACCAAATGTCAATTGTTCCATATTGCGACCGGCTTTTAAAACAATAGACCATCGTTTTGCATTGTGCATTAAATTATTTCTGCTACTTACAAAGAAGATGTAATAAGATCAATTCTACTAATTTTATCTCAATTAGTATGATGATGATAGAATAATCTCTTACAAGAAACGTTTGTTTTCGGAATAGAGAAAGTCTTGTAATTGGACCACATCAGATTTTTTTCTTCAGGAAACAGGATGTGCTTGAATCTTTTTCATATACTTCTATAATACTCCCAAAAGTTTAGTCATTTTATTCAAGAAAGGTACTAGAAGATAGATTATGAAGAATGCATGATTTTAACACAAGCACTTTAATATGCTATATTTAAGGAGAAAGAAATTCAGCAATAGTTTCTTTTTATACGCTTATACGAGAAATTGTCTTTTTACTTGCTTCCTTGTAATTAGAAGAGAAATAAGGGACTACCTACCATAAGCTAAAGTATTAATCAAAAATTTTAAAAGCTGGTTGCCACGTGATTATGTGCCTTTCTTTGTATGCCAGGAGTTGACAAGGTCAGTATGAGAAAAGTATAGGTATTTTAAAGCTGAAGCCATTAACAAGGAATATCTTAACAACGGTCAACTCCACGATAAAAAATGTTATAACATATATTGTGTGTTTCAACGAGCTCTACAGGTTTTGTCATAGTAAGGGTTTGTCTATCTCTTACGGTTTACCAGTTATGCAAAATTCCGCAAAATTCATCTAGAATAAAATGCCTTTAGAATCGCTTCCCAGAAAACTCAAGATATACATTTTGTTTGTCATGTAAATATCTTTAATATAGAATGTTTAAATCAAAAACTTTAGTTCTTTTTTGAGAAACTCAAAATTTTCGAAAATATTTCCATGTAAAGGTTAGTTGGGGTGGGGAAATTTTATTGAAAATCTTCGTGTCGCATCCTTGGAAGATACCAAACTTAAATACCATGTTTGGTATTAAACAGTATTTTCGTTTTTGAGCTACTTTGTCCACAAACACACACGGACCTTTTTCTAAAAATACTTTTTTTTAATTTAGGGGGCTCTAAAACAGGTATTTCCGGTGAAATCTCGTTATCAAATTTTTGGATGCAATACAATAATTTCTCTATACACTATGTACTGTGTGTGTGTAGAGAAAGTAAAAATGAATTCTGTAGTACCTAATACAATTGTAGAAAACGTAAATTTTATTAGCATCATCATCATTCCCTTTAGATTAACGGTTTTATCATGGTGGTCATTTTAATTTGTTCAGATGCTGCACTGGACGGTGTAGTGCCAGGAAACGCATACACAAACAGTACCTACGCCTCCAATTTCTCCCCCATAAGTCTTCCCCGCACCCCGCAAACGCACGGAGCTTGGTCATTAGCATTATTGGAACCATCAACGATCTCTGAACATATTTTCATCGATAAACGTGAAGTGTATACAAAAAACACAAGTAATTTATATAAGAATATACGTTTTCGTAAACTTTGACACCCAATATTAGAATTATCTTGCTTCAGTATAGACCGCGTCTTGAGGCTAAAATCTTTTATCAGAGCGGATTGCCTCTATCCATTTCTTCCTTGATTTCTTTAGGCGTTATGCATTTCAAAAGGAAGTATTTAATCACTGCTCGTTTTTCCAAATCCTACATTTTCGTGAAAAGTCAAATTGTCTTGTTTTAAATGCTGTCATTCGAAAACTAAACAAGATATTGACCTTAACTGTGGATATGAGCTAGTCTAGAGTTAAATTATGCGATGCTACCGTCTAACTGGCCTAGTGGCGCCATATCTGTGTGAGGCTCGGGAATTATCAGCCGACCATCGTAAGTTTAATATCTTCATTTCAAGAAAATTTGCTACGCCCAAACTATCTTTTTATAAGGAAAACGTAGATTTTCTCGAAAATAGATGTACTGATTTTAATTAAAATACCACAAGTTTAACATAATTCTCATGTCAAATGGAATGTATTTTTGAGTTTTATGGGAATATCCACAGAAGTCGTTTTCTTTCTGGGTGTTTTTGTATAATTTGTAAACTGTAAGAGAGAGACAAAATGTTAATAATAAAAATGTATATAATGTTAAATAATACCTATAATGTCTAATGCTTTTTGTTAATGATGTCAATTTTACAATATATAAACTTTTCTCAAATGGTTAGTCATCTTTTTTTATCCTTGGCCATGTCTTAGCGACTAGCATTTAGATATAATTGTCGCTTTAGCCAATAGGTCATTGTTTATCTTTAATCTTTATCAGGGTTGGCTGAAACAGACAGAAGAATAAAATTTTATAGGAATAGTTTGTTGTTGAATATATAGATAAAATTATATCAATGGAAAACATCAGATTTTCTTTAGCATTCTTTTGTTCCGTGAAATATAAATATTGAAACTTCGTTTTAAATATAGTGCGTCCTCTACCAAAGATGTGTTGGTAGAGAAAGTAAAATTGTAGTCAAGGTTTCAAAAAGTGGTTTAATAGTTCAGCTGTAGGTTTTATGCACATAAGAAACATTTTGCTCTAATAAGGAAAACGCGAATGGTTTGCGAAACCTGAAAACATTGTTTGTGAGGGGAGTGATAGTGGTTTGTGAGGAAACTGTTGAATAAAAAGAAACAAATGCCGGCATTCCTGCTAATCCTATAAGGTATTGGATGGAGGATAAAAGAACATCTACAATTATTGGAAAAGTTTACTATTCAATCATTTGGTCATTTCTAAGCCAGCTTTAATGTTTGTAAAATATCTTATTCTATAGGTATTTTTAATTTTTACTTTCTCTACACATACTTTGTACATCGTGTATAGAAAAGGTATTGTAATGGACTCAAAAACTCGATACCGAGATTTCACTGGAAATACACGTTTTGGGTCCCCTGAATCCAAAAAAATCACTTCTAGAAAAAGGTCCACGTGTGTGTATATGTGTGTGACTGTGGACAGCATAGCTCAAAAACGAAAAGACCATTAAATACCAAACGTTTTTTAATTTTCTCAAAAATGGCTCTAACAATTTTGATTAAAATACAGTATATTAAAGGTATTTACCTGACAAATAGTATGTATATCTTGCATTTTCTGGGAATAGCCGCGGAAGACTACTTTATTCTGGATGAATTTTACGGAATTTAGCATAACTACTAAACCGTAAGAAACTTGACATACATAAAATGTAGAGCACATTCAAACACACAATTTATGTCATATACATATTTTTTGTGTGGAGTTGAGATATTCCTTGTTTTTGGTTTCAGCTTTAAAAAAACATGCTTTTCTCATACAGGAATTGGTCAACTCCTGTCTATACAAACAAAGGAACTTCAGTCACACAGTAAGCATCTTTTGACTATCACTTTAATCTATGGTACACCCTTATTTCACTTCTATTTACAAGGAAGCAGGTAGTAAGACTACTTCTGCTATTTTTTCTCGATTAGCATGAAGTAAATAGAAGCAGAAACATTTGCTGCAGAGATGTAGATAGTCATGTGAATGGATCACATCAGGTGTTTTCTTCAGAAGAGCGAGAAATCCACCTTGCCTTGTTTGAAAACGGTATATGTTTATTAATATCTATACTAATTTTATAAAGATAGACAATTTGTTTGTAATCTCAAAAATATTGTGTGTTCCATTTAAATGGCACTTTATACCCATTCTGCAGCAACTATTCGGTATACTTAAATTTCTGTGATGGACATGAAGTTACATACACCTAATTTCATGTCATACATTAATAAAATATTAAAGGATATATAAAGATTCTGTACTTCAATGCGAACACACTATAGTTAGAAAAAAACATTTACAAGAAATTATTGACACTATAGTTGAAAATGCCAAAGTGTAAAAATAGCTGTTATTACTCCACACAGTATAAGTATTTACCATACAACATTACCTGGTATAAAACGAAACAAAATGGTTACATTTTATTGGAAGGAATATATAAAAGTTGTGGCACTAAACTTGACACTTCAGCAAACAGAAGACAGAGTACAAAAAACCACAATACAAGGCCCACTATTTATACGAGTATGTTGAGCCTTGGTAACACTGATTGCTGCACGTACAATCTGCTGTTCTAACTGGAATGTTTGACATTACTAACCTTCAAATACTTTGTCAATATCATTTAATGGTGTGCCAGTACGTTGTCTTTGGCTAGAATAGCTGGATGCAGTCCCTAGTTCAATATCCCTTAGGGCCATTTAATTTTTCAGTCTGACTTAATCTTTTGTTTCATTAATCTGTGTGTGTAGCTTAAACATCTAAGAGGACAACATAGTAATTTGTATTAGTTTCCCTACATAGAAACATTAATGTCCGTTAGGCAGCCCGTGAGATTGATTACCCATTTCTACCTTTACTGAGTTATCGTATAAAGGAGAGAGCCCATCCAGTAAACAGTGGACAAATTCAAAGCCTAGAAATCTTTGGTAGCAGAGACACTCGAAATGTAAATGGCGTGTTATTTATGGATGCTCTTTAACTGCTGTGATTCTCAGCGTCCCATTCTATACTGGGCGTGAAAGACCGCTTAATTTTGCTCAGAGGCCTCTCTATCAGGCTTGAAGTTCTTTTACGTGCCGTAAATCTACGACACGGGACCCACGGCTTTACTTCCCTTCCGAAGGAAGCCATGCTAAGGATTTTTACTCCCGAAAAAACAAATCTCCTCCGCCGCGTTTGAACCGCGACTTTGGGTATATGAAGTTAGCATGATAACCATCACGGAGGGCGATGACACTCGAAAGATATGAACACTACTCAATTTGGATGACACTAACAGTACAAGCTCCTGAAGCATCGGCAAAGTCTCGGGTGCAGCAGATCATGATGAAAACCGCAGTATCTCGTCCTGCTACACTCATGAGCCAGAGAAGTTGCCACTACATTAGGGGCTTATTAAGGCATACATTCCACCTACCATTTAGACAACACACAGGGTTTTCGGCGTATATCGTTAACGCTCAATGGGTGTTGTGCGTCAGATCCAGCAATGGCTGACTTCTCCCCGTACCCTACACTCAGACAGGCTTTCTGTCCTTATGTTACCTCGTACTCATTAGCATCACTTTCATTTGCAAACCCGAGAAAGCAGACATCTTTAGATCAACGTATATCTTTATGCATATGTCATTTTAAATGAGAATGGCTCGTCATGTGTGTGAAGAATTAATTTTGAAGTTTAGTGCATAATTTTCTACTTTCTAAACTTCAGTTTGATTAAATTACAGACTACTGGTTCAGTGTAAAACAACACAGAAGTGCGAAGTCCTGCAATGATAACAGAATATGGAATTTACTAAACTGGACACAATCTTGAGCTTTCGCCACGAAAATCACACTTTGCAATCAAGGAACTTATGAAAAAATAAAAACTAAAATATGAAATATTCCAGTGGCCTAGCTAAACCTACTCAATTTAAATGTGTTTACTCTGTGCAATGATTGTTTAGCTGCATTAGCACGATATTTCCAGCTTTTGCTGTTATGTAAGAGTTAATTTTGTTTATTTTATATATCGATATACAGAATAAGGTGGTCTGCTTAGCGCGGTGGTAGGGCAGCTGCTTTCCAAGCGAGAGACCTGGGTTTGATTCCCAGTACTGGCGTGGGGATTTTGCCCCCGCTGGGAGACCTGGACCCGGGTGCACTCAGCCTCGTGAGGTCCCTGGGGGCCAATTGAGGAGCTACTTGACGGAGAAGTAACGGTTTCAGGTCATGAGGACCGCATTAACCGGACGGGAGGGATTCGAGGCGCTGACCACGTCTCATCCTCCAATACTAAACCCCATCCATGACCTCTGTCATGGACGATGGGGGACGCAGTGGCCGGTATGGTAGGTCAAGGTTCCTTGTGAGCTGTCGGGCCATGGAGTAAAAATATATAGAATAATTTAACAGCGAAGACAGATTGCTGACCGGCCGGCTGTAGGATGTCAAAGTTCCTAAACGCAAAAATCCGTGCTTGTGGTTAGGTTTTATGCCGAAGACGCTGTATCTGAAGTGCACTGCAGAATTCTTTTAACGTAAAATAAAAATAAAATGAAACTTGTACTTTATAACCTCATTCTTCTACAGTATATTATTACTACAGCTTATTCTTCTGTCCTTATTAATAGAGATTTGTATCATTATATAGTTGTGTATTTCGTGGTAGGTATAATAAACAGTAGGCTAAAGCGGGGATACTTTCCAAAAATCTGATGTGTTCCATTCACATGATTTTCTCTACATTTCTGTAACAAAGTGTTGTTAAAAAGCTTCATCCTTTATCTACTTTATGATAATCGAGATAAACAGCAAATGTTATCTTAAGTACTTGCTTCCTTGTAAGTAGAAGGGAAATAAGGGAATACCGTTTCTATGCAGGACAAGTAATTTACAACTTTCCGCGTGTGAAAAGTTTAGGTATTTTAAATCAGAAACAGATAAAAAGGAACATCTCAGATGGCTAATTCCACGAAAATCCTTATATTACACAATTGTATGTTTTAACGTGATTTACAATTTTGTCTATCTCTTACGGTTTACCAGTTACGCAAAATTATTTTAAAATAGTCTTTAGAGGTTATTCGCATAACATTCAAGCTATATAATTTATTTACCATATAAATATCTTAAATATACAGTACTTTAACCAATATCATTAGTCATTTTTGAGAAAATAAAATTTTTCGAATTGTTTTTCATGTAATGGGTAGTTTGGGGTCTTCATGTCACTTCCCTGAAAGAGGGTACCAAGTTTGTTATTTTACTGACATTTCGTTTTTGGAGTTATTTTGTTCACGGACACACACGGGCTTTTTTTTTGGGATACACGGAACCCTAAAATATGTATTTCCGGTGAAATCTCGGTATCGATTTTTTGGAATGCACATAGTACGTCTAAAGAAAGTAAAAAAGGGTTGGAATGTGATGGCTTTGAAATTTTACGCTATTTGTATGGCCTGAGAAAAAAAAAAAATGTTTTCCATTTATGCAACTTTCTCTACCTTTCTGCAACAAACTGTTATTAAAAAAGCTTACTCCTCTATTTACTTCATGCTAATCGAGATAAATATAAGGAAATGGTATTATTACTTAGCTCTTTGTGACTAAAAGGGAAATAAGGGAATACACTTGGCTAAGCAACGATCATTTCTCTTAAAATCTGGTTGCTATATGATTGAAATCGGTTTTCTTTGCATGTCAAGGAGTAAAACCAAATTTGAGTGAGGCATTGCCAGTTGAGAAATGTTTAAGTATTGTAATATTTAAACAAATAACGAGAAATATCCCGAATATGATTAATTCCACATAAAATCATGTAAATATCTGAAATATATTTTAACCAAAACGTTTAGAGCCATTTTTGAGAAAAATAAAACGTTTAAAAGTTTTTCATGTAAACAATAGTTGGGGAATTTTATTCAAAATGGTTGTGTTGCATTATTGGAAAATGCTGAACTTAAATACCAAACTTTGTGTTAGCGAACGTTCCGTTTTTAGTTGTGCTGTTCACAAAAAACACACACACAGACACAATAACATGTTTCTGATCTTTATTATTATTACTATTATTATTATTATTATTATTATTATTATTATTATTATTATTATTATTATTGGTGGTGGTGAGGTCTCAAGTTACATTCCGGTGAAACCTGGGTATGCAATACTTTCTCTACCTAATATCATATAGTATTTTGTAGAAAAAGTAACAATCGACTTCAAATATGATGTACTTGAAATTCTGCGCTGTTCGTATGGTCGTGAGAAAAAAACAAAACAAATAACGATTTGCTATTTGTGAAATGTTACTTTACGTACGTTCTACCTTCCAATCGTTATGTAGTGCGTATTCAAATTATCTAACTAAAATTTATTTTCACATCTTATTCATCCCAATTTAGATGAAGCATGGTAGTAATAACTATAGTTGCATTACACATTTCCTTCAAAGGTAATAGTGATAACCAATAGGTTAAGAAATGGAAGCTGTCTTTAAAAATCCATAGTGGTTCTATTTAACCTTAGAAACAACTGAACATGAAAAAGACTTTAAGGGGATTCATTCTTAGAAGCCACTTAAAAGTGTGATATTCTCATATTCTGATTATTCATTCCTTATGAATTTACTAATCCGTTTTATACCAAAATACTGAATGGAAAAAGTTTTTTTATCTTTATAAACCTCTAAAATGTTCAATAAAACTTCATATTCGTATACAGTTTGGGGGGTGAATAAGTGCAAATAATTTGATATTTAGTAGAGAAAAATGTGTATGGTACATTAAAAGTATTTCATTTTGTCCGCGTTCTAATAACATGCAAAAATTATGGAAGACCGTAAAAAAAACGCCTCTTTTGAATCTGATTTTGCTCGAAAAGCCTTACTAAACTGAATAATAAATAAACTCCTGCTGTTACCAAAGTTTAAAAAATAAAATAATGCAGATGCAAGTGTAGGAGCTGCTATAGCAACCGGTAATCATTCCGAAAAAGGAATTTGAGCACTTTTCATTGTCAGGAATGTGCTTTGAAGGGCTCTGAGCTACGTTTCTGTTGTTTACATACGATTAAATTAGCTAAACTGCATTAATCCAAACTCTTTTAATTTTCTTAAAAGCGTGTTTCACCACAGCTCGTGGCAATTTCGTTGCTTTTATTTAGTGTGTCGTATTTATATCCAACTTAATTAATTACCTTTCTCTGGTAGATCTTTTTTATGGAAACTCTTTTTCCACCTAAAAATAAATCAACAGTTTTGTTGTTTAGAATGGTTCCTTTTGAAAACATTTTGTAGTTTTCCAGACGAATGATTGATTTTTCAAACTTTTTTAATTTACTTTTCGGCTCTGAGCAAACTCATGGCTTTTCTATAATTGGGCCTGCATCTAACTTATTTTAAGAGCAAAAGCAAGTACTGAGGATAAATTGTGTTAGATTGCTCGCCCCAAGAAGATGTAATGTTTGCGACTGGTTACAATGTTGCTGCTTCATTAATCAAGGGCAACATCTGCACTTTATTTCAGGTCTGACTAAAGCACACAGGCAGTCACTAGTACTCCAATTGGAGTGAACTGCAGCTGTCTCTGCATAACAGGTAAACTGCCATTGATTATAGAGGAACTACATTGAACATACAGTGCTTGCCATTGTAACATAGAGAGATTAAAATATTGTCCTGCATATATCCGAATATTTCTGGCACCATAGAAAATTTACATTTCTACTCGAGTTCAACAGCCTGATAGGTATGTATTTTTAGTTTATTCAATGTATGGGTGTTTGTCACAAATGCTTTAATTTTCAAGTTCCTCTGTAAATAAAAATCGGGCACAGTTAAATCAGGGAATTGCGAAGGTTTTATTAATAATTGCCCTATAATAGCTGTATCAAATTTAACGCCTTATTAGTAACATATGCAGAGCAAAGATTTGTTATAAAAATTCAGGCTAACATACATTGTTGGTGCTTTAAAAAAATGAAATGTGTACCTCTCAGCACTTGTGGTATGCTAATAGCTATTCAACCCCTTAATCTCTGTACATTTACTGCACACCAATTTTCGCGTCTTCCAAGGAAACCTCATGTGAAAAATTGGGGTTTATCTGTACTGCAATATATGTTACTTTCCAATTAAATAGAGCCATAATACATAACCATAACGTGCCTCGTCAGAGAAAAATATTAAGCGTAGTTCAATTAGTCTTATCATTTTTTAATACCCAGTTATAGAAATTTATATCAGGATAATGACACTGTAATCATCAAAAATAGACACAACATAGAACTTAAATACAGTTTCAGATTTGATCTCTCTCGAATGAAAATAAACATTTTCTGACAGGTACCAGAAATATGTGGCCATCACTTCCGATATCTCTTATGATAAAGTATGCGCTTATTAATATTATATTGTAACTATAACAATGAAAAGGTGAAAAGCTTTGCGGGGATAGCTTACAACTCTTCAGCCGGATTCCGAGCTGCAATGGCCACAGCGCGAGAAGCCGTGTGTTGGCCATTTTATCTAGAACAAACACTGTATTTGATATACACATATGTGCTTTAACGGAATCTATACTTTTTATAATAAGATTTGTATCTAGCTCTTGTGTTTTAGCAGTTAACGAAAGTGATTTGGATGAAAAGGAATTAATAAGCTCTTCTCATTTCATAGCAAGAATTTTACACATGTGACACAACAATGCCATTGTTTAGAATATCAAACATAAGGAAATATACTACACGAAAATCATAGTTTGAGAAGGGGAATAAGTTTGAAACCCGTTCGGATCGTATCCTGATACGAAACTTAAACTGAGAAATTTTTTGGTTATAGTTTTATGACTCACACACACACACAAACATATATACATCGAACTTTTTTTATCTATCATTTTTTCTTTTTGTAATTAAGGCAACTGAGAATGACCGGTCTTACCGATGTTACAATTAAAATATAAATGTCCCATTTTCTCAATGTGTATTGGTCACAAGTTATTGAAAATGTTATCCAATATTTCTAAAATCTTAATAATGAAAGAGGTACAAGAACATAATGTTAACTGAGTTACTACTGTGAAATTTAAAATTATATGTGCAACTTTTAATACAACTTTAGCCAAAATTTCAGTATTAATTCTCTTGTTAAAACCTTGTCTAGGCAACTTATGGTCCAAGTTTCATTATTCTAGTGCTATATTTACAGAGAAACTAGGTATTTGTAGAAAAAGGCTTAGTTTAGAGAAATGTGTGTTTAAAGTAAACAATGCATACAGTATAACTGATAAAACGTTTAATACATGCATAGCTCTTATAAACAAGCACTTGTATTGCCAACATAAAGGAGCAGAACATTTTTCTTAACACAAAAAGGCCCAATGACGTATTTGTTTTAGAAAAACAATAAGCAACATTGGAATAGCATATTGTTTCCCATTTGTATACATTTATTAAATCAAGGCACTTTTTACATATTTAATTAAATTCCTGAGTATCAAATTTGTGGGCGGAATGATAAACAAATTTTAACTACTATAGGTAAGTTAAAGATCAACTGTAAAACTGAGCAACGAGATTTTGTTTGAGGATTGCGCATGTATACTTAGTAGGCAGAATGCGGGAATCTAAACTTTAACTGAATAATCTAACACTTCTGACTGAAAACTTTCTCTCTAAATGAGAAAAAGGCTATACTCTCCAAGCATTCATTAAACTTCGTCGTTGCAATGTTGAGCAAAATATAAACTGGGAATGAAGTAACAGCATATTAAGCTTGCTATCGAAGCAACGCTATATCCCTGCATATGTGGCAGAATTATTTAACAGCTTTCCTTCCGGAGCAAGTACTGCGAAACAACGGTCAGCGGAAGCGGACAGCCAAAAAACGAGGTACTTGAAGCCGTATCTGGGCTTTTGTTATTGGAGAGGGAGAAATTCTGGCGTTAATTAAACGGCTACACTTATAAAGCTACAGAGATATAAATCTAAGAAAATTTGTGCATTTTTGCTTTCTCTACTGTACGTACTGTATACATAGTGTATAGAGAAATTATTATGTGCATCCTAAACCTCGATACCGAGATTTCACTGGAAATTTATTGTTTTTGAGATCCCCTGAATGAAAAAAAAAACATTTTGGAAAAATGTGTGTGTGTGTCTGGCAGCATAGCTCAAAAAAAAAAAGCCTGTTAAATACCAATTTGGTAAATTACTGTATATTAAAAATATAACTATAAATCACAAAGATTATGTATTTTTGAATTTTCAGGGTATAGCCTCTAAAAATCTCTTTATTCTGGATAAAATTTACAGAATTTGTTATAATTGTTGAACCGTAAGAGATCAACAATGTTTTACTATACAAAAAATGTATATTTTGCTAAAACCCATAATTTATATCAAAAATTTAGATTTTCTTGTAGAGTTGAGCTTTTTAGGGATATTATTTTTTATTGGTTTCAATTTTAAACCATGTAACTTTTCTCAAATAGGAAGCCACTTTAGTTTACATCTCTCTTGCATGCAAAGGGAACCGAACTTTAAATGTGTCACATAGCTACCAGCTTTTAAAAGATTCAAGTACTTTTTAGCCTAGTGCGTTCCGTTATTGCCCTTCCACTTACGAGGAAACAAGTAATAAGGCGAATTCTGCTAAGGTTCGTCTCGATTAGCAGGACGTAGGTGAAAGAATAATCTGTATTTGTGGAAAAGTTAGAGAAAACCATGTGAATTAAATGCATCAGATTTCTCTGTAATTGCTTTCGCGTGTTGACTATAATTTAAATTTGATCTGGTGAGATTATAAAATAGTATGAGAGGCAGTAGTAGATGAAGATAGAAACAAACCTACTTTACTGAGAGTGAACGCGTTGAATTCGCTGCATCCTCACCAAGACTGATATATAGCAGTCCTTACATTGAGTAATAGTGCCCTACACTATGGAAGAAGATTGGTTTTTCGAGACAAAGTGCTGCGCTTGCACTTCTCCGCAAGAACTAAAACATTGCAATGTTGGATATTGGAGCGCTTTGTTCTTATCCTATTTACTATCAAGTTTGTTTAAAAGTGGTGTATTGTGACTGTCATCACATATCCATACACGTGCAGTAGCACTACAACAAGAGCATCGACAAAAAATAGAGATAGGTTACGAGAAACGTACAACATAAACTTAAATATAAATTGTATATTTCAAAGAGCTATGTTCTCCTTACAGTAAATATTATATATTTCTAATAAAAGTATTTACTATCCACTAAACAGACACGGTTATTTTTATCTTTACAGTAAATATTATATATTTCTAATAAAAGTATTTACTATCCACTAAACAGACACGGTTATTGTTATCTTTACAGTAAATATTATATATTTCTAATAAAAGTATTTACTATCCACTAAACAGACACGGTTATTGTTATCTTTACAGTAAATATTATATATTTCTAATAAAAGTATTTACTATCCACTAAACAGACACGGTTATTGTTATCTTTACAGTAAATATTATATATTTCTAATAAAAGTATTTACTATCCACTAAACAGACACGGTTATTGTTGCCTTTACAGTAAATATTATATATTTCTAATAAAAGTATTTACTATCTACTAAATAGACACGGTTTTATTCATAATAAAGAGAACTTCACATGTTATCCATAGAAAGTTGAAGTACGGTGCCTTCATTTTATTCCAAGGCTGCGGATAGTTCTAATGCGTGCTGCAAGAATGCTGTCGTCTCGGCTGATACACATACAAGGTTTCGTCGAAAAATAACAGGAATTTTTTTTCTTGCGAGCTTTATGCAAATGATTTTAAAAACCTTTTGTTATCTTGTAGGTACACATGTTCTTGGTGTATTTTAAGCTGTTCTAAAGTCTTAGTTTATTGTCGATAGTTAAAAGGGTTATACGTGTTTTCGAAGACTTAGCAAATTTGCATCAAATTTTGCTTGAAAAATGGAGTAAACTGTTCGAAATGTTGGCTATGGCTTTTGGCAAATATACACCGAGTGAAGCAAAGGGGTTTCGAGCGGTATCGCTGTTTCAAGGGGCTGGAGAAGACTCTAAAGACGACGATCCCCTGGACGCTCTAACACATCAATTACTGACGATAATGTGGAAGATGCAAAGAAATGGTTCTGTCATATGGTTGTACGTTCAATAAGGAATACTACCCAGAAGTTATGTGTCGTTTGCATGAAGTAATCCGAAGTTTTCGCAAAACCAGTCATGGATAGTGCTCCTGCTCACACCTCAACGCTTGTTTGTGATTTTTTTTGGCAAAAACCAGAAACGTTATGTTGCCTCAGCGACCTTATTTGCTGGACGTGGTCCCCAATCGACTTCTTTCTGTTCCCGATGCTGAAAAGAACATGAAAAGACGTCGTTCAGCTATCATTGGCGAGCTAAAACAGAATCGTTGAAGTAGCTGAACACCATAGGGAAAAATGAGTTCTAGAGTTGCTTCCAAGTTTGATAAAAAGTGCTGGCAGAAGTGTACTATATCGGAGGGAGTTTATTTTGAAGGACACAAAGTTGATGTAGATGCATAAATAAAGATTCTTTAAGAAAAACAAAAATTCCTGTTATTTTTTGATCACACATCGTATATGGCGGTTGTATCCATAGCACAAAACGAAGGCATTGTACATAGTCATAAAAATATATTTATATAGAATGGCCTAAAAGTTCAACTTTCAACGTAGTGCACACGAAACAAAAGCTTTGTAACAGGCGTCAACAACTCTCTTAATTTCGCGCCGAAACAAATGCTCTCGGTGCATGCTGTGGATAAACACGTGACAGCAGGAATTCTCTCTCTTCCTTGTACAGCGTGTCATTTGTTAGTTTATGTTTAGATCAGAAAGCAATCCAACACTCTTACATTTATGCTTGCCTAGGAGGAATTTTTATTTTCTCTACACGTACTGTTTACATAGTGTATACAGAAGGTATTGTATTCCACCCAAATATTCGTCGAGATTTCACCTGAAATATATGTTTATAGAGCCCATGAGTCTAAAAAAAACCTTTTTAGAAAAAGGTCCTGTGTGTGTCTGTCTTCAGGCTGTGTGTGTATCTGTGAACAACAGAGTTAAAATTGAAAATAACGTTAAATGCCAAACTTTCAAGAAAATCCCTCCACTCCAAACTACCCTTTACATGGAACTTTTTACGAAACCTTTTATTTTCTCAAAAGTGACTATAAAGACTTTGATACTGTATATTAAAGATATTTACATCACAAATAAAATGTATATCTTGAACTATCTGGCAACAGCCTCTTAAGACTTTTTGTTTTGGATAAGTTTTGCATGACTGGTAAATTGTAAGAGATAGATCAAATCTCACTACACAAAAAGGTATATTTTATCACACTTAATTTATGTCATATGCATTTTTTTTGTACGGTTAACAGTGTATTCCGAATTATTGCTTTCAATTTTAAGCCAGTTAAACTTTTATCGTTTCCCGTTTGTTTACTTTTGGGAAGCAAAGGGATTGGAATTTCAATTATTTCACATAGCCACAGGATTTAAATGACGAGACTATCGCTTTAGCCTGTGCACTTTATTTCCCTCGTACTTACAAAGAAGCCAGTAATAAGACATTCTGCTTATGTTTATCTGGATTACCACGATGTAGATAAGTTTAATGTTTTGAATAACATTTTTGTTTATCAAACAGGTAGAGGACAGTATGTAGATGGAAGACATTAGTTTATCCTTCTACTTACAAGGAAGCAATCAATAAGGACAATCTCTGCGGATATTTATCTCGATTATCATGAAGTAGAAAGACGAATAAGCTTTTTAACAATAATTTGTTACAGAGAGGTAGATAAAGCCATGTGAATGGAATAAATCAGATTTTTGTTATTCATAGAAAGTGGCGGAATAAGTATTTAGTTTGGGACAAAGATCTGCACCTGGAAAATTCATTACGCAAACCACGCAAGTTACAAAAGATAAGTTTCTTACGATTTGCGTTAGATACCAATTAGATACCAAGTTGCCTTTTCATTATAAGCGCTAAATGTGAATATTTTTGTTACAAATTAGTCCTCATACTGTTGCCGTTGCAATGGTATTACATATTTGTTAACTAAGTTCTGAAGCCTGTTAGTTTATTATATTAATATTATAATACATTTTTGCATGATTTATGTTACGGCTACCAAGTACCACTAAAGCTATGAAAATAAGAATTTGTTTACAACCGAGTTGTAAAATACTAATGTAAGAGACCATATTGTTCTACTAATCATGAACTCGGAATAGGTGGCAGAGCACTGAAGAAATTTTCTGTTCCTTCTTTCCGTGCAGTTGGTTACGCACTGCACTGTAGGGGATTCGTAGGAGCAAAGAGTAGGTCTGTTTCAAGTCCAATCACATGGCAATTACGCTTCGTATTTGCATAGTTAAATAGTTCGACGTAGCTTGATTTGGCTTTCTATTCTTTAAGTTTTTTACATAATTAATTTCTCATACATCTTAATGGAAAACATAAGATTTTTACTTTCTCTATTCGTAGTATGTACATAGTGCATAGAGAAGATATTGTATTACTATATCAAACTTGGTATTTAATTTCAGTATCTTCCAAGGATGCGACACGAAGATTTTTAAGAAAATCCCCCCCCCATATTGGAAACATTTTCGTAAATGTTGAATTTCTCAAAAATTGCTCTTAACGATTTTGATTAATTGTCGTATATTAAAGATATTTACATGACAAATAAAATGTATACATTGATTTTTTTAGGAATAGCCTCCGAAGACATCTTTGTTCTGAATGAATTTTACGGAATTTTGCATAATTGATAAACCATAAGTGATAGATAAAAAGTTACTTTACAAAAATCATACAAATTATGTTGTCTACATTTTTTGTGCTGTTGACAGTTTTTCAGATATTCCTTGTTATTGGTTTCAGTTTTAAAATACTTATATCCTGGCCATACAAAGGAAGCTCAATCACATTGATTTGATTCACTTTAGCCTTTGATAGTCCCTTATTTCCCTTCTACTTGCAAGGAAGCAAGTAATAAAACCATTTACACTAATTTTTTCTCGATTAGCATAGTTTTTAATACCAACTTATTGCAGAGACGTAGAGAAAGTCGTGTGAATGGAAGGCATCAGATTTTTTCTTAATACACCTTCGCATAGCGATTCAGTACACCGAGCGTAACACAGAAGCTTTTACTGCCTTCCTTTGTCTGTTGCTCTGGCATGTATTACAGCAATAAACAAGTTTACAATATTTGATTTTCCTTATCCCGTAAAAAGCTGTATTGTTATTGGATAGGTAGAGATAGACTGGGAAATGCAATGCTATAGCCGGGATTTGAACCTTGGATCTTCCGGTTTCTAACCGGTTGCTCTACCCCTGAGCTACCATGGTAACATGCCGGCATAGCATTAAACTTATCAACTGACTCGCATGTTTCCTGGTAAACCACAAGGTGATCTCAAATTATTTTGAAATGAAAAACCAATGACGACTTACAATGTTGTAAGAACTTTAAGTCCCAGGAGTCAAAGTAAGTCTAACTATTATGGATAATTTTGATTATTCTTATTGATTTTGGAAAGCTTGCGTTGAACTTGCGGAAGGAAGAGCAAGAAAGGGCCCCCCTCATCAAGTTATCACTCACTGGGACAATGCGACTGAAGCTGCGGTTTCTGCTTGTACACAAGCCTGAAGCTTAAGGACATGTATGATTGAACATTTGAAATTCCAAACTAATAATAGTACCTATTTTAAATCTATACCATAGATGTAATATAATGAAAATAAGTTACGGCGCAAATTTCAGCAACTTTGCTATAATGGCCTGGAAGTTATGGCTCAAATTTGTTTATATTTTTGTAAAGCCACTAAAAAGTCCCTTGCAATAAACAAAAATTACAATTTTTGTCTAATATTTTAATCCAATGTTCACAATACATCTTATTTTTTAAATTGCCCAAGGTTTTTCTGTGTCTCCTTTAGTTTAAGCTCCAAAAAGTTTAAATTATTAATGTGCTTTTTTGTCATAAAATATAATTATTGTGTCTGGAAACTGAAAACATATGCTTACATACATCTGACACTAAAACCTAGAACAATTCTTATTCATTGTACCTCTATAAACATGTAGAGTAAATTTTATTTGTGTAACAGAAAACTTCTCCGCAAGAAGCATTTTACAGGAAGAAAACTGCTGAAAATATTAATAGCGAGAAAACAAGGAAAGATTTGAATGCATGGCTTACATTAAAATCCACCAGGTTGGTAGGTTGCACCCTCAGCTTTCCTTTTCTTCTCCTCTGCTGCTGCCCTTTTTGTCCGTTTCTTCTTGCGTTGCTGCTTTTCTACTGCACATCTTTTTTTTACTTTCTCTACAAGTACTACGTACATAGTGTATAGAGAGGGTGCTGCATTCCAACCAAACATTCAATACCTATATTTCACCGGAAATGCATGTTTTAGAGTTCCCTGTATTCAAAAAAAGCATTTTTGGAAAAAAATCCTTGTGCTTATGTCCGTGTGTCTCTGGACACGGTAACTCAAAAACGAAAAATCTATAAAATACCAAACTTAGTATTATGTTTAGTAATCCTCCAAGGGTACGATATTAAGATTTTGAGAAAAATCCCTCCGTACTAAACTACCCTTTACATGGAAAAAATTTCGACAATTTTGATTTTTTCAAGATGTCTATAACAATTTTGATTAAAATAGCGTATATTAAATATGTTCATATGGCAATTAAAATATATATCTTGAATTTTCTGGGAATAGCCCCTTTATTCTGAATGAATGCTGCTGAATTTGCGTAACTGGTAAACTGTAAGAGATAGAAACATGCTGCACAAAAAATGTAGATCACGTTAAAACAAGCAGTTTGTCATTTACGTTTTTTTTCGTAGAATTGACCATTTCTGAGGTATTCTTTGTTATTGATTTCACAATTAAAGTACTTAAACGTTTCTCCCACTCCTGACCCTGAATAGAAACTGATTTCAACCATGTGGCAACCAGACTTTAAGAGATTTGACATTTTTTTAGCCTAATTTATTCCCTTGTTTTCTTTCTGCTTACAAGGAAGCAAGTAGGTAATTAAGAAAATATCTTCTAATGTTTATCTCGATTATAATAAAGTATATGGTAGATGAAAGAATGTGGTTTTTAACGATAATTTGACACAGTGATATAGAGAAAATCATGTGAATGGAACAGATTTTTATATTTAGGAATGTTTAAATTATTTTACGGAATTAAAAAAAAAAGTTGAGTTCTTTTATTTTTCATGAACTTTGTCATACATACACTTAGCATGTGCAATCTGGTGAGCTGAAATTTGTCAGATTCTCATTAGAGAAAGGAACAGTCGACAGGCATCTGCCTTGTAGTAGGGACATTTTCACGCTTCTCCTGCAAATGTAATTAAATGGTCCTTTTTTCGCTACCTTTTTGTACATAGTACAGGTGCAAACTGTTTTATTAAGCACTGCTGCTTGCCAACGCTCGTCGCTCCTACTTTGTCTTATTACACAGACATTAGTGTTGGATTTCTAGTCTGTGTACAATAACTCCAGGAAATATTCGTCCCCACTTCAAAAAGTTCTTTATTACTTTCTCTACCACGCAATATGTACATTGTATTCCAGCAAAAGGTTTGATACCAAAGTTCCACTGGAAATGTTTTTGAGGTCAACTACATCAAAAAAGCACGTTAGGAAAAAGGTAAGTGTATATGAACAGCCTAACTCAAAAAATCTGATATAAAGTCAGACTAAAAAATGCAATGCCATAGCCGGGATCTGAACCACGGATTTCAGTCTGACTCTACCTATCCAACCCCTGTCCTACACACGCCTTGTGTGAAAAAAAAACAATTAAAACCAATACCAATTGTCCATAATAGTTGGCTATACTAGGAATCGTGGGACTTAAAGAACTTGCAACATTGTAAATTGTCATTGGGGTTGTAATCTCAAAATAATTTGAGATCACCTTGTGGTTTAGTGGGAAACATGTGGGTCAGTTGATAAATGCAATGCTATGCCGGCATGTTGCCATGGTAAGTCAGTGAAAGAGCAACCGGCTACAGACCGGGAGATCCGGGGTTCAAATCCCGGCTATGACATTGAATTTTTCAGTCTCTACAAAGAAAGACTACTTTTGTTTCAACTCCATGCTAATCGAAATGACCTTTATCAGACTGATCTTATTTTAGTTCCTTATTAGTAGAAGGGAACTAAGAGAATACACTATGCCAAAGCGATAAGCAAATGTTTTAATAGCTGCCACTATGCTATTGTCATTGAAATTTGTTTCTTTGTATGTCCTGGTGCAAAACAAGAGAAACATGGACGAATTACTGTATAGATATTTTAAAATTGAAACCAGTGACTATAAATATCACGGAAATGGTAAGTTCTACAACAAAAATGTAAAGGTAATTGTGTGTTTTGACAGTAGCTACGTTTATGCGTAGTAAGTTTTTGTGAAACTCTATTTAAAATTTATGCAAAAGCTATTCAGAATGAGGAGGGTTTCAGGGGCTATTCCCAGGAAATTCAACTAATAGATTTTATTTTTGATATAAATATCTCAAAACCGTTATAGCCATATCAAATTTTTCAAAACTTCTTCCACGTAAAAGTAGGTTGGGGTGGATGTATTTTCTTGGAAATCTACATCATCGCATCCTTTGAGAATACTAGTCTTAGATACCAAGTTTGATATTTAATAAACTTTTCGTAAGTCTTGCTGTCCAGAAGCACGCATACACACACTCGGACCTTTATTATAAAACTACCTTTTTGGATTCAGGGAGCCTCAAAATACCTCAAAATATATATTTCTGGAGAAATCACGGTATCGAAATTTGGGTGGAATACAATATCTTCTCTATCTATTAGGCACGTTGTCCTATGTACTGGAGAAGAAAACATCCCGTTAAATACCAAATTTGATATCTTAAGTTCATCTTTCAAGGACGCCTTATGAATATTTCAACAAAATAACCACCCCAAAATCCTCTACATAAAATGTTTCCAAACTTTGTGATTTTCTCTAAATTAGATATAATAACTGTGATTGATATAACGTATATTTAAGAAATTTTAATCATAAATAAAAAGTATACTTTGAATTTAAAAGAAATAGCTTGTGAAGCCCACGTCATTCTGGATAACGTTTACATAACCGGTTAACTGAGATGGACGAAAATTTACTGCACAGAAAATGTAGCATGTATGACTAATGCAATTTTTTATGGAGTAGCTATTTCCAAGATATTCCTTGTTTTAGTTTAATCTCCCAAATTTATACTTTTCTTAAATGAGAAGCAGTCATTCATTTTTATTGTTTTATCATTACCATGCATATAGAATGGAATTTCAGCACTTCCCATAGTCACCAGCTATTAAAAGATTTGAGTATCGCCTTAGGCATAGTGTATACCCTTTTCTGCTTGAGCCTATTGCAAAGTACATAGCAAAGCAGTTGTTGCTAACGTATATCTTAATAACATGAAGTAGATAACAGGTTTAAGCATTTGTAGGTAAACATTGTTCAAAATAGATACTGAAAGTTATTTGAATTGTACACATCAGAGTTTTTACATACAATTTAGATTCTGTAAATGGTTGACCAAATTATAAAACAATTGACCCACGCTTAATATACATAATGTTTCTAAAGTAAGCCTCCGTTTAATATTTTGTATTCAAATACTATATAATATTAGGTAAATTTTGATACTTCAAAAAGTGTACAAGGCTCTTCATTTCAGAGATTCTAAATGACGCCATGTGTGGCGTGACAAATATCAATGCGATATTGTAACTTCGGCCAAACTCTGGACAACATGTCAAGTATTCCATAGCTGCGCCTACTCGATTCTCATTGTAGATTCTGCTGATTTTTGTAGTAGGAGTGACACGTAGACTTTTATCATTTATTTAGCTCCACAGGAAATGGCCGAAGTGTTTAAATCAGGAAAATACGGGGGCCGTGTCATGTAAGCATTATCCATGTCTTCTACTCGACCTTGTCCAACGTCATGAAAGTGTAAGATTTAGGTAGCCACGAACTTCAGACTGGTACTGAGTAGATGCGCCCACCTTCCTACGAGCCGTACTGTGTCATAGCACAAAACACGTTTAACTTTGGTAAATCACATACGAGTTCAATGGTAACGTGTGGATTCTGTGTACCCCAAATTCGGAAATTGTGATAATTCTCCTTCCCATTTACATGAAATGTTGCCTCATCACTGAATATGGGCAGATCAATAAAGTCATCCTGTTGCCCAAACCCTTGAATTTCATAGGCAAAGCTATACCGTTGTTCTTTATCATTGTAGATTAGCTTTTGATGAAACTAATATTTTCACGGCTTCATTCATAAGCGTTCATGCAACACCTTCCACATTCTGGAACGGTATTCCAGCTCGAGAGGCTTTCCGCATGGATTTATGAGGACTTTTTTGAAAACACTTCCCCCACGCTCAACACATTCATTAGTAACTCCTGGACTTTTACTGTGAGCACAAACATACATTTGTGACATATTAATATCACTTAATCACCTTCCGGCAGGGTGCTACTTTTCCAAAACTTGTCCGAAAAGAGAGTTGTGAAACAAAATTGTTTCCATCAAATTTGATGATGAAATATGTTTTCTGCAGCACCATTAAATGCCATTGCTCAATTACTGGCACAGCACCACTTTTAGCCAACCAGATAACTATACAATCAAACAAGATAAGCTCAATAAATATTTACTACATATGTTACCTTATTTATCTCATATTTTCCCTTGACAATATTCTATAAATTGCAAAATCATCGGATGTGTTCTATTCACATCTCTGTAACAAATTATTGACCTCATGCTTATTGAGATAAACAATAGCATTATTTCTCGTATTACTTGCTTTCCTGTGAACAGGAGGTAAATACACCACGCTAAAGTGATAGACAGCCAAGCAGATTTTTAAAAGCTGGTTGCTATATAGTTGAAATCCATTTCTTTGCATTGCTTGAAGTTGACAAACTCCCGTAGGAGCAAAGTTTAAATATTTAAAACTGAAACCAATCGGGAATATTTCAAAAACGGTCAACTGACGAAAAAAAAACTGTTTTAACAAGATCTGCATTTTTCGTGTAGCAAGTTTTTGTCTATCTCTTACGGTTTACGGTTCTGTAAAATTCATCAAGGTTCATCCAGGAAGCAGCGCTCTTCAGAGGCTATTCCCAGAAAATTCTAAATAAACATTTTATTTGCCATCTAAATATCCTCAATACACGCTATTTTAATCATTGTTGTTATAGCCATTTTTGACTAAATCAAAAGTTTCGAAATGTTTTCCATGTTAAGGGTAATTTGAGATGGAGAGATTTTCTTCAAAATTTTTGTGTGGTATCCTTGGAAGATACTAAACTTAAATGCCAAGTTTGGTGTTTGTCGACTTTTTGTCTTTGAGTTATGCGTGTCACAAACACACTGAGATACACTGACCTTTTTTATAAATTTGATGTGTTCCATTCACAAGACTTTCTATACATCTCGTTAATAAATTACTATTAAAAAGATTATTCTTCCATCTGCTTCGTGCTAATCAAGTAAACGCATTGGCATAGATAGTCTTATTACCAGCTTTCAGTAAGTAGAAGGGAAATAAGGGAATAAAGTAAGCTACACTTTGTATATAGTACGAGTAGAGAAAGTAAAAATGTTTTATTTTAGAACCCCCTGTCTTCTAAAACGCATTTTTAAAAACAGGTTTGCGTCTGTGTCTTTAAGCACGATAAATCAAAAAAGAAATCGGTAAAACACAAAAAAAAAAATCATCAAACTGCTCTTTTCATGGAAAAAATTTCAAAAATTTAACTTTCTCAAAAATGCCTTTAATGATTTTGAATAGAGTACCATATATTAAAGCTATTTACATGACAAATAAGATAGGATTCTACGAATACCCTCTGATGACCTATTCATTTTGGATGTTATTGATTAACTGGCAAACATTGAGAGAGACAAAAGCGTTAAGTATAAAATGTAAATTTCGTTAAAACACACAATTTCGTGAAGAGGTTGAACATTTCCGAGATATTTCTGTTTTTTTTTCAGTTTTAAAATACTTAAAAGTTTCATCATACAGGAATTTATCAGCTCCTGGCCATCATTTCAATCACATTGCTGCCAGCTTTTAAAAGATTTCACTGTCGCTTTAATCTAGTGTATTCTATATCCTTTTATTTACAAGGAAAATTTTTAATATTGGCATTCGTTAAGAAACTAAATCCCGAGAGATTTTGTACAACTGACTGTTTTGAGAAAAAAGAACAGAGTTCATTAAATTGTAAGTACATTGTTTCACTAATTATTCCACCAGCTTAGGAATGGAGACCGCTCTAGAAAAACAAAAGGAAGGGAATATAAGGGAAAGAAAGTAAGAGAAAAAAAATAATTGCAAAGCTGAGTAGTTCATTCTATATCCTTTAATCACTCCAGCAGTCCTTTGATTTCGTTTTCGTCCGCTGCCGGAATCTTTTAAGTTACCCACTAATCTTTTTTCTTGCCCCCTTCGCACACCAAGCGCTACCGTGTAGGTCCGTTTAAAAACCCGATTACTTTTCTGATTTTCTGTACGTTGTCTTTTATCTATGTCGGTTTTCTGTTATATGCGCCTTTTGTGCCGGAAAATGATAAAAGAATAAAATTACTAAAAATCAACCGGACAAGTTTAGATTAAAAATTAAGGTGAGTTTTAACTTTAAAGCTATAATTTTGACAGCATAACATTTTATGTTGTTTTTTTCATTATTATTCATCGTTTGTTTTAAATGAAACTGAAAATGTGTATCTAATTCTTCATGTAATATACAAGGTAGTTTTATTTCACTCTGTGGCCACTGAATGGCTGCCGGCGCCCCAGCAACTGCAGCTCGGACTCCCGCCGAAATAGTTGTAATGTCCCCGCAACAATTATAAGTAAATAAGTTTCTGGTAAGAGATGCTGAAATCATTGTACTTTCTATTCACACGTTTAGGTAATCTTCTTAGCAACTTTTCGACCACACTCGAGATCAATACCTGAAATATTTAAATTTCTAGCAGATGTTTTATTTTAGTTTACAATTGGATATTCAACCTTTTTTGCTTTCTCTACCATGTATGTACATACAATGTACATAGTAACTAAAGAAGGTATTTTATTACACCCAAAAACTTGATGTCAAGATTTCACCAGAAATTTTTCAGGTCCACTGAGTCCGAAAAAAGCATTTTAGCAAAAGGTTCTCGCGTATGTGTGTGTGTGTGTATGTGTGTGTGTGTCTAGATAGCATAGCTCAAAACAGAAAAGACCGTTAAAAACCAAATTTGGTATTTACCTTTAGTATCTACCAAGGTTGCGACACGATTTTCAAAAAACTTCCCTCTACACAAACGACCATTTACGAGTGTCATCCGGAAAGCGACAGACGATTTAGCATAACTAAATAATAACGAAAAATATCAACATAAAATTCTCTTTATAAAGTTACAGTACCTTACTCTATTTCTCAACGTAATCTTCATTTTGTCAAGGTATTTGTTGTCACGCGATACCAGTTTTTCAATGCCGATGTTATACTTTTCTATCGCCAACGAACTTATTCGGTTTTTTTTAATGCCCAAAATTTTCGGTCAATCTAACTTTATAGGCAAATAACGCAAGCGTTTGGTGATAATGCAATGACGAATCTTTAGTTAGGAAATGGCACATAATTTAGGAGTAGTCAAGAATGAACCTAAGTGAACGATAAATATCGGAGTGGAAGTTCATCAATTGCTATTGAGGAGTTGAAAGCAAATGCTGATAAAATAATTAAGAAAAGCCGGTGTTTCACTTTGGACACCGTACATGACTTTTTGAATGGAAAAGATGAAGACTTCAAAGTGAAAGTGACATCTTCGCTAAGATCTTTAGCGATGGAAGAGTAACATCTGCATTGAAAAACCGGTGCCACGTGACAATAAATACCTTGATAGTAATGACGATTACGTTGAGAAATAGAGTAAGGAATTGCAACTTTGTAAATAAAGTTTTGTGTTGCTAACATTCGTTATTGTTTAGTTATGACAAATCGTCTTGTTACTTTCTGGATGGCCCTCATTCATGGACTTTTTTTGTGGAAATTTTTACTTTTTCAAATACGGCTCTAGAAATTTTGATTTAAACACCGTATATTAAAGATATTTATATCGCAAATAAAAGGTACATCTTAAATTTTCTGAGAATAGTCACTGAGCTCTTCATTCTTGGTGAATTTTTGCAGAATTTTGCCTACAGGTTAAACCGTAGGATAAAAAATGTAGACCTCCTTAAAACACATAATTTATGTCGTTGCTTCTTGTTAAAGTCGATCGTTTAGGTATATTCCTTGTTATTTGGTTTCATTTTTAAACTATCTAACTTTTCTCAAATGACCACGCAAAGCCAACCGAACCTCAATTATTTCATATAGCGACCAGTTTTTAAATATTTGACTGTCGCTTTCGCATAATGTATTCCTTTATTTTCCTTCTACTTATATAATGAAGTAATAAGACCAATCTTCGTATATAATACGTGTAGAGAAAGTAAAAATCTGATGTGTTCCATTCACAAAGTGTATGGAGAGTGTATTGTAAAGCATCCAAAAATTCAATACCGATATTTCATCGGAAATGCATATTTTGGGTCCTCCTGAATCCAAAAAGCATTTTTAGAAAAATATGGGTGTGAGTGTGTGTGCCTATAGACAGCATAGCTCTAAAATAAAAGACCATTAAATACCTAACTTGGTACTAAGTTTGGTATCTTCCAAGGATGTGACGCGAAGTTTTTCAGATAAATCCCCCCCTTCCCCAAGCTAAGATTTCCTTGGAAAATTTTTGGAAAACTGGCAAACCGCAAAAATATACAAAAGCTTAATACACAAAAAATGTAGCTTTCATTAAAACACACAATTTATTTTATATACATTCTTCAAGATATACATTTCGTTTGTCATAAAAATATCTTAAACGTAAGGTATTTTAATCAAAATCGTTAGAGCCGTTATTGAGAATATCACTAGTTATTTTGGAGAAAAACAAACTGTTCAAAAAGTGTTCCAAGTCAAGTTTGGGGTAGGGGGATTTTTTTTAAACTCTTCTTGTTGCATTCTTGGATGATAAACTTAAATACCTGGTTTGAAATTTAACGGTCTTTTAGTTTTTGAGATATGCAGTCCACATACACACACGGGCCTTTTTTCTCCTTTTTCTTTACACAGTCTCAAAACGTGTATTTCCGGTAAAATCTCGGTATCGAATTTTTGGGTGGAATACAATACCTTCTCTTCCACTGTGTACATCGTACATACTGTTTAGTGAAAGTAATATCAAGCGAGAAATTCACGCAATATTCTAATATGAATGAAAAACACCTGAAGAAGATACAAGATAAGCTGGTATCCTCCACTTTACAAGATCGCGTGTTCAAACCCGGCGGAGGACGATGTAAAAATCCTTAGCATGACTTCCTTCGGAAGGGAATAAAAGCCGTTGGTCCCGTGTCGCAGATTTATGGGGCAGTGTAAAGAACCTCAAGCCTGATAGACAGGTCTCTGAGCAAAATTAAGCGGTCTTTCACGCCCAGTATAGAATGGGACCCTGAGAACCGCAGTAGTTAAAGAGCGTCCATAAGTAACACGAAACTTATTTCCACTTCTGCTTAGGTGTGTTATCATTGTAATTTTATCTGTACTGCTTTGTGTTAACTAAGGGCTGACTTTTATTTTAAACGATTGTTGAAATCTTTGGGCATCCTTTCTGGATCCACAAATATTTAAAAATCTCACAATGCATCTGTTCCCTACCATACTAATTCGTAAAATAGCGTTTTTCTCCAATCTACATTTTCGCACCTTCAAAATGTTTGATGTGTCTCAGTTTTTGTTTAAATTAAAAAAACAATTTTCTATTGTAACATTATAAGTATCTACTGTAATATCACAGGTGACCAAATTAATGAAACAACGATTAAATTTAGAGTTTAAGACCTCCAACTCAAAAAAATCGGTCCGATGATGTATCATCGCGTAAAGTTTGCAAAAGATTACTCTTTTATCTACACCATTCTAATTAAGATAAACATTAATAGAATTTTTCTTATTAGTTATTTCTTTGTAAATAGAAGAGAAATAAGGGAAGACAAAGACACGGCGATAAAAAATACTTTTAAAAACGGGTCATTATGTGAAACAATTGAAAATCGATTCTCTTTACTTGCCACTAGTTAACAAAAGAGAGACGAAAAGGAACATTTGAGAAATGTTCAAGTTGCTTGAAATATTTCTAAATCAGTTAACTACAAAGAAAATTGTATGACATAAATTGTATGTTTTAATGAGATCTACATTTCTTTTGTCTATCTTTTACGGT
The DNA here is from genome assembly GCA_030762935.1 of Hymenopus coronatus. Lineage (NCBI taxonomy): Eukaryota > Metazoa > Arthropoda > Insecta > Mantodea > Hymenopodidae > Hymenopus > Hymenopus coronatus. The sequence goes on along the minus strand of CM060888.1, from coordinate 84,122,464 downwards.
TTATTAGTTATACAAAAGTCGTCCATGATGAAGAGGTCTTCAGAGGCTATTCCCAGAAAATTCAATATATATATTTCATTCGTAATGGAAAATATCTGAAACATATGACATTTTAATAAAAACTGTATTGGTGTTTTTTGAGAAAACTAAAATATTCGAAACATTCTTCATATAAAGAGTAGTTGAAAATGTTCATGTCACATCCTTGAAAGATCCTGAATTTAAATATTAAACTTGGTATTTAGCAGACTCTTTGCTCTTAGGTTTTGAGCTATTCTCTCTCTCTCTCTCTCTCTCTCTCTCTCTCTCACACACACACACACACACACGCACGTTTCTATAAATGTTTTTGATTCAGGGGGTCTCGAAGCACATATTTCCGGTGAAATCTCGGTATCGAATTTTTGGGTGGAATGTAGTATCTTCTCTATCCATTGTATACGTTGTACATATGTACTAGAGAAATGAAAAATAATTTACTTTAGTTGACCTAATGGTTAAACTCCAAGGTTTTATTGTTTAACCATTTAAGCACCTACGACAATATAAGTAGCCATTGAGGTATTTTATATCAGATTAATTTTAGGTCGGCTTGTTATCTACCGGGAAGAATGCGAATCATTTGGGGAATTTAATGCGGTGCTGGCATTTTGCAGTGATAGTGGTCAGAGCAAACGATTAGAGGCCTTGTGGTTCAAATCCCGGCTATGGCATTGAATTTGTCATTCTAACTCTACTTATTCAAGTTTTAAAATTTTATACAATTACGAGGGTCTGCTGATAAGTCCCGGGCTTCTGAATATAAAACAGCATTTAAAACAAATTGGTTTGTTTCTCAACATAATCTCCAGAAAGTCTAATACATTTGTCATATTGGTGTTCTAATTTAATTAAACCATCTGTGTAGTGTGCTTTATCAAAGTCCTCCAAATAACAGTTTACCGCATAATGACCTCCTCTTTGCTGTGAAATCTTCGTCCTTCAAGAAATGTTTTGAGATTTGGGAACAGGTGGTGGTCACTGGATGCTAGATCTGGCGAAAAGTGTGAATGTTCAAGCAATGCGAACTTAAATTCGCACATTTTCCCCATTACAATCACCGAATGATATGCCGGAGCAGTGTCGTGATGAAACAAGATTTTTTTTTTTTTTTTTTTTTTTTTTGTTGCCAAATGAGGTATTTTTCTTTTCACCTCATTACCCAAATGTTACAGTAATCACCAGTGATACTTTTACCCTTTTGCAAGTAATCAATAATATTATTTCCTGTGAATCCTAGAAAACACTGGCCATAACCTTGTAGGCTGGCAAAATTTACTTTGCCCGTTTTTGGAGTTGGTTCACCTGGCGCAGTAAACTGTTTTGACTAATTTATTCTCTGGAGTGTAGGGATGTATCTACATTTTATCCATGGTAATAAGTCGTTTAAAAAATCACTGATTTCTACGGTAGAGCTCCACATTCTTAACAGAAACAATGTTTCTTTGCAACTTTTGATCAGGCATCAACAAACCGGCACTCATCTTGCACAGACCTTGTGAAAGCCCAAAACATTACTTAAAATATTACTTGCACGTTCTTTTGATATGTGTACAGTCTCTGCTATCTCAAACAACTTTAATCTGCGGTCTTTCAGTACTAAACGATGATTTTTTTCAATGATCTCTGGAGCTGTCACTTATACAGGGCGTCCAGAGCGAGGCTCGTCACTAGTGTTCGTACGCCCCAATTCAAACTTCGCAACCCACCTTTTAATCATTGAATATGAAGGGGCAGAGTCTTTCAATTAACTGTCTATTTTCTCCTTTATTTATTTAGGCGTTATGCCCTTCAAATGGAAGTATTTATTCACTGCTCGTTTTTCCAAATCCTCAATTTTCTTGAAAATTCTGAAGTTGTCTTGTTTAAAATGCTGTCATTCGAAAACTACACAAACTATTGCCCTGTAACTATGGATACAAGATAGTCTAGAGTTAAACTATATAATGCTACCGTCTAGCTGACCTATTGGCGTTATATCGACTTATCAGCCGACCCCAGTATATTAAATGATGCCTTTGATACTCAACAAGTTCCTTAGCAGCCTGAAAATAATGACATAAATTGCCTTTGACATCTTTGTTGTTTTTGGAAAGTAGGACGAAAAAAATTGAAAACATGCTGCATGCATTAGCTTTGTGCTTCAGAACACACAGTTCCCCGTCCGCTCCCTTCAACCCGCTATATTTCAGTTTGCGGGGGAGGAGGAAAACCTGCTTCATCTTTGTCGGTCCAATACATCTCTGTAACCTTTCTCTGCTGCATTTTTCTCCCTTTCTCGAACACAAAGATGAACTGTTTCTCTTGAAACGTATATCTTCCTTATCCATTACTCCATTGCAAAAGTGTATTGCGTTAGTGTACATGGAGCTTCCTTATGCATCGCTAAAGTCGTAGCTTTACTGCTAAGTTCTGATGTACAATGGTCTGCGGAATATTGCAGTCTAATTAAGATGAGGAGGGAAGCATTGTCAAAAACTATGTTAACTTTCTCTAGCACGTATGAACACTCAAAAACATTAAATATACACCTGGAAATACTTATGAAAGACGTGATCTTTTTGTTGACTCCGCCCATGACTTCAACCTGTTTTCTGTGCTCTAAAAGCGTGTCGCCCTCCGTGGTGTAAATGATTATCATGCTAACTTCATATACCCAAGGTTGCGTGTTCAAACCCTGCGGAGGACGATAGCTTTTTTGGCGTAAAAATCCTTAGCATGGCTTCCTTTGGAAGGGAAGTAAAGTCATTGGTTCTGTGTCGTAGATTTACGGAACGTAAAAGAACATGATAGTTAAACCGTAAGAGATAGACAAAGGCTTACTCCACAGAAAATTTAGATCTCATAATTTATGTCATATAAGTTTTTCTTGTAGAACTGACCAACTGTTATTTGTTTTAGATTTAAACTATTAACTTTTTTCAATCTCAGTTGTTTAATATAGCAATGAGCTTTTAAAATATTAGACTATCACTTTAGACTCAATTCATTTCTTTACTTCCCTTCTACTTAAAAGGAAGCAAAAAATACTAATTCAATTTCTGCTCAAGTTTCTCGATTAGCACGTTGTAGATAAGAGTAATCATTTGTATCCATGGTTTGTATATGGAACAGATAGAGAAAGTTATGTGAATGGAAAACATCATATTTTTAAATTTTGTTTATAATGATTATCGTAAATCTACAGGAAAATATTGCAAACTTGTATAGTGAAAAATTGTGTTTACAGATTTGGTATTAAGTTTTATTTACCTTTTTGCAACTTATAGCCACTTGCTTGTAACCATACATTTTTACATCAGTTTGTTCTTAACGGGAAGAAATGGAGAGAATTGTCTAAAAATTACATTTCTAGCTTTTTTACTGTCTTGCACATTGAAATTCCTTCAATAATTTGAACAGCTCACGGGGAACCTTGGCCTACCGCCCGGCCGCTGCGTCCCCCATCTCGGTCCACTACAGACGTCATGGATGGGGTGCAGTATTGGAGGGTGAGACGTGGTCAGCGCCTCGAGTCCCCCCGGCCGGTTAATGCGGTCCTCATGACCTGGAGCCGCTACTTCTCCATCAAGTAGCTCCTCAATTGGCCCCCCAGGGACCTTACGAGGCTGAGTGCACCCCGGGCCAGGTCTCCCAGCGGGGGAAAAATCCCCACGCCGGTACTGGGGATCGAACCCAGGTCTCCCGCTTGGTAAGCAGCAACGCTACCACCGCGCTAAGGAGACTGACCTTATTGTAAACATTATATATTCAAAATGTATTTTATTTTAGACAATGAGTTAGGCACCAATTTACGGAAATAAAATCCAAATTCCAACACATCATGTAATAGAGAAGTAAACATTAGCCCATTGTTTACGGTTAGTTTTGTTATAAAATTTGTACTGCTGTTAAAATGAACAGCAGTAAATGATATTTTCTAATAAAAATGACCCGGTTTCTCAACCTATTCCACATGCGTAAATTTCTTCTTGTTTCTCCGAGGCTTGTTTAAGATTGTGGTTTTAGAAAGATTGAGTCAGACTGAAAAAAAATCTAATGTGTTCCTTTCACATGAATTTCTTTACCTGTTCTGCAAACAAACTATGCTTAAAAATATCACGCTAATAAAGATAAACATAATCAGAAATGGCCTTATTACTCATATTCTTGTAGGTACGAATATAAGGGAATACACTAGGATAAAGCTATAGTCAAATGTTTTAAAAGCAGGTTACTGTGTGATACAAATTAAGCTTATTCTCAGGAATAAAAAAAAAAACACAAATGACCAATTCCCGTTGGAGAAAAGCTTTAAGAATTTTAAAGTTGAAACCAGTAATAAGGAATATCTCGGAAATGCTTACTCCACATAAAAAAAAAGTGTGACATAGCTTGTGTGGATGTTTTAACATTTTTTACTGCAGTAAGTTTTTGTCTATCTCTTACATTTTACTGGCTATACAAAAGTCGTTATATAATTTATTTATATTTTACATAAAATTAATTTTATTGCTTTTTTTTGTATCCAGAATGAAGAGACCTTTTTAGGATATTTCCAGAGAATTCAGAAATACTTGCATATTATTTTTAATGTAAATATATTTAATATCGCTATTCGACAATTTTTACATGTAAAGGGTAGTTCGGGGTTATGGGATTTTTCCTGAAAATCATATGTCGCGTTCTTGGAAGATGCTGAACTTGCATACCTATCAAGTTTGATGCGATTTAACCATTTTTCGTTTTTAAGTTATGATGTTTGCACACGCACACACACACACATACGCATACACATACACACACACCCACACCTCTTCCTAAAATGTTTTATACGTAGGTCCATAAAATGTGTATTTCCAGTGAAAATAAATCTTGGTATCGAATTTTTGTTGGAATATAATGCCTTATCTACTTACATCCTAAGTACGAAGTAGAGAAAACAAATCAACCGGGATTTGGACAGATATTCTGGTCTTCGTCCAGTTGTTCTAACCATTGAGCTACCGTGGCGACTTGCTGATACTACATTAAATACCCGGTCTTACTCAAATGTGTGTTAGCTAACTATGTGGAGTTAGCCGACTTTGCGGATTGCGTGGCAAGCTATTGTGAATTTGCCCAGATATGATCTAATCAATGCTGTGTGAAGTCGGTTTTATAAAAGATAGCAGTTGTAGTGCTTTACATAGAGGAAACTGTGTAGGTGAGAGAGAGTGTGTGTCTAAACATTTTAATTGTAAAGTCTTTAAAAAGCCGGTTATACTTATAAATTATATTAATGTATGTAAAAGAAAGCAAGAGACAGCTAGAATTTATGTTGCAAAGTTTTCGCGGAAAGTGTGTATTTGATATGTACACAAGTGATTTCTTCATGCCGGAGAAGGTACTTGTGCACGATCCAGATATTCTCGATGCAGGAAAATGTTTTTCGCAGCTAAGAGTGTTAGGCCTGGAAACAAAATAATAGGGAAACACCTCCCTTCTTGTAACTACACAATCATTTGTTTTACGAATATATAGATATGATGCAAACAACTTCCCTATAATTATGAATGTGTGTTGGCATTTTAAACAACGGAAGGTTCTCCTAATTCGTAAGATTTCCTAATTATAAAATAGTTTTATAATGTAAGGTGCAATTGAACTAAGGCAGGCATTGGTAACATTTCTTTCTTTCAGTTATATCACTGACAAGTGAAGCACGACAAGAATCGAAGGACTTAACCTTGTAATAATAACGCACAATTAAAACATTTTGAGTTTGATGACTCTTAGGATGTTTTACGACAGTATAATTTTTGTGATAGTAGCACTCTTAGTATATTTTCTATATCATTCAGTGAACCTCGCTCTCGTAATGAGATCATCACCTATATTCTCGGTGTACACAAATAAATGGACTAGTAAAACGGCTGTTTCAGCTTGGGTGTGAGCGACGGAGCAACGAAGTATTCACAACTCGGCGGAATCGGCCTTCAGTATTGAGGAAACTTGTCGTTGGTGAAAGAAATATTGGAATGAAGTGATAGAAAATGCAAGAGCTTGTAGTGCTATAACTTTCACCCAGTGACGTATTGGCTACCACGCTCCCTCTTCAGCCATTCTCCGACGATGTTACGTACGCTCACTTGCTCTGTTTCAACTGGGGAAAGTTGAAACAGTCTCAGCATAAGGACTGTTCCTACCCCTGTTTCGCTACAAATGTGTTGCTTTTCTCTAAATCCTAAAATGTTTTTGAATTCAAAAGAAATAATGAGAAGCAAACCCGACTATCTGTTAGAGGGTGGAAACATATATAGTGTTCATAAATATATTGTAAACAACACCGTGCAGAGTCATAATAGTATCACTTTCTTGAACGAAAATAATTGGTTTCACCTTCGAGACTATTACCACAACTCACAAAACTCTTCCACAGTTCCCCAGCAATAAGAGGAGTTGGCGTTCTGGATGGTATCAAAGACAAAAGAATAATTTACATATGTTTGTGTTACTTTTTTACAGTTGACGTCGATACAGTGTTCATAATGACTTTTCGCTCGTTTCTAGTAAGCCAAGCAGGAGGGAATGTAATTGTCTCTTTTTTCTTAAAGAACACAAAGTACACGCAACTCGATATTCATTAAAAGGAACGCATATATTTCGGTTTAATGTACCGTGAGTTTTCTCTTCTGAGCATGTTGGTGGGAGGGATGTGCTTTTAAGAGAGAATATGTTGAGCAGCCTGAAGAAAGCAAGGGTCAAATTAATGCAAAGTCGAAATTTTGGAATTTGAATACTACGTAACCTTAATATTAAAAGGGAACTCCTTATATTACCAAAGTTAAAATTACAATCTTTATGCCCCATTTTCTTAGTATATGTTTGTCACAGCTTTTTGAAAATTTTGTCAATCATTCGTGAAATCGTAATAATGAAAAATTTACATGGATGTTGAGTTACATATGTCAAATAATATTTTAATTTTTATTTATCTAAATTTCTAATTGTAAATTCTCTTGTACTTAACATATTAAAATGATCTCCTGGTAGTTGTTGTCCAGATATGTAGGCAAATTAAGTTCCGAGTTTCATTATTATAGGTGTCATACTTCCTGAAAAAATGGGAAATTTTCCGAAAAAAATCTTAGTTTCTTATAATACATATAGTATAACTCATCAAACTTATATATTACAGCTTCATTTCCAATGCCTACATAGAAAAAAAATGTCTCTTGCACAAAAACTCCGAATGCTATATTTTTATATGAATAAGTTATGCAACATTTTTCATGTTGCATGTTTCTGTAATGAAACTAATTAAGTAACTACTTGCTGTAAGGGTAGCATATCATTTTGAAGCTAATATTCTGTAGATAAATGATCTGAAAAACAAACCGCTGCTCTTTGCTCTTATTTTATTTTTTTTTTCTCATTTCCAGTCTCTTTAAGAGACTTATTGGGTTGACGTAATATAACGCAATATACTATTAAAATAAACAAAATGTTATTGTTTTACACCTTTTGTATTATATTCTAATCGTTTTTGCACTTTTGTGTATTTATAAGTTATGTGACCATATATGTTATTAACGTTAGAGTAGGTTATACAGGAGAATGGGACGCCTCGCTCCCTGCAATCTACATAGATGTATTGTGGTTACCACCAGGGATGAGTGAAGAAATCGCTTGAGGCTGCGCATGCCACAGAAACGCGCGGATGTCCTTAACAGTTCGAAACTGAAAGACTCGTACAATGCTAGAGCTGCCCACGAACGACCCGTCAACCAAACAGCTATCCAGTGACCATGGGTAATATTTGAGCAAGCATCCATGCCATATCCGCGCCGTCATACGCCAAGAAACCTAGAAGAACGCATTAGAAAGATGAGAAGGAAGCGGAATGTAAGAACTGTTTACCACCTGTATACCCTCCTAATATAGTCCTGCACCCCAGAACACCTTGGTTACAAGTCAGTGTCTGGGGTCCGATGTCTGTAGAGCAGCAGCGACTATGGATAAGATTTAAAGGTATGGGGAACCAGCCCAATATCAGGCATAAACACGAGGAAGGAGATAAGAAATGTAAGCAAAAATGGTTGATAGAAAAGATGATGATGGAACAATTGGTGGAATAAATGCCTGGGAAATCGGAGGATTCGGAGAAAGCACACCCAGCCTCCGTTTTGTCGAATTCAAATCCCACATACGGTCACCTGGGATTGAACCCAGGCCGCATAGGTGGGAGATGAGCGATCTTAACATTGCCATAACATCGTCAATGAAAAGTGAGAGAAAGTCGTGGTAGATGAGAAACTGCGATGTTCTGCCTCTCAGTAGGCTGTTACTAGTCATTGCTCAACATAGCTCAGAAAGCGTTACATTCGACCAAACCGTTGAACTTTAATTTCACGTTAAGCAGAAACAGTTGTAATTCTTACAAAATATCATTCCCACCTCTAAAATGAAGTAATTGTTAGTCCTCTAGAAAATACTCTTGCTTAAGGTGATGTACCTTGAAATTGGGCCAAAAATTATGACAAATTAATTTCTTCCTAATAAAATAACATAAATTCTAAATTTAAGAATATATACGCTATATATATTCTATATATATTGGTTCTGCCATTTGGCGAACTTTAACTGGCAATTATCTGAAGCTTTACAAGTACACATACATGTTTCTTAACTTCAAAACTTGTTTTCTCGCAAGCATTATAACACTTTTCCATAATCCAAATGCTTCACACGATGCAACTTTTACTAATTTATTCCAACAGTTGTAATACTGCCTCTCAGAAATGCAGTAAAAATGGAGATATAGTTTTCCGAAATAATGCTCTAATAGCTTATTAAATTTTGAAATGTCAAGGGTTTTGGGGAGTACAAAAAGAAAGCATTTTTATAATAATTACGATTGCTATAAATTGCAATATGATTGATTACTAGTAAATTCTTTAGATTAAAACTACATTTTGTATGTAAATATCTTTAGAATACATCGTGTGACTTGTTTTTATTATAACAATGCATTTAGACAGTAACAATTATAAGATATATCTGCAGGCTTCCAAGCTGTAGTCCATTGGGTTTACTTGTTTGGGTGGTCCGAGGGAGAACCTCAACACAGGTAGCAGCGAAATGACGCGGCTTACACCAGAAGCCAAAGTAAACACAGTAAAAATTATGATTTAAAAAGCATGCAAACTAAAATTTTGAAACATGGCAAAAATATAACTGGTATAAATGTTAATAATATGTCTTCCATTCTGTGGATTTCCCATATTTCACAATTGAATCACCTTATCATTGAAGAAGGTAAGGAGAAGCAGTATTCAATTTTAATGAATATGACTACTAAATTATTGTAAATAAAGTTCTCTGAAAGGGTATGTCCTTCGCCAATCTTAACAATTATGTATATTATTATAATAAAATTCTTTGCAATTTTTCATAATAATTCTAGCTTGTTTTAAACATTGTCCATCTTCATCAATAACTAGGCTATATCTTTATAAGGATGCTATCCTTGATGTTTTTCTTTTTCCTTCCTCTCATTGCACAAATGTTTTTCTCAATTAATGCAAAGTAGATTGACGAAAAAGTTTTAAAAATAAATTCTGCTGAAGTATGTTAGAGAAACTCACATTAAAGTACTGCATCAGAATTTTTCGGTTGTTTGCAACACCAATTATTTCGCAACAAAAAGTTATAGGAATTTCAATAACAAATAATCTGCTGTATGTTGGGAACATCAACATTTTTTTTGGTGCTATGGTAGGAACCTCTGCAGAAAAATAGTTGCTATGTAAGATGAAATAACATTTCTTTCTTAAAAAAAATACGCGAAACAACAAAATAGCTGCAGGAACAAAAAAATAAAAACTTCAAAGACGAACGTAGTCCGTGACTAGCATACAGTTGAAAGTATTACAGACGTCTGTGATAAAGTATACCGCATATTTCGATAAAAAGTGCGAATGAATCCTCGGCGTTTTTTTTTTGCAAGGCTTAATGAAGCTCTTGTATCTGAGAATATTCCGCGATAAACGCTGGCGGGAACTTATATAAAATTAAAAGCTTTTTTAATACAGTACGAACTCGCAACAAATAAGAATTTCACTCTCCCTCCAGCGGTGGTAATGTTTTAGAAATTAAATTATAGAAAATAAGACCTTCTCTTTGTTCAGTTATAACGGTTTAATTGAACCACGTAGCTTACTCCAGGCTTTCTTCTAAGAAGGTTATTCTGGTGCCTATTTTTGTTAATACAGATAAACTTTTAGACATTCCGATGTAGTATAAGGATACATTAAGCTAAAGCAATTGTCAGATTAGTATTTGAATAAACGCAGGAAAATACTAATAGTAACTTACTACTCAAAAAGTTATTTGAAAATTCAAGCCAAAAGAATATCGGAAAAATGGTTAACATAAAATGTACTGGAACGATATGTATATCAGTTTTATGTAACAAGATGTACTTCTTTCTTAACATTTATAAATTTTATAAAAGCCATTCAGGATAAAGATAGCCTCAGAGGTTATTCTCAGAAAATGCAAGATAATCTAGGAAGCCAGGAGGCCTGATTACATCTAGAGAGTAACGTAGTTCGATGGAGGAATTCGGACCATATGTTGGGGTAGAGGAGGGTTAGTGCCATGAAGATGGGAATATCGCAGATAAAGGAAATGAATAAATCTGCATTCTATGAGAACTAGCTCCCGCTACTAATCTATTATAAGAGGTACTAGGGATAAGAACTTCCAGAGGGAGAGTGTGAATTTAAAGGCACTCGCACAATCTTCCCTAATTAGTTCTGGCTGGTCTTTTAAGCGCTGTTATAACAATGTTCTATGTAAATTCAGAATCTCAGTGAACTCTTGGGCTGCGTAGTGACTTGTCACATGGTTCAAAAGATCTTTTTGCCGCCGTATTCCGCTTAAGGTTTACTTGCATAGTGTTGTCACAGCTTCGTCAGCGTTTCACTTACTCCAATACGTCAAGTGAACCAATTTTAACATAAAATGAAACTTCATGTAACCTTCAGGTTGGGTTCGAACCTAACTCCGTACGGCTACAGTATACGTTTCGTTTACGGTGAAGATACCTTAAAAGTATATTTTAATCAAAATTGTTTGATCTATTTTGAAAATAAAATGTTTTAACCTTGTCCATGTAAAGGATAGTTTGGGTTGGAACGACTTTCTTGAAAATTGTCTTTCATTCTTGGATGATGCTCAGCTGAAACGTAAGTTTAAGACCTATTCAGTACACATATACACATAAATCACTTATACACTAAAATGGTCACTTTTTGGGTTAATAATATCTCAATTGTTCATTTCTGATGAAATCTTGACATCAATTTTGGAAGGAATCTATTTTCCCTAGTTAATATAGGAGTAAAATAAAAATACAAGTAACGCGGTAAAGTTTACAAAACTAAATTAATGACTTTATAAAACTGTTGTATATATACGGGAATGAAAGATGTAAATTAAAGGAGTTAAAAGTATATAAAAGTATATATCTTTTTCTCGCATATTTGCCCTTCTCGTGTTGAGTACTTAAACCCCCACGACTTGAAAAGCTAGAGCCTGACTCTGACGACCCTGAATCGGAGAGAGTAGCCAGGAAGAGTATTCAACCTGATGCCCGGTATGAAAGTTAGGAATAAAATACCAAAATTATGGTGAAATGTATTAAAGGAAAGGTGATCATGGAACAGATGGTAGAAAATGGCTGGGGATATGTCCAAATGCCACCTTATCCACCACATTAGTCACCTGGATCGAACCCGAACCGCCTTGATGAAAGGTTCACGCTCTACCACTCTGCCGAGGCGTAATTTGCTATGAGTGGAAAATAAAATAATTATAAAGCACGAGAACATTAAGTGAACTGTTGTAAACCCTTCATGTGCACCTTTGATGTCTGCACGGGTGCGAGCGCTGAGGATCAAGAGCATCTGTTACTAGAAGTACTTCAGGCCGAACATCTGAGCACCTCCCGAAAGGGAACTGTTCGATTTGGGTTGGCGGCAGGGCAGTATTTCCCAAACCCTAGTCTTTTGAATACTTTCGGTGACGTCTGACGTCTCAATGTCCCTCGCAATTACCTGGAGAGTTAGGGACAGAGGCTGCTAGTTGTTCCCCATCGAGGTGTTCGGAGGTATTCCCCTGTGTAGTTGACCCGCGTAAGTGGCATATCCACTTCAGTCTTTGCGGCGTAAAATGGTATCGGCCTAATGGAAAACACAACGGAAGTTACCCTGGACCACCTATCAAACCTGAACTGTCAGGTCAGTGGTGTGTAGTTTATCTCTGAGGTGACAGTAGATGCATATTCCTATAATTCCATAATAACCCTTATTTTGTTACATGTAAGTGCAATTTAGGAATGCCAAAGAGTAGAAAGTAGTATGGTTATTCCTTTCGCCTCTCATTTAGGCGGTCCGAATTCAATCCAAAGGAACCGCATGTGCGATTTGTGTTGGATGAAGTAGTAAAGATGAACAATACTTTATGGAATGCTGGGATTTATAATTGGCAGCTCTTGGAGGAAGATTGTAAAATTGAATACATTTTAACTTCTCATTTTATTTGTTTACCATTTATTATAAAAATAATACCTATTTTAGTAAGAATTTTAGAGTTATGATTGGGAAGCGTAACATTTAAATAGAGATTAAATTATTATTTTAATTTTAAACATTCTGGATTAATTACTTTTTCAGATACTATGTAATGTATACCTTTAATTTTAACTTTCTGTACACGTATTATGTACATAGTGTATAGAGTAGGTATTGCACTCCACCTAACAATTCGATAGGCCGAGATTTCACCGGAAATATACATTTTAGGGTCTCCTGTATACTAAAAAAGTATTTTCAGAAAAAGGTCTGTGTGTCTGTGAAAACGAGAACTCAAAAAAACGAAAAGTGTGCAAAATACCAAACTTGGTATTTAAGTTTAGTATCTTCCAGGGATGCGATACGAAGATTTTGAAAAAAAAAATGCCCCCATCCCAAACTTTTTTCTAAAATTTTGATTTTCTCAAAAATGGCTCTATCGTATATTAAAGATATTTTCCTAACAAATAAAATGTATGTTTTGAATTTTCTGGGAATAGCCACTGAATATTACTTTATCCAGAATGCTTTTTACAGAATTTTGCATGACTGTTAAACCGTAAGAGGTGGACAAAACTTATCACGCAAAAAATGTAGAGCACGTTAAAACACACTTTGTTATATACATTTTTTATGGAGTTGGTCATTTTTTAGATATTCCTTGTTTTTGGTTTCATCTCTAAAAAACTAACTTATCTCATACAGGAATTTGTCAAATCTTGTTCATACAAACAAATGAACTTCAGTCACATAGTAACCAGCTTTTGACTATCAATTTAACTGGTACCCCTTATTTTGCTCCTACTTGCAAGGAAGCAAGTAATAACACTATTTCTGCTATTTTTTTCTCGATTAGCATGAATTAAATAGAAGCATAAGTTTTTTAACAATAATTTGTTGCAGAAATGTAAAGAAAGTCATTTGAATGAAGTCAGATTTTTTACTATGTGTTAGCAGAAACCTTCAATAATTAGATTATATTCGATTAAATTTATTGATTTAAGTTGAAGAGACTTTTTTGGTGCTCAAAATTTATACTAGATTTTGATGAGGATAAGACGATTAAATCAATGATTTCAAGTTAATAATTTAAAATCTTATTAGATTATTTGTTTAATTAGCTATGTTAATTTTAATGTTTATAATTGATTAAAGTATATTATATCACTGAAGCTGTTATTGAGATAATTATTATCTTTGAATATATTTATAAAATTAGTTTTTATTTTTGCAATGAAAACCTAATGTCTTATTTAAACTATATAAATAATTAAGATGTAAATGGGTTTTAACTATTTGAATAATAAATTATCGGCTTTTATTCGATCAACACATCTTAATTGGAATGATTTATTCTATTCTATCATTAACAATGCTATACTATATGGGATATTTATTTATCTTACTATTCAGGTCGAAACTGTTTACAAATAAAATACTTCTTACTTATCTTTAACTAAATAAGGAAAATTAATAGTTCAATACTTTTTGAGTGTAAATTAAATGTGATGTTTAACTGCAACCCTAATTGTTATTAAAAAGTTCATTCTAGAGATCCTTGATTTCATTCATGATATAGAACAATTATTAAAATTACTAGGAATAGAATGCTTGTAATTATTCAAATGTCTGTATTGGATCCGGTCAAAATAATAGCTATTAGTAGAATTAATGCAATTTCAACAACGAAAATTAAGAAAATAATGCAATAAAAAAAATGGTAAGGAAAAAGGTAAACGTGAAGATCTAATTGGATCAAATCCACATTCAAAAGGGAAATTTTTTTGCAATCTTCAATAATAATTTTTGATAGGAAATTAGTTAATATTATGACAATAAAGGAAATTGTTAAAACAATTAAAGATATAAAATTAACATTTGAATTATTTACTATAGACTTTTTGATTTTAAATCAAAAGTACCTTGTTATACTAAATACATATTTTACCCTACTCATTAATAAATAGATATATAAAGGAGTAAGCAAACTACATCAACGAAATGTTAATATCAAGCAGCTACTTTAAAACCGAAGTGGTGATTTTATGTAAATGTATTGGTAATATTTGATATAAACATGGTTCTGATAATTATATGAAGTCCATGACAGCAGATGGGCTGGTTTTCTCCGAGTCCTTTGTTATTCTTGCCTTTCATTCCAAAAATAGCTCTCCCCACGTTTTCTGTAAACAATTTCACCTTCATGTCATATCATCTACTTCCTCCATTTCATGCCAGGTACTGGGCTGATCGCCCCCATTGCCTGCGGTGCCACAAGTAGTAAACGCGGGCATTAAACACTATAAAATGATCCTCCATCACCAATTGCTATATCAGATCCACAGCCCATTGCTCTTCAACATGCATCTTGTCTTAGGCATTAGCTTGTAAGGGTCGTACTTCACAGAGGGCGCTGAACTTTTTGAGCGTAAAATATTTTGGTAGGGATGTAAATCTATGATAAGTCTGATAATAAAGTCTCTGACCAAACCAGGCGGTATTTCATGCGCAATATAGAAAAGGATGCTGAAAGCCACAGCAGTGAAAGTGTGTTCACAAACAATATTCAATTTTCTTTTGCCTTTAAGCCCTTGCTGTACAAGTCCTCCATATGAGGAAGGTAAGCAGATGGAAGAGGAGTAACAAGAGGAGATTAGAGCATGTAAATAAGATTCGGGTGCCATTTTGGAAACGTTCTGGGAGTTAATAAGTCACGACAAATTCTGGCGTATTGAAGGAAGTAGTTTTGAAAACACCGCACACCGTAGAATAATAGCTGTGAAGTACTGGCTGAGATTGAGGCAGGGACTAAGCTCAAAATGTTATAAATAATAAATAAACTGAGGACCTGAATTGCAAAGAAGCTTGAAGAGAAAAGACATGGGATCTCTCTTGCAAAGAGGTGAAATAAATGATAGGTTGAGCAGTATATCCACCCCTTCAGTTGGAATTACTCAGGCAGGGCCTGCAGTAGAAGGGTGGTAAAAGAAGACTAGTACACATCAGCTACAGAAAATAAAATCTACTGGGAAAATCAAGTCTTCTCCAAGGCTGGTAAATACATTTAGATTCAATTCAGATAAAGAGGCACGTGAATTTGCCTTGGGAAGAGAGAGGTTTTCGAGAAAGGGGCCCAAAAGTATGACTGACAATTTTGACAAGACGGTCTATCCGTTTTGTGCTGTACATATTTTGGAAGAATAAGTGGAACACCCACTTTTTTAAGTTCAGCAAGGAGAAGAGTAGTATGTTGGGATAATTACATATAATAGCTGACAAATATATGTGGCAAAACAGAAGTGATTTCTTCGCTAAATGCGCTAAGTCAGGTGAAATTTCTTCATTTGATCAGTTGGATAGGTAGTTGGATAGGTGAAATTAAAAACCTTTATAATTTTATTTAATGTAATAAATTATGAGATACAATGGATAACTAAAGTTACAAGCCCAATTCTTGCGTTTTGTCTTTCATAGCGAACATAATTGTGTGCAATAATCCTAATTCATGCGATTGCAACGTGCAGAGTTTAATGCAACTGCCTCCTACAGCACTATAGCAAAGTAAACACAAATGGAGACTCATTTGCAAAACTGGACTTGCGAAGAAATCCGCCCAACTATTTAAATTACATGGGCGAAATAACCACTGCTGACACTCACAGACAGCTGCTAGATGTTTGCAGAGAGACTGTAATATCTCGCCGGCATGTCGCTAAATGGTTGGGCAAGTTGCGTCCAGTAGAGAAAATGTGAATGGCGTGGATTGCAATGACACAGCACATTTGAGCACACTGGCGCGGAAGAGCTGACTCAGGACAATGGGAGGATCACGTTACTACATATGGCGGTGGAATGTCTCTTGGAAGTATTCATCACATTTTTTACGATATTCTGCAGTACCGGAAAGTTTGTTTCCGATGGATTCCAAGAAATCTGTCCAGCTCACACAAGGAGAAGATCATATGGGCAAGTCTGCAACTTGCAACGGTTCTCCGGAAGGGAACAATTCGCCATGTTGTCACGGGTAGCCACTAGTAGTAAACGTTTGTTAATGGAGTGAAAACACCCCAATTCTCTAAAGATGAAGTATAAAGTGGTGCCATCTGCCGGGAAGTGATGGCCACAGCATTTTGGGACAGCGCGGGTGTCATCTCGTGAAGTTTTTGTAAAGAGGGTATATAGGGGCCGCTGACCGCCACTGCGAAACCATGACATTATTGCGCGAAGCAATCAGGAGAAAACAGCCAGAACTCCTCACCGAGGGCGTCTTCTTCCTTCATGATAACGCGCGACTTCACACAGACCTCACTGGGATATCATTGAGCACTCTCCCTACAGCCCAGATGTCGCTCCAAGTGACTTTCGAACTTGCGCATAAAGTTTTTATGTAATAACTTTAATATACTTTAACATAAAATTACTTCTTGTAATCCCTGTACCTAATGTAATGCCATTTACTTTTACAACAATAAATAGCTCGCAACATTTGTTTTCTTTCTTGTCGCTTCGAAGTGTAGCCAGTTGACTTCTCTGGGTGATACTGCCGTCACGCACGCTGTGAAATCGTAACCAAAATGGTTTTACCTGGCATGTAGCTGTTACTTTTATAGCTGTAAATGACGTCAACAGAAATTTATAGAAAAAGTTAACATTTTTACAATGTCTATTGCGTCAAAGTGTCGCCTTTGCGACAGTGAATGCGGTTACCTGTAAGTCTGACGATTGCGGGCCGGCAAGACGCAGTCATAATACTAAGTAAAATATATTTAAAATGATTGGTTGAACCCCTAGATCCTTTCCAAGCAATAAATCACATAAGCATAAATTATTTAAACATACCATAAATATACCTAAGCATGTATGGACTCGTGGGGGAGGAAAGTTAAATTGATACCCAAATTTATGAAAAATTGATCTTTTAGGTAAGAAATTTCCAATTGATCATTAGTATAGTAATAGTGTTTTGTGTATCTCCTAAGTATAGCAAAGGACATTGCCACGATCTTTCCATGATCGAACTTAAATTCCTAGTTCGTGAGTTCACCCTTACGCGCTATGCTGACGGAGGATCTTCTCGTCGACCACAGATGATGGCACTGTAGGACGACATCACGACTTGTGGACCCGAAATGGTGGAAAATTTTGCCCAGGAACCTTCTTCTTTCAAGGCATGGGGTTCCTTTACGTGCAAATAAATATAACACTGGGCCACCGTCTTTGCTTCCCTTCCGAAGGAAGCCATGCTAAGGATTTTTGCGTCCGAAAAACTCCATCACACTCCCTCTTGGATTTCAGAGGCTACCATGGTAAATAAACCACGGAGAGCGACATGTATTTTAGTAAATGTAATGAATTACTCTACATCTTAAAATTATCTGGACTACTAGAAAATAATAACCAAGCCATCCAAGGATTAATATTTACTGTTCTATTAGGTATTTATTTTACTGCTCTACAACTTTTTGAATATATTGAAGCCCCTTACACCACTGCAGATTCAGCCAATTAAATATACAAGGTGATTCAAAAATAATTTTACAACCTTTGGGGATCCTAACATCAAAACATGAAAATATGTTCGTTTTCGCGTTATCAATTTATTAAGAAAATTACCTTCAATGGCTTTCTGGGTCCACCTAACAACTTTATTTATTTATGCACTCATTCATAGAAGGTTTTGGTCAACTTTACCCTGAAGAATTGGCCTTGTTAATATTTGCCATTTATCAGAGTGCAACACATTCTCTCAGCATGGCTTACAAGTGCTGTCTACAGGGACTTCATTCAGCTCACACTCACAGACTTATTAGAAAATGTGTCTGTGATAATAAGAAGAAGCATGTGGTTTATGCATGTGCTCTAGCATATTTTAGTTTCATTGTTCGAGATACACTGGCAGCCCTCTAGCAATACAGATGGATAGGTAGAGGAGGACCAGTTCCGTCTGCACGTTCTCCTACCTTAATCCTTTAGATTTTTATCTTTTGGGTCACCTTGAACCATTGATTTATGTAGCAGACATCCAGAATGGAAAACTCTTAATTTAGGTGTCATGTAAGCCTGCGAAATCATGCGACACCTACTGGTAGTATTTGACGCAAGAGGAGCACACTTTGATTATTTTTATAAGTGATATTTGTTTCTAACACCTCCAAACAAGCTGACAACGGCAAAAATTGAATAAAATATAGTGTCACTTTAAAATGTTTTGATTCGTAGCATTTTGATCCTCAATAAATCGAGAACGGTGGGTTTTGGGACGTGCTTATATATACATTTTTTGTTTTTTGTTTTGATGTGAGAAATCTATCTGCAAAGTTTGTACAAGTATTTTTGAATCATTTTATATATTAAAACCTTAACCTGAAAGTGATAGCTGAATTATTTTATCAGTTCCTAGTACAACTTATTCATTTACTTAAAAAAACACAAATAAACAATTGCTTTCTTAAGCTATTATGATTCTAAGCATATAGCAAAGCTATATGAACCAAGTCATACATATAATATGTAGCCTATATACTACCCATAGCTATTTGCTCCATATTTTATATAGATACTTCCAAGATTTCTGATTTGTGTTTGAGCATCAACAATTTCCTTCACTGCAATTTTCCTAAAATGTAGTCACTTACAAACGTTACCTCTTATCGCCACTCTTTTGTTCTTAGACATTCATGTAAATTATATGCCAAATTTTCTGAATTTTCGCATATAGTAACTTTCGAAATTACTTTAAAAAAAAAAAAACGTTTGCTTCTTTTTCTCCAACCCATGAATTAGGCTTACGAGTACTAGCACGTTCCATTCTTCATAGATTCCTCTATTGTTTCCAGGGTCTTCCTCGTTCTCTTTTTAGCGCTGCTTTTGAATATCTTACTCCCTCCTTTTTTTCTAAGTGGTTTATCCAAGATAGTCTTAGCTATTTTATTATTTAATTGTTATACTTTTAATTATTTTCTTTTATCTTTTTATCGTAATCATTCTTTTCCATCCTTTCATAATTTTATTTCAGGACACTGTATTGATTGTCTCTGAATTGATATCCGGATTTCATTTCCATATATAAATATCGGCATTACCATTACACTTTCATTTTAGCTTTCTTTGCTTAGTTTATTTTAAATGCGCATTGAATTGTGCCGCAAGTTGCTTGAAAGCCATTCAATTTCATTTCTACTTCATTACTATATGACAAAAAAATATATCACAGTCTATCTAATACTTTATCAGATTGCGTTTTTGTTCTTTCCCTTTCAATGCCATACTTTTTCTTTGTAGATATAGTAAAATTATAAGGTTTACTTATTGTATTCAGCGTATAAATGTGTGTAAAGCCTTTAGATTTTAGACTCCTGAAGTAATCCATGTCATTCTCTCACACTCTTTCTTCTGATTTACTGACATAATCGTTTTAGTATCTTCGTTATCATTTGATAGTGTTAGTAATCTATTGTTTTCCTCATTGGCCATAGTGAGGACATGATTGCAAAGGTAGAGTCAGGCTGAAAAATTCAATGCCATAGCCCGAATTTGAACCACTGATCTCCTGGTCTTCATCTAGTTACTCGATCCACTGAGCTATCATAGCAACATGTTGATACAGCATTAAGTTTGGCGACTGACTCATCTGAAATAATTTTGAGAGGGCATATCCCAATGATCTCTTCACCCTCATCACAGAGAATAAAGACTATGTCCTCAGATCTAACTCTGAGCTGCATCCAAAACCCTCTCGCTCATTCGCCACTTTTTAACCATACATTACGTATTTGTTAATTTTATTCATCTCTAACTTGTTTACACTGCTCTAGATCCCTAAAACATTAAAACATTCTGAACACTATATTTTGAGAACTCTCTCCATCATCCACCCTGTTATACTAACCTTCCCAGTTGTAAAAACTTTCCTGCATTAACAGCCTCTAGTGGGATTCCAAACATATAAGTACATTAATTTATCTCTAGCCCAGAAATTTTCCTATCCTAGCAAAAGATTCTTCTTGTTTTTAGTCCATGGTATTCCAGGTAAGAGTTAGCAGAATGTTTCATTACTTAGTTCCTTTAAGGCTAAGACTAAGCTAAAGCGATAGTCGAATGTTTTAAAAGCTGTCGCTATACGATTGTTATTTAAATTTGCTTACTTGGATGACCAGGAGTAAAACAAAACCAACACCCACAAATATCTGTTTGAGAAAAATATTTTTCAAATTTAAACCAACAAAAAGGCTTAGTTCGGAAAGGGCTAACTCCACAATAATAATGTAATGTTGTGTTTTGATGAAGTCTACATTTTTTTTGTTTTGACGAGATGTATATACATTTTTTGTGTAGTAAGTTTAGATGTATTTCCTACAATTCATCATTTATACAAAAGCCATTCAGAATGAAGAGGACATCAGAGGCTATTCCCAGGAAATTCAAGATATACATTTTATTTACCATGTGTAAATATATTTAATGTATGGTATTTTAATAAGAGCGATAGAACCATTTTTTAAAAATAAACATTTTTGAAAATCTTTCCATGTAAAGCCAGAGGGATTTCCTAAAAAAAGCTTCATGTCGTATCCTTGGGAGATGCTGAACTAAAATACCAAGTTTGGTATTTAACGGACTTTTCGATGTTGGATTATGCTGTCGACACACACACACACACACACACACACACACACACACTCACACTTGACATTTTTCCCAAAATGGTATTTTGGATTCAGGGAAACATATTTACAGAGAAATATGGATATCGATTTTTGGGTGGAATTAAATACCCTCTCTACCTATAATGTACATTGTACATACGTGCTAGAGAAAGTAAAAAAAACTTAGACATAAAAAAGCTCGCTGTAGTAATTTATTCTGATTTAATACAGCCATAGACAAACTAAAAGAACTGTATGACACAATATACCTCCTTGATCTCTCTCAGAAGAAGGTATTTCATTTGCGACATTTATTTTTATAACCTTAAAAATATATGAACTCTTTGGGTTCTGTACACTTCCTAGAAAAATTAGCATTCTTAAAATGCGAAAACTCTATTCTGTGGTGCATTTCTGTTTAAGTTTTTCATGGCTGTGTAGTAAAGTTATTACTTCAGCTGCCCTTGTCGCCAGTTTAATTTAAGTACAAGAAGAATGCATTCCTCTACAAACACAATGTGCTGCACCATTAGGCGTAGACGATGAAAGTCAAGGTTCGTTTAACAATCCAGATAGGATCTTTTCGCCTGGAAGCCTTCCCACCCGATCGGCGCGCTTCGCTTCACATTTGTTTTTGCTTTCGAGGGTTCTCCCCTTGTACGGTTTTATTTGCACAAGAGCAGGGATTGTTAAAAACACTGGGAATCCAATCATCCGATGCGGTGAAGCTGCCTCCAAGAGGAAAGAGATAATCATAATAACAGAAACGGCGAGAATTTCCTAGTTGGCCAGAGATTGGTGGGTTGGCGGACAACCCCAGCTAACCTACCTGTGTGGCCTCTAATATAATGGAAAGCTACAGCTGGTGTTGCAACATCCGATTGATTTAAACCGACGATGTAAACCCAAGTTCAATAAAAAAAAAAAGGTATGGAAGGTAAAAGGTATTTGTAGTTCTACAGTTTTGCACGTTTATTCTAAAACTTTTTTTCGTTTCTGTTGCTGGATGTGATTGGTATCTAGTGCATATTAATTTAAACTCGTCTCACTAGACATCACTACTTAATAACACAAATAACGGTGACTGTTGGGGAAAGGGCATTATTCATCCCATTTATAAAAGGAACATGCTAATGGGAATCTAGACAAGTATAGAGGGTTACTCTGCTGTCAATTAGGGAGACAATTTATTGCAGTAAATTATATAAGTGGATAACGGATTGCGAATCAAAATTTGGCAAATTTTCAATATTTAAAATTAAGTTTCAAATAAGGACACATTGCCACAGACGCAGCCTTTGTTTTGGCCACTTTAATTGCAAAAAATGCTAGTTAGGCGAGGAAAGCTTCATTATGCTATTGTAGACTTTAAGAAGGCATTTACCACTATCAATTGAAATTCATTCTAGAATGAACTACGCAGCAAGAGATTATCAAATAAAATGATTAGAGCATTGAGAAAATCCATAAAAATGTCGAATTCAGTGTAGAGTACGGCAGAATCAGAATGTCGGAAAGCTCCCTAAACTTAGCGGAGTGAGGCAGTTCTGTATTTTATCTCCCTTACTGTTTAATCTCTTTGTGAATTTTATTACTGATGTAATGCTAGCAGAGAATATCAAAGTATCAGTGGTGGCAGATTTTCAGATTCCAGAACGTGTTGTGTTCTATAACAGTTAATGGACTACAACCAGGACTCGACAAACTTAATTATTGCGATTAATTGCTACTTACAGTTAATCTGAGTAAGACTAAGGCAGTGACTTTCAAATATGGTTGTGTTTATAGCAAGAAGAAGATCTGGACATATGCAGAACAGACATCAGACAATGTTAAATCCTTAGTATATTTATAATTATCGGAAAATGGACAAAACACATTGACCAGAAACACAAGGCAAGGTTGAAAGCAGCAGAGACTCTCCGGATACGTAACAGAATTCCAGACATATCCGTAACCTTACTGGCAACTATATGGAGCGACAGTTAGATCCACGATGACAAATGGAGGATAAATATGGGAATGCGAACAAATAGCTAATCTGACTCAAGTGAGGACCTAATGTTTAAAGGAGTTCTGAAGTAGGAACGGTACAAACAATTGCGGAATAATAAGAATTCGGGGCGAATAGTGAAAAGATAGTGCAAATATCAAACCAATTAAATATTGGATGAGAATCTCTAATTAGGGCAGTCTGCTACCATGAACAGCTGAGAAGATAATTTAAAGTGGGCATCAAAATTAAAGAAAGGTTTGAAAGCCATTGGAATGGAATACATTTGAAAGGTGGGGAAACAGACTGTTTGGAGAAATATTAAAAACAGCTTCTGTGATATTGACAAGACAAGAAATAATTGCGCACTGCACAGATACGGTTTCATTGGCTACAATCGGAGAGGGGTATGGAGCAATACATCAAAACAGGTACCAAACTTATTAGACAGGGGCTCGCGTGGATTAGACTAGAAGCATGGCGCTTGATAAAAATTGTTGTCAAGAGTAGTATGAGAATTTGCCCCGTTTGCGAGGAGAAAGTAGTGGGCTAATATCTTGAAAAGATGTAGGGCTACGGAGAAATGGACTAAGAAGTATTCGCTGCTATTCTTTACCTCCGCGAATGAATAGTTAAGAGCATGTTGGGCACTACTGGCAGGCCTAGAAGACGCGGGGGATATAGGTACATTTCAGCTTTAGGCTAGACCGCTGAGATCTGAGAAGACATAGTAGGAAACAGGTGGGGGCGCAATAAGAAGGGATAAGAAATTATTATGTTTTATAAATTCATGTCATTATTTTGTGTTAGTATTGTGCATATTTATAAAGTGTATTATTTTTACCATAATAGAGACTACATGAGCAAATATATGTTTGGCAACGTTAATTATTGTTAATAAAATGAGAATGAACAACTGCAATAAATGAAGTTGTTAATCCTATTGTTTATTGCGTGTTGCAAGCATTTAAGATGCTGCATCTGAATTGTTTTTGTCTTTTTATTTTCGTGCTCACTGTTTTCACTTTTGTTTTTAATATCTCTTATTATTTTGTGTATTGCAAAAATACATAGAGTCTGTGGATCAGTGAAGATCAGTGTATGTATACTAGTGCTTAAATAAATACACTTATTCATTCATTCAAGTAAATCTGACCTCAGCAATATTGCGTATTATTGAAATTGTTTATACTTTATACCAAGAATGTTAAGACCAGGAAAATACATTTTGTTACTAATATATCAATGATATTATTATATTAGCGGATGGATATGTCTTGTAAAACACCATATCAAATAACAAACAGCCCAATACATAATAACCTTGATATTTACGTTCAACGTTTTCCAAGGACGCCGCACAAAGCTTTTAAACAAAATCCCCTCTCCAAACTTCCCTTTACATGAAACATTTTTGGAAAATTAATTTTTTCTCAAAAATTGCTCCAATGACCAATTCTTGTAAGATTTGACTATATTTTTGGTATAGTGTCTACCCTTATCTCGTGTAAATATCTAATAAAAGTATATTAATGTCCATATAGTGTATTAGATAAAAAATAAGCTTATGTAATGAAATAGTTTGCTGCACAATAGACATAGGTATAGAAAGGCATGTCATTGTATGATATCTGCCTTTATTCAGTTTGTATAAAAGAATTACACAAATCAGCTTAAAACAGTAGCTGGTAGTATCAAATATTACTGTATGAAATATTTTTAACAAATAAGGCTGCCAATTGAGAACTGCGCGATGCGTCCGTTTTCGTTTCGTAATCGGCTTACCCTCCCGTAATTATAGGACTGGCACCCCCCTAGAACTTGCAAGCCAATGTCTAGGTGTCAGAAGCCTGTCGGGGAGCCTACGGCAGGAAACCACAGATTGGAGAACTTGTTTCGAGGAGAACATGAAGTGGATTATATGAAATGTAAGCGAAATGGATAATTGGAAAGGTGATGATAGAGCAATTGGTGGAATGAGTGACGGGGAAAACCGAAGGACCTGGAGAGAACCCGTCCAGACGCCGCTTCGTTCACCACGAATCCTACATGCGGGCGCTTGGTATCGAACTCGGGCCGCCTAAATGGGAGGCGGGCGGTCTAAATACTCACCCACGGCGCCGCCCTTTGCGTCTGTTTGTAATCTTTAATAAAACCTTTTAAACAATAATGCTAACAATGCTGTCGCTTACAATATTTCCCATATTTTGTTGAGATTTACGACACGTATCAAAATTTACTATCAGAATCGGGTTCACGAACGTACAGTGCAGAGAGAGAGAGAGAGAGAGAGAGAGAGAGAGAGAGAGAGAAGTGAATGTTCTACTATACCAACGATTTCTCATCAGTAATAAGAGGAAAACATAAGTTTACTTCTACGTTAAAAAGCGTCCCCACACACTAGTAATCGCAACTTCACAAAATGGAATTTGTATTCCTCTTTCGAAAACACATGGTCGTGCTGTTTTTCATCGTGTTTCCTTTTAATAAATCGCACAATGCTAAATATTATAGGTTGCAGCAACAGTCCGCATGTACTGCTGGTAAGTTACATTTACCGTATCCTGCTTTAAAGCAGTTATCGTTTTTCTACTCGACTTATCCTCCTCGTATTTATGACTGACATCCCCCTAGGACTTATAAGCGGATGCCTAGGGGTCAGAAAGCCAACAGCATGGAACCACGGGATGAAGAACCTGGAACGAGTGGTCGGCCCGTGGCCAGATATGAGTAAGTAAATGATATGAAATGCAAGCGAAATGTATTATAGGAAAGGTGATGATGGTGCAGTTGGTGGAATGAGTGCCAGAGGAAACCGAGGACCCAGAGAAAACCCACCAGGCACCGATTCGTCCACCACATATCCCACATGCGGGCACTTGGGTTCGAACCCTAGGAGGGAAACGAGAGGTCTAACTACTTGCCCACGGCGCCTCACAATTATATATAATTAAAATAATGTGCGCTATTTGCTTACGAATTAGCATTCAGCGTCATAGAGGCGAAGAACTTTTTTTGCAAGAAGTATCGGAGCATTAACTGTATCCCATCACCGCCAAGTAATTCTGGACGTAACATATTGCATATTGTGACAGTGTTGTAGGCGGTCCCTTTCAAGTTCGCTTTGGTATGCGAAATGGAGAGTTGGAGAACCTTAGAATGCTGCAGATAGGAAATGCAGCACAACGGTACCCAAGACCTTCGAATGCGATACGTCTCGAATATGTTCAGGGCTAGGGCTTCCATATGCATCCACAAAGCCTAGTTACGTCATTTCCCAGATGTAAAAGGAGGAAGAATAATTGCAAGCCGAGTAGTGTGCTCATAGAGTCGTGCGTCGCATTGGTGCGCGAGACATGGATGGAAAAAGCCGTCAACTGTCTAGGTGTTGAGGAAACGGTTTGCAGCAGTGAGTTAAAGACTTCATTTTTAATCAAATTTTAAGTCAATAAACACATTTATTATAATATGCATCAGCACTACTCTCTGAGCGAGAACTAAATCATGTAACTCTGAGTGAATTATTTTAACATGCTTGAATAAGCCGACTCGGATTGACCACGTGAAACAAAGCAAAACAAACAAAACAAAAAACACGCACACATAGGTCTACGACTATTCCAAATTAAGTCTAACAATATTCTAAAATACTATAACCTATAAAAAATGAAATCATAATCGCAGGGAGTGCGTTACTTTACGATAATTACAATTATGAACAGATTGCGCGAACTTAAAGTAGTCGCCTCTTAATTGGGCTCATTGCTCATCTATCACATACAACTTACCGCATTAGCGGCTTAATTCAAAGTGTCAGTGTATTTAAAAATACTGAATAAAACAGCTCAAGATGAAGTATTGTTATAGTGAAAAGGATTGAGGTAGCCAATGGAACCTTGAGAAACAATTGTTGAAACGGAACAAAGAATTCGATGCAAAAGAATCCGAATTAGGCAAGTAATATTAGGCCTAAGAATATGTTGGTCTTACAATAATTTATAGGTGCCACAGAGGTGTTTGATACCTAATTTGCAAGGTATTTTTTTTAGTGTGGGGACCTTAGTTTATTTGTAATTCGCATTTTGTTTCCACTTGAACATTCGATGGTTTTCTTCACTTCCGCGCTAGAGATCAGTAGTTCGCTTCCCGGCTATGAGATAACCATATTCCAAGCCTTTCTTAATGACTAGCTCCTGTGACAAAAACCCAAGATGCATGGCTGTAAACTTTGTAGGTCCTCTCATTCCATCGTCATGACATTTCTCTACCTTCGGAGTTGACGGATACCAACGCCTCCATCTAATAAAAGGATTCAACCGTCACTTGCTGGAATGAAGTTTCTTTGAAGGTCGTAAAATACCACACAAAAAGCATTAATTTCATAAGTTGTGAATAGTTAGCTACTTGCCTCTAAACTATAGCACTCCCATTAGAAAACAATTAAGCATAAATTTTGCAATCATAATAATGCTTATTACAAATTTTAAGCGAAATAACCAGAAAAAGTCAATTGTTTTAACTGCCAATATAGATAGATACCCACAGAAGTTCTACCAGTCCAAATTTTACTTCAGCTATTTAATAATCATCACATCTGTTCCACGGGAAGAGTTTTGGTGGAAAATTCTGCTAAACAAATGCTAATTGATTTGCGCACGACTCTTTTTTTCGAATTGCAATGAATGGTACAGCTGCATTAATCTAATTGCATTGAATCATCCTAAACCAAGAAACAAAGGAAGCGTAACGAACGCACGTCTCCTGCTACAATTACATGATGAATGCTTATGCAACATTTATGAGCGTTACATCAACATTCCTGACTCAATTATTCCGCGACTTTGAATGGTAAACATGGCGTAACAGCATAGCTGTACAGTATCGGAATATCTCTGTCACAACGACTCGCATTAATAAATACTGCAGCTACATACTAACACCGGTTTGTAGGGAAGCAATCTAAAGTATTATTCTATCATGAAATCATATTCACAGCAGTTACTTATGTGCATATACTTGTTCTATTTCAGGTTCATTTGGCTATCAGTATCCATATTACTGTGTCGTATATTCCAATAAAAAGCAAAACAATAAAATCTGATGTGTACCATTCACATGACTTTCTCTACACCTCTGCAACAATTATTCTTAAAAAGCTTATACTTCGATTTACTTCAAGCTAATCAGAAAAAAATAGCAGAAATAAGACTTATTACTTGCTTCCTTGTAAGTAGAAGCGAAATAAGGGAGTACCATAGGTTAAAGTGTTAGTTAAAAGCAGGTTGCTATGTGACTGAAGTTCCTTTGTTTGTATGGACAACAGTTGAAAAATTCCTGTATGAGAAACGTATAAGTTTTTCACAGCAGAAACCAAAATCAAGGAATGCCTCAAAAACGATGAACTCCACAAAAAAAATGCACATAACATAAATTGTACGTTTTGTGTAGTAAGCTTTTGACCATCTCTTACGGTTTAGCAGTTATTCAAAATTCCGTAAAATTCATCCAGAATAAAGTACTCTTCAGAGGCTATTCTCAGAAAATTCAAGATATTCATTTTATTTGTCAAGTAAGTATCTTTAATGCACGATATTTTAATCAAAATCGTTAATGCCATTTTTGAGAAAATCAAAATTTTCGAAAAAAGTTCCATGTAAAGGTTATTTTTCTCAAAATCTTCGAGTTGCATCTCTGGAAGATATTAAACTTAAATACCAAGTTTGGTAATTTAGCGACTTTTTGTTTTTGAGTTATCGTGTTCACTGACATACGGATACACACACAGACCTTTTTCTGAAAATACTTTTTTTTGGATACAGGGTCCATAAAACATATATTTCCAGTGAAATATGGGTATCGAATTTTTTGGTGGAGTGTAATATCTTCACTATGTAGATAGTACGTGTAGAGAAAGTGAAAATCTGATGTGTTCCATTCACCTCACTTTATCTACATCCCAGCATATAGTTATTGTTAAAAATCTTATTTTTCTATTTCTTTCATGCTAATTTTCTTTGTAAATAGAAGGGAAGTAAGAGAGTACTATAGGTTAAATCGATAGTGAAATATTTCAAAAACTGGTTGCACTGTAATTTGTTTGTATGTCCAGAAGTTCACAAATTCCCGTATGAGAAAAGTATAAGTATTTTAAAACTGAAACCAATGAAAATGAGCATCTCAAAACGGTCAAATTCACAAAAAAATTATATCACATAAATTGTGTGTTTTAACGAGCTTATACATTTTAGAGTAGCAAGCTTTTATCTATCACTTACGGTTTTCCAGTTACGCACAATTCCTCAAAATTCATCCTGAATAAAGAGGTCTTCTTCAGAGGCAATTCCCAGAAAATTCAAGATATACATTTTGCTTGACATGTAATGATATTTATTATACGATATTATCAATGTTAAATCTCGTTATTTTCATATATACTACTTTTATTTCAAATCAATGTTATGAATAGAATTAAAAATCTCAGATCAGATTACACCAAACTGCAACATAAGATGTAAAGTTTTCGTTTTTCAAAGTTATCCTTCTGTCTCTTTCAACCGAGTTATATATTTATAAAGAATAGAAATATTTTACTGTTCAGTATTTGATATCGCTTTCCAAAGGCATTGAACGAACTTTTCTGGAAAAAAAAAGTCGGAAGCCTCAGCTTTGGTTTTCAATGCCAAAAATGCTGTTATACAAGGCTTTTTTTTCGACATCCGAATAAAAGACAAGTACATAGAAAACAATTATTTTATTACTAAAGGTTTTGTACACTTATGGTTAGTTTTCAACATAATCAGCGAAAAATTGAAACATTTATCATGCCTGTGCACAAGCTTTGCAATACCCGCTTCAAAAATGTTGCCGCCAATGATTTCAAATGAACATAAACGTTATTTTGAAGATCTTCGTTAGTTTGAATGTGCTGTCCTCCTAGCCATGTCTTCAGTTCAGGGAAAAGGTGAAAGCCGCTGGGTGCCAGGTCAGGAATGTACGGCGGTTGATCGAAAATGTCCTATTGAAATTGTTCAAGGAACCGATGGGCTGCCAGCAGTGTGTGGACGAGCGTTGCCATGGATCGGCACAATTGCTGTAGTCAGCATTCCTCTTCGTTTGTTTTGAATGGCTCTCGCAAACGTCGTAAAGTACGAAGATGTTCAAAACAATGTCAATGCTCATTTGTAATCGTTGGCGTAACATTTATTGAAGCGGATATTTCAAAGCTTGTGCACAGGTACGATAAATGTCTCAATCTTTTTCGGTGATTATTTTGAAAAGCGTACGAAACCTTTAATAATAAAATAATTGTTTTCTATGAACTTGTTTTTTATTTATAGCCTATCTGAGGTTTGAAAAAAAATCTATATCTAATTTGTTACCGTAACGGCATGGCTTAACTGCTCTGTAACGGTACAAAGGAAAGTATAAGATGTTATATACATTTTGTAATCAAACATACACAAATTCCTTGAATAAAATGGGTTAATTACCTGCTTCAGTCTCACCTCTCCCCCATAGCTACCTCTAATGAGGTCCACCTTAAATTCTTATTGACCTATAATTCATTATTTTCTTTATTAATCTCATTCTTTTCTCATGCCCTTTGCATTTAATTCCATTTTCTTATTAGTAATTAAAATAATTTTATGGTTTTGCATATTTTATCAACTTTAGTACATTCCCTCTCATATCTCAGGAGATCTGCTGATCATTTTTGATATTCTCCAGGTTATACATAATGATGAATTAACATAAAAAATATTATCTTATATAACATTTATATGGTGTCATACATAGGTAAGGTTACTCGTAACTTTCCTTCCCATATTCTTCTGAAGTTGGACAAATAGCTTCAAATCTGTTGTATTTAATTTAAAAGTATATTTCATATTTAAAACTAATATTATATCGTTGGAAATTGAAGTGGAATATGCATTCTAAGATTTTTCCAGTTACTTTTATATTTGAATTAACCAGATTCTTCCCTTCAATAATTATCTTTATTTGTTGATAGTTATATATTTTGATTATAGTGCATTGAATTTTGATTTAATGAATACACTGTTCCTTCAGATTACCCTCTGCTTCTTGAACATCTATTTGATGATCAGCATTTACTTTCATTATTAATGTCATTGGGACATGTAACACTATTATAATATTAATTATTTATCAATATTAATATTATTATTGTTGTTAGTAGTAGTGTATGTAGTGGTAGCAGTAGTATTGATATTATCAAGAAAATAAATATGTACTAGATACAAAAAAACATGGGTAAAACAACAGCTATTATGATAGCCATATTATTTTTATGGGAACTTAGTATAAATAAATACTAAAGTACTTATGACGTATTAACTCATATTTTAAAGCCAAACTTATTTCCCTGTCTCGTTTCCTAACTAGGTGGTCAAACAAACTAGAGCCTTGTCGAACAACTGAGTTATCAAAAATTCATCGGATAGTTTACAACCTAAATTTATAAGTCTTTTAGTCTTCTTCTTCTTCTTCACTTCACGGTATGGGCAGATTGCCCGTTCCGTCTCACAGTTGTTCCCTCCACCTTTTTCTGGGTCGACCGACATCTCTCCCTCCCTATTCAAATGCAATCCTAGGCAGTCTTGAATTTACCATTCTCTAACCATGTTGCATCCACTGGTTCTGATATTTTTCAATTTTGGAATTTATTGATGCTATATTAAGTTTTGCTCTTATATCTTCATTTCGGATTTGATCTAATTTTGTACATCCTTTTGTTTGTCTTAAAAAGTTCATTTCTGCACTTTGTAAACGGCTTTTCATTTCCTTTGTGGTGACCCATGTCTCACTTCCATATAATAGTGTAGGAACTGCCATTGTTTTGTAAAACTTCAACCTAGTTTCCTTTCTTGTTTTATTTCTCATTGTTCTATGTATAGTTCCACATATCATCTGGAATCTTGAAATGTTTTTATTCATATCTCTTTCAGTTCTTGTCCAATAATTAAAATTACGTCCTAGATAGTTAAACTCCTTCACTTGTTCCAACGGTTTATTATCTAAAATAATTTTTGATCTTATTGTGTTCTTTTCCCCAAAAGGCCATAATTTTGGATTTCTCTGTTGAAATTTTAAGGTCATATTGTTGACATAACTCATTTAAGCAGTGTGATGCATTTTGTAATTCATTCTCAGCTTCTTGAATTAAAACCACGTCATCTGCATATAATAAAAACTTTAAACTAGTTTTCCATTTAATTTAATACCTGATTTAATTATGTTTTTCCAAGTTCGGATTATGTCATTTAAATATATATTAAAAGAGTAGGGGACATGTTACACCTTTGTCTTAGACTTCTATTAATTAAAATTGGTTCGGTTTTATCTATTCCAGCATTTATTATTATTTTGGAGTTGCAATACGTATTCTTAATTATTTGGATTATCTTCTGTGGATATCCATTCCTTTCCATAATTTCCCATAGTTTTTCCCTATTAACTATATCAAATGTCTTATGAATGCCAGATGCGTTTGCAAATTATGTTCTTGTCTTTTTTCAAATAATTGCTGTAGGACAAATATATTATCTGTTGTTGATCTTCCTATTCTGAATCCACTTTGTTCTTCTTCTATGAGTGCCTCAGCTATTCTTTTAAGCCTTTTGTTTATTATTCTTGCATACACTTTGTAAGCTGTGTTAAGAAGGCTTATACCTCGATAATTCTGACATTCTCTCCTATCTCCTTTCTTAGAAATGGAAATAATTTCAGCATTATTCCACGTGTCTGGAATTTCATACCACTTCCATAATTTATTTATCAGATGTAGTAATCTCAAATGCCGCTATATTTTATTAGTTGCATATTAATTCCGTCTGGTCCAGTTGCCTTTCTATTTTTACTTTTTTTGAGTGATTCTTGTAGCTCTTCGATTGAGATCGTATCAATATGTGCGTTTATTTCTTCTTCGTTCGTCATCATATTCTCTTGAATCGGTTTGCGCCACAATGATGTGTAATGTTCAATCCATGTATTAGTTTCTAAAACATTAATTCTCACTCTCTCTTTTTCAGATTTATTTAAAAGTTGTATTACTTTATATGAGAAATTTTGTCTGCCATGTATGTCATTCTCTAAATCACTTATGAACTTGTTCCATGACTGCTGACGCGCATCTCTAACCACCACTTTCGCTTTATTTCTTTTCTCTACATATATTTCTCTAGCTTGATCAGTCTTTTGTTGGAGTCACAGTTTATATGAGTTTTGTTTATCTTTTTGTTGCAGCTTCTATTTCTTCATTCCAAATTCGTAATCCTTTTCTACTTCTAATTTTATTCTTGTTCCCCAGACTTTCTTGTGCTGCTTTTTCTATGCAAGTTTTCATACTCTGTCATTCTTCATTAGCATTATCATTAGTGGGTATTTCTAATACGTACTGCTGTAGTCTTCGTTGATATAATTCTTTGATACTCTCTTCTTTTAACAAGTACATTTGATATACCTCTTTCTTCGTTGGTTTCTTTTTGTAAGTACTCTTTTTCCATCTAGTCCAAAGCAGAATTTTTGCCATTACTAAGTAATGATGGGAATTTATATCACATTCTCTGTACACGTGTCAGTCTTGTATCTGTGGTCGCATTTTATCATTAACCAGCACTTAATCTATTATGGATTTTAATACTCTTGCATTCCATGTGAATTTATTTATATCTGGTTTTCTGAAAAATGTGTTTGTAATTTTTAATTGATAGCTGCTGGCAAATTGTCTTAGTTGTGTTCCTTATAATTCAACACTTCTCCAAAAGAGGCTATTATGTTCGGGATTGGAATTTTGCCAACCCTTGCTTTAAAATCTCCACAAACTATAATGTAGTCATTTTTATTTACTTTGTCATAAGTCTTTTGAAGTTCTTCATAAAATGTCTCTGTTTCTTCCTTCTTTTCTCCTTCTTCAGGGGCATAAATCCCGATTATTGTTAAATGTCCTCTATCTATTTTCATTCTTATTGTTATTATTCTTTCACTCTCATAGGTATAGAATTCAATTTTAGATTTCCATTTGTTATGTATTAGTATTGCAACGCCACTTCTTGCTCTTACATTTTGAGATACACCGCTATAGAACATTGCATAATTATTTAGATCCTTTGATCATTTTAATTTCTTCTTAGTTTCCGTTATGACAGCAATATCTATCTTTCTATCATTAAGTATCTTATCCAGTTCCATTTCTTTATTTCCAAGGCCTCTTACATTCCAGTTAGCTAAATTTAATCTATTAGAGATTCCAAATCGTTTATCCTTTTTTCTTGCCAGTCGTTGACCTGCAGATCCATCCGGCTGTTTACTGTGAGAAGTCTGAGTAATTTAAATTTCCTGTGAAGGGAGCTACCAGCACAGTAGATTTTCTGTAGGGGTTTCTTCCCTTAGGAGGACTGCCTTTACCCTGGCTCTGGAGCTGCTCCTGCTCCTCATTTGAATTAACCCCAAATGGAGGACTGCTACTTCCGTCGTTTTAGCCAAAAGTTCGCCTTCTCCGCCGTTATGGACTTCACCTGTAACCCTGGGCAAGGGACACTAAACCAGGGATTATTCTCCGGGTCAGAGGAACCTTGAGCTCACGTGGGCAGGGTCGTTACTCCCTGAATGGAGATATCTCAAACAGAGTCCCCATCCGTTACCTAAAAGTATTATAGTATTAACATTATATTAATGCCTGTCTTTGTAGTATGGAGGTAGCATGTCTGCCTCACATTTAAGAGGTCATAATTTCATATCTTATTTAGAATAAGTTACCCAGATAAAAAATATATATATATATATATATATATAATACGGGTCATTCCATCGTGACTCACGTTGCAATTTCATTAATGTCATTAATATTTAGATGATCTCTTTATTCTTAAAGACAAATAAATCAATTTTTGAAGAGGTTTATACTTCTCGGTATTAGCATTCAGCAGACAGGTGAAGTTTGATATCAAAATTTTACAAATATAATTAGTACATAAGAAAAAAGAAAATTCAATTTCTGACTTACGTTACAGTCGAAAAAAAAAACATATTTGCAAACCTAAAAGCTAAGCAATTTCTGCTCTTATGGAAGCAACACAAAACTACAAAGTTACACACACATAACCATAGAATTAACAAAAAGATGTACATATTTATTCATATTTTAATTTATCTGTTTGCAGTTCACGACAGTTTTTATTTGTGACTTACATTACACAGCACTGTGACACTCGTTACGCTTCCACAATATCATCAAAAATAGTGTCCACCATCTGGAGAATATAGTTTTCTGATTACTCTTTACTATTTTTTTTTTATTTGGCCATCTTCATTATCTTCCAAATTCTCAATAAAACATATTTTAGGCGCAACTCAGTAAACTTACTTTTCCCAATCTTCACTGTCAAATTTTCTGTGCAAAAGGTAG
The DNA here is from genome assembly GCA_030762935.1 of Hymenopus coronatus. NCBI lineage: Eukaryota > Metazoa > Arthropoda > Insecta > Mantodea > Hymenopodidae > Hymenopus > Hymenopus coronatus. Next base: position 84,086,758 of record CM060888.1, on the reverse strand, counting down.
CATTTGCATCCAAAATTGAAAGCACCATATGTTTGGACTGAAATTTGATCTTCTCTTTTACATCACGAATAGTGACATCTTTTCTTCCAGGAGCCTGGCAGCTGATATCACCTCTAGGATAAAAATCATGGACCATTCTATAAGATTCAGCATTTAGAGAGTGATCATGTCTATTAGTAGGTGCAGTAATAGAACAAGAGCAGCTAGGAATGTCCATTATAAGTTTCCTCCCCTGGTAGAGCTCCGTTTACTCTGGCTACAGCTTTTCCCAGAAAAACTAGAATTGGTATGTGCTGAACTAGATGTGCTAGTGATAGTAATTTTCTTCTTATTTTCTCTAAATTTTGCTACCCTGTTTTTTTGTAGCTTCTATTCTTTCCCTGATCAACTTATTTTGCTCTGTTTTGTTTACAATATTATCCCTTTCTTTTGTCTTCTGCTATTTGCTTTCTCTATATGTGTTATGTACATAGCGTACAGATAAGGTATTGTAATGCACCCAAAATCTCACCAAGATTTCACCGGAAATATATGTTTTGGGCCTCCCTGAATCCAAAAAAGCACTTTTAGAAAAATATCCATGTGTGTGAGTGTTTGTCTGTGGATAGCATAGCTAGAAACGAAAAGTCCGTTAAATACCAAACTTCGTATTTAGGTTTTGTATCTTCCATGAATACGACATGATTTTCAAGAAAATCCCCCACCACAAACTACGCTGTACATGGAAAAATGTTCGAACATTTTGAATTTCTCAAAAATGGCTCTAACGGTTTTGATTAAAATACAGTACATTAAAGATATTTACAAGCCAAATAAAATATATATCTTGAATTTTCTGGGAATAGCCACTGAAGACCTCTTTATGCTGTATGAATTTTTCCGAATTTTGCTTAAAAAGAGATAGACAAAAACTTACCTACTGTACAAAAACTGTAGTTCTTGTCGTTTACATTTTTGTTGTGAAGGTAACCGTTTCCGAGATATTCCTTGTGTTGGTTTCAACTGTTGGGTACTTGTATCTAATTTTCTCAGACAGGAAGTGACCGTTTCTCTTTTGTTTTACTCCTGGCCAAGCAAAGAAGCGATTTGCAATGTCAATCGCTAAACGACAGGTTTTAAAATATTTGAGTAATGGTTAAGCATAGTGCATTACTTTAGTTCCCCTCTACTTATAGTGAACTATATAATAAGAACATTCTGTTAATGATTATCTCGATTAGCATTGTGTAGAAAGAAGAATAATCTTATGTAAGAAGTTTGTAGAAAAGCTGGAAAAAGATATGTGAGTGGAACACATAAGATTTTTCTATGTCTATTTGCAGCAGTTTTAGGCATCTTACTCATTTAAATGTTTTATTACCTGCAACTAAAAAAAAAATTAATGCTTTAAGTTTTGTTTCATTAAATTTTTATGTAAAATGAATGTTATGTAAAATTCTAAAGATGGAGGTTAGGCTGTATGTTTAGTATATCCACTTCTATACAAATGTACTGTATACACATTTGTGGCTGCCGTAATAAATATCTTGTGACATATGTTGCATTCTAAATATGAAATGTTATGAAATGTTATGACAACATAAAGGCCATATTACATCTAAATAGATTACACACAATCCAGTGATGCTAACTTGAATTGACATTGTTATTCCAATACAAATGTTCAATTACACAAAACAGATCGATTTTAAAAGTTGGTGTGTATGTCCCTAAAATCATTAAATAACGGAGTGATCCATATATAGCTATATATATGAAATTATTATGATTTGAAATTATTACATCTGTATTCTAGCTTGTAGTATCTGATTAAGAATTTGCCCGAAAATTCTATATGGATATTCTATCAGAAATATAAGTTTTCAGCATCCTTGTGTACAAAACTTCAAACTCTCTCATAACTATCATCTCTTTAAAGATTGATTAAATCGCGTTCTATCTATACGGAAATATGTTCGCCAAGTATTTCTGCAGATGCGTGTCTCAATTTTTTTAAGATAATTCTGAAGAAGAATCAGTAGAGAAAGTCAGTTTTAAATATATTACCTATCCCTTTAGCACTTGATTATCTTTGTGCTGAACCCAAATACGCAATGGAAACTCGATTATCAGTATGTAGGTAGAATAAAAATGTTTAGTGAGCAGTTTGTACATTCAAAGACATTAAAAACACGCTCTGATTTTGCTGAAAATGTGAATTTTTGACGGGTACTGGAATATTTCTGCGATTTTCATTGTTGCCATTTACGTACATGATATGCGATAAAAAAAGGCAAAACCGATTGGGTAATCCATCCCTTCATTCGTCAACCCCCCTTGCCGATTCAAGAGAAGAGACTGACTTATATAAGCAGTTTTGGTAATTTAGTCTACCACATGCGCTAATTTATTACTTTGGCATTAGAGCTTCATTATGTAAGGCAAAGAAAAGATTTAACATAATTTTGTATGACCCTATGAGTGGGTTGGATTACTGACTTACCTGAAAGTTTGGGGATCACCAATTCGCTACTAAAACAATTATTTGTTGAAAATTCTATTTCATGTTATCCCTTTTCCTTCGGTAACGTGGGTTGTCCAATTAGATTTTAAGAGCATAGCAAACAGTTGGAAAATATGGGCAGATCAACGAAAAAAACCGTCTTACGATAAACATTTCCAAGCGTATTTTTATTGTCTTTGTGTGTACAAGAAATATTTATTAACGATAAGGCTAATCAAGCCGTGTAGTATATTTATAGAAATAAACAAAGTTTCTATGATTACCAGTAATATAGAATACGCGTCATACGAGAGTCACTAAAGTGAAGATTTGAGGTTTTTCCACCATTACAGAGTGAGTGTTTGGAATTTGGTGATACTTCGGTTGTTAGGTTCCATTCACAGCCGGAAACACTCACGCAGATACGCGACCGTTATATATAACCTTGTCTATATATAGACAAGGTTAATTACATTGCAATTGATACTTTGGCGCTCCAGTTAATATTCCCAGCTTTACATTCCAACCATTTAGTCGGCACCTGATGAACTGATGATAATTTTAGTTATATTAATGAATAGCGATATATTTATTAATAATAGCTAATATTAATTAGACTAATAAAATACTAATATTTATTCACCGATAATCATTATTAGATTAGGTCATTAGGTTATTATTAATTGTTAGCTTTTACTATTGCATTTTGTTCATTATTGTGTTGCAATTTATGGTGTAAACGTTATCTGTTTGTATGGAGTTTGATTTTTAAAGGGACAAGATTTGCGCAGAAGAAAACCAAACAATTTAAACGAACTACACCGGAATCGTATTAAAACGTAACCATAAGTTGTTCCTGTACCGTAATTTACAGCATTTAATATCATTTTCACGTTATATAAATATGAGTACATAATACAGTTCAGTTCTTAATTTAATATGCATTCAGGTTATTGGTAATAAGTAATCAATTACGGTGGCAAAAAAAAAAAAAAAAAAAAAAAAAAAGTTGGTGGTCAAACTCATTACAAAAATTTGTTTAATCGTGCAATTGATTGCCGTACATACAAGTACACACACCCACATGCAAATGCATGCATACACATTCTTCTCGTGGTTAAATACAGTAGGTATAATAGGTAGTATCTAATACTAAAATAGAATAAGCCAAATTTCCGCGCGGCGGACTTCTTTCGCCGCTGTTTGACATTACACTGAGCACATAAGTTTAGATCCACTAACAATACCAGCGATAACTTTTTGTAAGTAAATCGAGTAAGGCATTATCAACAACTTATTAAAGCAGCCACGCAGAGCCGAGTGGTTAGACCACTCGCTTCTCACCTAGTCGGCCCGGGTACCACGCGACCATATATGAGATTTGTGCTGGACAAAGCGGCGCAGAGAGGGTTTTCTCCGGGTTCTCGGTTTCCCCCGCCGTCTTATTCCACCGGTGCTACACCTTCATTCCATGTATCACCAACGTCATCAACTGCGATGGCACAAGTAGTAAAAGCTGGCGTTAAACACTACCAAAAAATTCTTATTAAATCTGTTTTGCGTAACAATCGTGCTACAGCATAATCGTTAAGGTTCGGGGTTTCTTTGAGTGTCATAAAACAATGTGTGACCATTGCCTCGCGCTATTTAAAATTTGTATTTCATTTCGACAGACTGACAGAAGTACTACGTAATTATATGCTGCCTACTCTTGAATTGCTTACAAGTGATTTGGGCTTGTGAAATATGCAGATAAGGTTTCACCCATTTTATTCCATAATGGGTCCAAAAATATTTTTGTTTATGTTTTTCTTTGTTTTTTGTTTTCAGCAAGTAACTGTCGAAACTTTAGGTATAGATACACACCCATGTTCCCCACTTTCTTCGGGCTCCACAGCCATTTATATAACATAAAGAATTTGTTTCCTAGCATAGTATTTTATAAACCAGGTTTTCTCTGAAACATTCAAAATTTTCCTTGCTTTAAAGCTCCAAACGCAAAAAATGCAAGCACTTTTCTCAAATAACGAGATGGTTGGGATATTAATTTTTCTAGAACGTTCGTACACACAATGTATAATAGCCAGAGAAGGTAATGTATTCTACCTAAAAATGTGATGCCAGGAATTCACCGGAAATATGTTTTGAGGTTCCCTAAGTCCGAAAACAGCATTTTGAGGAAAAAGTTGTGTGTGTGTGTGCGTGCGTGTGTGTATGGACAGCAGAACTCAAAAACGAAAAGAGCGTTAAAAAGCAAACTTGGTATTTATATTTAGCATTTTCCATGGTGCAACATGAAGATTTAAAAAAAGAAAATCCCTCTACCACAAATTACATTTCACATAGAAAATGTTTTGAAAATGTTTTTCTCTCTCAAAAATGACTCTAACGATATTGATTTAACTGCTGTATATTTAAAGATATCGCAAAAAAGCGTATATTTTGAATTTTCTGGGAATAATTTCTGAAGAGCTCTAAATTTTGGATGAGTTTTTGCCGAAATTTGCATAACGGTTAAACCGAAAGAGATATACAAAAATTTAGTACACAAAGAATTTAAATCTCGTTGAAACACACAATTTAGATAATGGAGGCACGTTTTTATTGTAGAGTTGACAGTTTTTGAGATATTCCTTTTATTGATTTCAGTTTTTAAACTACCTAACTTTTCTCAAACGGGACCATGCAAAGCGTACTGAACTTGAATTATTTCTATAGCGACCAGTTTTTATAATATTTGACTATCGCTTTAGCCTAGCGTATTCCTTTATCTCTCTTCTACTTGCAAGGAAGTAAGTAATAAGACCAATTCTCCTAATGTTTATCAAAATTTGAATATTTGGTCATGGCGCAAGTAGTATTCATGAAAGACGGTTAAGCGCGAATGCAATATATCAACACAGCAGCGCCCCGATTGGCTGCCGGCCTGGTGGCGTTCCAGGACAAGCCTCATCCCATTTAAGTGTCTCTGTAGTACACATCGGTGGTGAATGTGCAGGACATAGATAAATTAATTTTAATATTTGAATAATTTTCCTTCTCGGAAACCAATTCATGCAATGCAGTGGTCAAACAAATCCATTTACAGTGCTGTACTTCTTCGAGGCGTTGTTGTATGTACGAGAAATAAAAGAAAACATTTCACTCCATCAACCAGCCTCTTAAGAGTGTTCGTTTCACCATCTCCTTCATCTTCCCATTTGTTGACCATAGGATTATTCTTGTGTTAGACAAATAGCTTAAACAAATCGAATATTTGAGCACATATCCCTCTCTCTAACCTCGGATCCCTCTCGGCTTTCTCGGTTATCCAACCACTACTACTTTTCTCGTAAATGTATGCCTAAAATTTCCCAAATAATTTCCTCCTGAAAATTTTAAAAACTGTGGTGTATGATCCAGAATAAGACAAATACTTATTAACCATATACGAATTCGTTGTGGCCAAGAAGTCAGCTAGCTATGCGTATGCTTTATGCTGATATTGGAGAAAATATAACGAGATCTCGATAGATATCGTTCCAGAATTGGGAAACCTGTCTAGATTTGTCACCAACGTGAAAATGCATTGTTATGTTCACTGCAACTTATTGACAGATGGTCCTATTACGTGATGATCCGACTATACATCTCGTTCCCTGTTATACTTTTTTACTCTAGGTAAGAGCCTGCTGGGTCGCATCTGTCGCATATCGATTCTCTTTTGTTTACTTTGTCGTGTATAAACCAGCGAGGTAGATGATTTCAGACTGCCGCAAATTGATTTATGACACAAATGTTGTGTCCCAGTGTTTAAAAAGTTTCGAAATATTGGAGAAATCGTAACCTTCAAAATAAACTTGCGGAAGGTTTGTCATAAAGTTTATGTACTTCTGTCGGGGCTACATATATAGCAAAACTTTCCTCTTTTGTTTATTTAAGTTGCACTACTTAATCCTTACAGCTCTCAGAACTGAAACTATAATTTAAGATGTTCCAACTAGACTGGTCTGAGTCAGAGTACTCGTGTGTACTCGACCACAAAACTCGGAGACCGGCTAGTAGCGAAGGTAATTGCCGATAGTCACGAGCAAAATCATAGTACAGTGCTTACTCTTGATTCAAACACTTGATACAGCCGTGGCTATAGACTGCCCTCAAGCTGAAGCTTATTGCTATCTGCAGGCATACTCCTGTGAGTAAATGAGTTGCTGATTACATTTAGGCGCAAACCTGTTGTAATGTATCTATAGGTATATAGATACAAACGAGTACATTAAGAGACCTTAAAAGTCGAGACACAAATATTCTGTTCTTTGGTTTTTTCTCACCGTTTTAGTTCCGTGATATAGGTAAAATACAACACTTGATATTAAATGAATAAGCAATGAATACATATTATCAATGATACTTACGACGATAGTTCAGCTTATATGTTTTAAACATTCAAAAACCTCTTAATTCATGGAAACAAATACTTTCTCTCCCCAGTAAAATTAATTTCTTGGGAATCCAAACACTAAGAGTAGCGGAGTTTCCTCATTCGTTTTCAGATAATGATATAGTATGCTAAAGTTAGTGTTTTTCGCTATTTATTTAATTATATAACCTATTTATTTATGTTAGGTATTTCAATTTCTGTAATTAAATTATATATGCGTTACAATAAATGACAATGAAAGAAACTAAACCAAAGTATTATAAAGTGATGACGCTGCACATGCTATTTAAGGATTAGAATGTTGCATTTTTTGCAAAAATAAGAAAGAAAAATATCTAAATGCTGCAAATTGAGACTTTTGGGGGTCGCAGGCTACCGTTCATTAGGTAAAAAGAGAAGTGATGAGATCGGAGAGGAACTCGGCCTTTTTAAGTTGATTGAGTGGCTACACCAACACACAACTAACTAGATTGAACATCTCGATAGAGTGGAGGATTACCGACCGCATTACAAGAATAAACCATTAGGTAAGAGAAACATTGGCAGACCGAAGAAAAGATGGACACACATTCGATCCATGAGAATGGAGTAGATCTTTTAAGGCTTAATTCCTGAAGATGAAAAAGAAATTGTGGTGTGGTGGTGACCGATAAAATGAGTTAATTGTGTTTCCAATAATAATTGTAAATATTGAAGAATAAACCACACCAGTGACTGTAATAGGAGAAAAATGCACCAAAAAGGCAACAAAGTATCTTTTATTCCTTTGCGTGTTCATTAATTATTGATTTAGTTCTATCAGAACACAGTTTTCTATGTAAAGTCGGTGTATGTATCTAAGAATGTATATTATGAATGAATGAAATATGTTATGCATGTGTGTTATGTTTCGTTTCGTAATTGTAGAACTGCCACTCCCCTAGGACTTAAGAGCCAATGCTTAGGGGTTAGAAGCCTGTCGGGGAGCCAACGATACGAAACCATAGAATGAAGAACCTGTTTCGAGGGGTCCGCCCGTAGCCAGGCATGAATATGATGTGGATGATATGAAATGTAATTGGAATTGATGATTGGAAAGGTGATGATGGAGAAATGTGTGGAATGAGTGGCGGGGGAAATTGGAGTACCCGAGAAAACCCGCCTAGACGCCGCTTCGTCTACCACGAATTCCACATGCGGGCGTTTGAGAATTGAACCCGGGCCGTCTAGATGGGAGGCGAGCGATCTAACCATTCACTCACGGCGCCGCCATGTACATAGTATGTTATATATGTGGTTTATAAGGCTTATACACCGTTTCACCGATTTCGACCAAATTTGACATAAGTAACGTTTGGCCCAAAGCAAAAAACTGTCTAACTTAGAAATCGAAATACCGTCGTATTTCACAGAATAATTATTTAATTTAATGTAATATGTACTAAACTTTGTAAGATCTTCTGTAACTTTCTCAACGATTATTGTAATAGCTGAGCATCCTTGCAAAATAGTGAGATAACTCAAAATTTATCATCGAGTAATAACATGCTTTTGAAGAAGGCCATTTAGCTAGAATTTGCCGAAAGCTCGGGCCAGTTCTTTTAGTTTGGCACGGCTGATTACCCGTGAAGCTATATTCAAGAGTAATAATACGGCTTAATAAACAATTTTATTACAACAGCTACACTATTATACTTGCACAAATATTAAGGCACTATAATCGCTTGATTGAAAAATTAATTATTTTAACTACCACTTCTTATTTATCTTAATATATCTTATTCAATAAATAACCGGAAAAGTTGTATAAATTTACAAAACTTCGACAAGCGTGTGCTTCTAGTTATGTTTTGGTGGTGTCCTACAGATATTTTAACTTGGCTTGGTATCCCTGCATGGCAAATAGAATAGCTGGTATTTAGTGAAAACAAATTACAGGTTTGCACCAGTGGAGCAGCGGAGTGTCATTAGAGTTTCTTCTGCGGAGTTGTAAACAATCGAAGTTCTCCGTCGGATGGCAGTGCAATATGGTGAAAGTTGTTCGAGTCGAACATAAGTGTATAAGTGGGCAGATAAGTTCAAACGAGTTCCAAAACCAAATTTGTTGCGAGCTGAAAGAAGTACTTGTAAGATCATGTTGGATAATAAGGGAGTATTCTTGATAATTACATGCCCAGAGATCAAAATATAAGAAGTGCAAATTTGAAACCAAAACTTCTGAGGAAGCGGCGTAGACTGAATTCCAGTGGCGTACGGTTACTACATTACAATGCTAGACCACACGCTACTAGTGCAACACTAGACACCGTAAAATACCTGAAGTGGTTTGCATGCCCCACTCTCCGTACATTCCGGATCTAGCACTTTTAAGTTATCACATTTTTAATCCACTGAAAGAAGCTCTTAGTGGCTTAAGGTTCGCAGTTGATGAAGTCTGTAAGTGGCAGTACATAACGGTTATGAACAAGACCACAAACATTTTTTTCACGTGGAATTGAGCAGTTATCCAGCCTGGTATAAGTGCATGGAACTTGGGGAGCATTACATTGAAACATAATAACCGTCACATTCCATTCTCATAATAAAAATAATGAAAAAATAAATTCCGGTTATTTCTTGAATGCCCCTATTGTGTAGTGATAAAAAATATCACAAAATAATTCGACAAGAGACCGTGGCTTAATAAATAACAGCACATTAATATTAAGTTCCTTAAGAATTTAATCACATCACAGGTTAGGGTTTTACTTTCTCTTTACGTACTATGCACTTAGTGTATAGAGATTGTATTGCACCCAAAAATTCCATATCCAGGGTTCTCCGGAAATATATGTTTTGAGACCCCTGAATAAAAATAACATTTTTAGAAAAAGGTCCGTGTAGTGTCTGTCTGTCCATATGTGTGTGTGTCTGTGGGCAGTATAGCTCAAAAATGAAAAGACCGTTAAAAACCAAACTTCGTATTTTAAGTTTGGTATCTTCCAAGGATGTGACACGAACATTTTCAAGAAAATCCCCCCATCTCAAACTACCCTTTACATAGAAATTTTTTCAAATATTTTGATTTTCTTTAAAATGGCTCTAACGATTTTGATTAAAATCTCGTGTATTTAAGATATTTACTTGACAAATAAAATGTATATCTTGAGTTTTCTGGGAATAGCCTCTGAAGACTACTTTATTCTGGATGAATTTAACATATTTTTGGATAACTACTAAACCGTAAGACGTAGACGACCACACCGGAAATGTAGAGAACATTATAACACACAATTTATATTATATACATTTTTCGTGGAGTTGATCGTTTTTAAGATATTCCTTGTTTTTAGTTTCAGCTTTGAAAAACATACTGTTCTCATTCAGGAATTTGTCAACTCTTGTCGATACAAACAAAGAAACTTTAGTCATATAGAAACCATCTTTTGACTATCACTTTAACCTATGGTACTCCCTTGTTTCGCTTCTACTTACAAGGAAGCAAGGAATAAGACTATTTCTACTGATGTTTTCTCAATAAGCATGAAGTAAATGGAAGCCTAAGCTTTTTAACAATACTATTTTGCAGAAATGTAGAGAAAGCCATGTGAATGGAACACATCAGATTTTTTTTTATTCATTTTGTTACATAGTTGAAGAAATTCAAAGGATAGATATTCTGTTAGCGTGTTAGTATCCGAACAAAGCTTGACTTGGGCTACGAAGTTTAGATGCTACCAAACCTAACACTATTGTTTCACTACAGGAGAGATACACAACTGAATATTCACTACTAACACAGCATCTAGAGCTACACTTAGCCCTGCCATCTATTTAAATAACACAACTATGAATATTGCTGAAATTCCTATATATCATATAAGCACATATATAGCTAAACACAATTAGCTCTAAATCTCCAACCAACCGTACTTCACGCAGTTGATTTTCAATAACATAAAATGCCAAAGATAAATTACACATGATGGCAACTGTGAGATATTAATTATATTTTTACACTTTGTAAATTCTCTGAGAATATCCAATATGTTTCAAGGATTTGTAATAAAACATGCAGACAAATGAAAAAAAAAAAGTTGACTAAATCCACCCATCGATTACCAAGCAAAAACATATTAACGATCTATTTATTTAGGGGTGTTGTGTAATGATGAAAGACATGCTTGCTCTGCAAGTGCAATCAAAGATTGGATTTACATTGTAAAATATCTATGCCAAAGGTAGTTATAAAATATCTTAAATAAAGTACTTGACAGTCTAATTTTGGCTCTGTTATAAAACGTTTTCAGTGATAAAAACCTCTTTGATAAAATGAATGGATAGATGACTAACTTTTAGCATTCTAGACTATTAAAGCAATGTAGTGGAATAGAAATGAAACTACCAATGCAAGCAAAATGTATATTTCCATGTATGAAGCAGACGAATTCCTGTACAACACATTACACACGGAGTATAAAAACAAAAGAAAAAAGAAATGATACACAAAAACATTGTGTGTTCCATTCACAAATTACTTTTTCTATCTGTTCTTCAAACTATTCATACAAAATAATATTATTTTATCCACATTATGTTAATCGAGATAAACATTAGCAACATGTTTATTACTTGCTTCCTTCTAGTTAGAAGGAAAATAAATGAATACGCATGCGATAGTCAAATATTTTAAAAGTTATCGCTATGTGAACAATGAAACTTCGTTCAATTGAGGTTTGTATTGCCAGCGGTAAAGTAAATGAGAGGTGTAAGATGACCCGTTTAAGAAAATGTATTATCAATAACACGGAAACGGTCTATCTACAATAAAAATGTAGGACATAAATTGGTCTTCTAACCAGATCCACAATTTTTTGCAGCAAGTTATGTTTACTTTTTCCGGTTTACCAGTTATGCAGAATTCATCCAGAATATACAGGTCTTCAGAAGCTATTTCCAAAAAAGTAAAAGTAGCCATTTAATTTGTCATGTAAATAACCTTAATATGTGGTACTTGAATCAAAATTGTTAAATCCATTTTTGGAAAAACAACAGTTTCAAAACTTGTTTAGGAAAAGTTAGTTTGGGATGCACGAATTTTGTTGAAAATCTTCGTGTCGCATCCTTGGAGGATACTAAATTTAAATGCCAAGTATTTTACGGTTTTTTGTTTTTGAGGCACACGTAGGGACATTTTTCAAAAACGTTCATGTAATTCATTCACATGACTTTCTCTAGTTGTTCCACATATAAACTATTCTTACAAATTATTCATCTTTTATCTACATCATGCTAATCGAGATAAACATTAGAATTGATCCTATTACTTTGCTTATTTGTGATAGAAGGGAAATATAGTAGGCTAAAGATAGTTTGCTGGTTGCTATGTGAAACAAGTTAGGACCTTAGCATGGCCAACAGTAAAATAAGAGAGACGCATCTTCCGGTAGTTTAAAATTGAAACAATAACAAAGAATACAATACCTTCTCTATCCAATATGTGCATTGCACATATGTGCTAGAGAAATTAAAACTGATTTTTTTTTTGGACTCAGGAGACCTTATATATTCGCGTAATCTTAACATTGAATTTTGGGAGGAATCTTCCTTCTAGACTATGTATATAGTACGTGTAGAGAAAGTAAGAAATGCAATAGCAATAACTGCTGCGCAGAAAGTCTGAATGAATTGCGAAGCCAAAAGGTAACTCTTCTCAGAATGCATGTCCCCCAAACCAGTCAAGGTGGGGAGATAGATATTTGTGAGTGCCACATATACCGTACAATATCCGGTAGCAAATGTGCGTTTTTTAAGTAAACATAAACAGAATGTCAGTCTTTAGCCCGCCTCGGTAGTGTGGAGGTAGCGTGTCCTCACATTCAACAGCTTATGAGCTCGACTATCGCCTAGGGCAAGTTACCCGATTGAGGTTTCTTTCGGGGTGAGTGAGAAGACGCACATATAGTAACTTTAAACACCATGGACCTCCAGTTCATTAGAGCATCATTTCACCGATTCCTATCATCATCCGATATGACCAACCAATGTTTGGTGTATTAAGATTCGCAAAAAAAAGAAATCAGCTATATAATTTCACAAAGACTGTAATGAGTTAATGTGCCTTCCATGCTTGACTTGACTCCTTGGCACAGCTCACTAAGAGCCTGCGTCCCCCATCTTGGTTCATTACAGACGTCATGGATGGGATGCAGTATTGGGGGTGAGACGTTGTCATCGACTCCCCCCCCCTCCGGCTAGTTAATGCGGTCTTCATGACCTGGAGCCGCTACTTCTACATCAAGTAGCTCCTCAATTGGACCCCCAGGGACCTCACGAGGCTGAGTGCACCCCGATCCAGGTCTATTAGTGGGGGGAAAAATCCCCTCGCCGGTACTGGAAATCGAACCCAGGTCTCCCGCTTGGAAAGCAACAACGCTACCGCCGTGCTAAGGAGACGATCTTGGATATCCTTACCCTCCCCATATTTAGGACTGTACCCCACAAGCGGATGCCTAGGGAGAAGCCTGTCACGGAGCCAACGGCACAAGACCACAGAATGGACAACCTGGAACCAGTGGTCAGCCCGTAGCCAGGCATAAGCATGCGGAAGTGGATGAAATGAAATGCAAGCGGAATGGATGATAGAAAAGGTAATGTTGGAGCAATTGCTGGAGGGAGTGGCGGTGGAAACCGGAGGACCGGAGAAAACCTGCCCGGATGCCGCTTCCTCCACCACAAATCACACATGCGGGCGCTTGGGATCGAACTTGGGCCGCCTAAGTGGGATGTGAGTGGCTTTATATACATAATATTTTTATACCAACAGCAACCCGCTCAATAAAGCAAAAGCCAAGAAAAGTTAAGAACAAGCAGATAGTTTCAAGATGAACCAGTAAGGTTAATTTAAAAGATCAGATAATCAGGGGAGTGACATAAACGTGACCTCTAAAGCAGTTGCTATAGCTAATAAGAGCTTACAAACGTAGGCTTCGGTGTGCTATAGTTGTAACAACAAAGTTTTTAATTTATAGCAAATGCTTCCGTTTTCACCTCTATTACACCTTAGTCGCGGAGGAATCTTTTTACTTTCCCTATCGAGTACAATTGTACAATATACATAAGAGAGAAGGGTTTATTTTCCTCACAAAAATATGTAATCTAGATTTCACAGAAAATATATGTTTTAAAGTCCCCTGAATCCTTGAGTATCATTTTTATTTTCACTATTTAGTACAGAGTATATACAAGATAGAGAAGATATGTATGTCCAGCAAAAAATTGACACCAAGATTGCACCGGAAATGTACGCTTTAGGCCCTCTTGTATAAAATATTTTTTTTGGGAAGAGGTCCATGTGTCTGTGTTTGTGTGTGAACATAAATTGTTAAAATGTAAGATGCAGACAAAGCTTATTACACAAATGATGGAGATATGTTCAGCACACACACACACAATTAGTGTCTTATACATTTATATTGTGGAACTACCCATTTCCGAGACATTCCTTGTTATTGGTTTCAATTTTAAAATATTTATATTTTTCTCAATCAGAAAGTCATCCGGGTTTCTTTTGTTTTACTCCTGGTCATGCAAAGAGAAGTGAAGTAAAATGACTGTCACTTTAGTCTAGAATATTCTCATGGACCCTTTTACTCATAAGAAACTTAAGTAATAGCACCATTACTAATATTTATCGCTGTTAGCATAAAGTATAAAGAAGAAGAATCATTTGTAAGAAGTTTGTTTTCAGAACAGGTAAAAATAGTCAATTTAATGGAACACATCCGACATTTTTTAAGTTCGGAATACATTTAATTAAAATATTATATACTTTTGAAGCTATATGATATATCAGATATATAAATAGCTACTCAAACCATTAACTTGCTACCCATGAAAATCCGGCTCACAGTAATAGGTATATAAACACATGCGTCGCTGCTGGGATAGAACCCGGGTCGTTAAATGATTCCGTGAAGCCTGACTAAAGTGGATAATAACTGAATTATATAGTTCAGTGCAATCCCGATTAATCTCTTGGACTCATGTTTTATTTGGGTTTATCGCTGCACTGAATTTGACGTCACTGTGAATCCGCATTACAGGTATCCTTTTACTGAATGTTAAACATGGTATTTGTATTGAATGCTGCAGCTACGTATTATTGAAAATATTTCCAAGAAAGATTCATATTTAGCATTTAATCGTCTTTAATTTTAACCAGTGTACCTTAGTTTATGTATATTAGTTTTCTTTATAATTATGGCTCATCATTGAGAATTTCTCTTTCGCTTGAGTTCTAAACACTATCTGCCAATGTGATTTGAGTTGAAAGTTCCTGTTCCCCTAAGTTATGTGAGACTGGTGTTGAATGACGTGCATGGTTTTACAAATGTCCTTTTTGACTAAAAACATGGGTTCCAAATTATATATAATTCACCGCGTGCTACACTTCGAACGAATTCTGACTTCACGACCCTCTCCACTCTTCAGATTGTAACTCTTTCTTCCTTTCTTTTATGGCTATAAATGACATAACAGAACTTTCTGAAAGCTTGTGGAAGCCGCAAGTGCTAGTTATATCACGTTCCATGGCGTCCGGTTACCAGTCGTCGCACTTCCTGCGTTTACCGCATTCCAAGTTCTCCAGCTCCACCACAACGCATCCCAAGGCAACATGAGAACGGCCGCATAGATACTGTCTCAATATACATAATGTTCCAGAACTAACGTCAACTTTTTAAACCATTATCAATATAAAGGATGTAAAAAACAGTAACCAAGGATTACTGAGGGGCAAGTAAATCCTGCTAGTGGGTGCTTCTGGAAACGCCAAGAGACAGTACGAGAGAGGTGGTGATTTTTAACCTGTGATATCACCGCGTAAAGTCCGTAACACTTCAACTTCATTTCTTTTCGTTCTTTCTTTAATGCCAAATTTTTATAATATATTTAAAAATAAGTTATTTATTCACAAATGTTGTAGTAAGCTAACTCGTCTAGCGTACGAAACCAGTGTATTCAGGTACATCATACATTTAGCTTTCCTTGTTACGTTGATCCAACTTACACTGTACAATATTTATATTATGCAGTATAATTTGACTAGGCGCTCAAAGGCACGTGCTTACCTTGCCAACCTAAATTCTTGCAAATGCGAGGTCGGCTTGTTTTCAACAGCTCCCCTGTATTGTCGCAGGTGTAGGTAAATTGAGCGCTTGTACGAGTGGATGCTTTACATCAAAGCCATGCATTGTTCCATTTACGTATTAGAATTACATGCAGCTCTAGAAATTTATTGCTGCTTAATCACTGATATATTGCAAAGTTGGCAGGGCCGGAGCAAATCACTTTCAACAGCGATTTCGGAGAGTACAGTTTGATTAGAGAAAATTGAAGCTGTTGGCAACATGAACGAGCGTCAATGTGAAATAAATACTGGAACAATTGGAAATAGACATTTGTTGTTCTATAACGTTGAAATAAAATATTTTGATACAATGTCAGGAGCTGTATTAAAGGCATCGATGAACGTGGTGGAAAACGTTACAAGCTGAAATCCAGATCATGAAATTCGGGATGGAGAAGCTGGAGCAGAAAATGTAACCCGGAATGGAGAAAACGAAATATGAAATGGATGAAATGAAAGAAGTGTAAATAGAAATGAAACTCGAAATGAAGAAGATGGATACGAAAATCGAATTCACAGTGGAGAAGATAGAGGAGAAAATGAAATTTGGAATGGAATAAGCAAAATTCCGAATTCGAAGGAGAAAATAGAGACTGCAATGGAGAAGATGGAATGGAGATATGTGCCAAAATCGACGAACGATTAGTCGGCGTGAAGCACATGGAATCGCTTGGCGGAAAAAAGGAATACCTTAGGAAAGGGAAAGACCGGGACCAACGACTTGGTGCTCTGAAAGATCTCGGCGAATACGTTAGTATCGTGAAAGGAAGAGCCAAGGAACTAGGCGCCGCAATGGAAAAGATATTCGACAGAAGGTTGAATGAGTTGAAGAAGCCAAGGAAATGACGCATCTTCACTCGTCTAGCCACCCAAATACATGTGGACGTCAATCATTGAGGCTCTTTCCCCGACAATTAGGTGCCGTTGGCGTCCATAGCCGATGATCTGCAGAGAAAGAAGCCGCACAGCTGATAGCCAGCCTAGTGAAAAAGCGGCAGAAGTGCTAAATGTGATTCAGACGTCGCCGGAACCATCGCTTGGCCGCAGCCTATGCAGGATCTGCCCGTCATTTGAACAGTTAATGAACAAATTCCTAGTGAACCTCCCACCTAGCTATGTGTCTCAGGAAGGAGTCTACGCCTTCGTCAATGAGGTGTGTATCGCCCAGATGCGACAGTGCCTGAGGCTCGGCGATTATAAGACAAGACATGTGACGTTAACGGTCGCAATGCATGGAGAAAGATATCCGCAATGAGCGCAATGCAAGCATAAAGTTGGAGTTTGCACTCATTGGTTTTAAAGCGGGTTCCATGTTAAGCCAATCCTTCCTTTATAATAAGGGTTATTATTAGTCTTGTGCTAATAGTGCGCCTGCGGTTTCTTTTCATTGTCCGTCAAGCTTTACACGTGACCAAATTTGACAAAATGCCCAGAATATTAAAAATGCTTATAGTAATTCCAAAACAGATGAGTAGAATGGATTTAAAAATATCTGATTTAAGAGTCTATACAATATTTTGTGCACATTTAAAGTAAAAAAAAAAAAAAAAAAAAAAAAAAAAAAAACATTAATTGAAGCATGTATTTGCATTGTTGTCCACTAGTGATCTCAACTTAAGTTTACTGCCATTACATTTGCCCTATTTATATTTTTCTTTTTAATCGTCTTTTGGTATAAATAGGTAGAGCATACACTGGTATCTGTAGGGTGAAGGGTTTCAGTGTCTTATAAATGATTTGTAGATAATCTTGTAGTGCACAAGCTACTATGATGAGTGTTATAATTTCACCACTTGAATAAGTTATAATTAGGAGAAATCTTTTCTAATTTTGTTTTCTTCGGATTTGTCATGATGAGAACTCCAGAGTGCACTGATGTTATATAGATAGGGCAGAATACACAAAGTAATTCTATATGCAATAATATTTTTATTCTAAAGGAAGTAGCGATTTCTTAATATTATGGGTTTCGGAATGAATACGAAGCCATAGTTCTTTTAACTATATTTGCGATGTATGTTGTCATTTTAATGTAATATTTTTGATGTGGATATTACTCCATCTGTTAATTAAAGGATGAGCATTGATGTTTCTCTTATATGTAAATACATTTTAAACTTTCATACTGATTTTCCAACTTGGTGGCATTGTTGAGCTGTCTGGTTCCTGGTTCACAGGCGTCTTTGCGTAGAAATGCAATGTTATCAGTATATTTTTCAATGCTAATGTTTACTATTGTTGAAAAGTGAAATGCATATATGATCTATGGAAGTGGTCCAAGAACACCTCCTTGAGGTATATCAGATTTAAATAATCGCGCCTTATTTCATCTTGTGTATATTCACATTTTATGAAGCAGAGGAATAATGTAAATATGGTGTAGTAATTCTACAATATGTATTCGAAACATTAACTTTAATTTTGTATCGTATCATTTTATGACACTCTTTGTCTAAAGCTTTCTCAATGGACAGGAAAACGCTAAATAAATGTTATTCGTGGCGTCAGACTATGTAATTGTAGAGGATAGTAATGTAATTTAAATCCAAACTGAAAAGGATATTCAGTATGCCCTAGGTCAGTTAATATAAGATGTAAAACGATTAACAGAATGATTCCTCTTCTCATGCAGGAATAGCAACATAGTAAAAACGCGCTAAAAGGAAATGCCTCCGCGATATACTCTACTGGGTGAAAACGAAAAGCTTTCTCCAAACAAAAGACAACTCTAAAAGCAGTTTGCCGCGAAAAAAATATATCCATTGAATTATCACCCAAGTGGAAACTAATTTACAGCTGCGGTTGAAATAACTTCGTTACCAGAGAGGTTAATTGAAACGCCTGCTAGTTTAAGCGCCATATTCTTTTTTCTTAGAATATTTACTAACTTCTCCCTTTTACACTTTTCAGCTAGTTCTGGAATGCTAATGATATTATATTCTCAAACATAAGGCACGAATTAAGTAGTTATCACTTATGTATAGTTTTTAGTTATTTATTTGAATCTCTAGGGAAATGAACCTGTTTTCAAATCGTAAATGTTAACCTCCGACCAATTTAAATGTATCTTCACGCGGTGAAGTTTAAGAGCTATACATAAAAGGGACACTATTTTCTTTATTGAATTTTTGGGGTTACATAAATTTAATAATTAAATATTTAAACACTTATTTTATGACGTAATACAATATACACTTGTACAGACGAAAACTTGAATGGGGTCTAGTCTATACCCAATCATATTAAGATCTTATGACTTGATCATTAAATTTCATTCCAGCATCTTTATAAGAGACAAGACTGCATCTTATTTTAACACTGGACATTATTTAATGTAAAAATTACTATTTAGTTATTTAAATTTAACAATGTTTACTTTTTCTACCACATATGTACAATACATCTACTTAGTAAATAGGGAAGTTATTGTTTTCCAAAAAGAATTCGATTTTTTTTTTGGTAGTGTTGAACGCCCGATTTTACTGCTCTGGCACCACAGGTGGTGACTGATGAAACATGAAGACTTTGTCCACCACAAATCTCACATGCGGTGGCTTGGGACCGAACCCGGGCCGTCTAGGTGAGAGGCGAGTAATCTAACCACTCGTCCACGGTGCGGCCAAAAAAATTCGATAACCACATTTTACCATAAATACATGTTTGAATATCCCTGAAAAATAATGTTTAAAAAAAGATCCTGTGTTTGGGTGTGAGGTATGCGTATGTATTTGTGGATAGCATAACTCTAAAATATGTAAAATGCCGGTTTAAAACCTAACTTGACATTAAGTTCTATTTTCCAAGGTTGCAACACGAAGAGCTTCAGGAAAATTTCACCACTCCAACTGCCATTTACATGAATAATTTTTTGAATTTTTCGATTTTCTCAAAAATGAGTAACGATTTTGACTAAAATGTCATATAGGGAAGCTTTTGAAATGACAAATAAAATGTTTATCATGTTTTCTTAGAAATAGCCTCTGAAGCCCTCTTCATTCTTGACGACTTTTCCATAACTGGGAAACATAAGAGACAAATATTTTAAATATAAAAATCGTAGATCGCATGAAACCATACAATTTGTGATGTCTTTTGGTAAAATAAATACTTTCTGAGGTATTTCTAAACATTGTTTACAATTTTATAATACTCAAATGGAATGTCGTTATTCGTTTTTCTTATTCGTGGTCAAGAAAAGAATAAAACCCATCACAAAGCGACAAGATTTAAAAGAGATGACGCCTTTTTCCTTATTGCTTTGTATCTACAATAAATATGTACAGAAAATATTTAATAAAAGCACTTATACAAAGGTTTCTCCCGACTAACATGAAGTATCTTGAAGAATACACATTTTTACCTTCTTTACCGCATATGTACAAGGTGCATAGTAGAGAAGGTATTGTGTTCCCTATCAAAAACTAGATACAGAGATTTCATCGGAAATATATGCCTATGTTTGAGACCCCCTGAATTAATAAAACAAGCATTTTTAGCAAAAATGTTAATTAGCGTGTATGTGTTTGTCTGTGTGTATCTGTGTGTACACAGCATAATTAATAAACTAAAGTCGTTAAACACCAAATTTGGTAGTTTTGATAGATAAATGTGGTATCTTCCAATGATACCACACAAAAATGTTCAAGAGAATACCTCTAACCAAAACTACCATTTACCAGGAAATTTTTAAAAAATGTTTATTTTCGCAAAAGTAGCTGTAACGATTTTGATTTAAATATCGCATAGTAAATATATTTACATAATAAATAATATGCATGTCCTGAATTTCCTTGAAATAAATAACCTCTGAAGTCCACTTCAATTTGAATGACTTTTGCATAACTCATAAACTCAAGAGATGGACAAAAACTTAACTGTATAAAAAGTAGAGCTCATTAATATGCACACTTTATGACATAATGCATTTTTAACTCAACCTGAGACAGACCGTGTTATTGGTTTCAATTTTAAATAACATAAACTATTCTCATGGCGGAAGTCAATTTTCGTTTGTTTTAGTTTTGTGAATGGCAAAGACAACCGAATTTAAATTGTTTCATATAGCAATTGTTTTTAAAGCATAGTCCGCTTTGGTATTATAAGGGTAGCTTATCTGTCTCGCATTCAAGAGGTCGCGAGTTCGAAAAACTGGACGGAGATCGATGACCCGTAGTTCAAACCCGGTTTTAGCATGGAATTTTTTCAGTCCGACTTTATCTTCCCATCTCTGTTCTACATAGAGCTAGAGTGGAAGAAATAGTTCACAGTAATTGGCCTAATAGCTGGCTAAAATATGAAGGACGGAACTTAAAGTGCTCACGGCATTGTAAGAGGCTCTTGGGGTATGTCATCTAAAAATAGTTTGAGATCTCCTTATGGTTTAGTGGGAAAAAGTGAGACAATTGGAGAATGTGATGTAGTGTCGGCATGTTGCCACGGTAGCTCAGTGGTTTGAGCAACTGGTCAAAGACCAAAGATTTGTGTCTCAAATTCCGGCGATGCCATTGAATTGTTCAGTCTGCCGTTTCAGTTAAGATAAATTTAAACATTATCAAATCAAAGTATTTAATCATTAGAAGCTCATATTATTTTCACATCCTGCTCTTCGTTTATTATTGGTATGTAAATTATTCATAATGAAAGTCTTCTATCCACTTTATTTTAATCGAGATAAACCTTTGAATGAATATCTAAATTACACATTTCGTTATGGATAAAATATATCCAGCATGTTCAAATGTTTATACACTGGATATTCCTCATATTTTCAACGCAATGACAAAAAAAAAAAAAAAAAAAAAAAATAGAATTGCCAAGCGTCTCGAAAAGGTGAAAATGTATTCAATAATAAGTAACGGATGTCTGGGAAATACTTGATTCCACAAAAATGTTATTTCAAATAAAATTAGTTTTTTTAAAACAGAGCTGCACTTTTTCAGTATGTTTTCCTTCAACGTTTACCAATTATACAAGATGATACAAAATTCTTTCCGAATGAAAAGGACTTCATAGGCCATTCCAAGAAAATTGATGATATGCATTTTATTTTTATTATAAATATTTTTAATTGTGATATTTTAAATAAAATTTTCAGGACCATTATTGAGACAATCGGAATTTTGTTACACTTTCCCATGTAAAGAGTAGTTTCTACTGAGGGAGTTGTTTGGAAAATGCTAATGTTGGAAGACAATAATATAAATACCTAGTATGATATTCATACATATCTGGGTTTCTGAGTTTCGCTATTCACATAAGGGTCTTTTTTCTAAAAATGTTTTACGGTGCCACAAAATATCCATTTATGGAATTGAATTTTTGAGTCGAATGCGATACTGTCTCTACTTAAATGTACTTGGTACAGAAAGTTAAAATAATAATGAATTAGCATATATGAATGTTTATTATTTTAGATTTGTTCTCTGCTTTGGGAGTGTATCATATTCTTTTAATATGATGCTTTGTGTGTGTCCCAGTTACGTAATCGACCATAATTGCATTACTCAATTGTTATTTCTATTATCTGGTGGCCATTAATACACTTTCATGATTGCTACAATTGTTTATTAATGATAAACTCATAGATGAATCATATTTGGATATCAGTTTTCCACTTTATTTCAGCCTGTGAATGCACGATTGAGTGTTTTGTTACGTTTACGCTTTGTGTATGAAACATGGCAGAAAGCGATGATACATGGGGAAGAATACTCTTAGGTAAGCGCTCTCTTTTCTCTCCTTAATTCCCTTCCTTACGGCGAGCTGAGAAGGTTCTTTCGATGCAAATTTATTCCATAGCCATGTTGCTGTAAGATTTTCTGCATATTTTTTCTTCAAACATCGCGCGTGACAAGCCTGTCGAAAGTAATAGATAAATCCTGTGATATTGTGTATTTAACCGCTTAGCAAACCGCGCGTCTGCTCAAGAAATTAGATTTCCTTCTCAAGTGAAGTTTGAATATATATACACAGTCTAATGCTAAGCCTCGTAAGCCAGCACGCAAGAAATATAAAAATCCGGGAAATATCTGTATTGGCAAAGATCGAGTTAGCGAACAAAGAAAAGATATGTTAGTGATTTTGGTAAAAAATTATAATTTTTGCCACAAAAGTTTGTGTATTTCAACGAAGTGCATTCTGTCCAGCGGATTTATTTTTCGTCAGAAGAATTAGCTTAAAGAGAAATACACTTTTATAAAAGGATCGTGTAAAAGTAATTCTTTTTGCATGATTATGGTAGTTTCACACTTTATAAATAACTGCAAATTATTATCATTTTTAATCCACATAGAGGTCTGGGTATGTAAATATGCGAGATATTAATATTGTTTTTTACTTTCTCTACACGTACTATGTACATAGTGTATAGAGAAGGTATTGTATTGCACCCAAAAATTCTATACTGAGATTTCACCGGAAATACATGTTTTGGGTCCCAAAAAAAGCATTTTTGGAAAATGTTCCGTATGTGTGTGTGTGTGTGTGTGTGTGTGTGTGTGTCTTTTTCTGTGTGTCTGTGGACAGCATAGCTCAAAAACGCAAAGTCCGTTGGATACCAAACTTGGCGTTTAAATTTAGTATCTTCCAAGGATGAGACACGAAGATTTTCAAGAAAATCCCCCACCCCAAACTACCCTTGACATGGAAGTTTTTTCGAAAATTTTGATTTTCTTAAAAATGACTCTAACGATTTTGATTAAAATATCGTATATTAAAGATAGTTACCTGACAAATAAAATGTATATCTTGAATTTTCTGGGAACAGCCTCTGAAGACTAATTTATTCTGGATGAATTTCACGGAATTTTGCATAACTGCTAAACCGTAAGAGATGGGGAAAAAACTTAACATATAAAAATGTACACACAATTTATGTGATACACATTTTTTTTCGTGGAGTTTATCGTTTTTGACATATTTCTTATTTTTGGTTTCAGCTATGAAAACCCTATACTTTTCTCATACAGAAATTTGTCAACTCCTGTCCATACAAACAAAGGAACTTCAATCGCATAGCAACCAGCTTTGTATTATTAGTTTAGTCTACAGTACTCCCTTATTTCACTCCTGCTTACAAGGCAGCAAGTAATAAGACCATTTGTACTATTTTTTTTTCTCGATTAGCATGAATAAAAAAGAAGCATAAGCTTTTTAACAACAACTTGTTGCAGAGAGGTAGAGAAAGTCATGTAAATGGAACACATCAGATTTTTTTAATCTACATTGATGTATGGATATTTAAATATGTGGGATATTAATATTGTTTTTTGTTTTTGTTTTTTTTGAAGAGAAACCCTCATGAGTAAAGAACATTTATAAACATAATATAATGTGTGCTGGTTTATCAAGAACTGATAAAATGTTTATAACTTTAAAGGAAAAGTCTGAAATAGCACAATTTGGCTATAGATAAAACTGCATAGCAAAAGAGCTAATCCTTCCCGGTATCGCTTACTTAAACTAATTCTTGGTGCCTGCCTCTCGCAATTCCCAACCCCTTTCCCCTGATTGGCTAAGTACACCTTTCATTGGGATATACAAACTCGATGCAGAACAAAGTCGGCCGATAATAGTGATGCAAACACTCTGTCATAGGTGCTCTCGTCATCCCAGAGAGATCTACAACGAAGGATCCTCGTCTATTTCATCACAACAGCCAATGAGAGGTGACTAATTACGTGAGAGTTAAGAGGCTTAAAAGAAACAAGGTATAGATAATTCGCAGAGGTGTTTGTTTATACAAGGTGTTTCAAAAATACGGGGCATAATTTCAGGTATGTATTTCCCACATGTAGACAATCACATTAGTTCATTATAACATGTGTCCGGAAATGCTTCACAATGCCTTCACAACATTGAAATTCACTGGAACGTTTTTTTTTTTTTTTCCGCAGGTTGTTGTCATTACAGAAGATGTTCAAAATGTCCACCTCCTGCTTGAATACAGACCTCACATCTATGTCTCATTGACCTGCGAACACGATCCCAAACTCCAGGAGTATCTCTAGGAGTATCACAACTTGCCACAATTCGATTCCGAAGGGATTCCAAATCCGGCACCGGAGACGAATAAACCAATGATTTTAAATGGCCCCAGAACTAGAAATCGAGAGGGGTCAGATTCGGTGAGCGTGGAGGCCAAGCAATTGGGCCAACTCTACCTATCCATCGATCAGGAAACCTTCGATCCAAGTACCGGCGAGCCGTAAGACTGAAGTGTGCAGGAGCGCTATCATGCAAGAAGTGAATGTGTTGAAAAAGTTTGTGTATGCCTGCCCCGTAAGTCTGTTTACAACTACATGGGGTCCAACTAATCGATCACCAATGATACGGGCCCACATGTTGAGGGAGAACCGCACCTGGTGATGAGATACAACAGTTGCACGTGGGTTTTCATGCGACCATACATGCTGATTGTGGAAATTTGTTATGCCATCTCTTGTGAACTGTGCTTCATCTGTAAATAGTACGACGGCTGAAAAGTTCGGATTTACACCACAATGCTGCAAGAACCACTGGCAGAACCTGACTCGTGCAGGGTAATCTTCTGGTGACAGGGCCTGTACACGTTGCAAATGATAAGGATACAATTGATACTCGTTCAACAGTCTCCAGACAGTCGTATGAGGAACATTGACTTGCAACGCTAACCGTCGTGTGCTGATAGAAGGAGTCCTGTCCACAGCTTCCAGAATCTCCTCCTGCACTTCTGGAGTTGTAGATCTTGGTCGTCCCCTTCCCAAACCAGGAGAGGTGAATGTTCCATACTCGCACAGAGGGGAATGGAGACGTACAAATGTCTTCCGATCTGGACATTGTCGCTGTGGGTACCTCTCCTGGTACAAACGACGAGCCAGCGCAGCATTGCCGTCCGCCTTACCGTACATGAAGTGTGTCTCTGCCAGCTCTTGATTTGAATACATGTCGCACAGTCTTAACGCCTAAAGAACACTGAATGTAACCTTCCTCAGAATGAACTATCAGAGCGCCCTCCTAATGTCTCCTTTGACGGCAAAGACCTGCGGAAAGAAAAACGATCCAGTGATTTCCAATGTTGTGAAGGCCATAACTCGGAAATGAAGCATTTCCGGACATGAACTATTTTGATTGTCTACAGGTGGGACTTTCAATGTTGTAAAGACCATAACTCGGAAATGAAGCATTTCCAGACACATGTTATAATGAACTATTTTGATTGTCTTCATGTGGGAAATACATACCTGAAATTATGCCCCATAGTTTTGAAACATCCTGTAGAGTATCGTGCACACTGCACATCGCTCCAATGAATGCTGCTGTGTTGATCTTGTTATGATGCAGATTTCTCATTCCTGTTTTTTATATTCCTGGCATTGCAAAAGATAACCGAATGTCAATCACATTGTAAAGCCTTTTAAAATATTTGACTATCGCTTAAGTCCAGTATATTCCCATATTTCCCTTCTATTTACACGGAAATAGGTATGAAAAACCATCTCTTTTAATATAATCTGGATTAGCATGATCTAGAGAGAAGAATAACCGTTTGTAAGGATAAGGTGTAGCAGAATAAGTGAAAGAAATAGTGTGAATGATACACATTAGATTCTTTTCTGATCTGAAAACCGTTTATACTTGATTGTACCGAGGGGTTGGCAGGCATGGTCGTGTTTGAGAGCGAGAAAGAGCGAGATGGCTGTAACAAGCTGTATGAGGTATATAATTGAAAACAAATATGTAGCCCAAATGCACTAATTACATTACTGGCAATGTAATGCAATTATAATACCTATTACCTGTTTAATTAAAACACACTTATGCTTCCATTATCTACTAACCACTGACATTGCTGTTAAAATCTACATGTAATTACGTATTTGTAGGGAAATCGTTCTACCGTCATTTTAAAATTAAAATAATATCATTATTTTACTTTGGTTTAAGTTTAGTAAACATGTTTTGAGTTCCCTTACTACATCTGTTTATAGGAACTTCTATTTCTCGTTCCGTAGACGTGTGTTAAAAACTGTTATTAATTGATTAGCTTAGTTGCATTGCAATACTTCCTCAGATCAGAAAAAAAAACCAATTAAATGATCAAAATATATTAAAAATATATAACATTCTGGTAGCTATATTTAATAATAAAATAAGAAAAAAATTTATCTTCATACGGTATTACTTGCTGATGACCAGATTTTATTTGCTGAAACTCAGAATGAGCTCCAAAATTCTGCTCACGAAATACACAAAGTTACAACTACCTTAATATTTTTCATGTCCAGTAATAAATCTAAATTAATGACACTTGCAGGTAAACAACCACTAGGTAAAACAATAATAATGAATCATTAGAGGTTATAGGGCTGCTGGTCGGTGAATGCGGCACAATTCCTCGCTTCATCGTTGACCTTTGGCAAAATGTTTCGTTAAAACTTCATTTATTTATGAAAGAGTGCTCTTAAGGGATCACTTGCTTTTTTTAAAAATCATTGGCATCCACACTCTTGTGTATAATGTATTGTGCACATTTATCAGCATATGTATGCTGTTTTGGATACTTTGTCATTTTGACAACCTATTAATTGTATAAGAATCTGTTATTTTGATAATCTTAGATGCGATGTATCATGAGATACTACGAATGACCTAACAAATAATAGTTATTTATTACACAGAAAGTTTATCCATGAGCAGAACAATTTAAACTAGACCCGAAACGGTCTGAGAGTGGATAATAGAGGTTTGTTCACTTGTATAATACATTATTTTATCCTACAGATACGATAAATTAATATATGACAAATATTCAGTTACGATTTTACAACAGATAGTAATAAATGAAATAAGGAATAAGGCATTGGATTGAGGCTCCAAATGATATATTAAATGAAGCAAAAGAAGCAGTTGAGGTATTAACTTCTATGGTAATGTACAAGAAGTTGACTTTCATGTAGTGAAAGAATAAAAATGATGTTTCTGTTAAAAGGTTATAGAAAAGTTGTAGCTATCACCATTTATTTACTTTATCCCACTCGTTACCGGAGCAACGAGTTTATTTTGTTTACTTAATCCCATATGTTGCATTAGTAACTATCGCTTTGATTTAAAGTCAAAGTTTTCTTATGTCATTTCTACATAGCAACGGGGTCTATTACAAGCATCTGCAGGATAAATTGTATAAATTCCAGCTCATATGCGGTACAATGCACAGAAATTTTAGAAAAAACTCTGATATATAACTCGCATTCTGCAAGTTAATAGTTGTACCTATGTTGGTGTATGGCTCTGAAAATAGATCTTACAGAAGGAAAATTGAGACAAGTGAAACCACGGATCTCCTGGTTTCTGTGCAGTTGCTCTAACCACACAGCTACCATAGTAACATGCCGATACATCATTAAATTTCCCAACTGACTTGCGTTTTTCCTGGTGAATCCTAGAATATCCCAAATTACATTGAGATGATATACCCCAACGGCGACTTAACATAACTCCATGGCACGACAGCTCACGGGGAACCTTGGCCTACCGCCCGGCCGCTGCGTCCCCCATCTCAGTCCACTACAGACGTCATGGATGGGGTGCAGTATTGAAGGGTGAGACGTGGTCAGCGCCTCGAGCCCCTCCCGGCCGGTTAATGCGGTCCTCACGACCTGGAGCCGCTACTTCTCCATCAAGTAGCTCCTCAATTGGCCCCCCAGGGACCTCACGAGGCTGAGTGCACCCCGGTCTAGGTCTCCCAGCGGGGGAAAAATCCCCACGCCCAACGGCGACTTACGATATTGTAAGTCCTGCGCTTCATGGTTTAACCAACTATGAGGACCATCGTTGTGAATGACAGGAGTGGCGTTAATTCTGGATACTTTTTTGTTACATTAACTTTCAAATTTGAATATTGCATTTGACTGTCATTCAGGATCATTCTTAACTGATGAATTATAGCTATCGACTTTTAATATACAGCATTTACCTTTATCATAAATGGAGCTAATTTGGCCTTTAATGGTTTACTTTACACAACTTTGGAAAAGATATTACAAGCATAGTGAATATATATGTATGCTAAGTTGTATTAAATTTAAAATAGGAATTATTGCTCTCATATTACGTATAAGAGCACAAATTTTGGGAAAACTGGTAATTTTATGATTATGATATTTCAATACTATGAACAGCACCATGAATACCATAATACTAAAATCACTGTATTTACACATAAATGAAAAGTGTATTTGAAAATTATACTTTTTATGTTATACTGTATTCAATATGAAATATAACGAATTATTATTCTTATAATAGGGGCCTAAAATTGGGTACCTTTGTATTTTATTTGTCCATGATTAAGGTGTTCATGGTGTCTAATTTTCATAATCCTAAAATTAATTCATATGTTTCTTCAAATGTTGAGCTTCTCTATGTGATGTGAGAGAAATAAATAAAATTTTCACATCGATACAATATTAAACAGATATATGTGTATGTGTATATACTATTTATAATTATAAAGTAATATATTTTCCAAAGTCGGACCAAAGTAATCACATTGATGCCCAAATTAGCTCCAATTTATGGTACAAGCTTCAATACAGAATTACGATAACCCTTCCTGGCTATAATTTTTAAATAGGAACGATCCTGAAGAGGAATGAATTATTCAAAATTGAAAGCTAAAAGTGTCCAGAATGAATGCCACTACTGTACTTTTTGTTCTACACTAGCCGTGAGGCATTGAAAACTGGTCAGTGCAACTGGACGGAAACCAGGAGATTCGTAGTTAAAATCCCAATTATGGCATTGAATTTTTCCAACTCCTGGCCTACACACGGCTACTGTGGAATAAACAATTAGTTCAAAAGGAAATGAAGTTTTTATGATTTGCTGGACTTACACTGATCAAGTAAATAATAATGAAATCAGATATAAATTAAGTATATTTAATTTGAATGAAAAATCAGTTCAAATATAAGTGTCATAATGTGAGACAGTACATGTCGTGTAACGGGGCTAAAGGTTATCTAAAAGCAAGATATAAATTATAGCCAATATAAGAATTTATATTATACTAAGAGCGGACAAATGTACATTGAAAATGGCTAGGGAACGAATACTGAAAAACACGACTAAGATGGCGAGGATAAGTTGTCACGAGCTGACAAGCGACCCAGGTAGGATAGTACCGTTAAGGGAAGGACATTAAACTGAAGGGGTGAGGTTCCACTGCCCGAGGATGGACAGAATTCCCTTGCTGATCGAGCAACACCTTTGTACTAGCCATGCAACTTTCGCAGAAGTAAGATGTCATATTTGGATCCGCGGTGGAGTCGATCTGGGTGCATATGGCCGCTACGGAAATAGTGCTTATTAAATAGGATCGAATTCACAAGCCCTAAAAGATGCGCAGAAGTAAGAAGTGATAGCTGAGTTAGCGGTAGAAATGAATGACCACATACGGCCACAATTAGTAATAGTGTTTCTTTGATGCACCAACAGACGGTCGATACGAACCCGGTACCCTCTATAATACGTTACCGCTGCAAATGCCAGGTTACGAATGGAAGGTAGTACGTAGATTAAGTAAACATATCTTAAATTGCACACCAGATGGCTATACAGATATCAGCCGAATTTTTGGGTGACTGCATTACTTACGTCATTTAACCTGGGTGGTCATATCGGACGATGAATAAAATTGATGAATTGATGTTCATATGATCTCGGGGTCCATGGAGCTTAAAGTTACTCGACATGCGTCTTCTCTGGATAAGGGAAAACCTCGGAAAAAACCTTATCCGGGTAACACACCCTTAGCGAGATTGGAACACACGACCTTTTGAATGTGAGGCAGACAAGCTACCACAACACTACCCAGGCGGTCGTGCATTACTTTCTATACATGCCATACACTTGGCAATGTAATATCGACTTAACTTATCTCGAGTTATTGCTCTAAAGATGTGGATTTATCTTTCTTTCGATTTCACATTGTTTTTCCCTATTTCTCTCTCCCCATGTATCTCCCTCTATCTCAATCATCTCTTCCTCTCGCTCCCCTTTTATTACTTTTCTTCTATTTCCCTTTCTGCTCTTTCCCTTTCGCTGACATTCTTTGCCTCACTACTTTCCTCTTTCTCTATATGTAGTGTATGTCAGTTAATCTTTTCAATAACCCGTAATACAACTACTATTTATTAGGTGTGAATACAATTTAAAACATTTGTATTACCTGTCTAAAGAATGAATGCAGACGGCCACGAGTGGAAGCTTGCTTAAACACAAACTGTGGTATTACGTCATCATTCCCGGTGCATGCCCTGTACAGTACTGGACGACAGTACTGGATGCAGTAGTTGAGTCTCTTACAGGTAAATAGGTTCGAATCAAGTCAAAACGCAGTAGTCAGACGTTCACGAAGCAGAAAATTGGTATTTATTAGTGATAAAGAAAACAGTAAGTTTAACTTGCTTTGGATCGTTTAGTTTATTCTTGTTTACATACACTGCGCTGATGTTTTGATGGTCAGACTGCACTGCACTATATTCCAGCCTTCTCTGACAGCTGTAAACCATGTCATTCTACACCTGGGACCTCCCCTAATAGCTGCATTATTTCGTCAGACGGGTAGTAAAAGGTATATACGTATGTACACTATTATGTTCCTCTAGTAACCAGTACGAATTACAGTAACTCGAAGTATATATGTATAACTTGTCAGAAATATATTATTTATAAACTTATCATATAAGGGTAAGTCAGACTTAGTTCTGAAATTGTTTTTAATTTTCGACAACTACAGCCCTCCCTCTTTCGGTTAGTAATTAGGCTACCGTGCAGGGTATTATCTAAGAGTAATTTTGGTTGCCGATGCTAAAATTACTAACTAAGATACCAGGAGATACAATTACTCTGTAGTACGCATACAGTTATTCCTTGTGCGTCAAGGGCGCATAACTTAAAGGGGCTACTTCAAGACAAAACCAGGAAGTGTGGTCAACTTTTGAACAGCTTTCGTTTTACCCCTCTTGTTTCTTAGTGGATCATACTCATTGAGAAGGGTGAAATGAAGGTCGCTCTCGCCTATTCTTCACTGGCTGGTTTTATCTTTAAATAGTCCCGATAATTTCTGCAACTCTTGTAACCCACGAAGAAATAACTGCATACGTAAAATACGGTTAGTTGGGCCAGCTATACGTTGTGCCCATTTGTATCATTTAACTATGGCGTATATACCAGCTGAAGGTATATGAGTAGTTACTTCGTCAGATGAGGGCAGTTAATTGTCAAAGAGCTAACTTTAAAGCAAATCCTTGTGCAATTCCTTCCAGAGTCAAATTTACTAAGCGTAATACAAACAGAAAATAAGTAAATAAAAAACATCACATTCCTATCTAATACAGCTAGGACAATAATAATAATAATAATAATAATAATAATAATATTATTATTATTATCATCATTATTATTATCATTATTGTCATTATCATTATTATTATTAATACTACTACCACCACCACCACCACCACCACCACCACCACCACCACCACCACTACTACTACTATTACAAGTCTTGTAATTCTCTGTTTCTATAATGTAAACCTCACATTTGCGGAAAAATACACAAAGGTTACAAATAAATTTACAACAAGGACTTTGAAAATGGAATTTTTAAACTGTTTTGGTTTTGGTTTTACCTCCACTCGGGCATTTGGATACCTTTACAAGCAGTGCAGGTGACGTTACTAGAAGCGACTTCATTGTATATTTAATTTTTAATTTGATAAAAGCTTAGCTCAAAAGTTTCCCGCAACTTCCTACTTCAGCTGAATAATTGATTGAACGTGCCTAAAGGGCTACCCTTAAGCCAAAAATCTAAATTTTAAACTTTGTGAATGTGTATTTTGCAAGAAATGTCTAACTGGTGTGACGCTATTTTAACATACTTTAGATACTTTCTAGAGAATGTGAATTACTTTCCCTCGAGCAATTTTGAAATCTTAGCTATATAAAACTGTATATAGGTAAAGTTTATCACCATTTTGATTACGATAAGTTTTGTTATACACATTCATTTTTCATGAATGAAGTTACACAGTTTTATCCATGTACGCTCTCATGCATAAAATGTGATCTTTAATGGAATGGAACTGTTTATATTGGTACTGACAAAATCTCGCTCCATCCTTTTTTTTCGAACATAATTCTGGTCCGAATTATGTTTAGATTAGCAGGTTAGTTTAACTATCCCGACATCTGGCTGAATTACCGAACGGTGACGTTAGGACTTAAA
Source organism: Hymenopus coronatus (assembly GCA_030762935.1). Taxonomy (NCBI): domain Eukaryota; kingdom Metazoa; phylum Arthropoda; class Insecta; order Mantodea; family Hymenopodidae; genus Hymenopus; species Hymenopus coronatus. Next base: position 84,053,439 of record CM060888.1, on the reverse strand, counting down.
CCTTGTATTTTCATGCTACACTGTCGTTAACTACACATTCAAGTAACACTTCAACCCTTCCTCTAGAATGCCAAATTATGTTGTAATTGGTTTGTTCAGCCTCTCCTTGTGTATGAATCACAGCGAAAATCTTCCATTTCACAACGATTATAACACTGCTAAAGTTTCTGAATTGCTTTACGGACAAGTCATAGAACTGATACAGCCTGGGAGGAGTCAAAGTCCGGGTACCTGAAAATATAAACCTTGCACCTCTTTTCTAGATCTATATACGAGGTACGACCAGAAAGTAAGTTCCGTTTCAATTTATCTCCGCTGCAGCGCTGCGATCGCAGTTCCGCACATGCGCGGTAGACGCTCTGTATCAAGGAGAAAAAACGTGCGCCATTTTGAGATCGCTGTCAGGTGTTGATTGAAAATCCCGCCGCTTGTGAAATCAGATCTGTGATTCGTTTTCTGAATGCTAAGAAAGTGAAACCAATTGAAATTTATCGGCAAATTTGCGAAGTTTTCGGACAAAATGCGACGAGTGATTCAATGGTGAGAAGATGGTTCCGACAGTTTAATGAAGGACGTAGTGAAGTGCACGATGAAGAACGAAGTGGGCGTCCATCTTTGGTTACAGAAGAACTGGTTCACGCGATTGATGATAAGATCCAAGAAAACCACAAGTTTACAATTAGTGCTCTCGCTATGGAATTTCCCCAAAGCTCCCGATCACTAATTCATGAAATTGTTACCGAAAAACTGAAATTTCGTAAACTTTGCTCACGTTGGGTACCAAAGATACTGAGCAACACAAAACAAAACGGATGGGTAGTGCACTTCAGTTTTTAACCTGTTATGATGAAGTCGGCGAAGAATTTCTGACACAGATAGTCACAGGAGATGAGACTTGGTTTTCTTACGACACCCCTGAAAGTAAGCGGCAATCAATGGAATGGAGGCACACTTCAACCCCAGCAAAGGTTAAGCCGAAACAAATCTTGACACCTCGAAAAATGACGTTCACAGTGTTCTGGGACTGGAAAGGCATCTTACTAATTGATATCTTACCGCGTGGTCAAACAATCAAAGCAGATGTTTATTGCGAGACACTTAGGAAATTGCGCCGCGCAATACAGAATAAGCGCCGAGGATTGCTGTCAAAAGGTGGTGTTTTTCTTCGCGACAACGCACGACCACACACTGCAAATGTGACGAAAAACCTCCTACAGTGATTTGGCTGGGACGTTTTTGACCATCCTCCGTACAGCCCTGACCTCGCTCCTAGCGACTTTCATCTGTTCTTACATCTCAAGTCTTTCCTTGGCGGTCAACACTTCAACAATGACGAATAGCTGAAAGAAAACGTTTCCAGCTTTTTGAAGACACAGGCGGCAAACTTCTATGAAGAAGGTATACAAAAACTTGTGCCACGCTATGACAAATGCCTGCAAAATTTCGGCAGTTATGTGGAAAAGTAGTTTAAGAGTTGTAGAATTTTGTGCAATAAATAATTATTCTGTATCTGTACACAATTTAGTTTTATTACCAAACGGAACTTACTTTCTGGACGTACCTCGTATTATATAATCTATAGCTTGAGCCTCTTGAAGAAGGAACAAATAGCATCGTTTATGACCCTGAATCTCTGGAGATTAGTATGTCATGTCCAGTAACAATTGATGTAAGTGAGACCGTCATCAATTATTTTGTCTTAATTTCCGTCGAACTGATGGAAAGAAAGTCCTTCAATACTGCTCCTTTAGGTGTACACGTCCATTCGTCCTGTCAGTTTTAAGTCCTCCTTCCCGGATTCTTCCAATAATTGCAGTTTTGGATTGTTTTGTGTATATTTTTTCTATATTTTCCGTTGCTTCCTTGGCTAGCTTATCCACCTTACCAAGAATTCCCATATGGGCTTTGATCCATCGAAAATGAATTTGCCAATAGTGATGCTTGAGGTTCGTTACTTGGTTTCTGACCAGCTCTATTATTTTGCTACGGTTGCAGTTGGGTAGTGCCATTGTAATTTGGCTATCTGTGAACACTGAACACTGCGACTGTTCTAATTATTGCTTTGGAGTATATTCTTAATAGTGTGAATGAATGTACCCCGTTTGTAAAATGCGGCTGCTGTTTCCACTTTCCCTTGGATATTACTTCCATCTGCGTATATTTTCAGAGCATAAAGTTACCTATTATTGTTCTATCAGCTGGTTGTGGCCAGTATCTTACTTGAAGCGGTACATAATAATTTTCAGGGTTTTCTTTACCTTTGTATGTTGCTTTATAGACTTTCACAGATGCTACTATCTTTATACCGATAGGTCTAACACCGGCAACGACACAAGATGCTTCAAAAGACAGTGTTCTATGGACTGGCTATTTTGATTGTAATTATTTTCTGGAGTTTTGGTTGCTTATTTAAATTCTTCTTTGGCTGCAAAGCTTCATTGCAAACTGGGCTACCATATGTCAGCATTGGTATTATTGCTCCTTTAAGAATAGTTGTCAAAGCAAAGTGACCTAATCCCCATTGTAGTTTCGTAGCTCCACTCAGGATATTTACGACTTGTGTTGTTTTTTCTGTTATTTTATCAATATGTTTCCCAAAGTTGAAGTTTGTATGAAAGTACAATCGTAAAAGTCTCAATTCTGCACCTTGTTCCAGTGTCTTGTAATTCAGGTATATTCTTGCCTTCTCAGTGTTATCTTATCTCTTTTTGATATTAAAATAACTATGGAGTTGCTATCGTTGAATTAAATTTTGTTTTGAGAAGTCTAAAGTTTGTTTTTGTAATTTTTTTTCAAAACAGTAGCCTATATTACTCATTGAGTTTTTGAGATATTCATTGGGAAAAACAGTGTGCTTAAAATACCATGGTTTATTACTCTCTGCACTATGCACGGACTATTCAGCGGGCTTAAATGCATGACGTCAGTATTCTTCAACAAGCCACTTGTCTCAAAAGGGAGGTGCGCAATTGAACCTTGGACTGCATGCATTGTCGACTTCGTAAACAGGTTGATGTGCTGGGCGGCGCAGAAATGTTTTTCCCCAGGATATTTTGTGAGTTCTTAGTTTTTGTGTTTTTTTATTTATTCTGTGTATGTAAGTTTTCATTTGCTGCTGTAAAGAGTATGTATAAGCATTTATTGTAATGAGAAACTTCTGCCATTAAATCCCTCTCTACTTTACTATAACCGTCCAATTATTTCAGTTACTTAGCAGCATAAATACTGCGGTTGCGAGTTTACGAGACACAAGCGAATGATCCAAATGTAAATATTGGAAGCGTACGATACAAGTCTCATTTCATTAAGGTGACCTCGAAACTGTTGACATCCACCCCTTCTATTCATCGTTCATTAGTCCTCTGCAAGAGGCAATGCGTGATAAACTCGTTCTCTAGCATTGATGTCATACGCGGGCAAACGACTGGCGGCAAAAGCCTAATAAATCTCAAGTTCCTATATAATAAGTGAGGAAATAAGTAGAAATTTTCCTGGACTTACTTTTTGAGTTTTCTGAATTTCCGTCTGCGTGTGCGTGTGAGCGTGCGTGTGTGTTTTGAAATGTTTCTAATTAAGGGGTAGTTTGGGGCGGTGGGAATTTTCTCAAAATCTTTGGTATCTTACAAGGAAGCGATACAAACTCTAAATACCAAGTTTTGTATTTTACTGACTTTTCGTTTTTGAGTTATTGTATCCACATATACACGTGCACACACACGCGAACGTTTTTCTAAAAATGCTTTCTTTTATATACAGGGGACTCTAAAATGTGTATTTCCGGTGAAATTTCGGTATCCACTTTTTGAATGGAATATAAACCTTCTCTATACACTATGAACATAGGCCTATAAAATTGTTAAATAAGATAATAAAAAAAAAATGAAAATAAATGTGGATCCTTTATTAATTTTTTTTCCAATTAATAATTTAAATTAATGTAATTTATTAATTATTAAATTTCATATTATTACTCTTCGAGATGGGATGAGTCATATTAGTACATATAGGGAGAGTAAAAATAGTTATTACCATTCTTAAGTAAAAGAAAAGAAATCCAACAATTTTAGAAACGTTGTGTGTTCTGAGGTTAACTTCCTGCCCATTCTTACGCCTCCTACTCCAGAAAGGAAGCAAATGCTTTCCGGTGTACTGATTGATTCCTTTACGCTCTGCAACCTGTCTGCTCAGCTATGCATAGGCAAAGTCTTGAGAAATTTAACTTCAGATATACCAACTGAAACTTTTTTTTGTGAGAAGCAAAAGTTTCCTGGAGATAATGTTACAGTAGTATTTTAATCCTGTGAGTTCTGTAACAACACGGAGATGGAGTCTAATATAATTAAATCTTATGAATGAACCGAGAAACTTGTCGAAATGAGAAGAATGGAATGGAAAAGAAGATGAGCTAGAAAATTCTGGTTTTGAATAACAAGTGACATACTGCGAACTTAAAATAATTAAGAATTTCTCCATCTAAGGGGACAAAAGGCGTATAATTATAGAACTAGGAATATCTCCAAATGATAAAATAAAATTGCGTTGTGGAGTCTATTTGAAATGGCAGTAGCCTAATAATTTTTAGTTTCTCTAGCCATATGTACAATGTACATAGTAGGCAGAGAAGTATTAAATTCAGCCCAAAAATTCAAAGTAGATATTTCACAGAAAATATGTTTTGAGGTCCCCTGCGTTAAAAAAAAACATTTTTACAAAAAAAAGGCCGTATGTATCTGTGTGCTTTGAACAGCTAGGCTCAAAAATGAAAAATACGTTAAATATCAAACTAGGTATCTCCCAAGGATGCGTCATAAAGGATTTTAAAGAAAATACTTCTATTTCCCGCCTCCCAACTACACTTTTCATGGAAAGTTTTCGAAAATTTTTATTTTCTCAGAAGTGACTCTAATGACTTTGATTAAAATATCGGATACTAATCATATATACAACAAAATTATATAAGTTAGATCTTGGCTTTTCTGCGAATAGTCTCTGTGAATAGCCTCTGGAAGAATTTTGCTGAATTTTTCAGAACTGGTAGGTAAACCATAAGAAACAAAAACTTATCATACAAAAAATGTGGGTCTCGTTAAAATACATCATTTGTCATATATTCTTTGTTGTTTTTTTGTTTTTTGTTTTTTAAGAACTGGCCGTTTATGAGACATTACTTGTTATCAAATTTAAGCTTTAAAATGCCTATACTTTTCTCAAATGGGAGCATTACAAAGTGAACCGAACCTCACTTGTTTCACATAGTGATGAGCTTTTCAAGGTTGATCGCTTTAGGTTAATGTATTCCCTTATTTCCTCTCTACTTAAAAGGAAGCAAATAATAAGAACAAATATGCCAATATTTATCTCGGTTAGCATGGTGTAGATAAAAGAATAATTTTTTGTAAGCAGTTTATATCTGCAGCAGCTAGAGAAAGTTATATGAATGGAATATATCACTTTTTTGGCATATAATAAGTGTAAAAATTATCCTAAGATGACGCCGTAAAGGCTATTATAGGCGAGATTGAATGATTAGAAAAATTACCTTAAGAGAATACAAAATCTATAAAGAGAAATTATATTTTGTAAAGATGTCATGCTGCATATTCAAATTTTCATGTTTCAATATGTCTATAGTATATGCAAAAGAAAAGTAAAAAAGGTAATTATGAATAATTAAAAAAAATCGTTGTTGATGCCCCATGCATTATGGCACTTAGGGAAGAAGAGAACTCATTTTTTCAGGTTTAGCAACACCTTCCTTAGGCGAGGACGCTATACGCGTGTTTTGATATAAGCGCGTCGGTACCATTGATAATTTACATCTTAAATACCTAAAAAGCCATCAGATTTGGAGAACTAAAAAACAAATCAAGTTCATGAAATTGTTGCTCACAGAAGTGTTCTTATTTAGTATATAATATGACTTTATAATGTTTTTCAAATGGGAAGAGTTCTACTCTATAGCAAATGAGATGAGCTTTTGTGTTCTGCATTGCAGATCGCTACCCCCACTATTTTCATATTTCCCTCTCACTCGCACACTGAGCATGCAAATGTGCCAGGCGAATAATAGTCGACGTAAGGAAACCCTAACTAATTTTTCCAAACTTCTATAATTTTGCAGTTTTTAAATATAAAACTTTAACATGCATATTTGTATATTATGTACACGTTTTTTTAAATGCTATATTATTATAGTTCATGAATTACCTGCTCTTTTAAGCCAATGGAACTACTAGTAGTTCCTCCGCATCGCTGTCATCAGTTACGTCAAGAGACAATAATTCGTCATTGTCACTTCCTCATTGTCTGAGACTCAAATACGTGTAGACCCTAAAAATAATACTTCGAGCCTGACTACAAAATACCTGCCTTCTAGATTCGCCAATAAATTGACACCTAAAAGCCATTGAACTTGCTGCATTCCTAACTAACACAGCAACTGAAAATTGACTTGAACTTTTTAGGAAATAGGGTTAAATGAACACGAGCTCTGATTTCGAGATATAAACATGCAATAGCTGACGCAGCATTCTACAGCTAACAAGAGTGTTCGCTTTCTGTCTCTCGATTTTAACAACTTGCTAAGTGGAATAAATGTAATAATTCTTTTAGTGCCGTCATGTCAATAGTTTACATTGCATTTCTGTATAATTACGCATGTAAATGTATATATAGTAGAACATACATACATACATACATACATCGGTATGTTTATTCATGTGTATTATGAAAACTATTTGAGCTAAACATCTGTGGTTTTTACGGTTCTACTACAAAAATTACTCCCTATCTTCCTCGTGAATTACTTTTTGCAAAATTTGAATATTTTGAGCGTAAGTAGTATTTATGAGAGACGGAATCACTTAGCGCGTTACACCTCAGTTAACGGAACTGGTTGGCTGCCGGCAGGTGGTGCTCAAGGACAAACCTCATACCATTTGAAAGTCAGTGTAGAATATAAGACCACTTCCCGACTCCGAGACTAATCGCTCTGAGATTAGAAGCCGAGCAAGAAAGAAGAGATCACTGTTCTACGGCGGAGTCTAGACCGAGGCATACATACACCACACAGTTTACATATAAGTAATTTAATTTAATTTAAATATTACAATTGTATATCCAAATAAAATGTTTTACCGAAAGAAAGCTACTAATTAGTTATGTTAGTTATTTAAAACCATAAAATAAATATAACTATTTAAATAGAAGGAATTATTGATGATACAATATTTAATGGAGTATGCGCCAGAATAACGAATATCGTGGAGGTATTCCTGCTAGTTATAGCGGGAGGTAGACGTAAGTATTTCCTATTACTCCTAGGTGGAGCATAAGACATTGTTCCTGTGATTGGGTTTGAATTTCTAGTTTGTGAGTTTGCCGCGATGCGCCATGGTGATGAGGGATCAGATCGTCGACCGCAGATGGCATTTTAGGTTGAAATTACGACATGCGGACGCGAAATGGCGGAAGTTTGTCCAGGATCCTCCTTATTTTAAGGCATGGGGTTCTTTAACGTGCAAATAAATATTACACGGAACAACGGGCTTTATTTGCTTCCAAAGGAAACCATAATAAAGATTTTTACTACTAAAATAAAAAATAATAATAAAAAAAAAACACACACACTCGGCCAGGTTAGAGCCTGCTATCTTAGGTTTTAGAGGTTAGCACCGTAACCACTACACAACCGAGGGCGACAGGTGGACTTAGATAAAGTAAAGGAATGTAAACAATTTCATGTTTGTAAAAGAGCTAATGTGTTAAATTCTTATGACTTTCTCTACCTATTCTGCAAAAACTGTTCTTACAAAAACTTCTTCTATCTACTTAATTCTACTCGAGATAAACATTAGAAAAAAAGATTTTATTACATGCAAGTTAATATGCAGCTCGTCCAATATGTAAATAAATGCATAAATAAAAATACCGAAGCACCATTTACATGAAGTGTTCGTATATTTTATAAAGCCTACCTGTCGAAATTAAATTTGCCCAAAATCCGATTTTAGGAGTATTTCAATGGAAATGGTTAATTATTCAAAAGTTGTAAAAGATATAAATTGTGTGTTTTAACAAGGTCTACATTTTTTGTATTGTAACGGTTTATGAGTTATGCAAAAGCCATTCAGAATGAAGAGGACTTCGTAGGTTACTCCCAGAACATAGGAAATATTCATTTTATTGCCATATAAGCTCTTTGAGGGTAGTTTGGAGTTGGGGGTATTTCTTGAGTGTTGCATCTTTTGAGTTTGGTATTTAACTTTTCGTTTTTGAGTTATGGTGTTCACAGACACAAACACACACACTTTTTTTTTCTAATTTTTTTCCAGCGATACTAAAGCGATCGTTTCCAGTGACATATCAATATCGAATTGTGGGTAAAATGCAATACCTTCTTTGCCTGTGTACTACGTACTGAATAACTATAACTCTATGACACGACAGCTCACAAGGAAGTTTGGCCTACCGCCCGGCCGAAGCATCCCCCATCTCGGTCCATGACACACGTCATGTATGGAATGCAGTATTGGAGGGTGAAACGTGGGCAACTCACCGAAACCCCCCCCCCCCAAGCGGTTATTGTGGTCCTCACGATCTGGAGCCGCTACTTCTCCATCAAGTAGTCATTCAATCCGCCCCCCAAGGATCTCATGAGGCTGCGTGCACCCCGGACCAGGTTTCCCAGAGGGGAAAAAAATCCCCCACACCGGTCCTGGGAATCGAACCCAGGTCTCTCGCTTGGTAAGCATCCGATCAATGTACTGAATAGAGAAATTACTATATGAAGCTTACTGAAATTAACGCATAAAGTTTTCAATTAAGTTCTGATACATACATTTTATACAGAGTTCGGTGGCCCCATGATTTTGTATTTTCATTTTGATATGTGAACAAACACGAATATCGCATGTTTAGTGAAGCAGACATTTTACATTTATCGGCTCTGGCTTAAGCCAGAACGACGCCTTTCAGTAGAATACACATACACATCGAATGCCGGCGGCGAAACAAGGAGAGGGATGACAAAGACCCAAGATGATATTTGATCTGCTAGCTAGACATGAAACTCTAGTATATCTAGGAAGGGATTTTACAGCTATTTCCGTCCTTTTTGCTCAGAGATATCGGCCAAAACGTGTCATATCAGTATTATATCGTCGCTCTTTTCTTGTCCGACGTCTCATGAATAATCGATGTCCCAGAACCATGCCTCCGGTTATCAAAGAAATGAAATGCGTTATCGGCGCAGGAAATGATGCCTCTTCCTGCACAGAAACTTATGGGCATTGTGCACATAGTTGCAGATATTCACGCCCGCAGTCATGGGAAGAAGTAAGTTAGTATTACTGTAAGATAAAACAGAGCTGAGCTTCTGTTTAAAAACTACAAAAGACACAATTGTTTACAATGGAAAAAGTACTGAAATTTATCTCAAATGTATATAAAGTACTCTTGTGTTATTTGTTTTCAAAATCTCTGGATTATATATATAAAATCACAAGCAGAATAGAGAAGAGTGGTGTTTTTATTGTCCTCAACAATTTGCATATTGAGATTGTACCATTGTGCTCTTACGCTCCAGCTACATATACAGCCATTTGTTAAGTAGTTCGGCCTTTTGCTGCGTGAGTTGCAATTTTTTTTGGGTCTAAAGAGGTTAAGGCGTTAGGTCTGTCAGTCTCAGTTTGGGATGATTTACATGCTCAGGCCTTCTCAGAGTGGAGTGATAAGTGTTTTCATATGGCGTGATTCGCCGTTAATTCTTTACTCTAAGGGTTAAACTGATATCTTCTGTGTTACGTGGACGTGATTGCTAGTTGAACCTGATATTTAAATTCATTTGGGTTTTGTGAAAATGTTCCGCCATGATTTCTCATCTAGTAATTTCGTTGCCAGTTATGTGAAATAATATGCCACATTACGACGTTCCGTAGTGCATTTCACTGATTTTACATGTTTGTTAAAAGTTTAAATTATGGGGAACTCTGTAAGCTCATTTCGAGTCCAGTATGAAGGTACCTAACTACCATTGTAGTGTTCATAGTTTATTAATGAAATACATTATTGTTATAAAAGTTATACTGGATGCCATTTTGCTCATTATAGTTAGCGGGACAACGCATAATATTTAATTTGTTTTTGATCCTTTATTGAGAATTTGGCCATGTGAGTTGTCGGGTGAAGTCATCCAAGTACTGACAGAGAGTACAAGATTTATATATCGCATGGATCACTAATTAGCACATGGGTACATATATGGAGAAGGTACTGTATTCCACCCAACAATATTTCGCTGAAAATTCACATTTATGGTCTCCTGAAACAAAACAAAAAATTTTTAGAATGAGGTTCGTCTGTGACTATGTGAAGAGCATAACTCAAACTAAAAGTCGTTCAAATATCAAACAAAGGGTTTTCAAGAAGATATCCTCCAGCTCCAAACTACACTGTATATGGAAGATATTTCTAAAAGTTTTATTTTCTCAACAATAGATTTAACGATTTTGATCGAAATACCACACATTTAAAATATTTTATGGCAAATTAAATTTATACCTTTAATTTTCTGGGAATGATCTCTGAATTCCTCTTCATATTGGATGTCCTTTGCGTAACTGATAAACCGTAAGAAGTAGAGATAAAATCTTGCTACAAAAAGGAGGAGGATCATGTTAAGGCACAAAATTTATTTATTTCATTTCATCCCATTCCTTTGCTTTTATTTTATTTTTTAAATTTCAATTGTGTATTATTTTTCAGAGTTTATTGTTTCCGATATATTGGTTATATATTCTAATATTTATAGTTTTATTACATGGGAAGCCGTCATCTTTCATATTTCTTTTTTCATGTAGCGATCAACTTTGAAATTATCTGGATATATATCTACCAGGATATAGGTAAAAAATACATTTCTGCTCAGATTTGTCTCGCTTAGTAGATAGAAGAATGAAATATCCTTCGGTCAATATCCTGAGGTATCAAAGGGTAGGAAACCGATTGCCAGTACCCACGTCGGTTACGTTTGGCGGGACTTTCTTTCAGCTACGGTGAATCACATCTCCCTCTTCCCACTGTCTCAAAAGAATGATCAAACAATAGATAAAAAATAAACTTTGCAGAATAGGTAGAGAATGTAATGTGAATGAAAGGAATGAGAGTTTCTTTTTGTATATTCTTGAGGACATCTCAAACATCTTCAAAACTATAGCTCCTACATTGCCTATAATTATTAAGGCAATCTCTCAGCGTTATTAAGAGTAAGCGTGATACTTTAATCCCTGCTTCATATCCACGTCGTGGCCGAGTGGTTAGACCACTTGCCTCTCATCTAGACGGCCCAGGTCTTATCCCAAGCGTGTCAGATTTTGTGATGGACAAAGTGGTGCAGCGGCGGGTTTCCTCCGGCTTCCACCACAATTTCATTCCACCGGTGCTCCATCTTCATTCCATTATCAGCAGTGTCATCGCCTGTGGTGCCATAAGTAGTAAAAGCGAGCATTAAACACTATCAAAAATAAAATATCATTGTTTCCAGTACACATACACTGCATCAGGTCTATTATACTCGTTTATTACGAGGGTACTTCAGAGAGTAACGAAATATGAGCACACAACCAAATAATAACACCATCATCATAAAACTTTATCTTCAAAGTTACTCTGTTTCTCAAGTAATTTCCATTGTCAAGAATTTGTCACATGGTACCAGTTTTCAATGCCGATGTTATATTTTTCTATCACTAAAGACCTAATTCGTTATTTTGAATGCCCAAAAATGTTCGGCCAATTGAATTTTATTGGAAAATAACGCAAGTTCATGATGATAATGCAATGTACAAATGAGGAAATGGCGCATAGTTTACGAATAATCAAGGAAGAACCAGTGTGCACGACAAAGTCCGGAGTGGAAATTCATCAATTATGAAGGAGTTGCAAGCAAATGTTAATACAAATTCAGAAAAACCGGTGTTTCACTTTGGACACTTTTTGTGTTGAAAAGATTTTTCATTCAATGAAGACCTCAAAGTGGCAGTGACATTTTGGTTCAGATCTTTAGCGGTGGAATAGTATAACATTTGCATTGAAAAACCATTACCACGTAATACTAAATACCATGATAGCAAACATTGAGAAATCGAGTAACGTACTGTAACTTTGAAAATAAAGCTGTGTGCTTATATATTGCGCTACTATTTAGTTATGCCAAATCGTTCGATACTTTCTGGATGGCCCTCGTAAAACACACCACAGCTACAATTTACATTGGAGTTACTTCTTACTTCTGCATATATTAGCTAAGCTATAATAAACTAAAAGAATGTGGGAGAATTTGTTCCAACGATCGCAGAACTGCAGTCAAAGTGGAGTAATTTGCTGTTACAGCTATGCTTAGGAAGTAGGCTATTTGCACATATACTCTGCTGACTTTCAACTAAAAATAGAACAGTTGTAACGTTCACTGAAGTAACTATGTTTATTGTCGTTAAATATTACTGAGTGAAAATTTATTCGCAATGTTTCTAAACAAACAGTCCAACACTAACAAAGGAGATGCTTGAAAAATAAACATATACTCTAATATTTTAATAGTTACTAAATAATACAGATGTGTCTGTCTAAACTCAATAGACAATTTGTTTTTTCACCATATGCATAACCGTAAAGAGACACAATCTATTTTAGAGTATATAGACTTTAATATTTCATTTTACTTCAATGAGAGTAAATGTAAAATATATACTCACTTTGGTATCATTGGTAAGCAGTTCCAGTTGATATCCAGGAAGAATTTCTCGCTGGTTTATATGACTGATGGCCATCCTAGCTGCAGCAAGCTCGCTCCGACCTTCACTACGTTCTCCCGCACGAGTTGTCATCTCAAACAAACCCAAAAGCGTTATTCGCTTCCCAGAGAATTCCTTCCGAATGGGTTTGAACTCTCGCATTGAAGCCGAGCGTTCTGCCAACATAGCTTTTCGCGTCGAGTTATCTTGAGTATCCATTAGGTAGTTCAGTGGCGAGTTGAGAAATAAGTTTGGTTGCGATATTTCTTTTGTATCCGACAAGCAACGCCTCGAGTTCAGAGTAGTATGCTGAGCACAAGGAAGAGCTGTTTGGAAAAGAGTTCTGGTGTCTAGCCAACTTGCTTCGGTTGGTAGATAAGAGAATTGTTCCGTTTTTGTAACACCAACTGAGTAAAAACCGAACTTAATTTCTTGATGTACCACTGGAAAAATTGTGCCTTCGTTTGTCAATTCTTCAACTGCAACACTATGGAGAGAAATCTCCGAGGAAGTTGAGTTGAAAGATTTTTTAACATTCTGTGATTTATAATATACAAAAGGAATCAATGAAGAATGAGCCTCTCGCTTTTTTGGAAAGGTTTCGTATGCCTCATTTTGTGCACTAGAGGAATCTTTCGGTGCATTTTGGGAGGACGTCGGTGAAAAATAGGTCAAAGGTAACGAAGTGTCTTTGAAAGACGCAGAGGAAATAGAGCTATGCTTCCAGGTTACCGTAGCAAATTCAGCTTCGAACATAGGAGTGATCTGAAAAGAAGGTAAAAGGTACTCAGGGTCAGCGGCCAGAGGTTCTTCCAAAGAGCTTGAAATTGCTGCTTGTGATGAAGTTGAGAATGGCAAGGTAGAAGGATACCCTTGAAGCCAAACATGTGTAGACTTGATATCTGGAATGTGGGTTGAACTTATCACAGTTGGAGATTCTTCTACGTCAAACCTCTCAGTTATATCTATGTAATTTTCTTTGGAACTACTTGGCACGAGATCTATTATGGCTTCAGAGGTGCATAATGATGGAGAATCAAAACCGGATCGCAGGTATATGCTTTGTGGTGCAACGGCGTCGTTATCTAATATTTCTTCGTGGCAAATGTTCGAATATGAAGTAGTGCATGTGTTTGGATGTTCCAACGGTTGCCTAGTTAACCACTTCATCCCTGTGTCTGATGCTTCAGAGTTCGGGTTGAGGGTAGCCATGTACGATGCTTCTTGAGAGAGAGTCTTTGAATCTCTCAAAGGTGAGAAGAAGTTAAACGAGGCTATTGTTTCGTTTAGAGATGAACCCACCATGGTTACGTGCGAGGAGAAGGATTTTGCAAGAACCGTAGCTGTGGGAGAGAGGTGAGACGTGATGAAGAGAAACACAAGGAGGGTTGAAGTGGGGCGGGTAAGAAGGAGCAGGAAGTAGAAATGCTGGGTAGGAAGAAGAAGAGTGTGGAGTGGCGTTTGACGGGCACTCGTCAGTTGTGACGTCATAACCAGACGCCCGAGAATTACGGGGAAGAACTAGCCCTCTGCTTGGCCATAATCTGTAAACAAAGAAAAAATACAGATTATACACCCAGAATTCAAATTTATTTGTAGCAATATCTATGAGAAAGGTCATACAAAATACAAGCATGTTGTTAAACAGTAAAACTAGTTCGAAAATAGAATATAGAAGTAATTGCAGGGAAAGGAGCAAACTTCTTAATGTAACTAAACGTAGGTACTTATTAATATGCATTAAGGATAATTATTGGAACTATTCATAAAGCTTTACAAATATAAATGTATTCAGTTAATACATTATAATGCATGATCTTTGTGGAATTGAAACATTACTAAAAATCTGATGTGCTATATTATGTGACTTGCTCTATCTGTTCTGTAATAAAGTATTCTTACAAAACCTTGTTTTAATATTACCAAAATTATCATTATTTTGGCTAAGTGAACCAGCAATCAATATAGCCGGTTAAACGGAAACACCCTTCTTAACATTACAATTAAACCTGATTCGTTTCTTGCTAGACATTTTGGAAATTGCAATTTAAATAATATAAACCAAGAGAAAAGACACTTGAAAACGGTAATAAATATTAGAACAAGAAATCATTTTAAATGAAAAGTCTTAGTAATGTGTCCCCTGGGAAGACATTCACAGAATGTATAGTTTATTAACATCATGATAAATAGGTTTGTTTAAAAACACAGAGATGCAAACAGAGATGTAAAAAACTCGTAACACTCAAAGCGTTTTGCAAAACCAATATGACAAATTCAAAGAGTTCTCACTATATGGTTGGTGGCTTCTCTTGGTGAGGAGTATAATTTCCTAAAAATCAATCAAAGCTGAAAAAGATGCATTAGCCTTTCATACGAATCCTATACGCATTTTTCTCAGCGTTGTTTCATATCGTTCAGTTGTACTGAGTAGAACGCTTTATTTAAAATCAACAAGCCAGTATGATTGGTCATGCGCCCTTAGTTCAAACAAATGAATATGACGTTCATATTTATATAAAATTGGCTCCTTGAAAATTTAACAAAGAAAGAAGGAAAAATGAAAGAATCACTAGCTCTTATTCATGTGAATTAGATGACTATTTCAACACAGAATACCTTAAAAATTGGTAACTCTATGAGAGAGCTTATTTGACACAAATTGTATATTTTAATAATCTCTAAGTGTCTTCTGTCTATGTCTTATGGTTTACCAGCTATGTAAAACTTGAGGGCTTAAGAGCATATTACGCTCTTATACAAAGCCTAATACAAATGATGTACGTTTTATTTTACACGCAAATAACTTCAATATATGACATTTTAATCAAAATTGTTACAGCCATTTTTGAGAATTTCAAAATTGTAAAAAATCCTCTTTATAACGGGTAGTTTGTGGTGGGGGCGGTGCATTATTTTAGCAAACAGGTGCTGAATTAAATATTAAGTTTGGTATTTAACCGACTTTTCAATTTTAAGTTATCATGTTCACAGTTACACGGATACACAAAACCACAAGCACACATAGTACACACACGGACCTTTTTCTAATTTTTTTTTTACAGCGGATCTAAAAATTTTTTTTCAAGTGAAATTTCGGTAGAGAATTTTCGAATGGAGTGCAGTATCTTATCCATACCTCTACGCGAAAGAAAGTAAAAATTAGACACAACAGTTAATACGTAAGGTATCAATTACACTTCTATTGCACTAAATGTTTTATTTACTGTACATAAGCTAAAATGTACACAGCATGTTCATATTACATACATTTAATTAAAAAGAAAGGGCTAAAAAAGCAATTGGAAGAAGTATTTGTATACATTTTAAAATACAAATATGAATAATATGTACAACGTATTAAGTAATGATAAGAAGGGAAAGCCAGTGAAAATGTGTGCTTTCAAAGAAATGCATGTTACCAAATTAAGCCTAGATGCGCATTAAATACTATACTGTGGAAACTGGCCCTGCTCTTGCTTGTTGGATGATGGTTCCAAACACACCAATTAACTTACAGTTTAAAGACGTCAAATTATTAAAAAAGCATTTATTCCATTCACCAGACATTTTCTACTATTCTGCAAACAACTATTTATATAAGCCTGTTCATGTAGATAACAATACAAATTGACTTGTCTTAGTAATTTTTAAATAGAAGGGAAATCAGGTAATACACTAGGCTATAGTCAAATCCTTTAAAAATATGGCTTTACGACGACATTGAAATTTGGTTCTCTTTGTATAGCCAGGGTTAAAACAAAAGACAAAATCTGTTGTGTTCCATTCAGATGACCTTTTCTGCATCTCTGTAACAAAATATTGTTAAAAAATGTATTCTTCTATCTACTTCATGATAATCGAGATAAACATTAACAGAAATTGTCCATATTAATCGGTTCCTTGTAAGTAGAAGGGAAAAAAGAAAATGCACGGGCTAAAGCGATAGTCTCGTCCTATAAAAGCCGGTGCGAAACAATTGAAATTCTAATCTCTGTGCTTTCCAGGACTAAATAAACGAGAGACGAGAAGAAAAGTTTCCATTTGAGAAAAGTTCAAGTGGCTTAAAATTGAAACAAAAAATCCGAAATATCTGGAAAACGGTTAACTCTACAAAAATTGTAAATGCATAAATTGTGTTTTAATGAGATTTTTTTGTAAGAAGTTTTTATATATATGTTATGGTTTGTCAGTTATACAAAAGTGATCGAGAATGAATAGGTCTTGAGAGGCTGCTCCCAGAAAATTCAAGACATACATTTCGTTTGTCATAAAAATATCTTAAACATAGGGCATTTTAATTGAAATCGTTAAAGCCATTTTAAGAAAATCAAAAATGTTGAAAAATGTTCCATGTAAAGGGTAGCTTGGGGTGGGAGGATTTCCTTGAAAATCTTCGTGGAAGATGCCAAACTTAAATACCAAGTTTGATTTTTAACGGTGTTTTCGTTTTTGAGCTATACTGTCCATAGACTCACGCACGCACACATACGGACCTTTTTCTAAAGGTTCTTTTTTTTGGATTCAGGGGGGCCCAGAACATGTATTTCCTGTGAAATCTCGGTATCGAATTTTTCGGTGCATTACTATACCGCTTCTATACACTATGTATATAGTACGTGTAGAGAAGGTAAAAAGAATGTACATTCTCCTGACTTTTTCTACTTATTATATAAACGAGCTGTTCTTACAAAAGCTTATTCATCTATCTACTTCATGCTGATACAGATAAACGTTAGTAGAAATTGACTTGTCTTAGTTAATTATACATAGGGTGTGTGTGTGTGTGTGTGTGTGTGTGTGTGTGTGTGTGTGTGTGTGTGTGAGAGACAGAGAAAATGTGTGTGTCTCTGAGTGTCTGGGATCCGATAACTCATAAACGAAAAATCGCTAAAAAAACAAACTTGGTATTTCAATTTAGGTTTTGAAAAAAATTGTTCACCGCAAAATACACTTTACAGGGAAAACAGTTTGAAGATTTTGATTTTGTCAAAAATGGCTCTAAAGGCTTTAATTCAAATACCGTAAATGAAAGATATTTACATAGCAAATAAAATGTAAATTATCTGTAAACAGCCTCCGAAGGCCTCTTTATTTTTTATGAATCTTGTGTAACTGGTAAACCGACAGAGGCAGACAACATATTGCTACACAAAAATGTAGATCTCGTTAAAACACATAGTTTATGTTGTTTACATATTTTCCTGGAGTTGACAATTTTTGAGATATTCCTTGTTATTAGCATCAATTTTAAAATACTTACTCTTTTTTTCTTACGGAAATTTGTCAACTATGCAAAGAAACGAAAATTTCACATAGCAACAGTTAAAACATTTTTACTATCACATTAGCCTGGTGTATACCGTTGTTTCCCTCCTACTTATAGGGAAGTAATTAATAATGTTTATCTTGATTAGTACGACAGAAGAAGCAGCTTTTGTAACAAATAAATCTGTTGCAGAATAGCTAGAGAAAGTCCTGTGAATGAAATGCATCATTATATTTTCCTAACCGGTGGAGGAAGTGACACAGTTTATATTTTACCCACGGTAAGTTCTTTTACACATTAAATAAATTTGTTGATTTGTAGCTGTTGCTTTTAAGCACACTTAAAAACTATAAACCTGGACCTAATTTGCTAGCGCGTAACCAATTGAGCCAACTACAATGAAAGTATTGTATCAAATCTGGTAAATTACTGCATCTTTCATTAAAAAATACGAGTTTATTTTAAAATTAAACATACTCAATTTTCACCACAGTTTTGACACCTTTAGATTCCGTGAATGCAGCAGTAACAGTAAAAATATCTAATATTCACTGAATTTTCTGTTCATCTCTGTAACAAATTATTGTTAAAAATCTTACTTTTCTATCTACTTCATGCTAATAAGATGTCGGATGTTTTAAAGCCTGAATGCTCTGTGGTTGAATTTTTTTTTTTTTTGTAGGACCAGAAGTTGAGACATTCCTGTACAAGGAAAGGTATGCTATTTTAAAACTGAAGTCAATAACAAGGAATATCTAGGAAATGGTCAACTCCACGAAAAAAAAATGTCAATAGCATGTGTGTTCTAACGAGAGCTACATTTTGTGTAGTAAGTTTTTGCCTATCCCTTATGGTTTACCAGTAGGCACAATTCAGAAAAATTCATCCAGAATAAAAATTAAGATACACAGTTTGTCATGTGAATATCTTAATTATGTTATTTTATTCAAATCGTTAGAGCCATCTTTGAGAAAAGCAAAATATTGACATTTTTTCAATGTAAAAGGTAGTTTAGGGGGAGGTATTTTTCTCAAATCTTCGTGTTACCGTATCCTTGGAAAATAATGAACCTAAATACTAAGTTTGGCATTTTATCGACTTTTGAGCTATCGTGTTCACAGATATACACGCGCATGGACGGACCTTTCTCTAAAAATACATTTTTATACAGGAGACTCTAAAACGTGTATTTCCGGTGAAATCTCGGCATTGAATTTTTGGTTGGAGTGCAATATCTTCTCTACCTAAGCACCAGAATATAATAACTATGTTATAAATTATTAGTTATAATATTTCAAATTATAATATAATTTTCTAAACTTTCATGTGATCCTTTAATTACAACTCTAATGGGTATCCAACAATTAGTACACTATGTAACCAAGTTATATTGTAGTATTAAGAATAGCTGGGATTTCGCCTTTTTGGTTATTTGGCACCAAAATATTAAGTCTCGAAAGTCAAATTTTCGTGTGCGCATGCCCATATGAGACAAGCTATACAGTTATCGGCAATGGCGAAATAGTAAATCAACTGGACTAACTACAAGCTCAGTATAAAAAGTATATTTAATAAACAATTAAACTTAAGCTTACTAAAAACACGATTTTTTTAATATTTAGGAAAAGTGAATAAAGGTACCTGTCGTCTGCAGCCATGACTGCGAGAAAGAGGTAACACGCTTTTGTTTCATAAAACCAGTGTAATTGCGTGCGCTTATCCATTAGTATTCGTTTTCGTCAGTAACATTGCTATACAGCAACAGTACAGTATGATCACTATTGTTTGTCAGAAATAAATATTATCTCTTTGAGCGAAATAATTAAACCATTACAGCTTCAATAAAGAATGATCAATAATTTCGCACTTACCGCTAAAATTGTGTTTTTAGCCTTGACAATTCAGTTTTACGAACGAATTTAACTTTGGTTGCATATAATAAATTAACTGTTTAAGTTTCGTTGTGCTCAACGTTTGACTTGCCTGTAACAAACTCTACATACATTTGACACCATAAACAGATCAGCCTGAGTCAGCTGGTAGCTATGAACATACTATCAGCCATGAATGTGAAGCAGCACCTAATGTAATTTAGTCGTGTGTCTATGTTGTGGAGTGTTGTGAATTTGACGTTTCGTGATGTACCAGTAATGCTGTTATGTGTTGCACCAGCAAGTATATATACTTTGATCAGATGTAAGTTTGTTAGATGTACAGTTTAGAGGGTCCAGTACCAACATTTTTAACAAATACCTGGCACATCTTACCGAACTGAAGTACAGTACAGATCGAATATTCCTCGCGGAAAATCTAGGTAAAGACTTTAGCTGTGAACGACAGTAGTTATGTCAACAACAGAAATATGTATTGTCTTAAAGAATGAAATAAATCAATTTTAGTTATATCCCAGTAGCTAGTTGCTTTACCAAGGCTTCCCGATGCGCAGAATAATAAATATCTATAATTTTCAGAGAATGAAGGTTAAAGTGCATCAATAGGTATAGATATTATTAATTCTAGTTTAGTACACTATATATTTGGTGTTTGGATCTGGGTTTAAATCCTGATGTCGTAATGTCAAGAAACTCCTGAAAATCGCCATTTCTCTCAACTTGTTTTTATAGAAGCATTAATGAATATTTCGGAAAGTTTCAGTGGAGCACAGTAGTGTTGCAAAACATTTGTCTAAAAATCTTGTGTCCCATTCACTCCTGAAAATCGCCATTTCTCTCAACTTGTTTTTATAGAAGCATTAATGAATATTTCGAAAAGTTTCAGTGGAGCACAGTAGTGTTGCAAAACATTTATCTAAAAATCTTGTGTCCCATTTTCTCTACAAACTATTTCTATAAAATACTATTCTTTTTCATCTGCTTCGTGGTATCCGAGAAAAGCTTCAACAGAAATGGTTGTATTAGTTTCTTCCAAGTAAAAGGGAATAAGGTAATACACTAGTCAAACTTTTAAAAGGCTGGTCGCTATATGAAAGAGTTTTAATTCCCTTCACTTTGCACTGTCAGGAGTAAAACAAAAAATAGATGAAATGAAAAATAATCCATTTTAAAAATGAAACCAGTAACAGGATTATGTTGGAAAGGATTAACTCCACAAAAAGGTGTATATAATATAAATTTGATATTTTAACGAGATCTACAATTTAACGGTTCACCGGTTATGCAAAATTCATCAACAATGAAGAGGTCTCCAGAGGCTGTTCCCAGAAATTCAAGATATGTACTTACTTGTCATGTAAATATCCTTGATATTTTAATCAAAATCGCTAAGAGCCATTTTTAAAAAACCAAATTTTCAAAAACTTTCCATGTATAGGGTTGTATAGGGTTGAAGGGATAATCTTGAACATCTTCGTGTCGCATCCTTGAAATATGTTTAACTTAAATATCAAATAAAAAATTGTTTTTAACAGTATTTTTGTTTTTGAGCTATGCTGTCCACCCACCCTCACACCCTCGTGCGCCTGTTTCTAAAAGTGTTTTATCCAGATAACCTCAAAACATGTATTTCCGGTGCCAACTTTTGACTGAAATACCATACCTTCTCTACCCACTATATGCATAGTACATGAAGAGAAAGTAAAAATATATCCTACAATTAAACATTTTAATGAGCTACAAGTCATGTGTGAAAAACAATAATACTAAATAATGGTTTCTCTTAAATGTTCTAGCTACAATAAATAGATGCATATGCAAAATAAATCTATTAAAAACCTGAGCAAATGATATAGTTTTTAAATTTAACGTCCTTAAACCTGGTAGGGCATATTGGACGATGAATCCGATGAATGAAATTAAGTCTATCGAACTAAGATTTACTCGACATTCATCGACTCAAAATAAGGAAAAACCCCGGAAATAAAACCTTATCCGGGTAAATTACACCTGAGGTACAAACTTGAGACTTCTTGAATGTGAGGCAGGCACTCTACGAAGGCGAACTAAGTATGTTTGTTCTAATAATTTGACCATGTCTTTAATATGAAAAATGTCATTACAGTCTATATTCAGTAGCTCTGATGAATGTTTGGAAAGGTTACTGTATGTGAAAGAAAATGTTAATATAGTTCAAAATCTCTTTTGCTACTTCAAATTCTGATTACAGTACCGTAGCACAATTTTAGCTCACGTCGCTCCGATGCTCGTAGACTGCACTCCACTAAAAACAATGCGAGCCTGCCCGCTCCGCTTATATAACTTTCAATGACGAGGCAGTGTAAATTACACGCAGGTGTGACATTGTAGGGCTTGGATAGTGCACTCGTCATTCGCACACATGTTCATTCACTCAGGTGCGACAATGAGTCGTGCATGGAAAGGAAGCCGCCGGCAGCAATTTATCATGGCAAGGCATAAATTCATAAATTAAGGATATTTTACTTGTAATTTAATTTTAATTTGTCATAACTCAGATATACTTCCAGTTCTCAGTAATATGAAAATACTGTCAAAGACATCGTTTTATTTAACTCTCATTTAGACGGAAATTATTTAGACGGAAACAGTAGTGCATGGTTCTGATGTCAAAGAGTTTTAAACGAAAGTAGCAAACTATGAAAACAGAATTGCCAGTTTGTGTAAGGCATGAAGAGAAAGTGAAGGGGAGAGAGAGCATCAAAATGATGATCAGAAGTTCTGAGCTCTACACGAATATTTGGAAGTCGTGAATCGACAGTATAATTTGTTTTTTTCTGGCAATAACCAATTCGCTGTGATTCAGAGTTCTGAAGCTTATTTGCTCATTGAAATTCGTCAAAAGTTGACTGCAAGCGTATTCCGGAAACCGTCAAGAATCTGGAAATTCTCTCCTTGAATCAATAAATACATTGGAGAATACAATTCAGATGTTGAATGTTCTGCTTGGAGAAATGGTTGTAGAAGCTTCCGCTAATTTACAATCTGCAATAAAGATACTTCGCCATTCAACATTCACTGTCAACGATGCAAATTGAATCCGAGCATTTGCCAACCCCAAAAGTCAAGCGAAGTGAAATTATCCTTTCAGTGAAGTCTTGCAATAGTGAAAAGTGGCTTTCTCTCCTAAAATCTTCATTAGAAGCTGGTTCATAGGTTCATTTTTAGTTATGTATGTATTTTTAACCGGATCTAGGCCCCTATTATATAAAGTAGACAAACATAAAAACGCACCAACATATACATGCACATATACCGATACACCCATATACACATGATGTCATTGGCATTTTAACAGGGTATTACTCACATTATTGTTTATTTAACTCAATTGTATTGTACATTGTATTATTACATTGGCAGCGCTGCCACCGAGCCACGCCCTAAGCAGTGAAATAAAGTATCTTGTCTGTCTGTCTTTTTGTCTGTCTGTCTTTTTGTCTGTCTGTCTGTCTTTTTGTCTGTCTGTCTATCCATCCATCCCATCCATTCCATCCATCCCGTCCATCCCGTCCATCCATCCCATCCATCCATCCATCCCGTCCATCCCATCCATCCCATCCATCCATCCATCCCGTCCATCCCATCCATCCATCCCGTCCATCCCATCCATCCATCCCGTCCATCCCATCCATCCATCCATCCATCCATCCCATCCATCCATCCATCCATCCATCCATCCATCCATCCATCCATCCATCCATCCATCCATCCCTCCATCCATCCATCCATCCATCCAGCTATCTAGCTATCTACACATGTGGTCTGCGTGGCTTCGTTGATTACTGCTGGAGTTTTGGTCCCAAGGGTTGCGGGTTCAAACCCGTCCCAGACTGATAGTTTTTAAGTGTGCTTAAAAGGACAGTCTCATGTAAGTAGATTTACTTGTATGTAAAAACCCCTGCAGTACGAAATTCGTCACGCCTACGGCGCTGATAAAATCCTGACAATTGACAATATGGTTAACAAAGAAATAATGTATTACTATATTTGAAACAAACATACACATACTTACACAAACTATATGTACTTAAAAGGTTTAAAGAAACCGCCTCCATAGTGTATGGGTTGGCTTCTCTGCCTCACGTTCAAGAGGCCGCGAGTTTGAATTAGGGCGAGTTAGCCAGATAAGGCTTTTGGTCTTATCCTGAAAAGACGAGTGTCGAGTAATTTGAAGCTCCACGGACCCTAGATCATTTGAGCAATATTTCACTGATTTCATTTATTTAACCAGCTGAACTAAAGGGCGTTAAGCTAAACAAAATAAATAAAAAAATTGTCTCCAACATTCACGTTAATTCAGCTAAAAATCAAAGTAGTTAATTAGTGCAAGCATTTTTATGTAAATTACACGTTCTTAAAACCTAGCGACCTTGAAGTTTGGCCCATAAATATCGGTCGTTCTCGTAAAACAGATGTTATTTACGTATATTGCGCAAATGTTGATTTATATATTAGGCTGTTTAGTAACTTATAAAGGCAGCTAGGGGTATACATATATATATATATATATATATATATATATATATATATATATATATATATATATATATATATTTGTACTGTTAATTAAGAACAGCGTAGGGACAATATTACATCTATTGTTTGCTTCATTTACTGAATAATAATTTTGCTTATTAAGGAGGCTATATTTTAATAAAGATACTATGTTCAAGGTTTGGTTAGTACCTCCAAGTGGGCCTGGTACAAACTAACTATACGTGTTATCTTCCCCAAGTGCGCGGGGTCGGAAACGTAATGTTGAAATGCGCAGGCCTTATGATAACGAATGTTGTATCTGAACTGAGTTCCAATGCTTTCTGCTAGGCCAATGACCTCATACTACCTAGATCAGCAGGTCGCGTATTGAGGTGTGAAAATTGGAAACGTCACAGATATCCTATATTGGTGGGCATTCTTTATTTCGCGGCGAAGTTAAGATCATGCAAAAAATAAGCTATAAATTATGTGATTAGTTTGTGGAAAGATCAAGAAAAAAAACTAAAACTGAAGTCTATAG
This sequence comes from Hymenopus coronatus, assembly GCA_030762935.1. Classification (NCBI taxonomy): domain Eukaryota; kingdom Metazoa; phylum Arthropoda; class Insecta; order Mantodea; family Hymenopodidae; genus Hymenopus; species Hymenopus coronatus. The sequence goes on along the minus strand of CM060888.1, from coordinate 84,028,428 downwards.
ATATTAAAGAGCATTTATCAAAGCATCATTTATAGCAGAATTTGCTGAGATGCAATATCTCTTTAAATATTCAGTTTAATTTGAAGGTTGTTAATAAATTATTATAGTGCATATCCAGATATATTTCTGCATTATTAGGATTCTTAAAAATATATACATGAAGATACATTTGCATATTCTCTTTAAAGTAAGGACTGCTGATATGTGAAAGATATTCAAACTCAGATTTCGCATGTATATACAAAAAGAACTTTATTGCTCAAATCTGTTTATAAAAATCCTTATTTCGAAGGTTTCGCAACAATTCTGTAGCACAATTTTCTGTCGCTTCGACGTGTACACATTTGACTACTCACGCAAGTACTTCACGCTGTAAAGTTACAGTCGAAACAGACTCGTCTGGCTAAGAACTCTTCCTTTATAGCTGTCGATGACGTCAAGAGAAATTTATAGAAAAAAGAAATTTTTGCACTTGTCTATTGCAAGTGTCGCATTTGATAGCGTTAAGTCACTGTCACCGTTCATCACGTACCTATTAATTTCTGGAACTCCTGTTAAGGTGACATTGGAGTTATGAAAAGAAGCCGCCACGAAGGTGTAACAATTACTATATCCTTGAAAGCAAGCCTCTCACACAGGTGCGCGATTCCGCGGCGGCAAGGCACAGTAACAATATTATAGAGTTAGACTAAAAGTTTGCTATTTAAAACTATTATTGGCATGTAAAAGGATATTTTTTTCAACCTCCGATAGGCTATAAATAAAAGACAAGTTTATAGAAAGGCAATTATTTTATTACTAAATGCTTTGTACACTTATGGTTACTTTTCAAGTAATCACCGTAAAGTTTGAGACATTTATCGTACCTGTGCACAACCTTTGCAATACCCGCTTCAAAAAATATTGCCGCCAATGATTTCAAATGAGCATTTAAGTTGTTTTGAAGATCTTCGTTGGTTTGAAAGTGCCGCCCTCCTAGCCACGACTTCAGTTCAAGGAACAGGGAAAGTCGCAGAGTGCCAGGTCAGGACTGTACGTCGGGTGATCGAAAATGTCCCATTGAAATTGTTCCTGGAGCCGATGGGTTAAGCCAACAGTGTGAGGACGAGCGTTGTCATGGATCAACACAATTCCTGAAGTCAGCAATCCTTTTCGTTTGTTTTGAGTCGCTCTCCGCAGGCGTCGTAAAGTACGAAGATCTTCAAAACATCCTCAATGCTGATTTGAAATCATTGGCGACAACATTTTTGAAGCGGGTATTGCAAAGCTTGTGCATAGGTACGTAAAATGTCTCAATCTTTTCATGTTGAAAAGTAACCATAAGTGTACAAAACTTTTAGTAATAAAATAATTCTTTTCTATCTACTTGTCTTTTATTTGTAGTCTACCGGAAGTTGAAAAACAATGGCCCTCTATAAGAAGAAACTATATAGAAATAATTCGCTTTCGGTTCTTCAAACTTGATATGTAAAACGAGTTATTTAATGAATGTAAATACATCTAATAAAATATGTGCAAAATTTACGTTTAACATGTAAACCACGCAAAAAACGTTACTGCAGATACTAGAAAGTTTCTCAGGGATTGAAAAATCTCTTTAACAGTAGACTAACTGTATTTTGCTTCCATTATTTTTCTGAAAACCTACTCTAGAATTCGTATTCTATAGAACACACAGCTTTTAAAAGGCACCATAAATATGTTTATCTTACTATTTAAACAGTTTCATTGCATCAGTCGTTTACTAACAGCCCATTCAGTTTTTCAGACTTTGCTGCCATGGTCAGTTTAAAATTGATGGACGACTGATGGAAAAAGCAAATTGATTTAGTGCGTCGTGCAAGCAGACGCAATTCGATTTATAGTCTTCAGAGAAACACGATTAAATTACAACACGACAGTCTTCTATCCGATAATTCACTCGAACAGAAATTGTAAAAGCCATGTGCTCAAAATGCAATTTTCTTGTGGGTTTATTTTCAAAATCCGTTGATGCAAAATAGTAGCCAGCATTTGTAGAATATAATATAGCGACACAAAGAGTTGCATTTAAGCGGAAATTATATTTTTAGCTATTTGTGCTTTCTTGCTAATTGAAATTTATTTTTTAATTTTTAATTTGCTGTATATTTTATCAGTTTAAAATATGTTTTTAGAAATGCTACTGCATTCGCTATTTTATATTGTAAACGATGCACCACTTTGCTGCACAAAAAAAAAAATATATAACTTGGAAAAAAGTGGTAATCTGATGGCATTTTATGGTGAATTTTGGGTTAAAAACAATATTGCTATTAAGTATGGCAGCTTATGTGTGATAAAGCCATCTAGTTTCCTTTTACTATTAATGCAATGTATCTAATGTCTCTTTTACTATTTGGTCATGTCACGACGTTTATTTGCATGATACTCGTTCCCATACTTTTCCCTATGCCCATAATACTTTCACTTTAACTCCGTAGCACGACAGCTCTCAAGGAACCTTGGTCTACCGCCCGGCCGCTGCGGCCCCCATCTCAGTCCATGACAGCCCACGGATGTGATGCAGTATTGGAGGGTGAGACGTGGTCAGCGCCCCAGCCGGTTAATTCAATCCTCATGTGGTGGAGCCGCTACTTTTCCATCAAGTAGCTCCTCAATTGCCCCCCCCCCCCCCAGGGACCTCATGAAGCTGAGTGCACCCCGGCCCAGGTCTCCCAGCGGGGGAGAAATCTCCACGCCGGTACTGGAAGTCGAACTGGAAGACGACCACACTTTCACTTAGCACCAACAAATGGTGTTAGGGTGCTATCCAGTCTGGCCTCTTCTTCACGGTTATAGTCAGAGGTTATAGTCAGCCTTCAAGGCCTCACATATACACCACACAACTTTGCTCCATGACAAGTAGATGGCACTGGAATGCTGCCATCCGGTCTAGCTGCTTTCGCTATTTGTTGATAGATGGCAGCAAAGCTTTATTTACTCCTGTTTCCGTTGACTATTTGAATCTTCTGATATTTTGCATCTGGTACCTGTAGAAAACGGTCGCAACTTTTCAATGCTTTGAATCTTCGCTGAACGTTTATATATTGATCCAGGAGTAGGAATTTTAAATTTCAGAATTTGCCTCAGGCCACTCTTATTCTTCTCCGTACTCGTATTTCGTTATCATTGTTTGGCTTTCCAGCTACACTAAAAGTTTGCCACAGATAGATTTACTTCCTGCAGTATTGGATCTGGGTACTATTTATTTTGATCGGTGTCAAAGTCTTCAAGTTCGTACTTGTGTTTGTTTTAAGCAGGTTCGTTTAGCCAAGTAAATTTTAGAATGATAAGTGCTACTGTGGTGTAACTTTGGTGTTAATAACATGGTATGTTATTTTAAAAATAATTGCTTTTAAATTGTAATTAAAACATGGTGAAAATTAATAAAATAATTCTATGTACCTTCATAGATTAGAATTATAGAATTATTGAATAAAAATACATCTATATAGTCTCATGCAAACAACGTGACACATCATGGGAACTTAAAATCAAATTAATACAAAATATATTTTTAAAAGCAATAAATTTAAAGGTAATCCACTTTTTAATTGTTTATTTTAGTAATATTTATAATTTATTGCAATTTGTATTAAAAGTGGAATTATAATTAAGTTATTTGGAAGGATTTTTTTCACGATCTTCAAACGTTTTAATAAAATAGATCGAAACACTGAAGGTAACATAAAAACTTAAACCTTGTATTTTCATTCTATACTACCATTTTCTTAATTGCATGCGATACGGCAATAACTTCAACACGCCCATTCCACTAGGATGGAACACTGGAAGAATGGAAATAAATTTTCTTTGTGTACTAATCATAGCGAAACTTTTTCACAGGAACGATATGTGATCTACCGCCACATTTTACTATTGTAACATAGTCACATAGAGAAGTAATATCGACTAGGAGGAGCCACTGTTTGGTTATCTGAAGGCGGAAACCTTCGGAGAAAAAAACACTTTTGTAATCTCGGAAAATGTGTCACTTTTTATGTACACGTGTATATAGAAGGCATGCATCCGTACCTTGTAATCTTGAAATAATTTCTGAGGTTGTTCATGAATTCAGGAGGTTTTAAAAATAGCGGATAAGGCTCTCAACCCCCCCCCCCTCCTTAAGTCCCGAAGTAAAAATGTTCAGTGAATAAAGAGAGCAGTCTAAGGTATTATACTACAAAACTTATTACGGGTAGAAGAGGGATTGCTGGCGGAAAGCGATCGGAGACGAACTATTTTACGCACATTCGAGTATAGATAAAGAATGGGGATCCAACTTGAAGTGTACTGGCCCAAAATTAGCATATTTAATAATTTCAGATTATATATAATGGACAGGCGGTAGATATAGTGTAGGTTGCCTGATATGGCCATTTTCAGAAAATTATATTTCCATTTAGTAAGAGTAATGTTGCACCAGTTTCAGCAATCTATATTGGTGGCAAGATATCGAAATGCTGACATAGCTGTGCCCTCCTAAATCAATACTGGCATATGCATGGGTTTTTGTTTTAAACATTCAGTAACCAGGTCAGAAGAGCCTTATTTATTTGAGCTATTGACGTTGTGGGCGGTACTGACCAACAGCATAGTTTTGTTTAAAAAGTGTACACTGCAAGATCTGCGATGTACCAAGTGAGTTGAAGCAATTTGGGTTCTCCCGCCTCTTTCTTAACAGTAAAAGCCATGTGTTTCCTCACACCCTTGCGAAGTTATTTATGACTCCTAGTCTTTCTAGCCAAAGGCACATCCCTCTGCACTTTCAATCCTAAGACCACCCGTCGCAGGCGCGAACAGCGCTATCTCTAAAGTTATTACCGTTAGTATGCGCAGTGTAGGGGTGAATCCTACCACACACTGGGTATCCTACAATATGAACAGAACACCTGCGTTGTCGTAACTACTAGTATCAGTAATTGGAGGAAAAGAACATAACGCTGATCCGAAAGCGAAATAAATCTTGCGAATGTTGAGATATGTTGCGGAAAACATGTACATTTAAAAGGAGTGAAAAGAACATGTTTTGAAAAAGTAACAATATATTTTGGGAAAATTAAGTCATTATGGCGAAACTGCGAAACAGAGTGTGGCGCATTCTTCTAACTACGTCATGCTAATCAAGATAAAAATTAGCAGAAATAATCTTATTACTTGCCTTCTTGAAAGTAGTAGTGGAATAAGGGAATACACTAGGCTAAAGTGATAGTCAAATCCTGTTCACGCTGGTTGAAATAAGTTTCTTTATATCGCCAGGAGTCGACAAATTCCCATTTGTGAAAGGTTCAAGCATTATCATGGAACACGGAGCCCCATGCACCTTTTAAAACATGTTTTCCACAACAATGCCAATTAATTGGAGTTCAATGAAAGTTTAGAACTGAATTTCCTATCAGCTAGCATTACTATGTTGCCAGCTAGCATTACTATGTGGCCAGCTAGCATATATTCTATGCTTCCCACCTAATTATCTCACCATATGGAGCATAGGCTCAAGAACCTAAGAAAGAATACATATATTGCGGGTTATGCAGCATTTGAACATGTTAAGTCGTATTCAAACTTGAGTTCTTTGAATAAGGTAAACATTATTATCCATAACTCATATTGTTTATATTTGTTCTTTTTTGTTGGACAACTCTATTCAGGCAATCACTTTAATTATTATTGCAATCAGCAACAAACTAGTAGCTATGTTCCCTTCCGTACAGTGAAGCTAACGTCAATGTACAGACCAAACGAAAATAAGCAGCGCCTGTCCTACACCTTTACTATGATTCCATCAAGATCTAACCAAGTCGCAACAGCTTTCTACTGACAATACAAAACATAGTCCCAACCGTTTCGCAACAATATATGACAGTACTGCCTAGTCTCATCACATTTTAAACTTTATTCTAATAATGAGCTTATTTTTTGCTGCAACATCCTTGAACCTGGTAGGTCATATTGGACGAAATTTAGAATTTTTATTTTTCTGCATTAGGCTGATCTAAATAGCTTCATCCGAGTATGAGTACACGAGCGTAGTCATACCACAATGATTGCGTCCTGCCACTTCATTTCCAGCAATTGATTCTGCCCTCAATGCTGCGCCAAATTGTACGTTACAGAACCCCTGTAGGAGGACAGCAAGTTACTTGCTGTTCTTTGCCGCAAACCTAAGCTAGAAGAGCTGGTCTACATCGTAATGTTTACTAGCTTGCACCACACGCTAAACTCTTGGACCGTAATCGTCTACTGCTCAACTTCCCCATAGGGGGGAGGTTGCGACCTCTTCAGCTGCTCTATGCGAGCGCTACGAACCCCGAACACCGTGGTATTTCTGACGTTACTAGAAGTACGTTGGGTTGAACAACTGAGCTCCTCCCAACAGGTAGCTGTATGGATTGGGTTGGACTCAGCAGGGCAGTGGTTCCCGAAACACATGGGAGATTGGGCACATCTGCGTTAACATGTATAAGTGCGTATCCACTTCTGTCCTTGTGTGAGCAAGAAGCTGGTTTATAAAGTAGGTGCCGGCCTAATGGAAAACCCACAGAAGTTCCCTGGGACGCCTGTCACACCTGAGTTGTCAATTCACTACTGTGTGGTTTTACCGCTCAATCGACACCATAGTATCATCCCATATAACAAACTAGTTTTTGAAGAGGTTTGTCCACTCACCTCATCAAAATCGTAATTCTCTAAACCTGAAGAATGGATAAAAACTTCCCTTCTATTCGCGGATATGGAAGTAAAGTATTTGTCTATGCTGTATTTCTCGTGTAACTTCCTTTCTGCTTATACCAAATAGCCTGTAAGAATCAGTAAACATTGTAAGAATTGTCTAAGTGATCATTAAATGCTTGACAGTGGATTCAACTTTAAACTTTTGTGCCCTTACTTTTTTCCCCTTTATAATTTAATAACATTTACAGAGCGGTCGTTTTATGTCCGTGTATGCGTGCTATCTTCCATTCTAAGAATTCTGCATTTCATATTCTTTGAGTAGTAGTAGTAGTATACATTATGAGTACTAACCTTGTCATAAGTTGTGTTGAAATTAATGTTTGAGACATTCCTGTTTGTCTTGTGGTTGTGTTTCGTGAACAATAGTTCTCCTGAAGATTTTAAAAGTGTAACAGATTATGGACAGACCTTTTAGAAATACCCACAACATATTTTAGAGTTCTATGGAGAGTGATTCATCAGTTTGAGTGATTCATCAGTTTGAGTGATTCATCAGTTTCGTAATCTTTTTTCCCGTTGGAACATTTATTTTTCGTTTCTTGGGGTTAGCCTTTAGTGATCCCGTTGAGATCCACAACTCTGATCATAGCTCTATTTGTAACTGAAACAGCAGTAAAGATTTTCTGAAGCCTACAAGTTTATATGATTCTGTTTTTACGCAGGTACCCAAAAATCGAATGCCCTCATTCATACGACTTTCTCTATATCTGTGTTACAAATGGTTAAAAAAAACTGATGTGTTCCATTCACGTGACTTTCTCTACATCTCTGCAACAAATTACTGTTAAAAAAACTTATTATTCTCTTTACTTAATGCCAAACGAAAAAAATTATCAGAAATCTTATTACTTGCTTCCATGTAAGTAGAAGTGAAATGAAGTAGTACCATAGGCTGGTTGCTATGTAACTGAAGTTCCCTTGTTTGTATGAAAAGGGAGTTGACAAAGTTCTGTGTGAGTAAAGTATAATTTTTTAAAGCTGAAACCAAAACAACGAATATCTCAAAAAACGACGAACTCCATGAAAAAATGCATATAAAATAAAGTGTGTGTTTTAAGGTGTTCTAAATTTTTTACGTGGCAAGTTTCCCTCCCCCCCCATCTCTTACGGTTTGGGAGCTATGCAAAATTCCGTAAAATTCGTCCAGAATACAGTAGCTTCAGAGGCTATTCCCAAAAAAATTCAAAATATACGTTTTATTTATACACGATGTTTTAGTCAAAATCGTTAGAGCCAATTTTTAGAAAATCAAAATTACCGAAAAAAGTTCCATGTAAAGGGTAGTTTGGGGTGGAGGATTCTTCTCCAAATCTTCGTGTCGCATCCCTGGAAGATTCTAAACTTTAATACCAAGTTTGGTATTTTACCGACTTTTCATTTTTTGAGATATCGTGTTGAGACACACTGTCACACGGACACACTGACACACACACACGGACCTTTTTCTCAAAATACCTATTTTGGATACAGGTGACCCTAAAACATATATTTCCGGTGAAATCTCGGTATCGAATTTTTCGGTGGAGTGCAATACCTTCTCTATACACTATGTGTAAAGTACGTTTAGAGAAAGTAATAACTTATTCGTCTAAGTACTTCACACTAATCCAGATATACATTAGCAGAAATTGTGTTAATACTTGTTTCCTTGTAAAAGGTAAATAAGAGGAACACACTAGGCTACGATAGTCAAATTATCTAAAAACTGGTTGGCGCGTGGTTAAAATCTGTTTCTTTGCATGACCAGGAGTTCTTAAACTCCCCTATGAGAAAAGATTAACTATTTTAAAACTGAAACTAACACCAGGCGATATCTCAGAAATGGTCAACTCCAAGATAAACAATGTTTATGACGCATTTTCTACCATGTATTTTAATGAGTTTTGCGTTTTTGTGCAATAAGTTTTTGTCTAAGGCGTCTGACCTTTAGGCATTCACTTCTAAGTCCCAGGGGGGTGAAAGTCCTACATAAAAGGAGGGTCAGCCTACTACGAAAAATAAGTTTTTGTCTATCTCTTGCTGTTTTACCAGTTATGTTACATTCAACTAAATTCGTTCAGAATAAAGAGGTTTTCAGATGCTGTTCCCAGAAAATTTAAGATTCTTATTTAATTGTCATTTATTTATCTTTAATGTACGGTTCTTTAATTAAAATATTGGTGCCATTTTTGAGAAAATCAAAATTTTCAAAATGTTTTCCAAGTATTTGGCGCTGTATTCCTTTTTCCTCCAGTTTCCCTATATTTCCTTTGTTGACCTATTTGACTTACCGTTACATATATACACATTTTAACAAACACACAAACACCCATGCCCAAGACTGGGTCGCAAAGCACCAAAGCTAGGTACTTTAGCATTAGCTTCAATTAGAACTAGCCTGCACTTGTCCCAACTATGTCTCACACGGCAATCCATACGCTCACTGTTCCGCCAGCCCTCTTAGCTGGATACCAGAGTTACCCGTAAATAAAATAAATATTGTTTGTTAGTGATGTTGTCATGTACCAGGATCGTATAAGCACCGCCAGTGTTACAATATTTCGTCCCACAGGACTTATTTTACACGCCAGTAAATTTACTAACATGAGGATGTCGCTTTTAAGCACACTTAAAACAACGTGTGTGGGTCGAGTTTGAACCCCCGATCTTGATCAGCAAGCCAGCGCCTAACCAACTGAGAAAAGCGGAGAAAAATGATCAGGAGTCGCCAACGAAAATACAAATCTTATAGTGACACAGTGGAACCTAACGAGGCAACTTTAATACAACCGAATCACACATGCACGCGATCATGGCCAGACCACAAAATGCTCGATAGATGCAAGCCACAATTTTCTAGGGGCAAAATAGAAGATTAATTCTTTGTTTCATTTCGTAATCGCCTTACCTTCCCCGTAATTGTAGGACTGACATACCCCCTAGGACTTACAAGCCAATGCCTAGGGGCCAGAAGCCTGTCGGGGAGACTACGGCACGAAACCATAAAATGGTGAACCTATTACGAGGGGTCGGCCCGTAGCCAGGCATGAAGACGAAGTGGATGATAAGAAATGTTAGAACAATTGATGATTGGAAAGATGGTGTTGGAGCAATTGGTGGAATTAATGGGGGGGGGGGCAGGAAGACTCGGAGAAAACCCGCCCAGACGCCGCTTCGTCCAACACAAATCCCACATGCAGGCGCTTGAGATGGAACCCGGGCCGCCTAGATGGGAGGTGAGCGTGGCACCACACAGCCACGGAGCGCCAAGATTATTTCTACTTCTCCATAAATGTTTCCGTTTAAATATTTGATTGTAACTCTGAAGGCAATAAAATATGCCTATAGTCGAGATGTTGTGGTGGACACAACTCTCTCTTTCTCTCTCTGTCTCTGTCTCTCTCTCTCTCTCTCTCTCTCTCTTTGTAGGTTTGTTCCAACAATACCTCCGATAAACTGCGAAAATTTATTTGATTGGCAGCACGTTCTAACTAACCCTAACACCGTTTATACTCGGGCATTTAGACAAATTGATCCCTTCAAGAGTCCATGAAATTCAGTAGGTGGCAAGTGGTGTCAAACCAAAGCTTACGCTTTAGGCAGCCATGCATAACTGGCTACAGAATAATCGGTGGATATATGTTAGAACAAACCTGATATCTGTGATATACTTTATTAATTATCTTGTTTACAATTCAAGTAAACTGCGCCAAAGGGAATTCCTTTGTAATCCAGAAAATTAACTATTTGTTGTGTAGAATTACAAAAAATGTTACTTGTTCTGGTGTTGCTGCATGGGTCATTTAAACAACATAATATCATAAATAAAGTTTAAGGATAACATAAAAGAGTGTACATCATAGACCTTCAACCTGACTCATACATATATTACGTCAGCTAAGAAAAAGGCGAAGACTAGATGGATAAAGTTCACACAGAAAGTTATGTCTTTAACAGCCGCCTCAGCAGTAATTAATACCGTAATATTTACGTTTTTGGATAATGAAATGTAGCCAGGAAATTATAAGTTAGAAGTCATCTTATTTTATTAAAGATTAGCTCATTATTTTGAAAAGTGTTCTGTATAATATGTGAACTGATTTTTCCCTATATACAAACTCGTTTGTTTTGGATAATGTCCATTTCCCTAAGATTATTTTAGGTAGTTCTTGTATAGTTCCTACTTTTTCAGGAGTTATTATTTTCTCCAGCCCGTACAGTGTACACAGTGGATAGAAAAGCTATTATATTGAGGTATTGTATTCCACCCAAAAATACTCGGTCAATATTTCACAGGCAATATAAGTTTTGAGGTCTCCTGAATCATAAAAAAGGCTGTACACTTAACCTTGTATGAATAATTGAAAACACATCTATTATATACATCACTATGCACATTAATATGATTAAACATCTAGAATACATTGGTTACAATTTAATCACATATTAAATGACGAGGTTCTTACCTCAGCAGGTTTAGCTGATTTTGCACCAAAACTCCCAATTGTCAAATTACAAGAACTGGTCAATGATGCAGCAGGTGAATGCTGTGTATCCTGTGTCTTCATCAATAACCCACCTATTCATTATCAAAAAGGGACACACTCCTCTACCTCCTCACCAACTAGTGTCGGTAGTCACGTGGGAGCCTGCAGCTCGTTGAAATGCAAATCACGCATTAGCCAATGTGTACACATGAAGACATGCTCAGCATTCCAACTAACTGGGAAACACCGTAGCAAAGAGAGTTCATCAGTGCAGACGTCGTTCATATAAATATTTTGTTCTCCGCCAAGATTATTGAATGCTTAGTCAAATAAAAAAAATTGGACGATAGAAATAGTTTGGTTTGAAGTAAAAATGAAACCTTTGCGGCGTGAATTATATTAATTTAATTTAAACAAAATATGCGCAATTTATACGCCGAGGAAAAATTTTCAACCACAGTCAATTGCAATTTTAAGTTGATTCAACCCCATCTGCACCACATAGAAATTTAAAATATCGCCTATTGTTCTTGTAGTGGTGGTGGTGATAGCTGTTGTTCCTCCGATATTCCCTAAGTGGAGCAAAGGGCATCGTTACGATGTTTCCATCATCTGATTTGAATTTCTAGTTAGTGAGTTCGCCACTATATTCGGGATTAGCTCCCCGCTCCCATATGGCATTGTAGCACGGAATCACGACTTGCGGACGCAAAATATTGCCCAAGAACCTTCTTCTTTCAAGGTATGGGTTCTTTGCGTGCAAATAAACATTATGCGTGACCACCGGCGTTATTTTCCTTCCGAAGGAAGCCATGTTAAGGATCCATCACCCTCCGCCAGTTTGGAACCTGCAATCTTGCGTTTTAGTAGATAGCGTCGTAACTACTATACCACGGAGTGCAAACACGGATCTAATTTCCAGGTGTCTATATGAGTGTGTGTATGAAACAGCTCAAGAGCTGGTGAGGGCAGTTACAGGAGATCTTTACGAATAGGAATAGGAGACCTATGGAGGAAGGAAGAGGCAAATGAAAAAGGTTTCTGGAAGTTTGTGAGAAATAGGATAGAAGAATAGATAAACAGGAAATTTGGGGTGAATTAGAAAATAAAAGTCGCATTGTTTATACAGAAAAATAAGAAAAGAATGCTCACGAGAAGAGTAAATAGAAATAGGTAATAAACAAAAGGGCGAACAATTAGAGTGGGTCGGAATACAATACTTTTATTGTGCAGTAGTGTTCATGTTTAACACAGTATAGAGAGGTAAGAAACTGGGGAATGCAAATACAGTGGTATGCCAGGATACATGGTAACAATGAAAATGTTAAAATGTCAACGGAAGGAGGAAAATTAAGAAAATAGGGCAGTATTTCGGGAAGCTAAAAGAAAAGTTATAAGAAAGAGAGAGACATTGAGAGAAAACACATATATTGGGATAGAATATACCCAGCGAGCTATGCGGATGTAGTGCCAAAGCGGTACTCAACTACTAGTCAACTATTTTAATTAATAGGACATGATTTTATAAATAATTATAAATGTAACCTACATATAATAAATGTTAAAATGTATGTACTACAGTATTCAAAATGATTCACATTTGAAATAAAATATGCTTTCCGTTTCGAATACCTTTAACATTGAAGGAATTGAACAATAGAAGCTTCCATCTTTCTTCACGCTCATATTCAGTTTTATCAAAAGATGATTTTAAGTGCATCCTAGTAGATGACCTTGTGGGTAAGGATTTTATGGAAGAAATGTGTTAGGAAAATAGTATTTGAACTTGTCAGAAAACAAAGTCAATAAGTAGAGTCGCAAGAGTCAATCTACAAAATTTTCATTTTTAACAGAATGACGTTTCCATCATGCTTTGTGATAACAGCTAAATCTAAGTTTTCTTTCTGCTTAGAGATGTTCCTCAGAATAATCAGTAATCTCTCTAGACTTGACTTCTGTTATTTCAAATCAATTGTTATATTTTTGCTCTGTAAAACGTTATCGAGTTGAATAATGGAATGCTCCTAAGATTAAAATATACGTTCTTAAATATTCTCAAAGCATTCCAAAATCTGTTATAAAGGCGTTCAATAAGTCCTTAGAAAAAAGATAGAAGAATATCTTTGGTAGAATGTTTTTTCAAAATAATCTCCTTTTAGCTCGAAACACTTTTTCCAGCGTTTCTCTATTTTAAGTCTTATTAGGATTCCGGAAGGTCCTCAAATTAAGCATCTGTTTGGGAGATGGCCTCTTCGTTAGACGTGAATCGTTTTCCGCCGAGCCACTTTCTCAAATTTGAAAATAAAAGCCAAGTCACTGAAGGCCAAATCTGGTGAATACGGTGGATTTTGTAGTAATTGGAACCTTAATTCTATAACTTTCGCCATCGAAACTGAGCAGGTGTACACCTTTGCATTATCTTGGTGGAAGAGAATACTTTTCTTTGCCAGATGAGGCCGTTTTTTCTTGATTTCTCCGTTCAACCGGTGCAATAACGATGTATAATACTCTCCATGTATCGTTCTTCCTTTCTGCTAGTAATCAATGTAACCGATTCCGCGTGCATCTTCCCCCCCCCAAATAACCTAAGCTATCTCCTTGTTTGCAGATTTCAAGCCGGCGCATTTAAAAAGCCCACTGTTTCGACTGCACTTTGACTCTGGAGTGTAGTAGGGTATCCATGTTTCATTCACAGTTATGAATCGACGCAGAAACTTGTCAGAATTGCGACGGATCGACAAAACGTTTGCGTTTATTCTCTATTCTCTATTGAAGCGCAAAGCGGCACTCGTCTTGCAGAGACCTTTGTCTGAACTAGCTTTTGGTGCAAAATTGAGAACACTGTACCTTGTGACATACCTGTGGCCTTTTCTGTTTCGACCACTCAAAGCTATATTCTGGATTTCGTAGGAAGTCACTTCGTCCGGAGCGATGTTTATCATTTGTGAATGTATGGTCACGTTTAAATTAATTTACCTAATTGTAAATTGTTACAAACGCAGGAACAGATGTGCCATGAACATCATTAACTCGGCTTTTATCTCTTTCGGTGTTAATCCTTTTAAATAGATGTGTTTAATCACCTCACGAAATTCGTTTTTTCCCCATCTTTCTAAACAAGCACAAGATTGTTGATTCAATCGTCTATGGCAATGAAACCACGTGATGGATATAGCTGAAACTTTAACTGTCATCTCGTAAGGGACGACAGTTACTACTTTTTTCAATGCTACGAATGTAGTTCCTTGGATTTTCTAAGGGCTTATTTACTGCCCCTAGTATTACTGTTTAGCAAACATTGAACGTTTAATTTTACCAAATAGAGGATTTCCTAAATAAATATTTCCATTCAATCTACATATTCAATCGTTTGTAAATTTAAGAAAGTCACAGTTAGGCCACACAGAAAACTTAACATTATTAAGATGAGGCAGCAAATGAATATTCTATCCAAAATAAGTATAATAGTATAACAATGTCAAGGTTGTAATGCCTGTTAATTATAATTATAAACTACCACTTAAATATGTAAATTGGGGTTTTAAAATTGAATTAACAGTATTCATTCATTTATTTATACAGTAACATGTTTAAAATAAAAATCTATGTAAAAACCCACACGTGATTTTGTGTAGCTTGAAAGTAAATTATAAAAAATAGGATTTTTTGTTTTTATTTTCTCTACTTTGTTCTTAGTAGTTAGATTGAGAAACTATTGCTTTCCTTTCAAAAAGTTGATAGCAAGATTTCTCTTGGAATACCTGTACTTTTGGGTTCCCCTGTATCCCAAAAAGTTCTGATGTGTTGGATTCACATGACATTCTCTATATTTTCTGCAAGGAAACTCTTCTTACAAAGGTTATTCTTTTTATCTACATGTATATCACAATAATCGAGATAAGCATTAGCAGAAATTGTCTTATTACTTGCTTTCTTTTAAATAAGCGGAAAATAAGGGAATACAGTAAGCTAAAGTGACGGCTATCATTAAAATTTGCTTCTTTACATGGTCAGAGGTACAAAAGAAACAGGGCAACTTCCTGTTCAAAAAAGTGTAAGTATATTAAAACTAAAGCCAATAACAAGGAATATCTAGGTAATGGTTAACTATAGGAAAATGCAGCGTTGAGGTTTTAACCTTTACGGAGTTTGTAATAAAAATATGGTCAGCCAGTATCACACAGTTGAAGATGGATCCAATCCCTGGTCTTCTTCTTCTACTTCTTCAGTATAGTGCATATTGGGTGATTGTTGAGTGCTTAATCGGGCGATTATCGTTTAATGGGTACATGGCCTAATCAACGAGGTTTTCGATAGAGCTTGGATATAAAGAGGTAGCGGTATGAAGAAAGACATCACACTGAAGCTAGAGTTTAAAGGGAATATTTATTTATGAACCATCACTGAAATTTAGATTCACAGTTTTCCATAAAATATGCAACGTTATGAGTATGAGGGGTTTACATACGTTTTCGCCGTTTCTAAACCAGATGTTTTAGGGGCGCTTTCCTGACGTAGGCGAGCACAAACCTGTCATTTGACACTCCGATAGCTTCTCTCGTCTTCTACTAAATTTTTCACCTTATATTCGATTCCATTTTCTAGACTACTCCAATCTTCCTATTATCTCATTGGTAGCTCAGACACGCGTCTTCTTTATTTTAAAGTAAAACTCCCACGCACACTATCCTTACAACCAATGTCATGTGACTTTATCATAAATGTTCCAACATAGCGTCACTTTCAACTTCGCTGTCTTTTTGTACCAAAATTCGTTTCGTAATCTGCTTATCCTCCCCGTATATGTAGGACTGCCCCCATGCCTCCCTAGGACTTACAAGCGAATGCCTAGGAGTCAGAAGCCTATCGGGGAGTCAACAGTACGAAACCATAGAATGGCGAACCTGTTACGAGGGGTCAGCCCGTAGCTAGGTATAAACATGAAGTGGAGGATATGAAATGAACGCGAAATTGATGCATGGAAAGGTAATGATAGAGCAATTGGGCGAATGAGGGGGGGCGAAACCGGAGGACCCGGAGAAAACCCGCCCAGACGCCGCTTCTTCCACCACTAATCCCACATGCGGTCGCTTGGGATCGAACTCGGTCCGCCTTTTACCAAAATACCGCCCTAAAATACGTTGTTCGTCCTTGACATAACGATACGTTTCGTTATTCCCGCTTTCTTTTTTCTTAATCTGCTTGAGAAACGTAGGCTTTCAACTTTAAAATATTTCGTTTGCAATTTGCATAACACTGGTGTTACTAAAATTACAACTATCTATTTTCATGCTTCTTCTGTATGAGTAAATAGATATGAGTCTTCAGCATGCCAATGAAAAATACATTTGTTTATCTATTATTATAGTACTCACACTTTATGCTAACCTTGATATCCATTATTGTTTTACATATATTTAGATTAATCATTGTTTTGTAATAAACTACAGCTTCAAGGTGAACTGATCAAGTGGTCTCCGGATTCTCTATTTTATATACCACCTGTTTACTCTTTTACTTCTCTAGCGCAAATGCACAACATAGTAGGTAGAGAAGGGACTGTTTTCCACCCAAAAACTCGATACCAAGATTTCACCAGAAAAACATTTCACCTGAATAACAAAAAAAAAAAAAAAAAAAAAAAACATTTTTAGAAAAATGTCCGCGCGCGTGTGTGTGTGTTGGGGCGGTATCGGTTTCGAGTCCGGGTGCGGGTTATGCTTATAAGAAATGGTGTGGATGTGGTTGGATTTGCTCAGGGTTTCTATTAGCATGGAGACTCCTTCAGGTTGTGGTGAGACACAAGTGCTTTATTAATTGAGCCCGGCCTTTTTCCGCCGTAGAACACACGCGTATACTTCTTAATTTTTTACTGTGACGTTACACTTTACTCGCTCGCTAATGTTATTGTTTATTAATGTTGAGGCCGTTATTTATTACGTACTTTGATCGGTCTTAAAATCTTCCGTCATAACTAAGGGGTACACCACGCGCTCAAATATCACATCTTGATCGTGCGGAGGTTCTTCGTTAAGTGCCTCACAATTAAAAGGTAGCCTTATTGGCTCCATCACGAATTCTAAAATTACATCTTGGTTGTGCGGAGGTCCTTCACCAAGTGCCTTACACTGTCGCCTGATCAGCGGAGAGCATTGTCTTGCTGTGTCCCGTTAGTTACCCTTGGGCAGGACATTTTCGCCCCCTTTCCCTCGGGTCAATGCACGGCAGGTAACGAATCTTGTACCCCGAGCTCATGACTTATACGTGTTAAACATTTTTCTACCCTTCCCATTTTCATCTACATTTATATTTTATCTTCGTGATATAATTTATATTCTTGGCTATGATTTATATTTCTCTTCTGAATAATTCTTTCACCCGGGACAAGACATGTACTGTCTTGTGTGTGTGTGGGGGGGGAGGAGTGTTCTGTGAGCAGCATAGCTCAAAATCGAAAAGTATTAAATATCAAACTTGATTTTTAATTTCAGTATCTTCCAGGAATGTTATATAAAGATTTTTAAGAAAATCCCTCACCCAAAACTACGCTTTACATGGACAAGAATTCAAAATTTTGATTTTATCAAAAATAATTAACCATTTTGAATAACTCTCTTATATGTGTATCTTGAATTCTATGGGAATAGCCTCTGAAAACCTCTTTATTCTGGATGATTTTTATTGAATTTTGCGTAACTTGTAAGCCTGTAACTATCCTTTACATGGAAAATATTTCGAAAATTTTTTATTTTCTCAAAAATGACTCTTAACAATTTTGTTCAAAATTTCTTATATTAAATATATTTACATGAGAAATAAAATTTATAGCTTCAATTTTCTAGGAATAGCCTCTGAATACATATTTATTCTGGATGAATTTTGCGGAGATTTTCATAACTGGTAAATCGTAAGAGATAGACAAAAACTTACTTAACAAAAAAATTAGATCTCGCTAAAACATACAATTTATATTATATGCACTTTTTTCATGGAGTTTACTGTTTTTGAGATATCCCTTGTTAATTTTAGCTCTAAAATATTTATACTTTTCTCATACGGGAATCTGTCAACTCCTGTCCATACAAAGGTATTTCAATCCAGTAACAACCAGCTTTTAAAGATTTGACAATCGATGTGGCCTAGTGTACTATCTTATTTCCCTTCTACTTAAAAGGAAGCAAACAATAAAACGTTTCTGCTAATTTTTCTTGATTAGTGTTAAGTATATAGAAGAATAAGGTTTTTAACAATAATTTTTTGTAGAGATGTAGAGAGAGTCATGTAAATAGAACACTCAGATCTTTTTTCTTTCTTTTTCTCGCAAGTGGCAGAGGAAGATTTAAGCTCTACCACCACAGGCCTATTGTACAGTATGCAACATCCGGGAAGAAGGGATGAAATGAAATATCCAAAGTTTCGGATACTGCCACTTCAATATTCTATAGTTATCAAAGTTCGTCTTTTGGGTGGATGACCATTTAGAAATCCTGATGATGCATCTTCTCGCGGCTTATTCCTCAATTGCGGCGTAAATTAAATGAATATCTGTTAACTCAGCGTATAAAAGGCAATTTGTTATGTAAAGGACTGAATCGGTCCCTCATTTCAGTGTGTCGCGCGAATGCAGGTCGGTAATGTGCAAGTGTACTAAACACAGATACATAACTTAAATTTACTATAATTATGTGTACAAACAAGTTATTAAAACTGTATTAATTTGTACATATATAACGTATGTAAACACGGGAGAGATGAAGACCCTGAAACCATTGCTCCATTTACACCAATGCTATTAGTAAGCGGAAAAAAGAGGGACACTTATGTGATAAAGCCATTGCTCTCTACTAGATATCAAATTATTTGCTCTTTTTCACCTCCAATCCTATATATAATGTTGTTTTGTACACACACATACACACACACTGAACAGTACACGTACATTGCAGCTTCGTTGTAGTCTGCAAAATATGAAACCCCTTTCTTCCCTAAGTGTCAACCATCATGTATTATGGAATTCATCTCGTGATTGCTATAACAATATTCCATCACTCGATTAGAAGACCGCTTGTGTATTTTAAACAAATATTAAAAGGGTTGAGGGGGGAGGGGTAATCATCTGACACGCGAAGTCAAAAAAGCCATTACATGTACTAAACAATGCTATCGTCATCGATGGCAGTAAATAAATTAATTTCAAAACAATAATTTATTTGAAATTGATACATATGATGTGCATTCTTTATACAAGCAATTGCTTGAAGAAGCCTATTTACATCACTTATTACGGTTCATCCGATTAAATAGTGTTCTTGAGATCATAATACGTAGATATTCTGGCACTTCTAAAATATATTGTCAATATGTAGTGCATGTATAGAATAGTCTGAATAATACTACAAGTGTCCGACATAAATAAATAGAACGTTAACCTAAATAGCAGACGTCAAAAGGAAACAGCCTGTCGACCCTTTTCATATTCACTTAATTTTCGAGGTTGGTAACACTGCGCCTCGACGCTCCTTATTAAGCGAAAACCTGGTACGCATAACAAAGAGGATGTTATAAAAGGCAGAATTGTCGCTTTCACGGGTGGGAATGACCATCATAACGATGCATAAAGAAGGGTAAATGTTACAGTTCTGGACAACGTTTAATTACGCTTTCACGCTCCTCGATGCTTGAAATATTTGTAAACTCATATCGTGCCTTTATGTACAGTTGCGCAGATAAAAAGTAGCGCATTCCTTCAGATCGCAATAGTATTTCTTTTCCTTCAGTAAGGTTTGCATCTTCAGCTTTGTAATATACCTCCTAAGTATATTAGAAGAAGAACATAAGAAAATAATATCTTAAGGATATGAAATCTGCGACTAAAAAATAATCCGCACATAAAAAAAAAGTAATGAATAATGTTGTTACTTATTTAAAATCAAGACATAGTTCATATACTGCCTTTATTTTACACAAGTCTTCACAAGGCAACGTTATACAGATATATTATTCAGATTTTAGAGGAAAGAATGAGCACAAAAAGCTCCTAAAAATAACTGTTTACCATTGATGGCCTAAACTGTGAAGCCCAAAACTTAAAATACCAAATCGCCAATGAGGGTTGTCATCTGAAAATAAATTGAGATTTCGTTGTGGTTTGGCGGAAAAAATTACGAGGAAGTGGGGAGTTTAATGTCTTGTCAGCATGTTGCCAAGGTAGTTTACCTTTAGCATTCCAGTTCTACACTCGGTTTATGTGAAAACACAAACTATTAACGTTAGCTATGATGACTCGATGCAAACAAACTCAAGGTCACGAACTTATTCAGTTGTCTTGTTTCCAATAGAAATGTATTCTCTTTCTTCTTCAGTTCCTAGATGCAAAAGAGAACTGCTGCACAAAGATGGCCCTACACTAGCTACTGAAGAACTTGTACTGAAGTATTTTTAATAATGATAATGCATATTTGGCACAAAATGTTATAGATTTGTTGTGTAATGTATTGTGACTGTTTTTTGTTTGAACTGTGACTGTCTCTATTTTACCCGTAAGGTCACCTAACGTCGGTTGAGACTGTAATTAAAGGAAATGGAGCCTTAATAGAAACTAAGAAATTGACTGAATATATACATGTTGTTTCAAAACGACACCAAACGAAGATGTGGACCTTGTTGTTCATACCGTACATGATAACGTGAATATAATTTTCAGCTGTAAATTCGGCACCTACAAAAACTGTCATAAAATCACCATGGATTAGGCAGTCGTACATAACCAGATGGCACGTGCCTGGACCACTCCAAAAGAGATACCGATTGGTAGCGAAGATCCCATTCACGTGGTGTAGGCGTGGTTTCATAGACACGCCGGCGCGGTTCAGGTCACCTTAGTAATGGAAAGCGTAGCATTTGGATGTGGCGTATGAGAACCGTTGTTCTTTTACTGCCTAATCCCAAATATGGGCGATTTTTAAACATAAAACTTTAAATAGAAGAGTTTGAAACTTGCGACATCAAGTTTCGGTCAAGTCAAACTGTAAGCTAGTCAACTGCTATCTTCGTTTGGTGTCCTTTTGAAACGGCCTGTATATCTTTCAAATTTAATGACAGCCAAAATTCAGCATTTTTGATACAAATGCACCGTCTAATGTAACAAACATTTCTCTAAAGCTCTATTTAATGAATTTAATTTTGGGTTGGTAATCATAATAAAATTAATAATAAAATGTTGATGATAATGAAGTGAATTTCTGTTAGCCGAGGAACTGAAGCTCGCAAAGAAATTTGTAGCAGCCGAATTGCAATGGATATTCGATTGGGATTGAATCGAGTGAAAGAACCTGGACTAAACATCCAGCTGTCTCTCTTGTACCAAAGAACTAACCAACCACAAGACTTTCCAACCATCCCTCCCTCACGGCAGAGGTAGGGTAGAATTAAGATTACACACGAACGGAAGGCCCAGGAGCAGAGCCCCGGGCGTAGGTTCTTCTGGATCTTTGCCTCTTGCGTGATTCCAGGAAGATAGGGATGAGACATGAGACCCGCAGAGCCACCTGATCTGGAACACGACTGCCGCAGGCATGGGATCCCTAATGATTACAGTATAAAGCCTGAGACGCCACCCTAGGCCTTATTCGTGAACTCCGAGCCTCTCGGACTACCAAAGGAGCCCCAACCCCAATAAAGGCGCCAGATAACCTGTTTACAATGTGGAACCTACAGCCTCATTCCGCTGTGTAACATCACCTGGTCCTTCAGCTCTGAAAGAGAGATTATTTGGAAATGGTAAAAACAGAAAATGGTGGACCAAAAAAGTCGGGAGATGTAATAAACCTACCCGGCATTCACCTGGCGACGCGGAGAAATCCCTGAAAAAGCCATATATCAGATCGGGCAGCCATGGGGATCGAACCCGCGACCTCGTCAATGCGGGTCAAGACGAAACCGCCTGAACCAACCCAATCTTTAGAGAGAGAAACTACTTCGTTCGTACCAAAACAAAACGCTAGATCACAAAGGTTCTCTGACACAAGTTCACTTAACATGTATTAGATCACTTCTTTTATAATGATATAGTTGTAAGTCTTATACTCACTAAAACAATGTATAATTAACTAATTAATTTATTATCATAAATTAGAATACCAACATTGTTACATTGCACTGCAACAAATGTCTTTGACTCAAAAATAAGTCACATAGTGTCTAATCACTGCTGCAAATAGTATATTCGACGTTAGACGGTTGAGTTTATGACCCATCGGGTACCATTTCGTGCTAACACTCCAGTTACTCTCGACTCAGTACAATTCATAACACAACAACCCACTGCAATTCTTCCTCCTTTTTATAGTGAGAAACTGACTCGCAGACATTCTGGAAATTGTCGAACGTATTAGAAACCGAAGCTGACAGAAATATCTCGATTCATAATTTGATGTATCACGTTCCGAAGTCTCCTGTTTTTTTATGCCATCATCGCGCTGTTGTTTATCATCGATGTCTCTCATTCCAGCTCCCGCCGCATACCATAGTGAACATGTGAAGGATCACACGCGCGGACAGCATTATCACAATGCCTTTCTTCCTTTATTTTTCGTTAACACATCCAACTAAGTTTCTATCTTTGAAAGTTGCTTGATCTTTTGGATCACATTAACATCTAGCTTTTGAGGTATAAAAACACTGTTTAACGTATGTTAAATACTCCCATTATTCTCCTACTAATTTTCTCTTTCTTCCACTGCCTTACAATTCTCTACCACTTATCAAGGAGTTTTTCTAAATGTTTTCCGCAAGCTATAATAAATTCTCTTCTATTATTGTTAAAAACAATTTTTTCAAAATTTCTTATCTAGTTTATCCCATTTATCAAATTTTAATTCATTTCTACCTCCGGCAACATATACAAGTATATTATGTACTGAAAGTATGGATAATGGTACTACGATGCGAGAATATTTATGAAATTAACTAAGCGAGTTTTACTTTTCTTTCGGACACCTTAACCTCAATTAAGCAAGGTTATACGACTGTTTTCTGTTTCAGCACGATTCCATTCTAACCTTTACTTTTAATATCCTTGGTGATTTTTTTTTTTAATAGCCCAATTACTTTATGAAATGAAAGTGTTTATTAATGTGTTAATGTAGTGCCTTTCTCTGAGACGATTAGAATTAGTCTTTCAGCTAGGAGGTTTTTCATTCATCAAATGAAAAAGATACGACTCTCTTTTCGCTTTAATAGGATACTCAATTCTGAGTACTTGGATAATGTTCTGTAGATAAAATTATTTATGGTACTCCTTACATAAAGAACAAGAGACATTATTATGAGACAATATTTATATCTTAACTCCACGTTGACGACATTCTGTAAATTTTATTCCATTTTGTATACTTTATGCTCAGATGTTTTCTTGTTGCATACCGAGGTTGAAATCACTGGGTGCAATATAATTATTACTTTGCTTTTGTTATGTATAAGTCTTCTGATCTTCTTTGTTTGACTTTACTCGTTTGTAAACACATATCGTAGTAACATGCTGATTTTCTTGGTTATGAAGCCAGTAATTATAAAATAGGCTATTCGCAAGCAAGGAAAGGGCACTCGGAGACTGCTAATAGTCGAGTGTGGTCGACTGTGCATATGTCCTAGGCAGGGGATGATACCAGGTTGCTACTATTACGCGTGCAGTTAAGTTTCCGCGTTGAGTCAGAAACGCGTAAATATTTGCAACGGGATTGCCAATTAACTTCTGCTCATTGTGTTGGGAAATGATAATATATTTTGTTCCGAGAAATTAACTAGATTTTCCGTTGGAGCTGATTAAGAATTAGAATCGCGACAGACATAATTTTTGCATCCAAGTAAAGCATTGAATTTCACTGAGTGATTGCAATTTTGTGTATTGATTGATAAAGTTGCTCGAGAATGAATACAATTCTACGAAAGTGAACTCGAGTAATGGATTATTTGAAAAATTTCCAACCCACTTCGATAGCCTG
The DNA here is from genome assembly GCA_030762935.1 of Hymenopus coronatus. Classification (NCBI taxonomy): domain Eukaryota; kingdom Metazoa; phylum Arthropoda; class Insecta; order Mantodea; family Hymenopodidae; genus Hymenopus; species Hymenopus coronatus. The sequence continues at coordinate 84,004,205 of CM060888.1, read as the reverse complement.
AATCTAAAGAGCCCATTAAGCCCAGCATAACGCCCGGAGATAGTATTAATGACGATATATTTATCTTGGTGATTTTTAAATTGCCCCATACCCAGTATAGCACGCTAATTATTGCTTCAACTACAAGTGTCAGAAGATAACTAAAATATACACAATTAAAATTGTTTACATGATCGCTGTCTCTTCTGCCTCTGTGTTGGTATTCCAGCATTACTTGTGGTATGCGACCTTGGCTCATATTTCTACGCACTCCAGTCAAGTTTTTGATATCTTTTATTGTGCTAACGATTATTGCTTCTATTGGTAATTCATTTCTTATACGTTCACTCCGCCTGAGATCTTTAAGCTGGCATCTCAATACTGCTCGTAGAAAGCACATTTCGGCGAATATTATTTTATACAATTTTAAAGCTTTTGGTTTTCATTGGAGGAATATTACCAAGAGTATCTATTTATGACACTAAAATTAATGAAACATATTGAGTCTTGCAAATTTATTGTTTTTCTTATTATAAAATAAAACATAAATGAAAGAATTGGTTCCAACAAACTTTCTTAAATCATCCTGAATCAAAATAGAGAATAATAAGCTATTTTTACTTTCTCCATACGCACTATGTGCATAGTGTGTAGAGAAAGTATTGCACTCCACCAAAACATTCGATACCGAGATTTCACCGGAAATATATGTTTTAGGGTCCCCAATATCCAAAAAAAACATTTTCACAAAAAGGTCCGCGCGCGCGCGCGCGCGCGCGTGTGTGTGTGTGTGTGTGTGTGTGTATCCGTGTGTTTGTGAACACGATAACTCAAAAACGAAAAGTCGGTAAAATACCAAACTTGGTATTTAAGTTTTATCTTCCAGGGATACGACACGAAGATTTTGAGAAAAATCCCCCCAATCCCAACTACCCTTTACATGGAACTTTTTTCTAAAATTTTGATTTTCTCAAAAATGGCTCTAACGATTTTGATTAAAATTTTGTATATTAAACATATTTACCTGACAAATAAAATGTATATCTTGAATATTCTGGGAATAGCCTCTGAAGAGTGGTTTAATCTGAATGAATTTTACTAAATTTTGAATAACTGCTAAACCGTAAGAGATGGACAAAAACTTACTACACAAAAATTTAGAGCACATTAAAACACACAATTTATGTTATTTACATTTTTTTCGTGGAGTTTGTCGTTTTTGTGACATTCCTTATTTTTGGTTTCTGATATGAAAAACGTATACTTTTCTCATACAGGAACTTGTCAACTCCTATCCATATAGACAATGGAACTTCATTGGCATATCAATCAGCTTTTGACTATCACTTTAACCTACAGTTGTCCCTTATTTCGCTTCTACTTACAAGGAAGCGAGTAATTAGACTATTTCTGCTATTTTTTTCTGATTAGCATAAAGTAAATAAAAGTATAAGTTTTTAAGAATAATTTGTTGCAGGGATATGGAGAAGGTCATGTGAATGGTACACATAAGATTTTTTAAATTTTTCACATATGGACCATTTAGTTTATAACAAATTTTAATGAAAGAATGAAGCTTTTGTTATAATGAAAATATGATTCCTAATAATTTGGTAGGTTATTTCTAGTATAAAACATTTGAATTTAGATTTTTTGAAGTTGCATTGGATAGTGAGATTACAAAGCAGACCGTTTCATTTTAAAAGTCAATTCCTTGGCAGTACGAAGAAAATACCGTTATTTATTGATATCTCATGGGCATAAAAGAACAGCAATACATGGGGCACGACTCAATACTGTCACATCAAATATTTCCATTATACGAACGTGCAGACCATCAGTATTTCACCGGTGTAGCTTTTGAATTGGCAGAGGCGCCGAGAAAGAATGTGTCAGACTGACAGCAGAAGACTGATTTACTGCGTTTATGCTTCGGTTGCAAGGTAATTATACGGGTGTCACTGTGATAAGAAAACTGCCTCTAGTCCCATTCTTTCACGTCCAGAAAACGCTAGGAAAAATATTGATGGAGCAAAGGGCGTTTTACTCAATTAAATCGGCATCTCTTATTAGGACACTATAAGCAATGGACATGTGTAGTAAATATGTTTAAAGCTGTTATAATTATTGCTTTGTCTTATAACGTGGAGTAAATAATTTCGGACGAGAAATGGCACATTCCTTCTGTAACCGGCATTGTATGCCAATTATAAACAAACCATGTACAATAAATCGGTATACAAGTTCAATACACAGTTAATAAGCAATTATTGGAAAGACAAGTAAAGACTAAAGTAGACATTTAAATTTCGGATAAAAATGTCAACGGATCACATGAAACTTTGTTTCCTTAAAAGCCAGTTGTCATAAGTGATAATTTTATGGCATCCAGAATATGACACTGTTAGCAAAGGCTGTTGCACTCATATGACTTTCTCTCTTGTGCAAATTATTCTTAAAAATCCTTGCTGTTCTACCTTAATTTAATGCGGATATCCGTTTGCAGACGTGTTCATATTGCATATTTTCTTTGAGGTATCTGTATTCACACATATGCCAAACCTCCAAAGTTGAAACCTTACAGACTGACTATTAATGAATTAAATCCTCGTAACGAAAAGGATTGCTAGGAATATAACAATCCTTATGAACATCCTTCCAAAACAATTTACAACAAAGATTAATATACATTATATAGCATGCTACTATTACCCACGAGTGTATAACGCGAGAATGTTAGTAGGAGAAAACTCTGTATAGTAGATAGCACGCGGGGCACACATTACATGCGATCCGGGATGGGCCATTAAACCGCCGTTCTGTATTTACATTAGCGTCGAAAAATAATCCAGCGTTCACAAGTCTAATACTTGTGGTTATTCGGCTGCGTTAAGACTGACCAAAACAGCTTTTAATTTGAAATTGTATTATCTTGTAACTACGTTATTACAGTCATTACAAAACTAATAGCAAAGTCATTATCGCTATTTAAAATAGTGTAGGTAAGACTACATTTACATCCCAGCGTCTGGAGACAGACATTTGACCAAGAGGCTAGCTTCATACATTTACAATGTTTTTCATTTATTATTTGTCTTCAAGCAACATCGCCTTTTATAATTGAAACCGCATTATATGATATTGTAGCGTAAAAACCTTAACAAATTATTTAGAAGCTCCAATTATTACATCTAATGATGCAGTTAACTGTTCTTGCGAATACTGAATCAATTCCTCCCTGTTGCTTCATACGCACCGTAGGTAGAATGCCAGGAGTTGAAGACAAATAAAATTCACCGTAACACATTTGGTTATTTCCTGAGAGGAGGTGCTTGTTTTTCAATTTAAGCATGATCTAATGTAACACAGTGGGAATGTGTGGTAGTTAAAATAGTATGTGGAGCTGGAGGCGCTGCTGGTTCGACGACGGAGGGGGAACGAACTCGGACACTCGCAGACATCATGACAGCTCGTACTCCACTGCCCGGATAATAACCACCTTAGTTTACAACCTCCATTATCACAGCTACTTGCAGAGCCTTGTACTGCTACCTTATCCTCTATTATTTAAGTTACACATATACTTCTATAATTATGTCTTGCTAATATACATTGCTCACTTAAACCTAAGTCCAGCTACGTTCCAATTATTTAAGGGCCCTTCCATCACCCGTAAATTAAGACGTAAATATATTTAGCGGGTTACAATATTATTTTCCTTAACTTCTGCCATATTTAATTGGTAACATGCCTATATTAATGTTGCAGCGTGGAGCAGTGTGCGTGATACTTGATTCCGGGTTAGAAATCACCCATGGGTTGCGAATTTAAAGTCGCCGTGCTCACTCAGTATCGTGAGGAAAGGGAGGAGCTACGGTAGGAGCGCTTCCGGTTCAGAAAGTAAACTTTCCAGCTGAGAGAGGCGTGATGCTGGTCACTTCACCTCCCCGTATCGGTTGGATAATCGCCCACCCCTACTGTGCATAAACGGGAGCAGGAATGATGGCTATGAAAAACTGGAAACATCTCTTCGATGGAATAAGAAAACGTTTACATTTTAAATGGAGTCGTGTAATTTATTACTGATCTATATATACCTATATACTTTGTCTGCTATTAAAACCCACTATATTTAAATTAGTACAGAGAAACGAATTGAGAAGCGATGGTAAAATATTTTAAAAGCTAATTGCTATGTGGTGACCTTGTTGTTCGGTTCTCTTTGATTGGACAGAAATCAAAGGGACGAAAAATGAATTACACTCTCCGTTTGAGAAAATTTACACAAATAACCAGGAATATCTCACAAATGATTAACTGCACAAAAATGAATCTGAAAAATGGGTGCTTTAAAGAGATCTACATTTTTTGTAGATCATTAATCTTTTACGGCAACCTAGTTATGCAAAAGTAATTCAGAATGAAGAGGATTACAGAGGCTATCCCCAGAAAATTCAAAGTATACATGTTATGTGTGATAAAAATGTCTTAAACAAGGCCATGTTTGAAAAAAATGAAAAGTTTCGTAACATTTTCCCGATAATGGGTAGCTTGGGGCGAGGCGGTTTTCTTCAAAATTTCAGATGGCATTCTTAAAACATACTTAATTAAATACAAGGTATATTTAACGTATTTTTCGTTTTTGAATTATGCTGTTCACACACACCCACACAGACATTTTTATTGAAAATTAATTCAGGGGACCTCAAATCATATATAGTTGATGAAATCTAAATCTAATTTTAGTGGAATACAAAACTGCTCTACATACTATCTATATCGTATGTAGTATATATGTAAAATAATCTGATTCGTTCCATTCACATAACTTTCTCTAGCTGTTCCAAATACAAACTATTGTTACAGGATATTAATATTTTACCCACATCATGCTAATCAAGATAAATATTAGCAAATTGTTTTCATTACTTACTTCCTTGTAAGTAGAAGGGAGATGAATACATTGGGCTGAAGAGATAGTCAAATCTTTCAAAAGCTGGTCGCTATGTAAAACAATTAAAGATTTTTCGCTTTGCATGGACCCGAGAAAAGTTGAGAAAAGTTGAGAAAAGTTAGACAGTTTTAAACTGAAACCAATAAACAAGGAGCACCTCAATTACTTCTAACTCTACAAGAAAAACGTATAGGACATAAATGATGTATTTTAATGAGGTCAACATTCTTTGTGTGTTAACGCTTGTATATCCCTTAGGGTTTAACCGTTACACAAGATTCTGCAAACCCACCCAGAATAAAGAGTTCTTCAGAGGCTAATCGTAGAAAATTCAAAATATACACGTTATTTCTAAATATCGTTAATATACGGTATTTTAATCAACATCGTTAGAGCCATTTTTGAGAAAAATAAAATTTTCAAAAAATGTTCATGTTTGCGGTGAGGGACTTTTTTTTTTAAATCTTCGTGTCACATTCTTGGAGGATACAAAACATAAATACCAAGCTTAGTTTTAACGTTCTATTTCGTTTCTAAAGCTATGTTACCCACAGACACACACATAAACGCAAGGAACCTTCTTCTAAAAATTCTTTTTCGAGTTCAATGGGACCTCAAAACATATTCACTGTAAAATTTTGACATCGAATTTTTTGTTGAAAAACAATATATTCTTTAACTACTATGTACTTGTATGCGCATATGCGTAGAGAAAGTAAAACTTCAACAGTAAAATATCACACGTCGTCCACAGCTGAGGACGAAATGTCTAATTTTAATATTTTATTATTCGACCACGGCTTACAAGTTCGGACATATAATTTGCTAATAACACCGGAGGTGAAATGCTACGAGCATATATAAAGACCCGATGTGTTCCATTCACATGACTTTCTCTACATCTCTGCAACAAATTATTGCTAAAATGCTTAACATGCTTCTATTTACTTCATGCTAATCAAAAAAAAAAAAAAAAAAAATCTAATTACTTGCTTCCTTGTAAGTAGAAGCGAAATGAAATAGTACCATAGGTTAAAGTGATAGTCAAAAGCTGGTAGCTATATGACTGAAGTTTATTTATTTGTATGGACAGGAGTTGACTAATTCCTGTATGAGAAAAGTTAAGTTTTTCAAAGCCGAAACCAAAAACAAGGAATATCTCAAAATCGATCAAATCCACGAAAAAAAAAATGTATATAACATAAAGTGTGTGTTCTATTGTGCTCTACATTTTTTGTGTGGTAAGTTTTTGCCCATCTCTTACGGTTTAGCAGTTATGCAAATTTCACCCAGAATAAAGCAGTCTTCAGAGGTTATTCCCAGAAAATTTAAAATATACATTTTATTTGTCAGGTAAATATTTTAATGTACGATATTTTAATAAAAATCTTTAGAACCATTTTTGAGAAGATCAACATTTTCGAAAAATGTTCCACGTAAAGGGTAGTTTGGGGTGGGGGATTCTTCTCAAAATCTTCGTGTCGCATCCCTGGAAGATACTTAACTGAAATACCAAGTTTGGTATCTTACCAGGTATCTGACTTTTTGTTTTTGGGTCATCGTGTTCACGGACTCACAGGGACCTTTTTCTGTAAATGCTTTTTTTGGATACAGGGGACCCAAAAACATATATTTCCGGTGTAATCTCTGGTATCGAATTGTTTGGTGGAGTGCAAGAACTTCTCTGTACGCTATGTACATAGTATGTGTAGAGAAAGTAAACATTCACCAGTTGAACGCCCAATAAACTAGCTACGAATTAATTCGTGAGACGAGCGCTATGGCGCTGTGCTCCACGTGCGATACATAGCATGTTCAAAACTCTGTCCTGGACAAAACAGCTATCCATCACCAGAAGCATGCCAACAAACAAGACAACTCAGAGATGGTAACATCTGTGCTGGCCGACAAGTTATGGCAGACACATGTTCAGCTGTGTCACGAGCGTGTGATGTGTGGAAACAGTGGTCCACATTGTAGCTAGCCTTACAGAAACAATCCGATTGGATACAGGACAATTGCCCAGCGATACAAACACACCAGTCATCATTTGTGAAGTTGAATAGCATCGATAACACGCGTTCATTGCAGATGGTTGCTGATGATATGGAAGAATGTGCAGTACATATCTCGGTTTAAATGTTTTTCAAACCAGGGATTCACAAGCGACTATTATACCGATAAACACAAACGAGATATTCATCCACATAGGAACCACAAAAACCACTGGGTTCTAAAAACTCTTGATTTAAATCGATATAAGCATATTTTCTTCCTTCGTCAGTTATAATAGCTAAGATAAGGTTTCTATATCGAATTTTACCAGAAATAAACATTCACTTAAGGTGAAGCATACCTATATGAAATTTGGAAAATTCGCACTATGTGAGATATCTTACTGAAATTTTAATATACACAAAAATAGTGTTGTTTCATTTATATAGCACCCTTTAACATCTAAGGGGGGGCTTTCTTTTGTTTTTTGTTTGTTTTTGGTAGAGTTTAACGCCCGCTTTAACTACTTATGGCATCGTAGGCGGTGACACTGATGATACATGAATGATGATGGAGCACCGGTGGAATACGATGGCGGGGGAAACCGGAGTACCCGGAGAAAACCCGTCCCAGCGCCGCTTTGTCCACCAATCTCGCATGCGGTCGCTAGGGATCGAACCCCGGCCGTCTAGGTGAGAGGCGAGTGGTCTAACCAATCGGCCACTGCGCGGCCGTCACATTTAAGTTCAACTCGTTTCTTTTCCTCAGAGACTTACACAAATACTCTCACATGCATACTGCCAGACGCTGTGGGGGATAGGGAGTAATTCTGGTTAAAGGAAAACTCCACGTTCCGGCCGGTAATCGAACCCGGGAGCTCCGGGTGAGAAGTCAGTTCGCTGCCCACTTAACCACGGAGGCAGTAAGTGATATTTTGCCATGTATAAAAAGGTACCTTTTTTCTTAAACTTTAGTATTCATATTATTTTATTATGTAAAAGATATTTAATTTTTCACAAGTTTTCGATCAATTTTATAAATGCATTGCCCTAATCCAAATAAAAACACTTTTACTTTCTGTACTTCATGTAGATGGTAGGGGAAGTATTGTATTGTACCTACTCAAAAATTTGATGTCGAGATTTCATCTGAAGTTTATAGCTTGAGGTCCTCTGAATAAAAAAAGATGTTCTCAAAAAAACGCCTGTGTGTATGTGTGTGTGTGTGTGTAAATAACATATCCCATAAACATAAAGCCGATAAATATGAAATTTCATATTTAAGTTCAGCATCTTCCAAGGATGCGAAACAAACCTTTTCAAACTACTTTTTACAAGAAACCTTTCTATACCTTTCGCTACATAGTACATGGTAGAGAAGGTATTGCACTCAAACAATGAATTCCACACCGACATTTCACCTGAAGTATACGTTTTAGGGTTCCCTCTATCCCAATAAAGCATTTTTAAAAAAAGGTTTGTGTATCTGTGTTTGTTCGTATGTCTGTAAACACGATAACTCAAAAATGAAAAGTCAGTAAAATACCAAACTTGATACGAGGTACGTCCAAAAAGTAAGTTCCGTTTGGTAATAAAATTAAATTGCGTACAGATACAGAATAATTATTTATTGCACAAAATGTAACAACTATTAAACTACTTTTCCACATAACTGCCAAAATTTTGCAGGCATTTGTCATAGCGTGGCACAAGTTTTTGTATACCTTCTTCATAGAAGTTTGCCGCCTGTGTCTTCATAAAGTTGGAAACATTTTCTTTCAGCTCTTCGTCATTGTTGAAGTGTTGACCGCCAAGGAAAGACTTGAGATGTAAGAACAGATGAAAGTCGCTAAGAGTGTGGTCAGGGCTGTACGGAGGATGGTCAAACACGTCCCAGCCAAATCCCTGTAGGAGGCTTTTCGTCACATTTGCAGTATGTGCTCGTGCGTTGTCGTGAAGAAAAACACCACCTTTTGACAGCAATCCTCGGCGCTTATTCTGTATTTCGCGACGCAATTTCCTAAGTGTCTCGCAATAAACATCTGCTTTGAATGTTTGACCACGCGGTAAGAAATCAATGGGTAAGATGCCTTTCCAGACCCAGAACACTGTGCACATCATTTTTCGAGGTGTCAAGATTTGTTTCGGCTTAACCTTTGCTGGGGATGAAGTGTGCCTCCATTCCATTGATTGCCGCTTACTTTCAGGGGTGTCGTAAGAAACCCAAGTCTCATCTCCTGTGACTATCTGTGTCAGAAGTTATTCGCCGTCCTCATCATAATGGGTTAAAAACTGACAAAACATCCGTTATGTTTTGTGTTCCTCAGTAAGAATCTTTGGTACCCAACGTGAGCAAAGTTTACGACATTAATTTTTCGGTAACAATTTCATGAATTAGCTTTGGGGAAATTCCATAGTGAGAGCACTAATTGTAAACTTGCGGTTTCCCTGGATCTTGTCATCAATCGCGTGAACCAGTTCTTCTGTAACTAAAGATGGACGCTCAATTCGTTCTTCACTACGTCCTTCATTGAACTGTCGCACCCATCTTCTCACCATTGAATCACTCATCGCATTTTGTCCGTAAACTTCGCAAATTTGCCGATAAATTTCAATTGGTTTCACTTTCTTAGCATTCAGAAAACGAATCACAGATCTGATTTCACAAGTGGCGGGATTTTCAATCAACACCGACATTTCAAGCAACAGAACAAAGCGTATGTGGCTGACAGCAATCTCAAAATGCCGCACGTTTCTTCTCCTTGATACAGAGCATCTACCGCGCATGTGCGGAACTGCGATCGCAGCGCTACAGCGGAGATAAATTGAAACGGAGCTTACTTTCTGGACGTACCCTGTATTTAGCTTTAATAACTTCCAAGGATACGACAAAAGATTCTGAGAAAACTTTCCCACCTCACAGTACTTTTTACATGGAAAAATGGAAAATTCTAAGTTAATAAAAAATGACTATAAAGATTTTGATTAAAATACTATATATTAAAGATGTTTACATGAAAAATAATAAAATGTACATCTTCAGTTTTCTAAGAACAGTCTCTGAAGTCATCTTTATTCTTGATTTTGATGAATTTTGCAAAACTGATAAACCGTAAAATATGAAGAAGAAAAAAAAACATACTATACGGAAAATTTAAATCGCTTTATAACACACAATTTATGTCGTATATATTTTTGTTTCGTGGATTTGACCATTTCCGAGATATTTGTTGTTATTGCTTTCAGTTTTAAAATGCTTACAAGTTTTCTTTCACGAGAATTTTAAACTCCTCTCATGCAAAGAAATGGATTTCAGCCATATGGCAACCAGCTATTAAAGCATTTGACTTTTGTTTTAGCCCAGTGTAGTCTCTTATTTCTCTTCTGCTTACAAGAAAGCAAGTAATAAGACCATTTCTGCTAATTTTTATCTCGATTAGATAGAAGGTAGGAGCAGCTTTTCAATAGGTTGTTATAGATATGTAGAGAAAGTCGTGTGAATGGAACACATCAGATTTTTAAATTCCATATGTTAAAGATATGTTAATGATAAATTAACTTATACGTTGAATTTTCTGGGAATAACCAAAAATGTCGTCTACATTTTGAATAACTGGTTAAACATAAAAGTGGCTAAAATCTTACATTTATACCAGATACATTTTTTTGTGAAGTTGATCATTCCCGAGATATTCCTTGTTAGTGATTTAACTTTTCCATGCCACTTAAAGCTAATTATGCAGGAAACCGATTATGTAAATGAAGAAATTTGCTCTCGTAATGCCAATAAAATGTTTCAAAAAGGAACAAAGAAGCAATTCCACAATACCAAAGACTCACTCTTTCGGCTATGTAAATGGGAAATGAATGAAATAAATAAATGATACAGGAAGGTTACTAAGCTACTTAAGACATGTATTATAGCAATTAAAAAAGTAAATGGAGCTTAGTACATGCTCAATGTATAACCAGAGTGATATATACTAGTAGTTAAATAAATATATATATATATATATATTAATAATATGATTAATAAAGTATATGAATAAAACTGTTACAACACATTTTCTGGATATTATAACTTATTTTCTTTAATATTCTACAAATCTATGCTATTATTACAAAGTGATAAAATCATTGTGTCTATTTAGGGGGCGAAGTTACCTTGCCAGCAATTTAACAGATTCTGAAAGTTCTTTCACCCCTGAAAAGGATTGTCTGAATTACACTTTCCCATTTAACTCTCCCATCAATGTTTAAACGTGCTGATTTTCATTTTTCTACATATATTATGTATACTTGAAAAGTGTTAAAAAAAGTTCACCTTTGGAACGCCAAATTCATCTAAGTCCAACACGCCACAGCTTCTTGTGTACACCATCCGCAATACAGTTGTGTAGCGGCACCACAATTTGTTACAAGTTCCAAATTTTAATATTACTAATCCATATGATCAATAATCATAATCAAGTACATGACTTAAGTATCTTCAATAGTATAATATAAATATTAACGACACAAAACATGATACAATTTTTAATGTACAGTACTGATAAACCTGCCACTTGCATGTGTGTTCACTGTAACACTGTGGCAAAACATAAGTTACTCCTCTGGTGAGATCGCAGGTTCGCTTCTCGCATATAGCAAACATTTTCTCCTCTTAATTTTTATTTTCTCATAATGATGTTGAAGCAACACATAGCAGCTATTTATTTTTGACAAAGATTAGATATCGGTAAGTTAATAATGATAGTTAAGGTGTTCCTTAAAGGAACCGAACAACAATATGCTGTACACGAAAGCATGTGGTGTGCAGAATTGTGCGCATTAGGCGCAAACAGTTTTCTCTCGCTGGAAAAAAAAAAAGGAAATCTATGTAGAATGAACAAATACTAGAAGCATTGTTAAGAAAACCAATGTTTTGAAACATTTTTACGAATCCAATTTTGGGGAAATTTGATATTTTGGGAGGTAGGATTTTTTTTTCACTTGCACATCCGTCACAAACAAATCCAACACACTCTTCAAAAACCAATCAAATGCCAAACTCAGCTCAACTGGAATACGGTGATATTCTCAGACGAGGAGGCATTTTATTCCACACATAAAGAAAGGTGATTATCTGTCATCCAAAGCGGTCCCGATGAGCTGCAAAATTCATGTCTTCAAATTCCATGATGGCCGGTATCGTGTTGGAGCTAGATATCAATGGGCAGTTTGACAATGCACTGAACAGTGTGCATCACACTGTAATACTCGATAGTATTTTGATTCCCTCTGTAAGGTTGAGATATCCTGATGAAATTGTTGAATTTGTACAGGATAATTATCCTGTCCACACATCTCGAAAGGTTTCAAATGGCTTTCAGAGAGGCAGGATATCAGAGCGATAGACTGGCCTACCTCGCCCTGTGTGGTGTAGTGGCTACCATATAAGCAATGTCGGGATTTCAAACCTCATGGAGGACGATGGATTTTTTTCGTACGTAAAATAGCATGCTTGAGTTTCTGTGTTTACCTCACTGCAAGTTATTTTATTTACTTTCCTCGCGTAATAAAATGCATACTATGTAGCTTGTGGGAAGTCGAATGCATTACTCCAACCAGATAACATGTTTAAACTCGTCATTCATGCAGCAATGCCGCCAGCACGCAGACGTTATTATGGCAGACGGCGAAATATCGATACCATAACACATGCAATTGAAAACAATTTGCAAACTGATCGATACCATTGCATTAAGCTTTGGACAGTGCCTGATTCTGGTACACTACTTGGATGGAAGCTACATCTAGACTTCAGATCAACCACAATGATGGGCGCCATGATTGGCACTATATATATCATAGATTCTCGCCGAGATTTAAGAGAAGATGAGCTAGATCACCTCCAAGATTTTCAAGATACAATAATGGGCATGCATCAAATGTCTGCAGTTGCCCGAAAAGCAATACCTATACCTTGTAATCGAAATTCAGAGTGAGCAACAAAACCTCAGCACATCAATAGTTGGCGCCATTAGAGCCTGGGTAGCAGCATAATGTTTTTTTAAAACTTCCTCTACGCGCTATATGCCCTTCTTGCACGCAAACACGCTCAAGGACGCGGACTTTTTCAGCATGGTGCAGGGAAAAACGCGTACGCGAGTGCTTGGTGTTCTCTACTCTTCTAATCTCCAGTACGTGTCAACAATCTACACAATCAATCTCGTTCGGAGAACAGCATTTTCCTTGGCATTGGATACGCACTTACTGATTCATCAACTCGGTGAGAAACCTGTTAGGTTATATAAAGGTAACTACATGACACCATAGTCCACAAGTGTCCTTGGCCTACCGCCCGGCCGCTCCATTCCCCCATTTCGGCCCGAAGGCGTCATGAATGGGGTGCAATGCTGAAGGCTGAGACGTGATCAGTGCTTGGAGTCCCTCCCGGCCGGTTGATGCGATCTTCTCGAACTGGAGTCGCTACTTCTCAATCAAGTACATAGTTCCTCAATTGGCCCCAACGGAGCTCACGAGACTGGCCCTGGACCAGGTCTACCAGCGGGGTAAAATTCCCCACTCGGTACCGGAAATGGAACTCGGGTCTCGCGCTTGGCAAGCAGCCTCGCTACCATCCTGTCAAGGAGACCACCGTGAGGCTATATAGCCAGTGAAAATGTACATAGGTCCTTCGAAAAAGTTCTGGATGTGGACAAAACGGAAACTTTCTGAAGATATCAGCTGATACTGTTTCCTCTACTAAGAATACTTTTCTCCGTTTATCTTGTAGTAGCTTCGGTACATCTAGCCAATATAGAGGTAGATATTTTAGTCAACAAAATAAATAAGTAAATAATACTACTACCGTTATAATTGGTAGTAGTATTATTATACAATTTATATAACATAATTATAATATTATTATGGTACAGGGTTCAATCACCGTTGTATCGGCCTAAATGTGGGTGTTACCGTATTTTCCGGTAAGGTGGGTGTATTATACACTGCTCCGACATTTCTCTCGTATTCCTTTCGTCTGGCATAGTAGTAGGATGAGGTGAGGTGTGGGTATGTGGCAGATGCTATTTTAGAAGAGAGCTATGTCTTTCCTAGCACGGGACCTCCTACTCAAACTTGTCCATGAGGTGGGCAGGGTATCGAAGGAGCGACCGAGGATGTTCAATCTGGAAACAATAAGAGACCCCGTCTCGAGTCATCACCATAACTGATTATTCTTCATATTTTCTGAGATGCAGTTGCTCCCGCTTTCATAGGGTGCCATTGAGAAACAATCTTTTACGAAGTTAAATGCTATTTTAATTATTACTGCTATAGAGCAAAGAGAGAAATTCTTATATTGATTATCAGACAACTAACTACATTTGCTTTGAGAGTAGCCACAAGCAGTTAATTTCCCCAATTAAGTGAATCAGCAGTGCTAAGATGGGAGAGATACCGCTCTAACACTCTCATCAGGCCAACCTAGTTGAGCTTGGGATAGTAAATTTATACTTTTCTTAAGAACCATCTAACTAAATTATATATACGACTTATTTTTAAACTGAATAATGAAAAAATACGTAACAGTTAGCTATTCGGTTAAGGCGAGTCGAAATGAGATTTTCATAATTTTTTTTTCCATTTTCATATTTTAATTGCATACGAATACTGTGAATATCACTTTCATAGAGGTATGCTAATTCTAAATAGTTTAAAAATATTGTTGTAAATAGTCCTGTGTAGTAGCTTTTTAGAACATTTAAATTCATTCACTTGTTAAAACGCAATAGCTTTATAAATATTAATGCTGGAAAAGAGAGATATATCTTATTTTGATCTGAAAGGTTTAATTTAGTTATTTGAAGCAATTGCGTCACACTAATATTTACATCATGATGGGAGTTTTAAGGTACTGAGAAGTTGTGTTTAGAAAGTTAGGTTACATTTATTTTTACATTTTATGTTTGAAAGCAATTTCTGAAGAAGTAAAATATTGTATATAAATGCCCCATTATTTCAGAAACTAATTGATCCTAGGGACTGAGATTTTTACCACACATTTGCACCTAAATGTACTTTATTTTAACGAATATATATATATATATATATATATATATATACGGATTACTTAATTTTCTAAAATTTAAAAATAATTTTTCAATAAAATTTTAAGAACTTTATTTTTTAAAAAAGTCAAACCTATTCTTCTAATGAACAGAATTATTGCATTTTTCATCAATCAACTATAATGATATGGCTGAATATACCTAGAAAAAAATTAGATCATTATTGCTGAGGTAATGGGTTATATTTTAACATTGGCAAGATAGGGCAGTTCTATTACCCTTAAGTAAACCCGTAGGCCACTATAGGTCAAAATATTCTTCACAAGGCATTCGTATTCATAGTATCCACTTCTATTTATAAAGAGCATTTATAATTTACACGCTTTTATAAATTGTCGAACAATAAAATCATTGAATTATAACGAGAAGTTCTTTATTACGCTATTTAACAAGAAAATTACAATGAATTTGAAGACCTATTATGTTAATCTTACGTTTGGGCTTGCATTTCATTATGAATTTCTCATATTACGCTTAAATTTTTGCATGCACAGAATAACTACATTAACAAGATGCGAGCGTATAATGTTGAGCGAAATTTATTCTTAATAACACTGAAGGAAGAAACAAGTCTATAGATACTCTTTAGATGTATGAGAAATTAGTTTCACACGAACAAGGTGTTGTTGTTTCTATGCTCTTTTCTAAATATGCATATATTTATTTATAAAGCTTAAAAAGGTATGCAGTAATAATTAATTAACCTTTTGATATAAACACTGCCAGTCAAAGTTTCCGGGATTCAGCGAATGTCATATTTTAACACCTAATTTTCTGACATAAAAATGTTAGCTATATCATTACATGCTGACTTACTCTATTAACAAAAAGAGCAACACGCACTTAATGACAAATTGAACAAGAGTACCAGGTGACATTAAAAATACATATCTAGATGTATATCTGCGTATAAACATAGCACTGAAATTTAAACCTGTCAACTCAGAATTTAGGGCAAGCCTAACAGGCCAAAATTACAACTAATGTGTCGTAGAATAACAATAAAGATTTATTAATTAAAATCCCATAAGCTGAAGATAGCCTTTCCATAAAAGCACAAAACATAAAATCCGAAGTGTTCCAATCACATGAATTTCTCTACATCTTTGTAACAAATTGGGAAAAGTCACATCACATTTTCTACATCTCTGTAACAAATTATTGTTAAATAGCTTATTCTTTTATCTACATTATGCTAATCAAGATAAACATCAGCAGAATTAGCCTTATTACCAACTGCCTTGTAAGTAGAAGGGAAATAAGAAAATACAGAGGCTAAAGCGGTAATTTCGTCGTTTAAAAGCCGGTCGCTATGTGAAGCAATTGAAATTCCAATGTCTTCGCCTGCCAGGAGTAAACAAACAAGAAACGAAAAGAAAGATGTCTTCCCGTTTGGGAAAAGTTTAAGTGGTTTAAAATTCAAACCAATAATCAGGAATATCTCGAAAACAGTTAAGATTACAAAATAATGTATCTGATATAAATAATTGTTTTTTTTAATGATATCTACATTACTAGTAAATTTTAATATATCTCTTACGGTTTGCCAGTTATACAAAAGCCATCTAGAATGAAGAGGTCTCCAGAGGCTATTCCCAGAAAATTCAAGATATGCATTTCGTTTGACGTAAATGTAACTTAAACATAAGATACTTGAGTCAATTTCGTTAGAGCCATTTTTTGAGAAAATCACAATTTTAAAAAATGTTCCAAAAATGTTAAAGGGCAGTTGGAGTGCGGGGTATTTTCTTGAAAATCTTCATGTCGCATCCTTGGTAGATACTCAACCCTAGTACAAAGTTTGGTATTTAACCGACTTTACGTTTTTGCTCACATACAGAGACACACATGGACCTTTACATAAAATGTTTCTTTTTTATTCAGGGGCTCTCAAAACATGTTTCTGGTGAAATTTCGATATCACTCTTTTGGGTGCAATACAATACTTTCTCTATTTACAATGTATATAGTAGTGTGGAGTAAGTAAAAGGTGAATAAAGTTCCTTGGCTACAAAGCGGTTGGGCCGTGGTTTTGCAAACCTGCTAGCTCACGCACAAGTACGCACGGCATAAGTGGGTGATTATTGAACCGTAACGAGAAGATTTGTGGGCAGTCCCACTCTTTCCCCAACCGGGAAGTCGATATTTTTGGCCGGGACCGTGGCCTATTGCAGCTCCTCATTTTCCTCGTGATGCTGAGTGGGTACTGATCCATACCCGGAACTTAAATCCGCAACCCCTAGATAGGTATTCATTTCACTTCACTAATTACATATTTTCGTTCACAACTATAATTCTATAATTCTTAAATTGTATCCCTACATTTTAACTGTTACACCTCATTTTCTCTCTTCACTAAGTTGCTGCATTTCTGGGGACCCATAGCAACCAACACCATGGTTACCTAGCTGGTTTTATTTACTTCTTTCCTTCACCAATCCTCAATTCTTCTTATTCTTTATTTCTAATTTTCGTCATCCAGGAAGAGCAGGAAATTACAGCAATCGCCCACTCAGAACAGTGAAATGATAGAGAGAGCTCATTGTAGTGACAATCAAAATTGTAAAAAGCCAAATTATTATCATCTGCATCATTAGGTTTATAATTTTCCCCCTTCTTATTAATTTGCCATGTTACACCACTGCTTTAAGCACTCCGAATTTGATGGTAAAAAATAACATTTTTTGTTTTAGATACTAATAAAACCTCTATTATTTCTAGTTTCAGAAAACACATACTTTTTGGGAAATTAAGAGAATTTTAATCAATTTAAATATAATTTAAATGCTAGTCCGTATTTCTTTAAAGCTGTTATGCAATGACCATTTTTTGAACATTTATATCTTTAAATTCAGTTTTCTCAAAACAGCATTTTTGGATACTTATGTACTTTTTCTCAGAGAGAATGAGAGCTTTTATATACAGCACATAGTTGAACTTTTTAAACCACAATCGTGATGTTATGGTATCTATTTATCATACTAAAAAAGCAATAACATTGCAAATTTTCCACATTTTTACTGTTTTGAATTTGAAAATATATTTCTTTTTTAATTAGTATTTAAATTGTATCTAGTTAAATAATTGAGGTTCAGAAGAGAGCTGATTATACTGAGGAGAAGCATGCAAAAGTGTGATTATGTATTGCAAGTGGTATCAGTGAAAATGGCACACGAATTCACATGTTTTAAGACTAAATTTTATTATTTTTCTGCTGAATGAAATATTTTTATAGATTGGACCACATCAACTATTAATGCTAACAACCACTTGAAGTAATTGTCATGATTTATAGAATAATTCATAAAACTTTCTGGAAAACAATTGAATACTTTAAAGGCAGTGGTAATTATTACTTAAGGTGTAATCAGACTAACTTGTACTCCTAACTCATTACAAAGAATACAAAATAACAAAATTAACTTATAACTACTATTGTTTATTTTTGAAAAGCTATAATTTTATTATCTTGGGATCTGAATGTTCTTTGACGTTCTTCGAATTCATCTCTCCTCGCATGCTTCCATCTGTTAAGAAAGAATGCCTTCGACATCAAACGTTCTTTGCTGGAGTAGCTCAGTAAAGGATCTAAGAGAAGTATTCTTAACATCTCACTAATTAGGACTTTAATTTTAGCATCTGCATAACTCGGAAAACGCTAATTAGCTCGAATAAGTGATAACCGCTCTTAAGGATCTTCTTAAACTTCAGAGAGGCTATGAAGTCGCGAGCAACAGGAAAGTTGCTTCCGAAAAGGAGTTGCTGAAACGTTTTAAAAATACTCTTCCTTGATTAAATGTTATTTCTTTTCTGTGATTTTGCATTAGTAACTTTCATAGAAGGTCATATTTAGGGGTATAGTGATAGGTGTTTATTCTTATTAAGTTAGTGCAATAACTATAAATATGTTAATACAGCAGATATTAAAATATTAGCCAGGCAAAAATTATGATATTATTTTTATTTTCTCTGCACATGCTTATAGGTGGAGAAGTTATTGATTCCAACCAAAAATGCGATACCGAGATTCTAACGGGTACCCTTAATCAATAAAATATCCTTTATAAATATATTCGTGTGTTTCCCTAATACGAAACTTCAGTTAAATAAAAAACTTTGTATCAAAGTTTAGTATTTTTTCAGGGAAATCCCGTCTTGAACTACCCTTTACATAGAATATTTTTCGGATTTTTTTCTCAAAATAAGCTATAATTATTGTTCTTACAATGCTATGTAATAAACATATGTACATTACAAATATCTTAAATGTATATCTTCAGTTTTATGGGAATAGTCTCTGAAGTTCTCTTCATTCTGGATAATTTATGCGTAAGATATCAGACAAAATATGCTACCGAAAAATCTGTAAGTCAAATACATTTATGTTGTAGAGTTAACCATTCTATAATATTCCGTGCTATTGGTTTCAATTTGAAAATACTTCTCAGTTGAGAAGTTTTGTTTCTCCTGGTCAAGTAAAGATAACGATAATTCAAATCCTTCATTAGTCACTATTACTTAAAAATTGAAGTACTGCCTGAAGTCGTATTTCCCTGTTCTCATTGCAGCTAAAAGAAAATGTGTAATAAATTAATTTCTGGAAATATATATCTGAGTTATTGTGAAGTGATAGGAAAATAAGCATTTATAAGAATAAATGGGTAAAGAAAGTCAATTGAATGTAACACAGAAGAATGTTTACACAACGTAACCTGCTAAAGATTATTACTGTCTACGGAATGGATAGTATACCCAAAATTGTGTGTTGAATTAACGAGATTTGTTTTGCCTGTTCTGCAAAAAACTATCCTTATAAGAGATTATTCTTCTACTTACATTATTTTAAGCGAGATAAACATTTACAACGTTGGTTTTACTACTTAGTTCCTTATAAGCAGAAGGTAAATAAGGGAATATACCAGGCTAAAGCGGCAGTCAAATCTTTTAAAACCTGGTTCGGTTCGCTTTGCGTTACCAGGAAACAGAGAGATGAAATGAATATGGTGACGCGTTTGAGATGATGTGTAGTTTAAAATAATTGAAACGAATAAAAAGGAATATCTCGGAAACTGTAAACTCTGGAACAAAAATGTAAATTATATAAACTGTATTTAACAAGATCTACATTTTTTCTGCATAAGTTTTGTGTATCTCTTACGGTTTACCAGTTATGCAAAATTAAACCAGAATATAGCTTCTGAAGAGTTTCTGGTCTTTAGCAGCTATTCCTAGAAAATTCAAGATAAGCGTAGTGATGTAAATAATTTTAATATGCAGCATTTTCATCAAAATTGCTAGCCATTTTTGAGAAAAACAACATTTTCAAAACTTTTTCCATGTAAAAGGTAGTTTGGGGTGGGGGTGTTTTCTTTAAAATCGTCGTGTTGCATTCTTGGAACATACCACAGTTAAATAGCAAGTTTGATATTTAAAGTCTGCTAGTGACGTTAACTGACCATATTCTAAAAAATAAAAAATCAATTAAAAAAAATGTTAGGAGTCAGGGTACCTCAAAACATATATTTCAGGTGAAATCTCGGTATTGAATTTTTGGTTAGAATACAATAAGTCCTCTATACACTGGTACGTGAAAAGAAAGTAAAAAGTTGTTAATTAAGCTTATTAACCATGGCAGTGAATCGGTTTGAATAGGCTTTCTACTGTATCTACTATTACTTAGAGTAAGCAGAGGAGATATATTTTATCCAAAAATGTAGTAAGATAATTACCGGAAGCAATTTTTGATGTAGCTGAATCCAAATTAAACATTGTGACTAAGCTCTGCGGCCGTAATCGCCGAACGTGTGTGAATGATTCCTACATTACTTATAGCTGATTATTTCACTTGCGTTAGTGGGCAATTCTTTTGACAGTAGCTGACTGTTATACTTTTACGGGGAGGTTCATTGATGTCGAGCCCGCATTGTTACTCCTCAGCGAGTTTGTGATAGTTTGCAGACTATAACTGTAAATTTCGCAAGTGCAAACTATGTGTTTGCCTCTGTAAATTTCCAGTAATTAAGAACTATAAAAAGGGAAACAAAAATTTGCCGAGATTTCAATTTTCCCTGGGAATTTTTCGCGTGTACAACGGGAAATTCGTAGCGACCAGTAATCGCCACCGCAACATATTTCGAAAAGAAGCTATACGCCGTAACTGTTACAAAACCATTGAAGAAAGTTATAGTGAGAAGATTTTC
This sequence comes from Hymenopus coronatus, assembly GCA_030762935.1. Taxonomy (NCBI): domain Eukaryota; kingdom Metazoa; phylum Arthropoda; class Insecta; order Mantodea; family Hymenopodidae; genus Hymenopus; species Hymenopus coronatus. Next base: position 83,982,964 of record CM060888.1, on the reverse strand, counting down.
ACATCATTAGTATCGCCTGCGGTGTCATGTGTAGTAAAAACAGGCTTTAAACATTATATAAAGATATTATAGATTATATAAAAGATTCTGATTGTAATCAGTTATGAAAGAAATAAATTGCGTTTGCTGGAGAAAAAGTAGTGTTTTAGTTACAATATTTAGAAAATATCCATGTGTGTGTTTATTTCAGTATGTCTCTTGTCACGCTAGGTCCTAATCATGGTAAAAAAAAAACACACAAATAATATACACATTCTGGAAGGCACAACAATAAAAGAATGCCCAAAGGATTGGCTTACACAGGTATAAAGGAACGTAATAGGGAACTTTGTTAAAATTAAGTCAAATCCAAATTCAACAGATTCACTTAATAAAAAACACAGAATTTACAATTTAATATAGAGAAGATTAATTTCTCAATACTAAAAACCTAAGACAGCTCTAATTTGAATAATATATGTTTGCACAGAATTTCAAGAATGAATTACTTGCTATTACCTGTTTCTGGCTGATTAAGAAATTTAACGTTAGTCTGGTTTCGAGTGAGGTAACAAATTTAACCAATTTAAATGCATGATGCATAAAGAAAGAGAAAAATTGAAATTTTGACAACCCTAAATATGCTCGCCCCTGACTTATGTGAAACGAACAAGGCCTGTGCTGTTATCCTCAAAGTTGACCCTTTCCTCCCTCCTGGAAGACTGAAGTGAATGCCCTCACGTACGGTAGATCTCTTCGCCAGTTGTTTCTAGGCATGCGTAGTTGTGTAGCTGGCTCCGCCGAATCTCAAGGATAAAGTTTCTTTGGAGCTTGTCCATGGAGATCGCACTATCACTAGCGCTTCGGCTGGGATTATGCGGTACTGACCCTAAGTCGTCGTAACGTATTGGTGTGCAGTCGTAACGGCGCGTTACAGTTTGAATATCATAACTCATAAACAAAATTCTCTGAAACAACAAACTTGGTATTTAAGTTCAGAATTTTATAAGGATTGACACGAAGATTTTCAAGCAAATCCCCGGAACTAACCTTTGTCGCCCTCTATGGTGCAGTAGTTACCATGCTTGCTTCTCATATCCAAGGTTGCGGGTTTAAACGTGGCGGAAGGTAATGTATTTTTTTTTTCCGACTTAGAAATCCTTAAAATGGTTTCCTTTGGAACTAAAAAAAGCTATTGGTCCCCATAATGGTTATATGTACGTAAAAAAACACCATAACTTGAAAAAAAAAAAATACATGGACTAAATTCTGTCACTTTCAAGTCCGCAAGTCATGATTTTATCCTATCATGCCATCTATGGGCAATGAGAATTCGAATAGAAGGTAAAGCATCTAAATATGTTTAATACTATACAGTATTTTAATCGATAGCGTTAGAGCCTTTTTTGAGAACATTTGTTCCATGTGAAGGGTAGTTTGGGGTGGCAGGATCTTTCTTAAAATCTCAGTGCCACATCCTCGAAAATGCTAAACTTAAAGTTTGCTTATTTTACCACTTTTTGATTGTAGTCATCGTTTTCACAGACACACTCACTCTGACATTTTTTCTAAAGAAAATACACACAACGGATTCTGAAAACGTGTATTTCCGGTGAAATCTCGGTATCAAAATCTTGGATGGAAAACAATACATTTTCTACCTATATGCTAAGTACAAGAAGTGTGCAAAGGACAGCTGTGGAGCTCTGACTTGTCTGGTTGACGAGTCTGTTTGCATCAAGAGAGTAGAACATGTGAATTTCAGTGCATTCCCGTTGCTAACATTCTTGTCATTTGCGGAATGCAGTAGTGTCATAGCATTGCTTGGATTTGTCCCGCAAAGTTATTATACGTGCCAATATATCCGTCACATTCCTCTTCACTTAAATGATGTGCAGTATACTCATCAGTCAGAATGTAACCCGAAACAAGTGTGAAGAACAGCAGCGCTTAAACAATTGCACTATACAAGTACACCTCATCTATCACTCTAAATTCATATAAACACAAGATTTTTGGTTATTTTTTTAAGTAGAAAAGGATTAAGCTGTAACCTCTTTATTAGTTTTCGAGCTTCATATTTATTCGTCTACTGCGAATATTAATAGGAACGTGTTACATTGCACAAACATTTCACCAGAAATATACTCACTCGTATGCTTAGAGTAACCTATATTTTAAAAAATATGATGTGTTCCATTCACATGACTTTCTGTACCTCTCTGAAAAAATTTGTTGTTATGCTTCTATTTACTTCATGCTAATCGAGAAAAATAGTCTTATTACTTGCTTGCTTGTAAGTAGAAGGGAAATACGGGAGTACTATAGGTTAAAGTGACGGTCAAAGCTGGTTGCTATGGGACAACTTCCTTTTTTTGTATGGACAGGAGTTGACAAATTCCCGTATGAGAAATGTAGGTGTTTTACTTTCTCTATATGTACTATGTACATAGTGTATAGAGAAGGTGTTGCACTCCCCCCCAAAATTCGATACCGAGATTTCATCGGAAATATATTAGGGTCACCTGTATCCAAAAAAAGCATTTTCAATAAAAGGTCCGTGTGTGTGTGTGTGTGTGTGTGTGTGTGTGTGTGTGTGTGTCTGTGTCTGTGAACACGATAACTCAAAAATGAAAAGTTGGTATATAAGTTTAGTATCTTCCAGGGATACGACAAAAAGATTTTGAGAAAAACTGCTCCTTACATGGAACATTTTTCGAAAATTTTGATTAATTAAAAATTCATATACCTGTTAAAGATATTTACCTGACAAATAAAATGTATATTATGAACTTTCTGGGAATAGCCTCTGAAGACTACTTTATTCTGGAGGAATTTTACGGAATTTCGCATAACTGCTAAACCGTAACAGATGGACAAAAACTTACAACACAAAAATTTAGAGCACCTTAAGACATACAATTTATGTTATATACATTTTTTTCGTGGAATTGATCGATTTTTAGATACTCATTGTTTTTGGTTTCAGCTTTAAAAAACACTTTTCTCATACAGGACTTTGTCAACTCCTGTCCATACAAACAAAGGAACTTCAGTCACATAGCAACCAACTTTTGACTATCACTTAACCAATAGTACTCCATTATTTCGCTTCTACTTACAAGGAAGCAAGTAATAAGACTATTCTGCTACCTAGCAGGAAGTCAATAGAAACAGAAGCTTTTTAACAATCTGCTAAAACGCTTGTAGAGATATAGAGAAAAGTCATGTAAATGGAACATATCAGAATTTTTAAAGCTGAAATCAATAACAAGGAATATCTCAAAAACGATCCACTCCACGAAAAAATGTGTATAACATACATTGTGTGTTTTAACAAACAGTACATTTTCTGTTAAGTAAGTTTTTTGTCTATCTCTTACGGTTTGCAAGCTATGCAAAATTCCGTAAAATTAATCCAGAATAAAGCAGTCTTCAGAGGCTATTCCCAGAAAATTCAAGATATACACTTTATTTGTCAGATAAATATCTTTTATATATGATATCTATACAAAATGTTAAAGCCATTTTTGAGAAAATCAAAATTTTCGAAAATTTTTGCATGTAAATGGTAGTTGGGGGGTGGGGGGTTTACTTGAAAATCTTCGTGTTGCATCCTTGGAAGATACCAAACTTTAATAAGACAAACCCACACACGGACCTTTTTCTAAAACTGTGTTTTTTTATTTGGGGGGGAGCCAGTTTGGGAACGCCATAGTTCTCCCCCGTCCCTTTAACTTTGTTTTTAGCAGCCACTTTGGGTGTCAGACATAAGATAAAACTTTGCAATACATAAAAAAAAAAAAAAAAAAAATACAGCTATAGCAATGACGCACGCTTTTGGTCTTTTAGCTCAAGGTCTGACCTTTTGTATCCTCAACCCTCTATTTCTCACCTAGACGGTTCGGGTTCGATCCCAAGCGAACGCATGTTAGATTTGTGTTGTACAAAGCGGCGCAGGGGCGGGTTTTCTCTGGTTTCCCCCGCCATCACATTCCACTGGTGCTCCATCATTTCATGTATCACCAGTGTCGTTGCCTGCGATGCCATGGTAATAAAAGCGGATGTTGAAACACTATCAAAGAACCCTTTATTGCACAAGTCATTTGCAACAAATTCTCTATGGATATGGTTTCAACTATGGCACTGCTGTATACGTAGTCTTGCTATAATGTTTTAACATGTACATCTGATTCATATGTATATCCAAATTTGCGACAAATTACACATTTTATTTTAACTGCTTACAGCTTCGATATGCGATTCCTCTTGTATTTAATTATCCAGGTATGTAATATAGTCGCAATATTAATTCATATTGTGCCCTTAAGCTGCACAGAGGTAGATAGACAAACAAGTTGATACTAATGAATACTGAGAAACATAGCCACAAGGAATACATACACCGTCCTTTAAGTTCGCTTTCACTTCCCACACAAATCAAGTTGTGAATTTGCAGATTGCCAATATGCCAGCAGTGTGTAGGATGTGACAGACAATATGTTTCCAATTACCGACTTTCCACGTTTCTCTCGAGCAGAAACAGATTGTGTAATAACGTTAAATTATCATGTTCCTGTCACATTTCCTGAAGTTTCTGTAGTCTGGAGACCGGGTTTGCTAACGAGCTTCCTAGGTTAGATTTCCCTTAATTAATATCGCAGCAGCTTCATTCAGAGATGGTGCTAGCTGGCGATAATAGCTATAAAGATACACCGCGCTGTAGATTTGTTAAAGGCTTAAGGCGTCATCACACGTGCTGCACAAAATGTGTGCTAAGCTTCTTCCCTTACCGCAGTTTACTTTCTGTACTCCTTGCTTACTTAGAGAATGTCCGGGCCTCAAACAGATGTAGTGTCACTAGGCCAGTTAGACAGTAGCATCGTATACTTTAACTCTAGACTAGCTTGTATCCATAGTTATTTGTCAACAGCTTGTTTAGTTTTCGAATGACAGCATTTTAAACAAAACAACGTTACAGTTTTCACTAAAATTGAGGATTGGAAAAACGAGCAGTGAATAAATACTTCCATTTGAAAGGCTTAACGCCTAAAGAAATCAAGGAGGAAATGGACAGTATATTAAAAGACCCTGTCCCTTCATATTCAATGATTAAAAGGTGTGTTGCAGAATTTAAAATAGGACCTACGAGCACTAGTGATGAGCGTCGCTCTGGACACCCTGTAGAAGTGACAACTCCAGAGATCATTGAAAAAATTCATCGTTTAGTACTGGAAGACCGCAGATTAAAGTTGTTTGAGATAGCAGAGGCTGTAAACATATCAAAAGAACGCGCAGGTAATATTTTAAGTAATGTTTTGGGCTTTCACAAGGTCTGTGCAAGATGGATGCCGCGTTTGTTGACACCTGATTAAAAGTTGCAAAGAAAAACTGTTTCTATTGGGAATGTGGAGCTCTACAGTAAAAATCCCAGTGAATTTTTCAGACGGCTTATTACCATGGATGAAATTTGGATACATCACTACACTCCAGAGAGTAAATCACAGTCAAAACAGTGGATTACGTCAGGTAAACTAACTCCAAAATAGGCAAAGTCAATTTTGTCAGCTAACAACGTTATAGTGAGTGTTTCCTGGGATGCACAGAGAATTATTTTTATTGATTAGTTGGAAAAGGGTAAAAGTATCCTTGGTGACTACTAGTAAGCTTATTGCAACGTTTGAGTAATGAGGTGAAAAGAAAAATATCTCATTTGGCAAAAAAAAAAAAAAAAAAATCTGGTTTTACCATGACAACGCTCCGGCCTATCGTTCAGTCGTTGCAATAGGAAAAATCTGATGTGTACCATTCACATGACTTTCCCCATATCCCTGCAACAAATAATTCTTAAAAAGCTGATACTTCTATTCACTTTATGCTAATCAGACAAAATTAGCAGAAATAGTCTTATTACTCGCTTCCTTGTAAGTAGAGGCGAAATAAGGGACAACCGTAGGTTAAAATGATAGTCAAAAGCTGGTTGCTATGTCAATGAAGTTCCTTTGTTTATATGGATAGGAGTTGACAAGTTCCTGTATGAGAAAAGTATACGTTTTTCATAGCAGAAACCAAAAATAAGGAATGTCACAAAAACGACGAACTCCACGAAAAAAAGTATATAACATAAATTGTGTGTTTTGAAGTGCTCTACATTTTTTGTGTAGTAAGTTTTTGTCCATCTGTTACGGTTTAGCAGTCATTAAAAATTTAGTAAAATTCATCCAGAATAAACTACTCTTCAGAGGCTATTCCCAGAAAATCCAAGATATACATTTCATTTGTGAGGTAAATATGTTTAATATCCGAAATTTTAATCAAAATCGTTAGAGCCGTTTTTGAGAAAATCAAAATTTTAGAAAAAAGTTCCATGTAAAGGGTAGTTGGGGGTGGGGGATTTTTCTCAAAATCTTTGTGTCGCGTCACTGGAAGATACTAAACTTAAATACCAACTTTGGTATTTTACCGACTTTTCGTTTTTGAGTTATCGTGTTCACGGACACACACACACACGGACCTTTTTGTGAAAATACTTTTTTTGGATATTGAGGACCCTAAAACATATATTTCCGGTGAAATCTCGGTATCGAATTTTTGGTGGAGTGCAATACTTTCTCTATACACTATGTACATAGAGGGTATGGAGAAAGTAAAAGTGTGCGAATTAAAGTTGGAATTGCTTGAACATCCACCCTATTCGCCAGATCCAGCACCCAGTGACTACCACCTGTTCCCAAACCTCAAAAAAGTTCTTGGGTGACGAAGATTTCATAGCATCGAGGAGGTTATTGATGCGATAAACAGCTATTTAGAGGACCTTGATAAATCGCACTACAGAGAATGGTTTAATTAAATTAGAACACCGATATGAAAAATTTTTTAACCTTTGTGGTGATTATGTTGAGAAATAAAGCAATAAATAAATAAATAAATAAGTAAATAAATAAATAAATACTGTTTTCATTAAGAGGCCCGGAACTTATCAGCCTACCTTTGTACTGTCTGCCCTTTGTCATTTGATAGGCTGATGGTGAGTCTAGGTGCTGTTGCTGTGTACCTGCTCATGTTAGAAATGAATTTGGATGGTTGTAGAGTTCATGTGTGGGTTTGAGATTGAGGGTGTTAAAGAGGTAGTGCTACAGTGTACGCTCCTCATCGGTTGTCTTTCCAGTATCAGTATCCTTGCCGCTGCTCCATTGAACTCCGATTTCGTAAAATAGGTTTAAATGTTGATAACCACGCCCACAACACGTTCAGTTGTTTATCTGTTGGCTGAATTAATGTCTTCATCATTGGGGACGTCCACAAGCTATGCGGGGAACCCGGTACCGGCTATAGCGGCGGTATGAGCGTAGTTCCCCAGAGATCCAGAAAGGGCAATGTGAGCCCGGCGCCTAATCACTCTGTATTATATAGTGGGTTCCTTATTATTGCCCGGTCGCGGATCGCGTGTATACATGCGCTATATTATATTACACTGGGGTGCTTTCCATTCCAAAACTTGCTAATTACTTGTTCATGAGCACACGACGAAACTTTAACACCGATGAAAACAGGTTGGGTGATGCTTTACCACAGGTACCCTTTCTTTACTGTGCATTGATTGTAGTGGCAAGTCGAAAAAACTATATGAATGCGCCGCAACAGTCGATTGCCTCATTAATCACACTTGGAAAAGTTTCCAATATAAGAAGCGTTTCTTTGGGTAACTTGTTCATCCAGAGACAAAATGTGAATGCGTAAATAATTTATGATAGTGTCCACGCGATTATATACCGTGCCGTCCTGTACACCTATCACGTGTGTGTGTGTATAAACAGCTTGCTTTCTACCTTTTTTAACTGCCTGTTGAACTTGTGCGGTCAGCTTACTTTACGCAGTCGCACTCATTGTCGTAGGTATCGTAAATTTAATATGTTACCGAATAGGCTCTTTACATAAAAAAAAACTCAGCTATGACGCACACGTGTGTCACCTGCGTGTGCTTTGCACATGCAATAATAACTAATTCTAGAAATGTCTTGCCACGTGATCGATAGGCATATAAACCTGATGTGTTCCAGTTACATGTCTTTCTTAACCTGTTCTGCAAATAAACTAAGATTCTTCTTCTCTCTACTTAATGCAAATCCAGATAAACTTTACGATAAATTGGGAAATAAGGGAAAACACTAGGCTGAAACAGTAGTCATATTTTTTTTAAGGCTGTCGCTATGAGATTGCTTTGAAATTCGGTGCGCTTCGCTTGGCCAAAAATGAAACAAAACAAACAGGAATGACAAATTCCCGGTTGAGAAAGTTTATGTACTTTAAAATTGAACTCGATAACAAATGATGTGTCGTAAGTTTATAGCAAAAAAGTTTGTATTCTATCAGATATACATTTTTTGTATAGTAAGGTTTGGTTTGTCTCTTACGAACTACCTGTTATGAGAAAGTCAACCAGAATGAAGTGTTCCTAGGCTATTCCCAGGAAATTTAAGATCTTAATTTTATTTCTTGTGTAAGTATCTTTAGCATGCGCATTTTTAATAAAAATCATTAGTAACATTTTTGATTAATAAACATTTTCGAAAATCTGTCCCTTTTTTTGGAAAATCTTCGTGTCGTATCTTTAAAAGATTCTGATCTTAACTATCAAGTTTAGTATTTGACCGAATTTCGTCTGTACACACATACACACGAGCGTGCATTGTTTTAGCTTCAGGGACCCTCAAAACATATATGACCTGTAAATATAAATCTTGGAATCAAAATAGTTTGTTGTTATTCGTCACGTACACAGCTAAGCTGATATGGAGTTAGTAAGGAAGAGATGACAATGCGCACAAATTCGGAACAAACTCTGAAACACACTGTGCCTGAAATTATCTTCTTTCTCTCTCTCTCTCTCTCTCTCTCTCTCTCTTTCTTTCTCTCTCTCTCTCTCTCTTATCGGTGTCCTAAGTTTCGCTATCACCTCATAAGCGATAATAACATGTACTTTAAGATTACTAGGACCTGTTCCACATAACTTTTCCCAGTATATCTTAACGGTCACGAAAATGTATTCTTGTTGCTTGTAAGTTGCCCCGCTGATATAATCTGCCGCTCAAAATTCCTTGAATGCGAGATACAAACCTTATCCAGGCCAGGCGATTAAAGCGATACAAACTGTCCATCATGTTTGTCATTTTGTCATCGGAAGGGCAGGATGACAAAAGGAAAGATCCTCGCCTATTTCACCACAGCAGCCAATGAGAGGTGGCTAGATACGTGACTTTTAAGATACGGGGCAAAATGTCGTGGAACAGACTTTAATGTAACAGACTGTAATTAGTTGTTTTCAATAAGTGTCCATCTGCACTGCATATTCGGATGAAATTTCCATTCACATTACTTTTTCCTGTTTTTCATGCTACCTGTTTTTACATTGTTCTGAAGTTCGTCCATGGTGTGGGATTACTCCTTTAAAAAGTACATTTACGATTTTGTGTTTCTATCGTATACACAACTCTCTTTTTAACCGTGAATTTTAGGTAGGAATTGCAATACACTAATAAGAATAATCTAATGTAATTCACAAACAAAACAAATGTCTTGAATAACCATTCACTTTTTAAAAGCGCACTGAACAAAGATAAGTTTTTTCTTAGAACAAAAATATTCAATGAACAACTTCAGTCTTCACACTATAAAAAGAAGGCAGTAACGTACATAGACGATCACCCCAGCGCGTCGAATTAATTGTTGGTGGTAGCAAGTTAGCTGATACATGGTGAGGTCTCTACAATGCAAACGAAAACTATCATGTATGCGATCCATGTTTCGTACTTTTAAAGTGATAGAGTGGATGCCCATCATTGCTCGTGATAGTTTTGTCAAGTATCTTGGATACCGTTTCGTATATTTCCCATCAGACATGCATTTTGTTGAGTAAGACACATAGACGGCTTTGAATCAGTATGGATCAAGGTAGACAACTGGCATTTAGCTGAGATAATATCTTCAATTTGATTTGATCTGCTGCAACTTTTTCGATCACACAAATCAAAATGTGTGCATTTGGCAAGCATCTTCATTGTCATTCAACAGGACACATCTCTAATAACATAATACTTGAGACAAAAATTGAAATATTTAATGGATTTCACTGTCAACACAAGAGCACATATAGTATGACGACCCGTTTCTGATTGTCAGAGAACAAACCTGTTTTATTTCCTCCCACGCATGTGAATGTAATACAGTAATTTGGGTGGCCATATGTATGAGTTTATCCTATTGAATCTTGTTCATGCATGTGAGGTGGAATCCCTGTAAATATTATCGGTAATACTGTTTCCTAACTGATTGGGATTCACATTGCCAATTTGATGTTGAAGTGATATTCATCTTCTCCTTGCCAAAATAAAATCGGATGAGGAAATCCTTTTTGAAGGATGAATTTCTGAGACTCGTTGAAGATCTACAATAATATCACGTGAGTTAAATTCTTCGCCAATGATTAGTTATCGTCTCCAGTTCATTGATTATTGTTGATACATTGTAATGTCTTTCGCCTACAGGTGTTTTGCCAGCCTAATAATAACCTTGTAATTTTCAACAATCCATTAATTCTTTGTGTTGATCAAATAAACTTTGTAATGCAGCGACAATCTCTCGTTTAGTTCCCGCATTAAATCGTTGATTGTTTATCAGTGTTTGCCATGAGATAAATTTTCAGGCAGATAATAGCGATCCACCACGATTTTGCCTTTCCTTTTGAATGTTGGCGTATAATTATCGTACATGATATTTATTTCACCGAATGATGTCATTTTGAAAAAAAATTGCACTCAGGTGTCTTTGCCAATGTATGAAGTGTAGATTGGCCAATCGATTTTCTTTTGGGTGGTATATTTGATTTGACAGTGAATGAAATGCTTTCTGATGGAAATTACAAATTCACAATCACTATTGCTTATTATTTCAGATATCAATTGCTGCTAAATTATATGAAATATATTAGTACAATAAATGCATTTGTTATTCTATAAATACCGGGTTCTCAAGGGTTTTTTACAAAGTGTTTATCTATCGCTAACCACTGCATACCGTACTTAGATAATGTATATAATTTTAGAAACTACATAGAATGCAATTAGAAAATTAGGTTAAGTTAAAGGAAGTTATGGAAACATCTTTGTTTGCTAAAAATTGACTATATTCAAACGGTAGTATAGTTACAAGTAACAGTAAGTCGTAAAAGAAAAGTGGGTAATATTAAACAATGACTTTAGAGTAGGCAAATGTAAATCTATAATCAAATCACTGATGTGTTCCCATTGGTTGTGGAGTTGAACGTAACAAATTGGCGTAATTTTACTAAATAAATTATCTTCTAACAGCATGTGTATTGTAAGACAATAGCTAGAATAAACGCATTTGGTGAAACAACTCACACTCCACCTGCTATGAAATGGGTGTATAATGCAATCGAATATATACACTCTTTTGTTGAAATGACAACTTATTGTAAAAAAAAAACAAAAAAAAAACCAACTCGGAATCACTCGTGGGCGTGAGTACAATTTACCAATATTTCATCGTAATCAGATGAATGGTACGAATAGGAAAACATAACTGACAAATAAAAAACATTCTTTTTTACTTTCTGTACTATATATTGTAGGGTAAGTATTTTCCTTCAATAAAAAATGCACATTCGAGATCCCCCTGGATCTAAAATATGTCCGTGGTGTATATGTGTGTATGAGTCCGTGTGTGTACATATGATCCTTGTTTCTATGAACAGCATAATTCAAAAACGAAAAATCCGTTAAAATTAGCTTAATGTTTAAGTTCTGCATCTCCCAAGGATGCGACACGAATATTTTCAAGAACCTCCAACCCCCAACCACTCTTCATGGAAAAGTTTTTAAAAATGGTTCATTAAATAGGTTCTAACAATTTTTTTTAAAATATCATACTTTAAAGATATTTATATTAGTTGAAATTCCTGTAACTGCTAAGTGTAGCATAGGGTATCGTTACGATGTTTACTAGTTTAGATTTGAATTTCCAGTTCGTGAGTTTGCCTCTATGAGCCATGGTAACGAGGTTTCAACTTGTGGTACTTTAGGAAGAAATCCCGATTCGCGGACGCGAAATGGCAGATTGTTTTTAAGAAACCTTTTTTTTTTTTCAAGGTATGAGGGACCGGTGGCTTTACTTCTCTCCTGAGGAAAGCCCTGCTAAGGATTTTTGCATCTGAAAAATACATCACCCTCCACCAGGTTTGAACCTCTTGGGCTTTAGAGGCTAGTTTTTTTTTTTTTTTTTGTAGTGTTTAATGCCCGCTTTAACTATTTGACCCTGATGATACATGAATTGTGATGGAGCACCGGTGGAATGCGATGGCGGGGGAAACCTGATTACCCAGAGGAAACCCTCTCCAGGGCCGCTTTGTCCACCACAAATCTCACAGGCGGTCGCTTTGGATCGAACCCCGGCCGTCTAGGTGAGAGACGAGTGGTCTAACCACTCGGCCACAGCGCGGCCTTTAGAGGCCAGCATGGTAACCACTTCACCACGGAGGACGACCTCAAGATATTTATATGACAAATAAGATATATCTCCTGAACTTCTTGGGAGCAACATCTGAGGTCCTCTTCATCCTGAATGACTTTTGCATAATCGTTAAACGGTAAGACATTATGAGTCCTACGGCACAAAAAATGTAGATCTATTTGAAATGCGGAATTTGTCTTTTTTCAGTTAAGCATTTCCAAAAATATTAGTTATTGGTTTGACGATTTGCAGTACTTTTCAATATAGGATTCCTTTAGATTATTGCATTTCCATATTTCTATATATATGTACTACATTAATTCACAAGGAAGTAATAAAAAGACCATTTATACTAATGTTTATCTCAGTTGGAATGAAGTAGAGAGAAGAACAAGTTTTGTAACAATAGTGTGTTCTAAAATAGAGAAAGTCATCTGAATGAAATACATTAGATTTACACATAGAAACACACAGAAATAAAATTCTGGTAAATGAGGAGTATTTTACAATATATTCATAGAAGCTTAAATATATTTGATTTTATTGTCATATTTGAGACAAGTATATTCCAATTAAGAATTTTTAGCTATTTTTGATAAAGAAAGCAGACCTTTTTTCTATGAACTGGGTAGTGTAGGGAGGGTAGTTTGTTAAAGGGAAGTTTGTGAATATCCACATGTTCTATCTTGAAAATTCCTGAACATAAATTGAACTTAGCTATTATTCCGACGCTATTGTTGACACATACATACACATTTATAAATTCATACACGTGTGCAAGTTCCACCCAAAAATGAGTTTTAGGGGATTCAGAACCCTCACTTCTAATAAAATCTCAATAAGGAATACCTCCTTTTCTAGCCATAGATAAGCAACGTAGAAGTTAAGATAAAAAATGTTGATGGGTTACATTTACATGAATTTTTCTACACATTCTTCAACAAACTAGGTATTTCTAGGAACGCTTCATATTTCATCTACTTTATATTAATCCAGCTAAACATTGTAGAAACATTATTACTGATTTCTCACTGGAAGTAGGAATGCAGTAGGCTTACGTGATAGATTTATTAAGAGCTGATCCCATATGATGGAATTGAAATTCCGTTTTCTTTACATGGAGAAAAACAAAGTGACTTCACATTTGAGAAAATTATGCTATTGGAAATTACAGTTAATAGGAGGAATATTTAGGTTAACTAAAAATATTATTTGGTATGAATGGAATGTTGTAAAGATATATAATTGTTCTTATAATTAGATTTTCTTTCTCTCTTACGGTTTACTAGTTGTGCACCAGTGATTTAGAAGAAGAGGATCAGAGGCTGTTTCGAAAATTCAATATAGTATTCAATTTGATCGTTAGAACTATTCTTGGCAAATTCAAACGTTTGGAAAAAGTTCCGAAGTAAAAGAGTAGTTTGGATTGGATGGATTTTCTTCAAAAGTTCTCCATCGCATCCATGGAAGTAACTTAAATACTAAGTTTGGTATTTATGTAAACTTTAGCAGAAAGGGTCTTATTACTTGCTTCCTTGTAAGTAGAAGCGAAATAAGTGAATACATTAGGCTAAAGCGATAGTCAAAACTTTTTAAAACTATCCTATGGGATTGAAATTAAAATCGGTATTATTTCCATAGCCATCAGTAAAACAAAGGAGATATGAAACGAAGGAGGTCTTCCTATGTGATAAAGGTATTTTAAAATAACCAGCAGCAAGGAATATCTCTGAAATTGTTAAATCTACAAAAATGTATATGTCGTTTATTTTTTGTGAATTTATTTACTTTTTGTCTAGCATACAAAATTTGTCGTATGTAATAAAAGGATTTTAAAATGGCCAGCAGCGGGGAATATCTCGGAAATGGTTAACTTTACAAAAATGTAAATAATATTTATTTTTTGTGAAGTCACTTTTTGTCTATCTTACAGTTTAGCAATTATGCAAAATTCATTCATAATGAAGAGGACTTCAGAAGTTATTCTCAAAAAAATCAGGGTATTCAGTTTATTTGTAATGTAATTAGCTTTAATATACGGCATTTTAAACAACATTTTAAGACGATTTTTAAAAAATTGACATTTTCGAAGATTTCTCCAAGTAAGAGTGGTTTGGAGTGATGGGATTTTCTTGAAAAATCTTCATGTTGCCTGCTTGTACAATGATGAATTTAAATATAAAGGTTAGTATTTAACCGATTTTTCGTTTTTGGCTTATCATGTTCACAGACATTTGGATCCACGGACACCGCGCACGCACACACATACACACACATGTGGACGATTTTCTAAAATTGATTTTCTTGTTCTCAGGCGACCTCAAATTATAGTTATTCGGGGAAATCTCAACGTAGACATTTTGTGTGGAATACAATACCATCTCTACCTACTATTTACATAGTAAGCGTATAGACCGCTCAATGGGCCTCAAAATATACATTTGCAATGAAATCTTCACATAGAATTTTTGGGCGGAATACAATACTCCCTCGGCTGAATATACGCAGTAGAGAAAGTAAAAAATAGAAAGAGAATTACGATCATAAATTAAAAAGTTGCTAGCCACTCCACGTATAATCTCACCACGTGTGAAGAAGTATTTAGGTACGTAGCTGTGCGTATGGGTAACACGTATGTTCACTTAGACGCCTGAATGTTGAATTAAGCGGCAGAAGGGGAATTGGCTAAGGGCTTCCTTTAGATAACCCGACTGCAGTGTTGTCTATATTACCTAATGATAAGAGCATGCCCAACTATTCTGTATCTCACTTGCTAGCGACTGCAGTACTTGCCCCTTTCGGAACAGCATCCTTAGGGCTGTTCGGTCTTCTAATTTCTGCTGTATTGTTGTAAATATCGTCAGCATTCGTAGGAAACAGAAAATCTATGATTATCTGAAGGGAAGATTCAGTTGAGTTCAGTCACCTCTGTTGCATCTGTTACCGTTTCTAACGTTCTCAAATCTCCAAATACAGGGCAGTATTTTGGGGACAAAATGCCTTTTACTTGCGTACATAGCGCAAAAGAGGAAATATAATATACTAATATTTAACTAAATTCACGTCTTGAGGTCCCCTGAATCCAAAAACTTAAAAAAGGTCCAAGTCTAGAAAAAGGTTGTAGTGTCTGTGAACAGCATACTAAAAAGGAAAACCTGAGTTGGTATATAAGTTTAGCATCTTGCTTGGATGCGACATGAAGATTTTCAAGAAACTCCCCTAAACTACATTTTGCATGGAAATAATATCGAAAATTTTGTTTTTTTCAAAATTAGCTCGAATGGTTTTTATTAAAATGCCATATATTTAACATATTTGCATTTTCTGGGAATAGCCTCTAAACACTTGTTCATACTGAATGACTTTACATAACAGGCAAACCGTAGAGGTAGATCTCATTAAAACACCCAATTTATGTTAGATGCAGTTTTGTTCTATGCTAATCATTTCAGAGATGTTTCTTGTTATAGGTTTAATTTTCAATTAAAGATTATGAACGGAAAATGGACAAAACACATTGACATTACGAAACACAAGGCAAGGGTGAAAGCGGCGGAAACTCTCCGGATACGCTGCAGAATTCCGAATATCTCCATAACCTTAATGGAAACTGTATACGGAGCGACAGTTAGATCCACGATGACATACGGAGGAGAAATATGGGGGTGGGAACAAACAGGGAATCTGGATCAACTGAAAACCCAATTTTTGAAAGGAATTCTGGGTGTAGGGAGGGGTACGGCAATCTGCGGAATAATGAGGGAATTCGGGGTACATAGTGAAACGATAGAGTGCAAAATCAGAGCAGTTAAATATTGGATGAGAATCGTTCACGGAAACCAATCTCTAATTAGGGCAGTCTGCTACCGTGAACAGTTGCGAATGGAAGGTAATTCGACGTGGGCATCACAATTAAAGAAAGGGTTGGAAACCATTGGGATGGGACACATTTGGATGGCGGGGCAGGAAAACAGGCGAAGTAATTGGAGAAAAATTAAGAAACGTCTCTGTGATATTGACAGACAGCAAATAATTGCGCAATGCACAGAGAAGGTGTCATTAGAAGTACAGTCTGGGCTGAAATCGGAGTGGGGTATGGAGCAATACATTAAAACAGGTACCAAACTCATTAGAGAGGGGCTCGCGTGGATTAGACTAGGAGCATGGAGGAGCACGAAAATTTCCGACGAGAATGGTACGAGAATCTGTCCCATTTGCGAGGAGGAAGAGTCGTGGACTCACATCTTGGCAAGATGTAGGGGTACGGAGGAATGACGGGAAAATTATTTGCCGCGATTTTTTACCACTGCGAATGTAGGGCTAGAAGCATGTTGGACGCTACTGGCAGGCACGGAAAACATGGACGGGCTAGGTAAATTTATACTTAAGGCAAGACAGCTGAGATCTGAGGAGGCTGCCGATAGAGAAGGGGGGGGAGGAATAAGATCAACTAAACAAAAGTGACTACAATGTTCTACATACATATATATTATGTCATACTTAGGTCACTGTTGTGCTAGGGTTGTATATTATGTGTATATATGTCTTGTAAATGTAATTATCTATTATAAGAGGATGCATTTATGAAGGTATACTCTGTGCTGTAAATTTAAATTGCTATATTTGAATATCTTTGTATCTTTATTTTCAGATTCACTCTTAATTCTTTATTGTTATTTAATATTGCTTTTGACTGTGTATTTCCTTTGTCTTTTTATTTTCGTGTTTACTCTTTTAATTCTTTGTTGTGGTTGTTGTTTTAATATAGCTTGTAATGTGTATTACAAAAGCACGTACGGTCTGCGGACCCGTGCGACTGTTGAAATTCTATGTATGATGTTGCTATGTTAATAAATACGCTTATTCATTCATTCATTCATTCATTCATAACAAGTACACTTAATTTCTAATCAAAAGCTTTAACTCAATAATTTTATACATATTTTTTACGTTGATAGAAAAGAGAACGAAATTTCAGTACCATGACATAGCGACGTCTTTTAAAAGGGTACATTATCGCTTTATTCATTCAATATCCTTATTCTTTTTATGAAAGTAAATATCATAATTCCACCATTTCTACTAATAATTATCTTGATAGGGCTAATACATGGAAGAATACAATTTTATCAGAATAGTATATTGCATTTTATATAAGAAATTTACACATAAGATATTCTATTTTCTATACCACTTATCTATGCTGAGAAGGTAATGCATTCCATCCGAAAATTCGACATACCACTTTCATCGGAAATATATATGTTTGAGGTACGTTCAACTAAAAAGGATTTTTACATTCGCGCGTGTGTGTATATACATATATTAACTCAAGATATTGAACGTCTAATTAACACCGCATGCCATGCTTGAATAACCACAGAAGGTCCTTTACTTTAAAATTTTTTATTAGAACTACTATTCAGAAAATGACAATTTTTTTATTAAAGCCGTACATAGATCACGAATTTAAAATTCCTTGACAATAGCTTATGCATCTACTTCATTCTCATTGAATTTGGTATATTTATGCCAGGAATCCTAATAGGACAAAAGGTATATTTATGAAATAATTGGCAAATCAATAAAATGTACCATCTGTATCATTTTTCTTCGCACCAATATCTATCTCCCAGTTGTTCAGTGCTGTTCATTGGAATGTTTCAGAATTACGAGTGTCCTTATTTTATTTTTCTTGAGCACATTCAAGGCAGGCGCACACGAAATAGTTTATTGCCATTATTAGCCTTTTGTCTGATTTTGTACATCTCTTACAAAATTTCTATAGAAACCGCTTCTCCCAAAACTTATCATGATTTACAGGAAGCATGCAGAAGAACAAGTTTTTGTATTAAGGAATTATAGAAATAACATATACAAATAAATTACGTTGGATATTTTTGGGAGCGATTGGAATTATGAAATATGAGTGTACTATGTAAAGTAAAGTATGCTATACATTGGTAATTTTTGGTAAAAAACTAAAAATGTATACAGTGTATAGATTATAAACAAACAATATCTTAGAAACTTCAATAAACTGCAGAGCTTTAAGACCCATAAAACTCTTTTATAAAATAATGTTCCTATTTAAATGCCTCTGTTGGTAGCATAACTTTTTCCCGGATTTAAGTTGTTTTCTAGTAAAATATTTCTAAATATTCTGTGCAATTATTAACCCATTTAAGCATGAAAATTTGTTTTTTGAAACCTAAAGTTTTTTTTACATATTTTTGATATTATTGCTTTATATGGACTTTGTTACTCATTTAGATTTATTTGAGTATACATTTTTGTTCTTATTAATGCACCAGCTTAACTTGGGAAAATTGTAATTTCTATTTTTTTTTATTTTCCCCATTAACATAATCAGTATAATTCAGTGTTCTGTGTGCTTTTTGCATTATCTACCATGTGCTAGTTAAGTCAATAAATGCCATCCGTTATACATTCGTCTGTCTCTGTCATTTATGTTATTTGTATTGAGTTGATGAGTAAATGATTCTTTGTTAACATAGGGTTGTTCATCGTTCGGCGATGATTACTGGCGGCGGGAGAGACTAGGATAATAGCACAACACTGTTAATAAATGATCGAATTTGCTGCGTTATTGTTTCAACATAACTTGAACTGTTCGTCATATGTTTTAATGACGTCCAAGGCTGATAATATTCATTGCGATACAGTTTAATATATTAGAATATTTTGCAGTTGTGGCGAATCTAATTTTAAAACTTAGAAAAATATAGCCCACAATTTAGAAAAGGAGCTCTTATTTGAGAGCAGGCATTCTAGTTGCCGTACTTGAGAATTTGTTGCATGTTTTGCAGTTTCTTGCTGTACTGTGAAGAGAGGAGATTGTTGCACAAACTGTTTTCTAAAAATGCGTTTTCAGGGCAGGATTTAGGGGATATAAAAGTTTAAACTTCCAATGAAATCATGACATCATATTTTTGTGTGGAATTTAATACTTCCTCTACCTACTATAAGTGCGTAGTAGAATAAAAATGTTATAAAATGCACGGGGGCAACACTCAAATATTTTAAAATGCCACGTTCCTTAAAACAAATGAATTTCTTTATATCTGATAGCTAATTTCTAATGCTTTGCAAGTTTATTGTTATAGCTGGGGAAGATTTCCGGGTATGCTGTTTTTACGATTTTAATCGTCATTAACGCTTAAATAATATGAAGACCCTTAGAAATATATTTGGCGAAGAAGTATCGTCTAATGCAATAATTTCATGAATGATATTCAAAAACCACTGTTGCTGATGAAGATATTGCCACTATTCGAGTAGTGCTTGAAGAGGACGACGAGCATCTTAGGAACTTATTCTGGCAACATGACTACTGGTATAAGATAATCTAAAGCATACTTCATCATGAAGCGTGAGAAAACTTCTTTTGTCGATGGCTTCACACAAACTGACTCCTGATCAAAAAACAGCACACTCAATGGTGCAGAAAAAAGCTGAAAAAATTCCCAGGCGGTATTTCAAATTAGGTTTTGTTATGATTAATGGTATTATTCTTGGATATATTTTACGATCATAGAAAAAAACTCAAAACAGCTTAATATGTATCTAAGGACAGAATCTTCAAAGGTAAGACGAATTAGCATTGGTGGTAAGAAAATGGTTGCTAGATTGCTTTCTAAAACTGGTCATATTACCACTACAATATCGTTAGAACACAGATCTATAGAATGTCAATTGGTACACAAATATCTGTTTAACACACATTTTTGAAAACGTACATGAACAAAGTTCAAATGGAAACATATCTGATGTGTTCCATTTACTAGACTATTCTACAAACAAACTATGCTTACAAAAGTGTATTTTGGTATCTACATCATGATATTCATAAGCAGAAATTGTCTTGCATTTGATTCCTTGTAGCAGAAGAGAAATAAAGGAATTCACATATCTTTTATAAGCTGGTTGTTATATAAACAATTGACATTCGGTTCTCTTTGCAAGACCAGCAGTAAACAAATGTGATATGAAAGGAAGTATCTCCGTTTGAAAATTTAAGTACTTTAAACTTGAAATCAATAACAAGGAAACCTTGGAAGTGATCAGCTGTACAACAAAAATGCATGACATAAATTGTGTGCCTTAATGAGATCTTCATTTTTTCTGGTAATAAGCTTTTGTCAATTTGTTACAGTTTACTACTTATGAAAAATTCAGCAACATTCAACAAGAATGAACAAGCCTTCAGAAGCTATTCCCAGAAAATTGAAATATACATATTAATTGTGGTGTAAATAACTATAATATTCGGTTTCTTAATCAAAACGTTAAAGCTAATTTTGTGAAAAGCAAAACTTCCAAAAATTCTTCCATGTAAAGGGTAATTTGGAGGTGAGCAATTTTATTGAAAAACTTCTGTCGCATCCTTGGAAGACTGAACTTAAATGTCAAGTTTCGTATGCAACGGTCTTTTAGTTTTTGAGCCATGCTGTCCAGACACACACGGACCTTTCTCTAAAACTCGTTTTATTGGACTTGGGGGACACCAAAACATATATTTCCGGTGAAATCTTGGTATCGAATTTTTGGGTGGAGTACAGTTCCTTCTCTATGCACTGTGTACACATAGTACGTATAGAGAAAGTAAAAAAAAAGGTCTATGTCATGTCAAGGGATCGTCGCGTACAGCACAAACTACTCGCATCTGGATGCCATAAGGTCAGCGCCATGGCCCCTACATCATACAGCCCTGACCTAGCACCCGTGTTTTCTTTTTGCTGTTAAAAGTTAAAGATAAAATACGTGGAATGGCTTTTTGGCAGCAAATGAAGCATATTATAATTATATTATAATGCATTGTTTTCTAAACTGCCTCAAAAAGATTGCTTTACGGACTATTTTGATCAAATGCAAACATGTATGAAATAATGGGGAATATCTTTAAAACCAATAAAGCACTTTTACTTTCTCTGTACATAGTGTATAGAGAAGGTATTTTAAAGCACCCAAAAATTCGATACCAAGATTTTACCGCAAATGCATGTTTAGAGACCCCCAGAATCCAGAAAAAGCAATTTTAGAAAAATGTCCATGTATGTCTCTGTGTGTGCGTGTGTGTGTATTTAGGGTTTCTATCTTCCAAGGATGCGACAGGAAGATTTTCAAGAAAATCCCCCTCATCCCGAACTACCATTTACATGGAACTTTTTTCCAAAATTTTGATTTTCTTTAAATGGCTCTAACGATTTTGATTAAAATATAAAAATGAAAGTTGTTTACCTGACAAATAAAATGTATATCTTGAATTTTCTGGGAATAGCCTCTGAAGACTACTTTATTCTGGATGAATTTTACGGAATTTTGCATAGCTGCTAAACGTAAGTGATGGACAAAAACTTACCACACACAAAATGTAGAGTACGTTAAAATACACAATTATGTAATATACATTTTTTTCGTGGAGTTGATGGTTTTTTTTAGATATTCCTTATTATTTGTTTCAGCTTTGAAAAACTTATACTTTTCCCATACAGGAATTTCTCAACTCCTGCCCATACAAAAAAAGTAACTTCAGTCACATAGCAACCAGCTTTTCACTATCACTTTAACCAATGGTACTTTCTTATTTCGAAGAAAGTAATATGATTATATCTGCTAATTTTTTTCTCGATTAGCATGAAGTAAATAGGAGCATAAGCTTCTTAACAATAATTTGTTGCAACGATGTAGAGAAAGTCATGTGAATGGAACACATCAGATTTTTAAAGTAATGTATTTTTGATTTACCAAGATGTTCATCGTCGCCCTCATATAAACCATACTGGTTAAATGCTGCCATTAAATCAAAAGATCGCAGTATCTGGAGCGAGGAGAATTGAAATGTTTACTTTCTCTTACAGGATTTACTAGACTGAAAACTGGTGAGGAGGAGAGAATACGAAGTTACTGAGGCAAGATTCGGTGAGACATAAACCCGGTAAGCAGGAAGGCTTCATACTCTTCAAAAAAATGTATGAATTGTGTCTACTGTAAACGTAGGTTGCAGATACTAAATTTTTCGAGAATGTTTCTGCAGATGACGGGTGCTTACGCTCTTACAGACGTCGTTATTTCTCTTCTAGGCTGCAGAGACAGAGGGAAAAATTGGACCAATTATTTCCAACTACCAACTTTCTCATTATGGTCTAACACTCCTTGATGCGTTTGGAATCGTTTTGAGTTTTAGGATAGACCTTTTTTGTTTATGCACATTTGCGCATCCTTAAGAGGGAAAAAGCCTAGCCCCAAGGAAACAAATAATGAACTCGCACATAGAAGCTGTTCCAAGACTAGAGGATTTACAAACTGCACTATGTATTAATTTAAGTCCCACAATTACAAGTAAATGTGCCCAATAAAATAAAAACTTATGTTAGGTTTAAAGTGGTAAAATCAATATTTGGGAATACAAACTTGTCGTTGCAATTAACTATAACCGAATTGAAGAAATCTGATCCAGTATTTTCTATATACTACATCAAAACCATGCATGCACTATGCATGTATACAAACAGTGAGAACACTTTTTTAGTGTAATGGACATACAATAATTGATAAATGCCTGTAATTAAAATTATAAACCTTTAAACATTTAAAATTAAACACTAATATAAAATGCCTTAATATCATAACAATGATTTTGGTTAAACAGTAACAAATATTCTATTAAAGGCCTTCTTATCCATTTAAAATACCTGATATGAAATTTTGCTACCACTTTTTAGTGTCATGATGAGAATAGTATTAATTTGCAACAGTATGTTAGCCCGCTGCGTAGTTTATTAGTTTAATTAATATTTTTTCGTAGGGTTCATATAGGAAATATCTGCTTCAGCAGCCAAGACTGAGCAGATTGTGGAACGCAAAACCTTAGGGCGAGGAAGTAGCTATTATGCTCGCCAAGGTTACTTTCTTTATTAATGTTAGTAAAACAATTGCGTTTGTGGAGCAAGATTTTCAGCGCATTAGAGGCATAAGTAACAGAGTAAACTTTAGAGAAAGGTTAGTTCCCAAAAGGTCGGTAGTTCGGGACTTCTTCATTATAAAGAGTGGTCAGGTGAGTTGAATACAAAAAACTTACCAAGTTAGTCACTTGACAACGTTATTTTAGCGCTTCTTTTCAGCCAATCAGGAAGGAGTTCAATATTGGAGATTTTAGGTATTTAAGCCATACGCTTACAAGGAATCAGGTTACTCTGATCTTACTGTGATTCTTACGTTATTGTTATTATTGTTGCTGTTGCAGCTTATTCTGCGTGATCAACGCGGTACGCTATAAGCTGTACTTTGTACGTATGTGAACGCGGAAGTGTGAGTGCCTATGTATGTAATTTTATTATGCCAGATATTGTAGTTATTGCACAAGTTAATTTGTCGCGTAACAAAAAGTACGCAGTAATTTCTAATTACCGGCGACAACAAGAACTTAGCAACAGTAGAAAATGGCACTAATTATTGTTATTTCTACGGCTTCAAAAATTCTAATGTCGGGAGTTGCTCGTACGGTTAGTACCTCAACAAGCAACAAAGGGGAATTAAACACCTTTATTCAGTGGTATCCAAAGTGAAATACTTTTATTTTTAAGTCTACCTCGTGTTACATACCTTAGTCATTCATTTTGTCCCTGAGTGAAAATCAACTTATGTTTTACAGGAACGAGCAAAGCCGGTGCATCCAAGGGACTTTTCCTAGGTTTGTTTCTTAAGTATTACACGGGTGCTAATCTCGACCGACTCCGAGATAGACAAATGAACGACGACACATATTATTATTGTTAATAAACTAACAGCGACAATTCTTTAAGGATACCCTATAGTTGGATACATTCAAATAAGTTCCTATGTTCTGTATTATATGACTGTATTTCAATTCTTGGAGTTAAAATGTAAACAAATTTAAATATATACACATTAGTGATTGTCATTATTTGTTGATTTATAAAGAACAGTCTGCGGTGCACCTTCATTGGTGAGTTTGTTTTGATTTTGATTGCCTGTTTTTTTTTCTCAAGTTTTGAAATTTTATAAAAAAACAGCCACATGATAATGAGCTGTAGAATATGAAAAGTATGATATACCTTTTCGTTCGTTCATTCATTTTCAAATTCCGCAATAGAAATAGTACTCTTAGTGATGATTTGTTGCAATAGTCATAATGGTGTTCCCACGTAATTGTACTATATACTACACTACTACAACACCAAGAATTTTAAAATATTTACGGCTAAATTTAACTTTGCTGGTAAATAAAATAGATTCAGTTGATTTTCATTTAATAAAAAAAGTATTAGAATAAAACCATTATTAGCTCCATAAGGGTATTTTAGGTCAGATAGTTCTATTTACGTAAGTCTCAATGTTGAGTCAAAAATATAGTATCATCTGCAGAAAGTATTGAAAAAGCTCGAACATTTCAAGGAAAGTCAGTTTCCTTTAATAAAAACAAAATCGAATCTAATACAGAGCCTTGGTGGACACCATATTTTATGCATGTAATTTTAGATTTCTGTACTATCAATGAAGACACAATACTTGAAAAATAGGAAATTAAGAGTTAAAGGTCACTTTCAAAAATACTGTTATATTGTAATTTAGGTAATAAGGGACTAAGAGTGACAATTGAAAGCATTGTTTTAATCACAGAACAGTGAGTTTGCAGAATTTCGTTCCTCTAAAACATAAAAAAGTAACTTGTAAAACTCATAACAGCATTGGTTGTATTTTTGTGACCCTATAACCGTTCTGTGAATGAAAAAACAAATTATTAAATTCAAATTACTATTATATTTGGTTTTATAACAGATTCTACAATAGTTGCAAAAGCGATAATAGGTAATATAGGTGCTAAGTCTACTTTACTACCATTTTTGAAAATTTGAATTGCTTTAAAGATCTTTAAAGCAAGAAATAGCATTTTTGAGAGGTTTCTGACTAACAGTTAATCCAAATCCATGCTGATTTGCATTTGTTAGTGGCAATGTCAATATATTTTACATTAGCCTACAAATTAGTGTTTTAATTATATATATATATATATATATATATATATATATATATATATATATATATTCCCCATTAGCTTACAATTATGTTGCATGATTTATGCAGTTTTTAGCTATTGTATGAAGTATCAATACTTTCTGTTCTATATTTTGTAATTCCCTACTGTACCAATTATTTTATTTTCATAATTGGCTGCAGCTTTAACAAATCGGTGGAAAGAAACTGTTTACAAAATGTAAAAGTCATAAAAGGCAGTTCATAAAATTATGAAATAAGGAAATTCCCGAACTATTATTTTAAAGAATACTCTTCTTGTTGGTAATGGATAACTAATAAAAACATAATTTAAAAAGTATCTTGTAGTTTATGCACTGGAATATTTCTATCATTACGAAAAAAATTAATCTTTACATTTCACAGATGTGATCTGAAAACAAGGTCAATAAGATAAATTTATAACTTTCAACCTGGATGCTAATAAACATTTTGCAAAAACACGACATCCTTATTTGGCTGAAATACATTTCCTATAACATATAAGTCACATAAATCTTTATCGTCAAAAGAGCTGTCTAATAAGTAATGTTAAACTCAATAAATTTCAATTGTTTACGATTAAAACAAGTCTTTCTAAATGTTCATAAACTATACAAATCTGAAAGTGTTTTTGATAATTAAATCTAACAAGTTTACTTCCGCATCATATCCCTTTAAATTCATAATTTCAAACGTCAATTAATTTTAGCGATTATAATTTAATCATACAATACAATTTCAATTCATATCTTTAAAATAATTAGCTACTTTAGAACAGTATAAAAATTTTATCAGAACTATTGTTTATAAAGGCAATATATATATGTATAAAAGTATGCTTATATTATATATTTTGTTACATATTTTAATGCATATAAAAAGCATATTGTAACTTTTAAAATCAAAAAATTGCGTCACTATCATAGAAACTGCATTACTATCATCGAAAGAAAGGTAACATATGGATATAATTGATTTCGGCATACTTAAGTTTTGGAGAAAAAATGATATATGAAAAACATATAAATCCTAAAACAACTTTTGAACGTCTCCATATAATAATTCAGCAGAAATCGTTAGTAAATTGTTGTTAGTGCAAAACATGTGAATACATTGAAAGTAATATATTTTTCAGGCATAACGTGAGCCTTACTTATTAACACATTCGTAAAAGTTTGAAAGTTTGACGTCATTGTAAACGCTTTGAAGTTCCTATCAGCATGTTCAATTCTCTTTGCTAATAAAATTGCAGAGAATCTTTGTATCCATAAAGCACGAGCAGTGACATGATGACACACACAACTTTAATACAGCTTTTAACTAAATTAACTCAAATACTAGACTCTTTTGCTGACGAAGGATTAAATTTGCTGTGATTATTAAATAAAATGTTTCACCCAGTAAGTGTAACATATTATGAATTTAAAAGTACGTTAGTAATGCGTTTTTGATACATAGCTTGTTGTTGTGCTATGCGTGGTCATGAAACCTTAATGTGAATGCAATGACTCATCAGTGTCTGTTATCTAATCTTGTTGACTGCCCGTTTCCTGATTTTTCTTTGTGATTTGCATTTAGAACGGACGCGAAAAATTTTCCATTACGTAATAATCAAACTATAGTATGTTCAGAATGATTATAAATTGTTTCTCTACGGTACAGTTTTTAATAAGAAAGCGTTTGCTTTTTATATGACATAACTCATAATTTTAAGTTTAATTTTTAATATTTGGTAGAGATGGACAAAAATGTGTGACTATTGTATCTTTTACTTCTATTGCTCAACATATTTCACGGCTTGTGACGCCATCACAGACTAGCGATCCTTTAGCCTTCAAATATTACTAAATTTACACGCCAGGTGACAGCAAACTTCTGCATGAATAGGTTATAGTGTATAAGGGAAAAGGAAGAGAGTTCGAAACCTGGGTTCATAACATATTTTTGATTTTTCTGAAGCATTAGCTTCCTTTAATTTCAGAGTGACAGTCTTAAAATACGAGTATATAAAAATCATTTTCCAGGTTTCCAACAGTAAATTAACTTTTTGTAGGAAACTAAACGTACTTTCAAATTCTAAAACAACCAAGCATTAACATACAAACAAATGATACATTTCCTTTAGGCGTGTCCTTGGTCTCTTGAGCAAGTTGTGGAAGATAGTCTGAAGCATTTGAACCGTAATCTATTGGAGCAACTGCTTCAGATTTTGAATGCGTATGGAAAATGTTTGGTCTTTCAGATAACTCTGAAAATAAATAAGATAAATACATAAAACAGATGGTGCCAAACTTTGTAATCTCAGAGAACATTTGGAAGTTACTAATAATTCCGTTGATTTCAGCGTTAAAATTACTTTTTATATCATAAAAATAATTGCTTAGAAAATACCATATGTCAGTTGCCTTCGCCGTTTTATATACTCATTCTGCTGGACGGATGCTTTTTGCCGTATGCGAACAATGCATCTATTGTTAACCAAACAATAACTACAATAAGTAGAAATATAACATATTGCAGAAATTGTTACACTGCAAAGTCTTTTTTTCAGGTGTACAACACACGAAATATATACTCACCTCAACTGTTCTCAGATTCTCTCAATTGGTTGAACCGCGTTAATATCCCCTTTCAATGAGACCCACTGACCTGTGTGCTGCAGTATAGAAATAAAAAAGTCCAGTTTAAACGAAAATAGCAGCCCAACTCTACTGTTAGTACTGGTAATCTTCATGGGGTTGAAATCGATTGACAGAGAGCGCCATAGGTATGAGTGCCGCTTTCCATTGGGAACTAGACAACTTCGACACAAATTTGCTCCACTTTTGCAACATCTGAGGAGGTAAAACTTGCATAAAAACATTGTCGAACGAGGTGAATCCATGTTATTACACCTCCGATTTTTTTCTCACTAACTAATCACACAAAAATATGAAATTTGTTTCATTTCTCAATGTAATCTCTCTGAAGCCGCACACATTTTTCGCAATGTTGACGCCATGATTCCGTGGCTGCTGCGAACGCTTCCTTAGGAAAATTGATGATGCAACAAGTGGCACGTCAAAACAGCCGAAAGCCGCTAGGAGCCAGGTCCGGTGAATAGGGAGCATGAGAAATGACTTCAAAGTTGTTTGCTCAAAGACTCACCCACCTGGAGGACACTTTTCGCATTTTCAGGTCCTCATGCCGAATTTTGTGCATAGGTCCCACGGAAATTCCAACTGTGGAGGTGATCTGTTCCACAGTCGTTCGGCGAACCTCCAAAACACATTTCTCCACTCGCTTAATCATGTTATCGGATCGGCTTGTCCGAGACCGAGGTTCTCTTGATTTGTTGTCGCACGACACATTAGACACAGCCATGACAATATCACCACATGTCTTACTTGACTGGTGATACATTTCAGTCGGCATCACAATGGAGAAAACGAATGATTACTCTCTGAAAATGTCGGCTTTTTAAGTATACAGGACAATCCTCATTCTCGCCGTTGATATACAGTGCTGCCATCTCTGTCACGCATTAACAAAGAGTGTCCGCTTACTTTAAACCGCATGTTTTATCTGTTTCCAGTTCTGAGAAAAAATAAATGGGAGGTGTTATAACTTGAATGCACCTCGTAATTTTGAGCAAGAGTGAACTACACCATGAGCAGTTTAAAATGAACTCCCAGTAGTTTCTCCGTGGCACTTCGAAAGGACTTTTCCTTAGTGTGGCTTCAGTTTCAGCTTAGGTTGTCAGATATACCGCCTTATATAAAACCTTCTGATGCTGTCACATTAGTTCTTCAAAATGGCATCTTTAGGAATTCTTGTTAATCTGACTGCACATCCAATGTCTCGCCTGCTTATTCCGTAATGTTTAGGTCCCACCAAAAGCACTCTTATACTAGCGTACTTAAAATGACTTGAGAAACGTATAAGTAATAATAATAATGATAATAATAGTATTAATAATAGTAATAGTAATAATGATGATAATAAGTGGTTGAAAAAATATGAACATCTTAAATAAAAATAGTACTTTTCTCCAGCCATATCCTTTACTTAGTTTCTAAAAATTATACTTTTAAAAACTTATTTTTCTAATTACTTCATCCAAAATGAAGTAAACGTTTGTAGGCATTATTATTATTATTATTATTATTATTATTATTTTGTTACACATTCAATTGCAAATACAATGGGGATACAGGAAGCTTTAACGATGCTTCAAGAGCTATCGCTACCATTATTTAAAACCCAGATGGATTTGAAATCCCATTCTCACTCAGCCCTTGAGACAGCGAGAATTGTGGCAACAGTTCCAAAAATTACAAAATAATTCAGATCACTAATCATTTCTCCAAAATGACTAATTTTACACAGCGTTTCATGTTGGCCTCTATAATCTGAGGGAAGCCACAAAAAGAAAGGCCAGAATCTTTGCCCAAAAGATTTGAACCCGGGCCTCCCAAATGGGGAGTCATCCATTTGGTATTTTGTCTATTGCTTATATTACAACTGAGAACGTAGTAATAGTTTGTATTTTATTAAAGTATTTACTACTTTACAACTTTCGCTACTTTCTGTTTACCTTATGAAATGAAAACATCCTAGATTTGTATATATCTTGCATCTAAACCGCTACGAATAACTGAGGCTTCAAAACATGTTGTGTATCAAGAGTAATAATTTGCGCGCCTCGAAACAGACCGGATAAAAGCATTTTTCAATGAATCATGTCTGCTGTCTTATCTGAAGACGGCAAACGGGTGTTATCCATCCCTCTCGCTCTACCTCTCTATACTAGAGGGGCAGAGAAATGCGGATGGGGAGTTATGGACTTCAATATTTATCCACCATCTTGTTGTAAAAGTAGGTAGGTGTAGGAAAGCTATAAAAGTAATAAAGAATGTATATAGTACGCGTACGCCTAGGAATATTACACGCTAGAAGCGAACTCTCGCCAGAGAAATTCTCTTTGCTCCAATACGTTCTTTTTCGAGTATGCTCAGAGTGAGGTTATTCATATTTTACGACCAACAAAATGGACACAAACTTAGTGGAAATACCACGTGAGAGGAAACGCTTTCCATCCATTTCCTGTTTTTACTTTCACTCTAAGGGCGATTTTACTTTCCTTTTTTTTTTTTCCTCTCTGCACAGGTTTATATACTTCTACCCTCGTGTGCACTAAGCCCAGGAAAAGGAAAAATAAGTAAAAAAAACAAAACTCTGTGCAACAAGAGCGGAGATTTCTGTAAAACGCTACCCAGCAATTTCAATTAGCAACGGCAGAGAGAGTCGCTTCTTATTTCGCTACGCCTATTGCTTTATTACTTTTTTAGGGGGAGGCGCTTTCTTTTTACTTCCAGTGTTCTTAGCCTTGGGCGTAGGTAGGATTGTTCGTAAGCAAATGCAAAGCCATTCCAAAAACAATTGTGCTCCAACATAATTATTAAATTGCATTAGGTGCTGATGTGCATACATTTATTCTGAGAAAAGTTTCAGCTTTCCAAAAGTAGGGATTGGCAAATAGACAAAGCTTAAAATTTTACATATAATTATAGACAGCAAATATAACTCAAGAAAATAAATTTAGTTGTCACTAAATTAAAATCCAAATTTTAGCTAATAGGAAAAAAATGCTATTATAAAAAGAAATCAACGAACATACATAAGTATGAATCATTTTCTTTTCAACATATGCTTAAAATATTTTAATTTGTGGTACAAATGAATTGGAGAATCTTAATTAAACTTTTTAGGCCAAAAATTGGAATACTGCACATAAAATTGGCCTTCAGTTTGAAGTTTTTACATATCTTAGCAAAGTAGCTAGGTACAGTTCATCTTATTTGAATCGCTGACCACTTCAATTGAAGATAAATTGTATTTTTCAATTATGACTTTACAGGTTAACTTGGGGTCATAAAATCCAGGCTTTCTATCATCTTAATTCTATCGTTATCCCTAAAGTCATTATTAATAACTAACATTGAAAAAATTTGAAATCAATTGGATTTTTCAAAGTAATATTTCCTTTGTACAAAATGTATGTATTTTTCACATAATTACTATAGGGTTCTAGTTAGATATAAAAGTTGATAAAATTTCCATCAAACGAGTATCCGTAAAATTGTTTACATTATGAAATACTACTCCTGCACATATAAATAATGAAGTATTTAAATAAAGTATGAGTTAATAAATAAATAATCTGATGTGATTCATTCACAATTCTTTATCTACGTTTCTGTAACAAATTATTGTTAAGAAGAGCAAGCTTCTTATCTACTTCATAATAATTTAGATAAACATTAGCAGAAATTGTCCTCATTACTTGCTCCCTTGTAAGTAGAAGGGAAATGAGAAAATGTACAAGCTAAAGCGATAGCCTCGTCATTTAAAAGCTGGTCGATATGTGAAACAATGGAAATTGCAACCTTTTTGTTTACCAGAAGTAAACAAACGAGTTTTCTTGTTTGAGAAAAGTTTTAGTGGTTTAAAATTGAAAATATTACTCCTGAATACCTCGAAAACGGTAACAGTACAGCAAAATGAATATGATATGAACTGTGTGTTTAATGAGATCTGCTTTTTTGTGTAGTAAGTTTTTGTATATCCCTTACGGGTTGCCAGTTATATAAAAGTAATCCAAATGAAGAGGTCTGCAGAGTGTATTCCCCGAAAGTTCAAGATATAAATTTAGTTTGTCATAAAAATATTTTATACATAAGGTATTTTAATCAAAATCGTTAGTGCTATTTTTCAGAAAATCAAAATTTTCTAAAAATGTTCCATGTAAAGGGTAGTTTGATATGAGCGGATTTTTTTAAATCTTCGTGTCGCATCCTTAGAAGATATAAAACTTAAAATACCAAGTTTGTATTTAACGATCTTTTCGTTTTTGAGCTATGCTTCCACAGACACACACGGACCTTTTTCTAAAAATATTTTTTTGGATTCAGGAGATCCCACAATATGTATTTTCAGTGAAATCTTGGTATCGTTGTTTTGGGTGGAATAGAATACCTTCTCTATACACTATGTAATAGTACATGTAGAGAAAGTAAAAAAAACTGGGAGATGGCAGCCTCGAGAATTTAACATTTTACAGCATGTATTTAACTGGGCATGTACATTCTCACTGTTAAATTGATATATCCGGATGCGAGTCCGTTGGGACGGGAGTTGTCTATTCGACGACAGGAATCGTCTTGAAAGAGTCAGTATACTTCAACTATAAAATGACCTTTTGCTTTTAAGGCTTCAGCAGTAGAGGGTCTTCTTATTTTATGATGTCGACAGTTTTGCAGTGTCTTTCCGAAAAAAACATGCGCCTAGGGTCTCCATTTCACTACCGCAATAGTTACCGTCTTGGACCTTTCTGTCCTAGTACACAGCGGACAAACATAGGCAGTCATTTTTAATGCGGTTTTCCATTTACTGGAGGTAAACTGGCGCATTTATTAGTTGGAGAGTTCTGTTTGTATACTTCTCGAAATACTATTGTGGGGCCACCTTTTACAAACACATAAATGCCCATGCCCAAGGCGGGACTCGAACCAATATCCCCTGCGCCACGAAGAACCAAAGCGAGGCACTTTAGCGAGCGCGGCTGGATTGAAAGTATCGCTTCCTCAGTTCTTTTCTGAGTACCTTAACTCTCCTGATGTAGTTGAAATATTACAATGCAATTTATACATCCTGTTGTGAGGTTAGACAGAAAATATAACTCTAGGATATATTTATTGTAAGAAATTACATTTATTGATTATTCTTGATAATAAAATAATCAATACATTTATTTACTAAGACTAACTCTTTACAGCACTACACAAATAATTACAAGTATTGTTTTTGTTCATATGCAATTCCTTTTAGGAGATGGCAGTGAATTAAATAAAACTATACTACTGTAGTTAACTCATTTTTGGAATGTTTGTAAATTATTGGTTGGTACTGGTTTCGGTAAACATGATTTTATCTCTCCCATAAATCATGACGGTTACTGATAATGGAGTTTTGTGATCTCTGTAAATTGAGACCTGCATTACGTTGTAAAGAGGCAAATTGTAAGATTATAATCACGCATTATCAATGAAACATGTTTAATATTAATATGTGAAGCAAGTATATATGCAGCACGTAATGAGCAACATATTATTCAATCCAAGCAATAGCTACACATTCTGCTCCTGGACATTAGTCTCCTCTGCAAACACTTTCACAACGACTAGATTTTGTGCACTTGTTTCCTTCAATGAGTTAATTCGTATGTCACTACTATTTCTTATAGCTATCCTCGATTATCATCGCTATAAGCACTTGTCAAATACTATAAATTTAAGATAAACCTTTCTTATTTTTGTTCTTCACTTCACTGTAAAGGCATTTATATGCCTATTCCTTTTATATGTCAGTGATCGTTTCCTGGATCTGTCCATATATCTTTTTTCTTTAGGATTATATTTAATAATACAACTCTAGTGGCCGATATTCTTTCAACGTGTTGTTTTTCCATTGTTTTACTTTCTCTACACATACATGTACATAGTGTATAGAGAAGGTATCGCATTCCACCCAAAAATTCGATACCGAGATTTTACCGGAAATACACAATAGGGTTCCCTGTATCCAAAATAGCATTTTCAGAAAAAGGTCCTTGCGTCCGTGAACACGATAACTCAGAAACGAACAGTCAATAAAATGCCAAACTTGGTATTTTAGTTTAGCATCTTTCAGGGAAGCGTCACGAAGATTTTGAGACAAATTCACCCACCTCAAATACCCTTTACATGGAAAAGTTTTCGAAAATTTGTATTTTCTCAGAAAGGCTCTAACGATTTTGATTGAAATACCGTATTTAAAGATATTTATGTGGCAAATAAAATGCTTTTCTTGAATTTTCTGGGAATAGCTTCTAAAGATCTGTTTATTCTGAATGAACTTTGAACTGGCAAACCGTAAGAGATAGACAAAACTTACTACACAAAAATGTAGATCACGTTAGAACACAGAATTTATGTCTCATATATTTTGTTCGTTGAATTGACCATTTCTGAGATGTTTCTTGTTATTTGTTTCAGATTTACACTACTTAAATTTTTTGTCATACTGACAGTTGTAAACTCTTGGCCCTGCATAGAAACGGGTTTTATCCACATGCCAACCGGCTATTAAAAGATTTGACTATAGTTTTAGTCCTTTATTTTGCTTCTACTTACAAGAAAGCAAGTAATTAAGATAATTTCTACTAATGCTTATCTCGATTATCATAAATTAGATGGAAGAATATGCTTTTAAACAATAATTTTATATCGATGTAGAGAAAGTCATGAGAATGGAACACATCAGTTTTTTTTTTTAAATCCTTTAACCTTACGTTCATGTGAAAGACACTTAATGCTTTACTTATATTTTCATTTGCATCTAGCCTATTTTTGTGCGTGTTTTTACAATCCTTAAAATGTCATTTCTGCTTTTAGTCAGTGTCCTTCGAGATTTGCTTCTATATGTTGGCGTAGGTACAGCCGTAACTTTATAGAATTTTAATTTCGTCTCTTTAGGTGCTTTGTTTCAGAATATTCAATTAATTGTTCCAAATATTCTCTGAAATGTACATATTTGGTCGTCAACATCATATTCTCTAGCCAATATCACAGCCTAGTAACTAAACTCGCCTGTGCGTTAATCTACTGTTTATAATTGTCTACATACATTTAGTAAATGTATTCATTTTCTTTAATTTAGTATATTGTAGAAAAAAAACTAATGTGCTACATTGACATATCTTTCTACACATATTCTGTAACAAACTATAGTCGTTATGGCTGGCTTTCTGACCACAAGGTTGCAGATTCAATTCGGCTCTGATGGTTTTTAAGTGCACTTAAAAACGCAACCCTATGTCGATAGATAAAACTCCTGCAGGACAAAATTCCAGTACACTGGCGATGCTGATATGATCCTGGCAATTGGAACTATCGGTAACAAACAAATGCTTGCAACTAAGTATTGTTACAAAAGCTTATTATTGTTATTTTCTTCGTGCTAATCGCAATAAGCATTAACAGAAATTACTCTATTACTTATTTCCTTGTAAGAACAAAGCGAATAAGAGAATATAACGGGTTAAATATTATAAGAGCTGATTACTGAAATTATATCATCTTATTATATTTTTGTGATTTATATATATATATATAAATCACAAAAATAAAGATTTGACTATCGCTTTAGTCCAATGAATTTCTTTATTCACCTTGTACACTTAAAGACATTAAAAGTACGCAAGGAAATACTTAGCATAAGACAGAGTCTTTTTGCGGGCTTCGCCCATGTCACTCACCTGTTTGCTTGGCTGTTAAAAGCGTATTGGACAGGCCACATTACCGAAGAGAAGGGGTTGAACATGTCTGGTCAAGTTTATTTTTATACTAAACATGTTGTAATTTTATCTATAAATGGAAATAAAAATAAAAAAAAATATGAAACATAACTAGCGATAAATGAAGTTCTGAGATGCGGGCGGTAATCCCTAAAATGTCTGTTTCGACAACACTTCACCTCTCTCATTGGGTGCTACAAAATAAGGTTAGTATTTTCTCTGTTCTACACTCTGAAATTCTAATGCCAGGTGGTGGACTAAATTATTACACTGCTTATACAGTTCAACCTGTTCTGGGCGAGTGTCGATTGGGTGTGAGGGTGAAAGGGTGGATTGGCGAATCGGTTATTTCATGTTCTTATTCAATGGCACCAATGAAAGTCGTGGAAAGACCCGAGTCCCCGTCAAACGTTAACATTTTCAGAAAAACTACAGTGTGTTGCGTATTTTTAATCTCTTTGATTGTACCTACTAGGAAGTATATCGTAAAACTATTTCTACTATTTCTACTACTTTAACTTCAATGGTCGTATCGGGGGCTTTGACTTGTGAGCATTAGGTTAATTATTTTTTTCATTACACTCGCACATTCACTCTCACATTCATACTTCCAGACTCTGTGGGGAACAGGGAATAATTCTGGTTAAAAAAAATTCCCCGCCCCATCCGGAAATCAAACCCGGGACCTCCGGGTGAGAAGTCATCTCGCTGACCACTGGATCGCGGAGGCAGTCACCTGCTTGGGACGAAATAGGTGGAAGATTAAGATTTTGTAAAAATGGCTTGTTGCAAAATAGTTCGTCAAGTGAGTGTAAGATGACATAATTGTTATGTGATTACCTAGAAATAGAGGTATAGCAGTAATAGTAGCAGAGCACCGCAGATGGTCATTTTGCTTACAACGTTACTCCAGAGAAAGAGGAATGAGGGGGAA
Organism: Hymenopus coronatus; assembly: GCA_030762935.1. Lineage (NCBI taxonomy): Eukaryota > Metazoa > Arthropoda > Insecta > Mantodea > Hymenopodidae > Hymenopus > Hymenopus coronatus. The sequence continues at coordinate 83,946,089 of CM060888.1, read as the reverse complement.
TCTCTAAGAGCGACCAGATCAGATGTGTCCCTAGCGATTCCGGATAGCATACGAACGATCTCAACTCTCAAGCCCCGAATCCCACATTACTTCTAGAGATAACGGATGAACCCAAAAAGTGAGTCTGTCATTAGTCCAACACCAGCACATACCCACGCTCAACCATAACTATACCAAACGCCGTTGTCTAATCCTTCAAATCTGAAACAGATGATATAAAATAATGGACAGGAAATTTGGTAGAATAGGAACCGCACCAGCATTCGCCTAACCACACGGTAAAAACCTAAAAAAACATTGTTTGAAGAGGTCGACTTGCAGTACTCTAAGCCAGAACTCCCGAAAACAAGCCTCACGCAGTTCTGTAAAGCAATCTTGCTCAACAAATAAACTAAGCGAAAATTTAGTCAGTAAAATTATTGTTTAAGATACCTAAAATAGGCCTTTGTATGGTATTATTTACTGTATACAAAATTAAGAATAAACAACTATAAATAAAAAGTTGTTTTTAAAGAACATAAACAGTGATGTATGTGATAACACGATTTAATGTGCAATGTTGACTTTAAAACAAACAAAATCTATTTCAGAACTGACACATGATCACAATCACAGATTAAGATTAAACACTATTACTGTAGTTGGCTTCACATTAAATAATAATTAATTTTTCTAAAAGGAGTTGGTAGCATAGTATTAATTTGTACGCTGAGAATGTCGCTAAAACGGCTAATGTATATTTCGAAGTGAATAGTTTGTCTTTAGAGTTTCTTGTGTTGTTGTGTTTACAGTACAGACCTTTAATCACGATAGGCCTTTAAGGTTTAATATAAATTCCTCGATTAGTATAAAATATTACAAATAATGCAGAAATTCGAATGTAACACGGGGAAAAATGCACATAAATAAAACAGAGATATGAACGTAATACAGCAAAAAGTGGTTAAACTAGATAATAGGTGCTTAAAATGGACTTAGATGGAAAATTGGCGCTAACACTAAAATAGGCATAATAGACGCTATCAAACTGCTTTACTTACAAGTACCCGCTGTACCACATCGCAGATAGCTCACGAATTATTCTGTGCCATCTGTGGGTATAAGAAGTCCATACTCCAAATATTAGCTACTGTTTTCAACTTAAAAATATCTCAAATGAGTTGCAAATATCTTGGAACATAATATAGGAAACATAACATAACATTGGAAGAAGACTTTGCATTAACGCGACTATTTATTGTGGATGGTGCCAAACGACTACTTCTGTTTCGTTTTTGTTTCTGCAACACGCTAACCAGGACTGACTGTTGTCTCCGCGCATCCAGATCGCCGGCCTATAGGAAAGGGATTTCCATCTCCTGATGTTCCACAGCTTCGACACATTTTCCAGGTTCGATCTCGTGTTACTTCAAATTGAAGATAGCTCATATTTAGAGAATGGACTTCTTATACCACATAAATGAGACAGGAAAACTTTTAAGTTATTTGCGATATGAGTATAGTGTTAGGTTCCTTGTTTGAAATATTTCTGCCATTTTAAAAGGCATTCTTGCCAAAGGTATTATAATGTTTTACAACAAAGTAATACATGCGAGGCGTGTCCGGAAAGTAACCACTAGCCGAGCATGCGCACTCGGCTCTCTGGTTCAAATTGTCTGCCCACTGACGCAATTAGAGTCGGGACGTGCTATGTTTACAGTTCTTGGTGATCGTTGAAAATGCTGCAGACAATTTCTGATCATGCCGCCCGTGAAGTGTGGAGGTTTTTGAACGCAAGGAATTTTAAACAAACTGAAATTCATCGTAAACTTGTGTGGAGATTTACGGTGAAAATTTAATGACAAATGGAATGGTAAGAAAGTGTGTTAGGCAACTCAATGATGGACGATCCAATGTTCATGACAAAGTACGGAGTGGGCGGCCTTCTGTTGTCATTTATGGTTTAGTGAACAAATGTTTGAAGCAATCCTTGGAAACATACGGTTCACAATAAGAATGCTTTGTGACGCGTTTCCCCAAACCATGGTGGAAGCTGTGGCTGTCTTCACTGGTGGCAGCTTTCTTCGAAAAAGGCATACAAAAGTTGATTGCCCGTATGAAAATTTTCCGATCAATGATGATAACTATGTCAAAATATAGGTTTATAAGAGCTCTTTTATGTACGAACAAATGTTATTTATAATATAAAAATTAAGGTTTTGTTTTTTCTTCTCAAACTCCTACTCACTTCCCGAACACGCCTTTTAGTATGCGATGTATAAATTTAACTGTTGTTGTAATAACAATGAATTCTAATTTTTTGCTTTAAGTAATGTGCTTTGGAATAAACCAGCCACCTCGTTTTAGTCTGCTTCACCATTTCATGTTTTTCTCCCTGTAATATACATTTATCTCAATGTTGTCTCTTATTTTGCCCGAAACTTTTCCACGGTCACCATCCGTTGCAGTGAATGTCTCAAGTAGAAATTTCTTCTCATTCAACCTTGCAACCAATTCTATTTCTTCTTATCAGCTCAGTTTTATCAGATGTTTCTTTAGTCAACTTTTATTCTTTGAAACACGTATTTTACATTATTTCGTTTTAACTACTTTTAGCATTTCATATGCGTTTTAGAATGCTCAAGTTTTGGCGCTCTTTGGTGCCACATAAAGACTACATTTACGTATTTTATCTACAAAAATATTTTCTTACTTTCTCTACCACATACAATGTACATAGTGATACAGGAGGTATTGTATACCATCCAAAAATTATAGGTTCAGATTTCATCAGAAATATATGTTTAGTTCACCAGAATCCAAAATATTTTTTTAGAATAAAGATCTGAGTGTGTATGTGTCCGTTCATGTATCTGTGAACACCATAGCTCAAAAATTAAAAGTCTATAATATACAAAATTGACATTTAAGTACACCATCTTCCAAGAATGCAATATGAAGATTTTGAAGAAAATGCTCACAATCCAATCTAAATTTGCATAGTATATTTTTTTGAAAATGTTGATTTTCTCAAAAATATCTTAACAATTTTGACAAAATATCATACTGTGTTTAAGATGCTTCAATAACACATGAAATGTATATCTTAACTTTTTGGGAATAACTTCTTTCATTCTGGATGAATTTTGCATAACTGGTAAACTGTAAGAAATAGGCAATCTTACTACATAAAAAACGTAGATCTCGTAAAGCACGCAAACTAAATCATTTCCGAAATTTCTTGTTTTTGACTCAATTTTGAAATAATTGTACTTTTCTAAAACGGGAATTAGTCATTATTCTATTATATTATTATTTGTTTTACTCCTGGCCATGCAAAATGAACCGAATTCAAAGCAATCGCAGAGCGACAGCTTTTAAAAGATTTCATCACCTTTTTAACCTACTGCATTTCCGTATTTCACTTTTACTTACAAGGAACTATGTAAAATACCATTTCTGCTAATGTTTATATCGATTAGCATATAGATAGAAGAATGGTCTTTTGTAAGAACGGTTTATTTTCAGCATAGGTAAAGAAAGCCATATGAAAGGAACACATCATATTTTTGTTTCTCTAACAACTCTTCTGCAATTTCTGTCCTCTGACTTCTTGATAATAACTAATGTTCTACTTATGGTAATTACTCACTTCCGTTCAACAAACCTGTGATTCTACTTTTGGGACACCTAGAGACCTCTGCCGAGGATTAATTCTTCTTCTTCTTTAGTATTTACTCCTTGGAATGGTCTGCAGCATTCTGAGCTTCTGTTTCCCTTACTTTTTAACTGTTCATATGCTCAACAATTCAAGTTACATGTGTCTTGCTTTTCCTTTGTTATTAATACCTTCATTCCACCTTCCATAGTAATCATAGTCAATCAAAATACTTTGGTGTCAATAAATTGTGGTGTAAATGAATTTTATTTCTTTTTTACTTTCTCTATAAGTACTATGTTTATAGAGGAAGTATTGTATTCCACCCAAAAATTCGATACCGAGATTTCACCGGAAATACATGCTTTAGGACCCCCTGAATCCAAAAAAATCATTTTCAGAAAAAGGTCCGTGTGTATGTGTTCTGTCTGTCTGTGTGTGTCTGTGGACACCACAGCTCAAAAACAAAAATACCGTTAAATACTAAACTTGGTATTTAGATTTGGTATCTTCCAAGGATGCGACACGAAGATTTTCAGGAAAATCCCCCCACCCTCAACTACCCTTTACATGGACAATTTTTCGAAAATGTTGATCTTCTAAAAAATGTCTAACGATTTTGATTAAAATTCCGTATATTAAAGATATTTACATACCATAAAATTTTCTGGGAATAGCCTCTGAAGAGCTCTTTATTCTGGATGAATTTTGCTAAATTTTGCTTAACTGCTAAACGGTAAGAGAAAACAGAAAATTTTGATCTGATCAAAACACACAATTTATGTCCTTTACATTTTTGCTGTGGAGGTAACCGTTTCCGAGATATTCCTTGTTTTAGATTTCAGTTATGAGTACTTAAACTTTTCTCAGAGGAAGTGTCCGTTTTTCTTTTGTTCTACTCCTGGCCAAACAAAGAAGCGATTTGCAATGGCAATCGAATAACCACAGCTTTTAAAACTTTTGACTACTGTCGGTTTAATCTAGTATATTCCCTTATTTTCTTCCTACTTGTAAGGATCTAAGTAGTAAGAACATTCTGCTATGATTATCTCAATTAGCAAGATGCAGAAAGAAGAATAATCTTATGTAAGACGTTTGTAGAAGAGCTAGAGAAAGTCATGTGAGTGTAAAACATCAGATTTTTCTTAGTTGATTCGAGATTTCTTATTCTGATTTTGTTCTCTCGCAAACGTCCTCTTTGGTAACTTTATCAACCCAACTAATTTTCAGCATTCCTGTAGTACGTTTCAAATGCTTTTGTACCTCTTTCTATTTGAGGATTAATCAAGTTTCACATCCATATAAATTATGCACTCATATGCTTTTAACACATATTTCATCTACTCCAATCTAATTAAACTGATCTTTCTACCTTACACAACGTCGTTTAATATTTGTGTGTACCAAAGGTTTATAACATGGTAATCCAGAAGGTTTCACCTTTTGCACGTGCTGTTCCTCCTACGCTGGTGTCTTTTAATTTATTATATAACATTTTCTTCCCCTTTTATATCCCTATTTCGAAATCCTGAGTATACCCAATAATATTATACCTTAAGCTGATGCCCCTGTGAAATTTGACAAACATTGTGAACAATTTAACACCTACCATTTTCCATGGTAAGATGATATCAATTCTAAACTTTGAAAAAATATATCGTTTTTCCCACTTGGCGCAATTTGACTGCCAATTAAATGAAGCTATTAATGGGTATCCAATATGTTTAGTAATAGGCAATTCCAACTGTAAACTGTATTTTCTGTAAACCATTTTTTCCAACTCTTTCCCATACCTATTCAAAATGTTTCACGTGATGCAATTTTTCAATAATTTGTTTCAAAACATTAATACTGTATCTCAAAACCACATTAAATGCAAAGATCATATGATTTTTCGAAGTAGCGCTCAAATTTCAGAAATAACTGATTACAATTTCAAAAACAAGAGTGTTGGAGAGTACGAAAAGTAATCATTTTCTACACTAATTAGAGCTAATATAAAACATAATATGACAGCTATTTATAATCCCATTTTCTGCAAAACTATATGCTTATGTGCTTATTTTTTAAAAGATTAATCACCCAAAATTCGCGGCAGTGTCATTTTACATTCTCTGCAACATAGAGTATGTGGGAGAAGTATTTATTGTACAAAAACAATTTATGTAGAGTAAAAAAACAAAAAAAAAAAAAAACAATACCTTACACGACTTTCTGCATCCAGTTTTAAGCAAACAATTCTTCCAAAATCTTAGTATTCTGTTTAATAAAGGTCTACTACTTTCACAAAAACCGTTTTATTACATATTTCCTTGTGGCCACGCTCAGCAGATAAATTCAGTGGGCTTATGTGACAGCCAAACATTTTAAGAGCTGATTGCTATCTAATAATTTTTAAATTACGATTTCTCAGAAAAAATAAAAGCAAATGACGACTTCCAAATTGAAAATACTAGTTATATTTTAAAATTGAAACCGATAATAAACTATGTCTTAAAAACATTTTACTCCACATGTACTTGACATAAGGTGTTCTTTAACAGATCTACATTTTTGGGGTGGTAAGACTTTTTCTATCTCTCATGATTTACAGTTATGCAAAAGTCATTTATAATGGAGTTCTTCAAAGGCAATTTTCATAAAGTGCAATATATATCTTTTATTTATCATAAACAGTCTTACAGATGCAATATTTTAATCAAAATCATTGGAACTATCTTTGAGAAAATCAAAAATTTCGAATATTTTGCAGTATAGTACAATGGATAGTTTGCGGTGGGGTAGGGAGTTTCTGTACACTCTTTTATCCCATCCTGAGAAGATGCTGAACTTAAATATAAAGTTTGATATTTACCTAAATTTTCGTTTTTGTGTTATGTTGTTCACACACATGTGCGCGACATAGTAGTATCTGTTAAGAAAATCTGAGGTTACATTCACACAATTTCTCTGCCTATTCTGCACCAAAATATTACTAAAAAAGCTATTTTTCTCTCTACTTCACATATATCGATATAAGTATTTGCAGAAATATTTTTATTACACTTCCTTGTAGATATGCAGGAATTAAGGGTTCGATCCCATGCGAGTGGTGGACAAAGTGGCGCTGGGTCGGGTTTTCTCCGGGTTCTCCGGTTTCCCCCGCCATCGCATTCCACCGGTGCTCCATCTTCATTCATGTATCATCAGGTCACCGCCTGCGGTGCCATAAGTAGCTAAAGTGGGCGATAAACACTACAAAAAAAAAAGGAATTAAGAAATACGTTAGACTATAGGAATAGCTAAATCTTTCAAGAACTTATAGCTATGTGATTACAGTAGCGATATAGGAGCTGCAATAAATGTTGCTGTCCCATCTGGAATTATAATTTTCAGTTGACTTGCAACAATATACAGTTCAAAAATTGAAGGACTGAGAACCATAGTGGGTCATCTCCATGTAAGGTCAAAATTGAGCTGTTGCCATCTGTCAGTATAGTTTATGGTTATGCGCTTATATTGCAGTTATATCTTATAACATTTCCCGTTTACAAACAGTAGAGCATCAAAATATCGGTCTAAATGAAACTACAAATTCTGTTAGTGTCAGAGTGGTCCAAATCCATGCAGCAAATCACGCTACTGCATATGATGACCTTATGTCCATGCTATCATTATTCCTCCAGTGAATCATGATCTTTACAAGAGTTTGGGTGTGCAAGCCAATATGATGATCAACATTAGATGTATGGAAACATTCCATTCATTAGATGTATGGAAATGGCCCAGTTATATTTCTTTGGGCTGGGCCAAATCCCAGCAAAGAAAAATAGCTCCCAATAAATAACTGTAAAACCTACTTTTGCATGAAGCCACATTAATGTTGTACTAATATAAGATAGAAAATATATTATAGATTGTTGTGGCATTTATATATTATGTGTAACTTGGTTCAATATATTATGATATTAAAAATTTTTTTCAGCTTCTATTTCTCCATTTTTAGAAAATGGTTCTTGGCCCACTATGGTTCTCAACCCTTCAATCATTCTTAGACCTGCAATTGACATTGCATTCACTTTGAATCACCAGGAGAAATAAAAATATGATTTTCCACTTTAAAAATGCTGGTGTCTTCAAATTGAAACCAATAACTAGGAATATCTCAGAATTGATTAACTCCACAAAAAACTTATATGACATAAATTGTGTGTGTTAACGAGATATACGTGTTTGTGTATTATTAACATTCTCTCTCTTTCTAACAGTTTAATAACTGTGCAAAAGTCATTCACAACGAAGAGGAGTTTATAGGATATTCCCAGAAAAGACATTATATATCTCAAACATGTGGTAGTTAAATCAAGATCGTTAAGAGCCTTTCTTTGAGAAAATAAACATTTTTGTAAAAGTTTTCAAATAAAGGATAGATTGGGCTGTCGCATCCTTGAAACATGCTGACATTAGATTTCAAATTAGGTATTTAGCGAACTTTTCGTTTTAGAGTTATGCTATTTAAAGACGCGCGCACACACGCACACACGCACACACGCACACACACAAATGCATTACACAAGGACATTTTTCTAAAACTGCTTCTTATTATGTTTTTTATTTATTTAAAAACAATTGCTTTTGCTGAAATTTTGGCGTGGAATTTTTGAATGGAATGCAGTATATTCTCTATGTACATACTACACAGTAAATGAGCTAAATTGTTCCATTTTGGATCCGGGGGACCCCAAAACGCGCATTTCCGGTGTAATATCACTATCGCTGTTTTGGATGGAATTCAATTCCTCTCTGTTACGTACATGGTAGACAAAATAAAATAGTAAGGTCTATGCGAAACAGTAGTTCAGCTTGTTAAAATATACTCAAAGACAAACTCTGTGGCAGGTCACTTGTTGCAATCACATTTTTTTCTTCTTCTTTTTGAAAAAGAAACTCTCATTAATGCTACAAAGCGTTTAGCATGTAAATCAAAAGGGACAGCCTACATTCTACATCCTTCATTTTTATTTTCGTCAATTTTATTTGTATATATACAAAGAGATCATCTCAGTGTAGTTTAAAGGTCAGCTGCAAATTAATTTTTGACAACAGTGAATAAAAAATAAAATCAACTAGGCAATTCTCTTTTTTGTCCTCTCTTCCTTTCCCTTTCTTCCTCGCTGTGTGTGCACTCTTCTATTTACAACATGCAAATTTTATTTAAAGACTGTTGAATATTTATAAACTCATGCCGTGGAAACTATGGAAATAACAGTGACATAGTTTCAACATCAGATTACCATGGCTTTAAGCTGTTCTTGTTACAAACACAAAACGGTTCTTTCTGCTTGTAAAACTTCAGGAATACACACTAATACCGAGAAAGTTTTTGCAACAGAAACATAGATGTAATTTGTTTTTTCAAGCAGGCAGTGATTATCAGAAATTCTTTAGATAACTACTCATGTTTTATGTAACTTAAATCAGGAGGAGACGTGGATTCACTCAGAAGCATGTCTGCAAATGGATCTGTTAGACAATGCAATGTCCCACTACATATCCACACTATTTAAAAGCATTGATGCTGACAAAATAAACTGAACTACTTCAATAATATAACTGTACATCTAGTAAATAACTGACTTCACCTTAGGGAAGGGGTTCCGATCCCTTCAGCTGCCGTGGTATGAGCACTGCGTACTCCTACCACTCTTATGGTACTTCGGACGTAACTAGAATTTGTTTGGGCCTCATTGGAGTGTTCAGATTGGGTTGAACTCGTAAGACATAATTTCATCGTGTTATTGTTTAGGCGGGGTAACGTGGCGTTGCAAGCCTGGAAAATTGAGAGACGGCGTACCAGATTACTCTTGATCACATCAAGGTCTTATCGACAGCTACTTATCGGCACGGTATTATAATCGGTATGTACTTAGTGAAAAGTCTAATGAAAACATAACGTATAAAAGCAGTTGCTATATCTAACAATTAAATTTAACCCCAAAAGAGAATTTTTGTTGAAATCCTGTGCATTAGAAAAAAGAGATTACCTATGTATGCGGTGTGAACCAGCTAGTTATTACCAGGGTAGGGATTTTTATGATAAATTAAAGCTCTTCGGAAATATACCACAGTATGAGATTTTTAGTCCAGTTGAGAAAGGAGGCATTTTGTAGCATTTTTTTTTTTTCCGTTTTTTCTCAACGGTGTCCCCATATCCATTTTTTTCTTACACTAAAGCTTTTCAGTAATCCTCTGGAGTGCATCTTTATCATTCTATGACTTGCGCGTTTCATTCCATTTTATTTCCAGTAAATGCGGGACTGAAACACACCTGCAACAATTGAAAATAATACTATGTAAGCTAAATCCTATTTCTCTCACTTTACCGAAACATATAACTCACTGCAATGGAAATGCGTATTGCATTCCATCAATACGTGCAACAATGGAATATATGGGAATATATCTGTATATACAAATCTTATTTCACTTGCTTTTATCTTCTTAATTTTATCGGAATCATTAGTCTTTGATTATAAATGTAACTTTATTACTAAACAATGTATAACTAGATTTTTCCAGACTCTCATTGGTTTCTCTGTCTCAAACATCGAAATAAGGTTCCATAAAAAAGACGATACGGTGTAGTATTTGTGATTCAGGAATTTTGTTAGATAAACATCAGCGAGGCGGCATCAAACTATTTATAGTTCTAGGCTCTCAAACAAATAAATCGAAACAACCTTAATTACGGAATGCATTTAAACAGAGTTCTTAAGAAATTCAAAATTTAAGGGAACTCAACTTTGATTTGTGTTCTTACTCAAGCAAGAATTCTACTCAGAAAGGTAAATCATCCAACTTGCAAGTAATTCTTTACAAAATAGTTACGATACCAGTGGCCAATGGAGAGTACCATAAGAAAAAACTACACAAAGCCTGATCACCAAGAAACTATATAAACTATCTAGGGGAAAGAAACTGATTGTGATTTGGGAATTATGATGGAGGAACCTACAGGCTCAATGGAACGATAAGTTTTGAGCATTTTAGTTTTTCCTCTATCATACATTTTTTTACTTTATTTTATCACCTTTTCCCTTCCTTTTCATATGGTATTTGCATCTAAAACTCCTAACTCCGTTAATTACCAATTTATTGTGCGCTATTACTTATTTAGAAATTGATCCATTAAAGAGAATCGTAAGGAAAAAGGTAACCACATTCAAAAGGGGATCTTTTCCCCCTCACAGTTTAGCATTCCCTGGTTTAAAAATGGAGTCTTATCTTAAATGACTCTTCTAGGACATGTTATAGCTTCAAATAAATAAAATCTTAAATTATGTCATTGTATTAGTTTTATAGAGCTGTATTAACATCAGAAAACATAAGAGCATAAATTAATTGTAAGGGTTTGGAATATTATACGCATACCTAAGGTTGAATTTAACTACGCTAGGAGCGGAGCTTTAAATGTATTCCTGGGACTGCGCTTCCACTAGGCAGCTGTTCTATAGGTTGCAACCATTCGCTCAACAGCAATAACCTTGGCGTGTGTTTTCAAGCGCCTTCATTTGTAGAAACCTTACATAATGATATTTTTCTACGCTAAAATTTTTTGTTCGAGTGGATGGAAAATGTTATCGGATCATTGGAATACAATGTTGTATGTAATATGCATCTACTTTTTCCAGTGAATATTCTGATTAAAAAGAATAACATGTTTTGGAGTATCTACTGAACTTTCAACTTACTTATGCGTATAAGTAGTAAGATATATGCAAACATTCATCTTATAAAGACTATACACTCAAATTTGCTATAAAACTAGTATCCTCAGTTTTTAAACTTAATTTTTCTCTGTGATTAGAATGTTTGTGTATGTTCTTTCTGAGTGCACGTTGATAATTGTTCTCATTTAAAAGTAAATCTGGAAGAATGTAAGACTTCGAGATTACAGTCTGGGAGATGAATAAATGTAAAAAATTTGATATTTATTTATGTGTGTGCAACACATAAGCGTATCTCTTTTTGTGCGCTTAGTAATATAATTATCATAAATGAACTACAGAGTTCAGGTGAAAATTTGTTATACAGACTGTGAGTTATGACTCCTCTGTATTTACATACATCACTCCACCTATAGCTGGGCAGGGCAGTGGAAGATCAATCATGTGACCTGTTACTTAAACAACTGAGTGTCAACTAGGAAATAATATTCATTCTAAAATCATGGTGAAAGTTTACCCTGGAGCATAATTGCACAAGATAGTGAAAAAACTGCAAACACTGGATCACCACATTCTCTTTAGGCACTAATATAAATATTCACACTTAATTCACATATCCACCCCTTAAGGTGCTCATGGAAGCATATGAGTACATAGGTGTTCAAGGAGTTTAAATATAATTGTATTTCTTTACAAAAAGCAACATAGAAATACCACTGCAAATCGAGTTTGTGTTAATTAAGCATCTTATTCTATCGTGCATTAAAAACTATTGTCTGTAGTCGTCTAAATATTTTGTTCGTGCGACTTTTTATTTGGTTTGCCAGCATTTCCTTTCCCTATTGGTTTATGATTATTAAAATGGAATAATAACCGCTCTCTATACAATCGTTTAATATTACTTATTCACTTTTATCATTTAATGTTCGCATTCAGATTGTGCATGTGTGTGTTTGTACTTTTTCTTACGTCTTCATTTTTAATTATTCACTCTCTTACATCCTATCGCTGCTTTTAGAAACTTCATTTCTTTACTCCGACTACTCTTTTGTTTTTTTCAGATATGTTGTTTACTGAAAGTATGCACATTAATTAAGCTTGTCATGTAAAATGTTAGTTTCTAAATGCAATTATTATAACTGTATACAAGAATAAAAATATTGTAAATATCTTGTGTTTATAGAAATAGTTTGAATTACATATCCATCCAATATTTCCATCCGGAATATTACTCGTACTTCTCATTTTCTCGTTTATTGGCATCACACTTTTATCTATTCTCATTGGTTTGCTGTTCTGGTAACTTAATTAAAGCCTGCCTTTATACATATTATTTACTTTAGTTTTAATTTACTGAAGGGCTTCATAATTCATCTATATTGCTGCTCAGATTTTTGTTAACAACACTGTGTACTTCTTGAGCAATTTTGCAAAAGTAAAGAAAGGACCAGATAAAGCAAAACTACGTTATTGATCAACGCTAATACAAGTCGTCAGACATTCGAATAACACAACATGGCGATCAACGAAGAGTCAAAGGGTGTAAATAACACGAGCACATACTCACAACTAAAAGATCGAGATGTCTATGATATTGAGTGTTTACTCACATTCAAAAAATAAAGAAGCATATGATGAGTATATATTCACATCTAACAGATCAAGAAGGCATGTGTAGAATATATACATATTCACAATTAAGAGATCAATAGCTTTATAATAATGAAATGTATTCACCTGAATCAGTTTTTATTTTTACCAAAATGAGTTTGTTCTCATTGACCTGACTATATAATTACAGAAAGTATTCAAATAAAATATATATTATTAAGATTCCTTTTAATATATTTCCTAATTTACTATTGCATTCTGCTATATCTCATAAAGACCTTGAATCGATATATATATATATATATATATATATATATATATATACACACATATACTTTTTTTTTTTTTTTGCCGGCCAGGTCCTGGCTGCTGATCCCGGAGCGCCTGGAAAAGGGTTTTAAATTCTTATCCAAAGTGACGTTTGCTTTCAAAATCTAGTTTATTTGGTTTTTGTTGTGTGATGGTTTACAATGGAATGGTAAGTAACGCCTTTAATTTTACTTTTAATTTTACTCGCCCACATCCATGCTGTGTGGCTTAAGTTTTAATTACTCTTTTAACGATTTCCTCCATTTTTGGTGTAGTTAGGCTTCAAATTTGGTGGTCGCCCTCCGTGGTGTAATGGTTATCATGTTGACTTAATGTACATAAGATCTCGGGTAGTTGGAGGAGGACGATGGATTTTTTCGGGTGTAAAAATCCTTAGTATGGCTTCCTTTGGAAGGGAAGTAAAGCCGTTGGTCCCGTGTCGTAGATTTATGGCACGTAAAAGAACCTCAAGCCAGAGAGAGAGGCCTCTGAACAAAATTAAGCGGTCTTTCACGCCCAATTTAGAATGGGACGATAATAGCCACAGTAGTTAAACAGCGTCCATAAATAACACGACATTTACTTTTTTTTCAGCTTTGGCTTCGGCTAGTTTTCTTTCATTCGGTTTTATCTGTCACATTAACAGCTATTCTATTTTTAACTTTATTTTAATGGTGCTTTATTTTATTTCTGGTTTCTACCAGGATTTTATCCATTTTATTTTCATCCTGTTTTTATTTCTGGTTTTAGCCGAAATTTTAATTTCTAAGGGAGCGCCCTTAGAAATTAAAATCATCGTTATATTTTCATTTCGGTACTTAAGCAGGAGTTATGAGTGAGAACTTTAGAAAGCATCTGATTTTCAGCCGCACCATGGCCAAGTAGTTAGACCACTAGTCTCTCACCAAGGCGACTCGGTTGGGATTTATGGTGGACAAAGTGGATTTTCTCCGCGTTTCCCGGTTTCCCCCACTATCCCACTTCGTCATATATCATCAGTGTTATCGCCTGCGCGCCCTTAAACACTATCTTCTTCTTTTTACACTCTCATTGGTGTGTATATCCGATGTATATATTAGGTAAATTCGCTTCCAAGATTTCGCCGGAAATATATATTTTGAGACCTCATAAATAAAGAAAAATCAATTTCAGAAAAAGGTCTTCTCGTGTATGCCTGTGTCTGTGTTTGTGAACAACATAGCTAAAAACGAGATCATTTAAATAAGAAATTTGTGGAACAGGTTATTCGAATGGAACACATCAGACTTTTTTTTTTATTTGAAATATTAATATTATGCTACAAGCTTATTTTACGAAGCTTATATACCGTACACGTTCAAAAATGATTGTATACTCAACTTGTAATAATGTGCTTATCCTGGAACTCATTAATTTTTACACTGTATGTGGACCTGCGATTTTCAATTCTGTTATTAAATAGTCATAGGTAATGCAGCGAGTGATTTCCCAACCATCAATAAATTCGCGAGTCACAGTGAGGAGAGCACTTCCCTAGAGGATTCGGAAATAAAGGTAGCATTTGTTCAGACTATATCAGTTAAAATGAAGTGATTTGTTCAGAAATGTTATTAGTATTATTATTTATATTATTTATTATTGTTAGTTATATACAGCCATAAAATATTTATATTTACCTGCAATGTAACTGACGCTGTTTAAAAAGAAATCACAAATGTGTGCACTTCGTTTGTTTGATCAATGCAAACTTGTGCATTTAGCATTATTTACACACCATTCAGTATGGGGGATTGGAAATGGGCATTCAATAATGCAAGATACAAAAGCCAATATTATAGGTTAATTATAATTTTTCTTCATTTCAGTAAACATTTGAAACAAAACGCACTATTAATGAACACAAAAGTAATAGTTAATGCAGCTAAAGTAGATGTATTGTTTCTTGATTTATGTAAAACGTTGGAATAGTGGTTTTAATTTATTTACAATATAGAAAAAGTATATGGTTTAGGGAGAAAAAAACAGAATAAATTTTGGTAAAGAATTAATCACCTTCCACGAGAGAGATGTACACTTGTACCTCGTAGATGTTTACAGTGATATTAGATAAACTAAACCATTAAAATAGCATTTTCATCCGAAATAGAAAACTTCAAATTTAAGATTTTTAGTTTTCAAAAAGAGTTACGTTTAGCACAAAGATAAACAACACTGCGGTAAAGAGAATTAAACAAACTTAAGTGAAAGAGAAATGTAATTGGTTGAAAAACAGTAATCCTTCAAACTGTTTGATCAGTATCTACCATTTGAGAACAAGAGTTAAATAGATATATAATTATTGAACAATGATGTTCACACACTACTCTCTAGACATACTTTTCTTCCTGATCTATATCTATTTCTATTGAAAATGTGTCTCCTGTTTCTTATTATAATTGTAGTCTCTTTGTACAGAAAAGTTTTAGTTCAACTAAAATGTACTGTTTATTCTGCTCATAACAAGCCATGAGTCATATAAAATTATATGTTCTATTTACATGACCTGTTCTGCAAATAAACTATTCTTATAACATATTATTATTTTATCTCATAATGCTAATCGAGATAAACATAAGAAGAAATATAATTTTTACTTGTCTCCTTGTAAGTATGAATGAATGAATGAATGAATAAGTGTATTTATTGACATAGCAATATCATACATAGAATTTCAACAGTCGCACGGGTCCACACGAAAATAAAAAGACAAAGGAAATACACAGTCAAAAGCAATATTAAACAACAATAAAGAATTAAGAGTGAACCCGAAAATAACAATACAAAGATATTCAAATATAGCAATTTAAATTTATAGCACAGAGTACAGCTTCATAATTGCACCCTCTTATAATAGATAATTACACTTAAAAGACATATATACACCATATATAAAACCACAGCACAACAGTGACCTAAGTATGACATAATATATATGTATGTAGAACATTGTAGTCACTTTTGTTTAGTTGATTTATTCCTCCCCCCCCTTCTCTATTGGCAGCCTCCTCAGATCTCAGCTGTCTTGCCTTAAGTGTAAATTTACCTAGCCCGTCCATGTGTTCCGTGCCTGCCAGTAGCATCCAACATGCTTCTAGCCCTACATTCGCAGTGGTAAAAAATCGCGGCAAATATTTTTCCCACCATTCCTCCGTACTCCTACATCTTGCCAAGATGTGAGTCCACGACTCTTCCTCCTCGCAAATGGGACAGATTCTCGTACCATTCTCATCAGAAATGTTCGTGCTCCTCCATGCTCCTAGTCTAATCCACGCGAGCCCCTCTCTAATGAGTTTGGTACCTGTTTTGATGTATTGCTCCATACCCCACTCCGATTTCAGCCCAGACTGTACTTCTAATGACACCTTCTCTGTGCATTGCGCAATTATTTGCTGTCTGTCAATGTCACAGAAGCGGTTCTTAATTTTTCTCCAATTGCTTCGCCTATTTTCCTGCCCCGCCATCCAAATATCTCCCATCCCAATGGTTTCCAACCCTTTCTTTAATTTTGATGCTCACGTCGAATTACCTTCCATTCGCAGCTGTTCATGGTAGCAGACTGCCCTAATTTGAGATTGGTTTCCGTGAACGATTCTCATCCAATATTTAACTGCTCTGCTCTATCGTTTCACTATGTGCCCCGAATTCCCTCATTATTCCGCAGTTTGCCGTACCCCTCCCTACACCCAGAATTCCTTTCAAAAATTGGGTCCTCAGTTGATCCAGATTCCCTGTTTGTTCCAACCCCCATATTTCTCCTCCGTATGTCATCGTGGATCTATCTGTCGCTCCGTATACAGTTTCCATTAAGGTTATAGATATATTCGGTATTCTGTAGCGTATCCGGAGAGCTTCCGCCACTTTCACCCTGCCTTGTGTTTCGTAATGTCAATGTGTTTTGTCCATTTTCCGTTCATTGTACATATGAGTCCTAAGTACACAAAATATTTAACATTGTCCAGTATCTGTCCTGCATATGTTCAAGTCTCCTCCCTGCTATAAAAACAACCCTTTTTGAAAGTCATTGCCTTAGTCTTATTCACATTAGCTGTTAGTAGCCATTCATCGCAATAATTCTTAAGTTAGTCCATTCCTCGTTGCAATCCGTTTACTGTCATAGAGCACAATACTAAATCGTCTGTGAATAAAAGTGTTGGGATCTGCAAATCCGCTACTACTGGTGCTTGAATATTCTCTGCTATTATTGTATCAGTAATATCATCCACAAAGAGATTACATAGCAAGGGAGATAAAATACAACCCTGCCTCTCTCCCCTATAGCTTCGGCAGCTCTCGGACACTCTGTTTCTGTCGTACTTCACACAGAATTCGACATGTTTATACATTGCCTGCAATGCTCTAACCATTTTACTTGATAACCCCTTTCTGCCTAGTTTGTACCATAATGCATTTCGATTGATAGTCAAATGCCTTCTTAAAGTCCACAAAAGCACAATGAAGCTTTCCCCGCTTAATTAACAGTTGCTTCGTCCTTAAAGTGTCTAATATAAAAGCGGCATCTATGGTACTGTGTCCTTCTCTGAAACCCATTTGAAATTTTGAAAGTTGCCAAATGTATATTCCTAGTCCTTTATCCGGTTATATAACACTCTACAATAAATTTTCTCCATAATTGGCAAGAGAGTAACCCCCCTATAGTTATCCGGATTTCCAATAGTTCCCTTCCCTTTATAAATGGGATGAATAATGCCCTTTCCCCAACAGGTAGGGTAATTCCCCTCAATAAACAATCTGTTACATATCTGGAACATACTCCTACCAAACTCATTAACATTGGCTGTGGCTTTAAAAACTTCTGGGGGCAGCCCATCCAACCCTGGAACTTTGCCTCCCTTCAGACTCCTCAGCGCCTGTGCTATTTCTCGTGCTGATATTTCTTCGTCCAGTATTGGGATCTCAAGATTTCCCATAATTTGCACTTCCTCCTTGTAAGTAGAAGGGAAATAAGAGAATTCTTTATACTAAAGCAGTAGTCAAATCTTTTAAAACCTTGTTGTAATGCAATACAATCAAAATTCGTTTCTTTTGCATGGCCAGGAATGAAACAAAAGAGATATGAACTGAATGATGATGTCATGTATGACAGTATTTTAAAACTGAAATGCCAGTAAAAAGAAATATATTGGAAATGGTTAATTGTACAAAAGCGTATACGACTTAATTCGTGAGCTTTAATAAGATTGTTGTATAGTAAGTTTTTGTCTATCCGTTACTGTATACCAATTATACCAGAGTCATCCGCAATAAAAAGATTTTCAGAAAATATTATCAGAAAATTTTAGACATACATTCCATTTGCCGCACAATATCTTAAAAACTATGGTGTTAAAAATCTCCTTGTCACTTTCTTTAACGTTGCTAAACCTATCTAAACCTATATACCAAGTTTGGTATTTATCAAAATCTTCGTTTAGTTATGCTGTTTAAAAATAGACACTAGCGTGTTCCTAAAATTGCTTTTTTTTTTTTTTTTTTTTTTTTTTTTTTTTTTTTTTTTTTTGACTTAGAGGAACCTAATAAATATATTCAGGTTAAAATGTTGATACAATGTTTGAGTGGAGTACAATACTTTCTCTACCTACTACTTGCATAGCATGTTTTTTTAGAAAGTAAAATACTAGGGCTGGCTGAAAAATTCCGAGGCTCTCAATGAAAACAGCATTTATTTTTTGCTTTATTTCCCAACATAATTTCTAGAAAGGGTAATACATTTGTCATATGGTTGTTCTTAATTAATTTAACCATCTCTGTAGTACGATTTATCGAGGTCCACAAAATAGCTCTTTACCGTATCAATGACCTCCTCGTTGCTGTGAAAACTTCGTCCTCCAAGATATTTTTTTGAGGTTTTGGAGCAGGTGGTAGTCCTTGGGTGCTAGATCTGGCGAATAGGGTGGATGTGCAAGCAATTCGAACTTTAATTCGTACATTTTCCCCATTGCATTGACTAAACGATAGGTCGGAGCATTGTCGTAATGAAGCAAGATTTTTTTGCCAAATGAGGCCGTTTTCTTTTCACCTCATCACTCAAACGTTGCAATAAGCTTGCGTAGTAGACCCAGGGATACTTTTATCCATTTCCAAGTAATCAATAAAAATAATTCCCTATGCATTCCAGAAAACACTCGCCATAACCTTGTTAGCTGACAAAATTGACTTTGCCATTTTTGTAGTTGGTTCACCTGGCTCAATCCACTGTTTTGATTGTGATTTACTTTCTGGAGTGTAGTGATGTATCCAAGTTGCATCCGTGGTAATAATCCGTCTCAAAAAATGACTGATATTTTTACGTTTAAGCGCCACATTCTTAATAGAAACAGTTTTTCTTTGCAATTTTTGATATGGTGTCAACAACCGTGGCACTCATCTTGCACAGCCTTGTGAAAGCCCCAAAAATAACTTAAAATATAACCTGCACCTTCTTTTGATATGTTTATAGCCTCTGATATCTCAAACAACTTTAATATGCGGTCTTCCAGTACTAAACGATGACTTTTTTCAACAATCTCTGGAGTTGTCACTTCTACAGGGCGTCCAGAGCGACGCTCTCATCACTAGTGCTCGTAAGTCCCATTTTAAACTCTGTAACCCACCTTTTTATCATTGAATATGAAGGGGCAGAGTCTTTCAAGGTACTGTCCATTTCTTCCTTGATTTTTAGGCGTTAAGCCTTTCAAATGGAAGTATTTAATCACTACTCGTTTTTCCAAATCCTCCATTTTCTTGAAAATTCTAAAGTTGCCTTGTTTAAAATGGTGTCATTCGAAAAGCAAACAAGCTATTGCTCTGTAACTATTGGTACAGGCTAGTCTAGAGTTAAACTATACGATGCTATCGTCTAACTGGCCTAGTGGTGCCATATCTGTGTGAGGCCTATGACTTATCAGCCGACTCCATTGCATTATGGCGGGTATTGATATTTTATAAATGGTATCCGTCTGCAATAAAACGTTCTTTGCGTTACGAGATTGAAATACATGAACCATAGTCATTCTCTAGGTTTCAAAAGTTTAAAACACCACTTGTTGTGCAACATGTTTTAGACATTTCTTTGGAGGACGTTAGAGCTATGCACCAATTCCATCATTTGTTTCTTCTATCAGAACATTTATTTTTCGCTTCCTAGGTTTGTCGTTTAACCGCCTCACTTCCATAGAGTAGTATAGCCACGACCATTGTGTTTTAGAACTTCAGTTTCTATTAATCGTCCTAAATTATTAAACTCCATATGTAGAAAATTTTATTACAGAAAAATTGGCATATGCAAAGTAAATCTTTTAGATAGTAACTTCAGATTTACATTACTCCTGCTCTACTTTCTATTTTTCTTTTTTTTTTTTCCTAGTAATTTTCCTCAGCCTATGTATCTCTTTGATCGAAGCGATGCTTTGCCCCTTAATGAGCTACTTACACACTACGCATCTCAGGTAGAGAAGCTGCCTATACGGATCGGCAAAACCAGAAAGTTCAGTTTGTTGCTGACCATTAATAGCATTGTAAAGCAATACATATAAATTGTTTTCTAGTGGAGAATTACTTCCTTGGATAAGGAAATACTAAAACACCGTGTTCAATATTATCATTGTGTAATATTATATTGCGGTGTAAGTGTGGAGAACGAGGAACATGACCCAACTATTTGACGTGTGCAAATATCCCTTCGTGCGTTAAGAGAGTTGCAGAACTC
This sequence comes from Hymenopus coronatus, assembly GCA_030762935.1. Lineage (NCBI taxonomy): Eukaryota > Metazoa > Arthropoda > Insecta > Mantodea > Hymenopodidae > Hymenopus > Hymenopus coronatus. Next base: position 83,925,103 of record CM060888.1, on the reverse strand, counting down.
AACGGGGCTATTTCAAGTTAAAACTGGCAAATGCAGAACTGGCTGAGTAACTTGGTTTTATACAGCTTTAATATTCACGATGCAACTTTCTTATAGCAAATTTATTTTAGATGCACAACATAGGTTTTAGTCTATTATTAATTTTGTAAAGCAAGCTTCCTCAATAAAAGATAAGTAAGAACGAATAAATAAGATATTGATGTTATGGCTGGTTGCGACAGAAACACTTATAAAGAGATGCAGAGCTTCTGATGGTTACGATCACTTCGATTATGCAAGTACAACACGACATGTCTAAATGTGATGAGCGTGGTTGATAATACTTACCGGCTGGCTTCATAGCTCAATTGGTAGAGCACCTCCCTCCTGTATGAGGAGTCTCAGGTTCGGTTCCCGGCTGGAGCGTAGGCATTTTTTTTTACTCCAGAGAACCAAAGTATGATGTGAATGTAAATGTATTATCTAATGATTAAAATTACGGATAAATACAAACCCAACAACATAAGTACACTAGTTAACACCATTGCCCATAAATATATGTCACCTATAGAACCTATGCAGTTAAATGAAATAATAAAAATAGTAATTAATGCAATTCTGTAAGAATATTTTTGATGTAATATGAAATTCGTTGAGCATATTCTATGAATGCTTAAAACAAACAACTGACTCAAAATGTAATGAATAATAGCAAGTGGAATAATTTAAAACTGTGTTGAGAACTGAATTAACATCCAATATTTACTTTTAAGAAAGTATTCAATAAACTGTTACCGCGTTTATACTCAAAGTTTGGCATAAGTATTCTCAGTTTTCTTTAAATTAGTACCGGAGTCTGGGCAAGACTCCGGCGATGTATCCCCTGTTTACATTTCCCACTGGTTTTACTGTTCTTTACACTAACATATACACATTGCACAAACATATAACACACATGCCCAAGGCGGGACTCGAACCCACGATCCCCAGCCCACGAAGCACCAAAGCGTGGCCATGGGAACCGGCTCAGTTTTATTGACTACACTAGTCCAAACAGAATTGTTGTCGAACTTACCCTGCGTTTCGAATTAAATATTATGAATTGCCAACTTGGTGATTCAAATAAGCGGAAAGAGTATAGCATGTATTGTAGCTCCTGTAACAGGTTCCACGACCTTAGCAGACGTATACAAGTTATATATCTGTTACAAAATCCTTTAATTATTAAAATTTGAGATAACATTCTTTATCGATAATTATTTAGTTATAAACTTAATGAATAAGCTTATGTCTTGAAATCATTATTCAAAGCATGTCTCTTTAATTAACTAGGAGCAAAAAATACTTAGTTTTAACTTGCGGAAACAATCCATATATTGATTGGTGACCACAAGCTGTTGTGATAGAAAGGAAACAAGAGGGGTAAAAAACACGCAGAACCTTCCTTTTCACATGGCCGTTAAATGACACTCAGCATGTAATATTTCGAAAACGAAACACTAAGAAATGTAAATTTTAACATTAAGTTTCAATTTTAAAGAATTAGGTTTTTATGTGATAAATCTTTGCATAATAATGTAAAAATAATAAATGGTACCAAAAATAATTTTATAACTTCTGCAGGAAATTCAAAATGAGCACTTGTTTCATGCGTTGTTTTAGATAATTAAAATAACAGAAATGTTTCTGTGTAAAGAGTAGTTCGGTCGTGGAGGGGGTTTCTTGAAAATGCTCTTGGAAAATCCTCGGAAGGCACTGAACTTATATACCAAGATTGGTGTTCAACTATTTGTTTTTGAGTTATGTTTTGCAGACACGCCCGTCTGCATGCGTGTGAGGTCATATTAGTTTTGGGAACAGAATGTGTGGATATAGTACAGCACTTCCCTTAGTGAAGCTGGTAGGAGGATTTGACCATTATGTGGGTATCAGGAAGACTGGACGTATATTTTGGCAGGTTGCGTGCAGATGGAGGATGTTAGGAAAAAATTCTTGCCGGAATTATTTTTAGCTTCAAACAGACGAAGAATAGCATTCTGGAAGTTGATTCTAAACAGCCAAAACTGGTAAACCCTGGCAACATACTTAATGGAAGTACGTGCAGTAAGAGATAAAATATTTGTGTAAATATTGTATACACTTATTTGGTGTTTGAGCAATTTATATGTGTGAATACGTGGTGTAATTTTGAGTGCAAGTGTGTGTGCGCGTGCGCGTGCATTTCCAATGTTATAAATATATATAAAATTAATAGGTAGTATTTTTAGATTTTTAGACAGCATGTATGCAAGTGTTACAAAAAGGATAAAAGAATAGAACAAGAAATGACGAATTTTAGAAAACTGAATATTAGAATATTTCTTTTTCTGTTTTTATAACATTAAAACCAAAGGAGACTAAATTAGTATGTAGGAGGTACGAATTGATACTCGGATTGCAAACATGGAGTATGTCAGTCGGTGTGCTACTAGGAGCACGGAGGGAAGGTCCTGCCGGATGCAGTGGTGAGACAGCAAGGTCCAACTGGCAGAGCGGAAAGTGTTGTGGTAGTGCAATTTGGCTCAGATCCAAGTCCCAATCGGGTAGAAGAATTTTGGTTGGGCTTGGGCTTTATCCGGAAGCGCAATTCCTTTCTAATTTAAATATGTTCTCAGTGTTCAGTTCGCTGAACTGTTCCAGGCTCCCAGGTTTCATCTTTATTCTTAGAGACTGATGCATGAGAGAGTATGCCTGCGCAGCTGTTCCAAATAGTAACAGTGGCATGTTCATAGATTGGTGGTTAGAAAATCTAAATCTAAAATAGGACTGTACTTGTATTATGGCTATGAAACATTAATCTATTCAAAAAGTGGACACTGATGGCTGTGAATCTTTAATGGTTTATGTAGCAGCCATAAACTTTTACACCCATTAGTGTTTATCACTTTCTCTACACGTACTGTGTACATAGTATTTTTATTCTACACAAAAATTCAACAGCGAAATTTTACTGGAAATATATGTTCTTAGGTACCCTTAGTTCAAAAAAAGCATTTTTAGAAAAAGGTTATATGTGTGTCTGAATGTGTGTGTCTGTATGTGTGTTTGTGTCTGTGGACAGTATAGCTAAAAAAGTAGAGACCGTTAAATGCCAAACTTGGTATTTAAGTTTACTACTCTCCAAGGATACAACACGAAGATTTTTAAAAATATATCCCCCCACTCTAAACTACACTTTACATGGAAATATTTTTGAACACTTTGTTTTCCCCAAAAATGGCTCTAACGATTTTGATTAAAATACCATATATTATAGATATTTACATCACAAATGAAATGTACATCTTGAATCTTCTGGGAAATATCTTCTGAATAACAATTCACTTTTATTAATTTTGCTGAATTTTGCACAACCAGTAAACTAAAAGAAATTCATAGAGATTCACTACACAAAAACTGTAAATGTTAAACCACACAACTTGGTATATACATTTTTGTTGTCGAGTTGACCATTTGCAAGATATTACTTATTATAGTTTTCAAGTTTAACCATGCAATTTTCCTTATACTGGATTTCCTTTCCTTTCAACTCGCTTTTGTTTTTGCTGGCCTTGCAAAGCGAACCAAACTGCAATTGTTCTCATAACGACCAGATTTTAAAAGATATACCTATCGCATTGACATATTTTCCTTCTGCTCACAAGGAATCAAGTAGTAAGACCATTTTTGCTAATGCTTATCTCGATTAGCATGATATAGATAAAATAATCTCCTTTATAAGAAAAGTTTGTTTGCGGAATGGCTTGAGAAAGTCATGTGTATGGAGCACATCAGATTTTTATATGTAATATTAAATAAGCATTTAAAGCTTCTTCATATATTTATCTAAATCATAATGAATTTCCGCAAAAGCACGTGTGTGTGTATGTATGTGTATGTGTCAGTGAACAGCAGAACTCTAAAACAATTAAATACCAAACTTGATATTTTAAGTTCAGTATCTCCCAAGGGTAAACACGAAGATTTACAACAAAATCCCCCACACCTTTACATCGACAAATTTTATAAATGATTTATATTCTCCAAAATGGCTAACAATTTTCATTAAAATCGTATATTAGGCATATTTATATAATAAACAACAATTATATTTTAAATTTTCTGGCAATAGCTTATAAAGTCCTCTTCACCTATACTTAGTTTTGCAAAAATGATAAACCGTGAAAGATAGATAAACTTCTGTTACGATATTTCTGAGATATTTCTTGTTATAGATTTAAATTTTCCAGTACATATAATTTTCTCAAATGGGAAGTTGTTATACCTATTTTTTCATCCTGACCTAGCAAACAGAACGGAACCACCATATAGCGATCCGTTTTTATAAGATTTGACTTTCCCTTTATTGCCCTGGCGCAAGGAAATAATGTCGCAATAAAACCCTTTGTGTTAATCTTAATCTTGATAAGATTAAGCTTCTGTAAGAAAAATTTGCTGTAATAAAGATCGAGAAAGCTATGTGAATGAAGCACATCAAACTTTTCCAGCAGTAAGTGTTTGTCTTTCTCTTACGGTTACTCAATTATACATAACAAATAATGAACAGAACCTGGAAGCAAATTCAAGGTAATCGTTAATCAAATTCCAAATCATTAATACATTTTTTGTAATTTTTAGAAATATGGTAAATCAGATAAAATGTCCATATAAACTATGCTTTACAAAATATTCTTAAAATAATTTCCTTGGGTTCTTTTAACAAAACTGGCAGTATGAGGCACGTATTTCCTAAAAATGTTCATGTCAACTTGTGTTTGAGTGCTGCTTCTATTTATATCATCCAAATCGAAATAAAAGTTAGCATTTGTACTCACCTCTCTGTAAAAGGTAAATGAGGAAACACGCTATTCTCAATTTCGCCATTGTATACATTATTGAGAGTCCACTCACAAAATGTATTAACACATACGAATCATAAATAAATACAAGCTGTGCAGTAGAAAACAAATGCTGAGCGGTAATACACTTTGTGACTAAGTACAGGACAAAATAATAAAGCACACTGGTAATAACTCAACTACACGATATCACCGTCAGCTCAATACTGCAGTTTTAGAGCAGAGAAAAGCAAGTCAGCAACTTTCGTCAGGCTGTTCGTTCCTTCTAGACGAATGTCCTTTAGTGAAGATACAGTGAGCTGTTTTATCCTTGATAAATAGTTAAGAAAGTAGTTTATATTTCAGTGACAACAGCTCTGCTTCCTAATAATTACGTTTCAGAATACACAGCGTACAATTGACTGCAGAGTGTTTTACGTTATGGGCTTATTATGCCATTGCCAGTGCTTAAACGAGAAATAGTTAGTTATTAATGAAAATGACAGCAATTCAGAAGAAGATGAGAGAGAAATATTGGGAATAGAAGAAATGCAAAAAACATTAGGTGTAAAGTATAGTGTAAGCGGTAACCAGGGTTGAAAGTGAATACATGTGACTGGCATTCTAAAAGTGTGATATTAGCTTTGTGAATGAATGAATGAATGAAGGAATAAGTGGATTTCATATATTGAGCTGCATCAATCGCACGGGTCCACAGACCGTATGTGTTTTTGCAACATCGAAAATAGTAAGCAATATTAAAACAAAAAACAAAAAAAAAAGCAACAATAGAGAGTTAATAGAATAAACACGAAAACAAAAACTCAAAGCTATTCAAATACAGCAATTTAAATTTACAACACAGAGTACACCTTATTAAGATGCATTAATGTACCCTATTATAATAGACAAATATATACACATAATATACACAGTTTATAACACCGCACAAAACAATTACATAAGTATAACATAAATATTACATAAAATATGTGTGCAAAACATTATAATCACTTTTGTTTAGCTATTCTTATTGTCCCTCTTCTCTACTGTCAGCTTTCTCAGATCTCGGCTATCCTGCCCCCAGTATAAATTTACCTAGCCAGTCCATGTCTTCCGTACCTGCCAGTAGCGTCCAACATGCTTCTAGCTCTATTCGCGGTGATAAAGGATCGCGGTAAATATTTTTCCCTCTATTTTTGTAGTGACCGTATTACTGCAGCTCAGAAACATGAGAATAACGCCGTTCCTGCCTCTGAGTACCAATGCTCCAGTAAAGGTGAGTAGTGATTCGCATTTAACCTCTCATTTAACAATGTCATTCGTCAAGACATGGCGCGCGACCTGTACCGGGCAATTTCTAAGTTGCGGCACGTGTAGTGACTTGTAGTAGCTCTGTGGTGAAGCATAATCAATATTTCAGTGTATGCTGCACCTGAAGCTTATCCAAAACTTGTGACAGGGAGGGAGAAAAGAAAGAAAAAGTTACATTTGCTAGGCAGTGTGTGATGAAATGTGGCGAAGATCACTTACAGCTGATGGAAACTCGGGTGACTGTCAGCTACTGCTTAGCTTAGATGCATTCTTTTCAAGGAACGTTGCTCCCGGGAAAAGCTGTCAATGCTTGTCAACGCAGCGGGATATTCAGGCAGCCGTCAGAATGGAAAACTCCTCGCTGATACTGTGTCACACAATGGTACAGCAAAACAATGGTGGCAAATGAGAGCAGAGAAACAGTAGCGGTCAAATGCGTAGCTTTATTTACAAACTGTTGCCATGAAAAGAAAACTCATTCATATTATTAGACGTTGGGATTCTGAAAAAAGTTTTACTTGTTATATGGAATTCAGTTTTCAAATATGTTTCACGTATCTTTTTTTTTTTTTTTTTACAGTCAACTTTTTTTAATAATATGAAAGGAGTTTAAATTAATTTATTCTCTTTTGTTGTTTTATTTTGTTTACTTACCGCCTTTTTTTTAAATCAAAACCATTTAGGTTAGTTTTGAGAGATCAAATATAAAATGAAAATATTCCATGTTTGTTTTTCTCTCTGTTTTTGTTTTATTTACCTTTTTTGTGGGGAGGAGGTGAAAAAAGAGAGAAAGATACAGTAGAAAAGGCGGAACCAAGGGAGTGTAATTGTATTATTAGTTTTTTTGTTTATTTCATGCCTTTTTATTGTATGGACAGCGCCATTTCACGTCTTAGGACATTTTGTTCTTTTCGTTGCATGTAAAACGTTATAGTGCATATAATTGCATATTTTCAATGTTTCTCCACAATTTTGTCATATATTGAGATGTAATACACGCATTATTAATATGTTGAGCCTAAAAATGAAGATCTAAGCACAGAAACAAAACTCCTATCATATAGTGAGTAAACTTGAGAATTATTTTAAAGTATGCAGGAAAATTGTGATATACTTCCTAGGCTTTCAGAGGCTTCTCTAAAGATAATTCCCAAACCAAGATCTGTCCTTTTCATGCGCAACAGCTCTACAGCATATGTATTATGACATTTCTTTCGGTCGCACGAGCAATGGACAATTTAAATCATTCAGTCGATATGATTCGACTAATGTATAAAGTCTATGTGTTAAATTTATATGACTTTCTCTGCTATATATTGCATATTAGTGGCTATACAAGCTATTCTTTGAAAGTTTGTTTACATCTAAGGTAGAACCCCGTAAATCCGAATTCCAGATAATCCAAGCACAAAATCCATGAATAAAACTAATAAAAAGCTTATAAACAAAGAAAGCGCACAACTTGCATAATGATATATATATAGTTTATTCTTGTCTTAGTGTTATTATTGACTGTCATTTTTTTGCAGTAGTGAGCATGGTATCTCTTGCAGTGTTTGTTACACACTTTGCACACGCATTCTTCTTCCAGCTGGTGGAATATTTGGTTTCGACACAGTTTGTGGTGAAAACCGTGCTTTACATATCTTGTCGCTATGCGTCGGAGTTCGTAATTTGGCTGATACCAATCTTCTGTCGTTAAGGCGTCTGTTGTGTAGAAGTCGGGCCATATGGGGTTATTTTTCTCATTTAGTAGATGTAGTGTCTTCTCATAGGCCTTTGTATTTGATAACCAGAACTGTCCTCTGATGTCCTCGATGAAAAAATTTTCCTTGGCTAGTACGTATGTTAGCCTCTAAGGTGCTAACTTCCCTATTCCTAGCATCCGTTTTAGGAAGTGGGCATTGACTTTCTCAATTGTTGAAAGGTTTGTGATTGTAAGTTTTTCCTAGATGATGTTAACTCCATAGGTTCCAATTGGTGCTATGACTGTCTTGAGGAGCGTTATTGTGGTGGCTAACTTATGTAGTGTAAAGAAAGATTTTATTCAAATTAAATAAACAATTTTGTAGAACAATAACCGCTAAGCATGGCGAAACACACTGAACTACATTCCTCTACTATCACTTACGATAGGCTATGTCCACATCTCAAGAAGAATAATAGATGCAAAGAGAATAGTCAAATAGTGATGAACTGGACGCTAGCTTTAAAATGCTATACTCTCTCACAATGGCGAGAATTGGCACAAATCTACAAGAATTCAGAGGAAATATCAAAGTATTTAATTATTCGAATAATTAATAACGGAAATTATTATGTCATAGAAAATATTATTTGGAATAAATTATAGACTTCTACAAGAGAATTTACAGGCCCGTCTGAGATGATTTAAGACACAATGTTATATTTAAGCTAAATATGTTTAACACATGACATTTTAATTAAAATCGCTAGCCATTTTGAGAAAATAACAGAATTTCGACAAATGTGCTCCAAATTTAGTTTAGGGTAGGGTGAATTTCTTGAAAACCTTCCTGTCGTATATTTATAAGATATTATACATACATACCAAGTTTGGTATTTTTCCGACCTTGTTATGCTGTTAATACACACCTAAATATTATTCTAATTGTATTCAGGGGTCTTCAAAACACACATTCGGTGAAATCTCGATATGGAATTTTTGGTAAAAAATGCTTTTATATACTGATGATGAGGGAGATCAACCCGAGACAAAACATAGGAGAGACCACAACCCGACTGCGGCGATTCGGCGAGATGATACAGCGATGTTTTGTCAGTACCTTCTGCGGGATGGAAGCAGCGGGGAAGAATTCTGATCAAGAAGACACCTCCATGCCCCGCTGAGATTCGAACACGGATGCCTCATTCCAGAAGCAAGGGAATACCGCAGTGCTAAGGAAACGGCCTATTATAAACGTGAAAAGCAAAAATGTAGTCAGTTTCCCTAATTGAAAATCTTTGATTATAATGAGTTCGCGCTTGTTTACCTTTGATACTCTCTAAAGACAACATCTATCAACAAATTCTTTGTTTCCATATCCTATTCACTCCATGACAACTGAAGTAAAAAACTACACACAACAGAGGAGTCACATAGTTTCCAAGCGTCAGCATGTGTCCCTCAGCAAGCTATTGTTGCACTTGCGCAAGAATACTCATTCCCATTTGCATTTTACTGCCGAAGACACAGCCGTGCAGAAGTAGGCCACCCAATTTACTGCTCATATCTATCTTAAGTCACCCCGTGCATTGTAAGTAACACAAAGTATAATGAAAGCAACATAATTTTTAGCGCATGCTTGGTGAACATTTTCGAAATTATAAAGTACATTTTAAACATTTGACAACGTAAATGCAACTTGGTGAAACAGAATGGATTTTTTCGGAGTAAAAGTCCTTAACATGGCTTCCTTCAGGAGGGAAGTAAAACCGTTGGTCCCGTGTCGTAGTCTTACGGCACATAAATGAACCTCAAGCCTGATAAAGAGGCCTCTGAGTATAATTAAGCAATTTTTATGCACACTATAGAATGGGACAGCAGTTAAAGAGCTTCCATAAATAAAGCTCCATTTTTTAGCTCAAATGCATGCATCCGATATTTTAAGTACACAGAATTCCGATGTCTAATTATTTTAAAATGTTATAAAATTGGTGTGCTCCATTCACATGATTTTCTCTATCTGTGCTGCAAGTAAACTCTTCTTACAAAACATTCTTCTGTCTAAATCATGCTAATGGAGATAAACATTAGAAGGTAAGTAGAACCAGTGCTTTCTTGTAAATAGAACGGATGTAAACGAAAAGACTAGACTAAAGCGATAGTCAAATCTTTTAAAAGCTAATTGTTATATGAAACAAGTTCTGTTTGGTTTCCAGGAATAAAACAAAGGAGACATGAAACGAAAGATAACTTTCCGTTTGAGAATAGTTTAAGTAATTTGAAATTTAAATCAATAGCAATGAATATTTTGGAAACGGTTAACTCTACAAAAAAGACATATGATATAAATTGTTTGTTGTTTGTTTTAACGAAGCTTTTAGAAGCTATTTGTCTTATCTTACAGCAGTTATACAAAAGTCATCCAGAATGAAGAACTACTCGGAGAATCTTCCTGGTAAATTCAAAATACACATTTCATTTATTATTTGGTATTTTAATCAAAATCGCCAGAGCAATTTTTAAGAAAATCAAAAAGTTCTAAAATGTTCCATGTAAGGGATATTTGAGAGTAGGGGAATTTTCTTGATATTCTTCGTGTTGCATTCCTGAAAGCTGTCGCCCTCGTGGTGTGTGGTGATCACCATGCTAGTCTCATATACCCCAGATTGCAGGTTCAAACCCGGCGGAAGGCCATGGATTTTTTCGGGCGTAAAAATCCTTAGCATGGTTTCCTTCGAAAAGGAACTAAAGCCGTAGGTCCCGTGTTGTAGATTTACGGCACGAAAATAAACCTCAAGCATTATAAGAGGCCTGTGAGCAAACTTGATCGTCTTTTACGCCCAATATAGAATGGGACGCTGAAAACAGTAGTTAAAAAGATTAAATTTCATTTCTTGGAAGATACTGAACTTAAGTATCAAATTTGGTGTACGTATAACCGACTTTTCATTTTTGAGCTATATACAGTATTCAGTGGGTCTCAAAACATGTATTTATGGTGTAATCTCGGTAACGAACTTTTGGGTGGAATACAGCACTTAGCTATATGTACATTGTATGTGTATAAAAATAAAAACGTTTTTATTTGGTTTCGGAGGTTCTCGAAACATGTATTTCCGGTGAAATCTATATATCGAAATTTTGGGAGGAGCACAATATCTTTTTACCTACTATGTACATTATACATATACGTGTATTAGAGAAAGTAGAAAGGATCACATTAAGACTCTTTACTCCCTTTATTATTGCATGCTAAAGTTGTTCCTTAATTTACGTAAATTAACGCACATGATATTTATGGTGGACAAAGGGTCGGGTTTTCTCCGGGTTCTCAGATTTCCTTCACCAGCGCATTCCACCAGTGCTCCATCTTCATTCCATGTATCACAGTGACATCGCCTGCAGTGTAATGGTAGCAAAAGCGGGCGCTAAACACTATAAAAAATTCTGATGTGTTCCATTCACATGCCTTTCTCTACTTCTGTGTAACAAATTATTGTTAATAAACTTATTCTTCGATTTACTTCAAGCTAAACGAGAAAAAATTAGCAGAAATAATCTTCTTACTTTCTTCCTTGTAAGTACAAGCGAAATTTGGGAGTATCATAGGTTAAAGTGAAATCAAAGACTGGTTGCTATGTGACTGAAGTTCCTTTGTTTGTATGGACACGAGTTGACAAATTCCCGTATGAGAAAAGAACAAGTTTTTCAAAGCTGAAACCAAAAAACAAGGAATATCTCAAAAGCGATCAACTCCTCGAAAAAAAATTATATAACATAAATTGTGTGTTTTAATGTGTTTTACGCTTTTGTGTGGTAAGTTTTTGTCCATTTCTTACGGTTTAGCGGTTATGCAAAATTCATCCAGAATAAAGTAGTCTTCAGAGGCTATTCCCAGAAAATTCAAGATATACATATTATTTGTCAACTAAATATCTTTAGTATAGATATTTTAATCAAAATCGTTAGAGCCATTTTTGAGAAAATCAAAATTTTCAAAAAAGGTTCCATGAAAAGGGTAGTTGGGGGTGGGGGGATTTTCTTGAAAATCTTCGTGTCGCATCCTTGGAAGATACCAGATTTAAATACCAAGTTTGGTATTTAATGGTCTTTTCGTTTTGAGCTATGCTGTCCACAGACACACCACACACACACATACACGCACACACGGACCTTTTTCCAAAAATGTTTCTTTTTTTTTGGATTCAGAGGGACCCAAAACAAGTATTTCCGGAAAAATCTCGGTATCGAATTTTTGGGTGCAATACAATACCTTCTCTACACACTCTGTACATAGCACGTGTAGAGAAAGTAAAAAAAAAATGTAGTTTATCTTATTGGGTGAAAGCGGAAATTGTTGGTTAGGTATACGGGCCTCCAAACGTATTGCTGAAGTGAGATAATTGAAGCGTTCATAAAGAGTTTCATGCTCGGTGAAATGACAGACCTGACCATCCCTCTTTGAGTTACAACTTGCTAGAGATCGATTGGAAGTCAGTCATGTGTAGCTTTTGAAGAGCGTCAGCTATCTCACTGGCTTTGTGTTCTTCTGCGGTTTTGCTCATATGGAATGTGCTACTGCTGCAGTTGTACGAGCTAAGATTTCCTCTATAGCTGAAATTCATATCTTACTATAGCAACACTGCCTTAAATGTTTTTAAAAAGACTTTTCACCGCTTATGAATACACTTCACATAATACAATACATAACAGTTTAAACTTAATCAAAATAAAGCAAAGATTATGACTTCTATCAGATCGAAAATACCTTTTAAGAGACGCTGTGAGAAAAATTTCAAATCTTTATATTTCCCTATAGAGTTTTATGAAAAGTTTACTGTGATTACATTAGCATAATGGTATAATGAATAAACATTTTAACTAAATTGGACACGTACTTTGTGAAATATGAATTAATTCATAAATTTGATTACTTAAATACATATTGCATAATCAAACTACTCTCAAAGCTTAAGAAAATTGTTTGGCATATTTTGAATAGGAGTTTTGAACCACGCACCAAAATTCTAATGACTCTGATTACTTAATAATGGTAATTTTTAAACACTTTTTGAAGGTTTTATTCTAAAATTAGTTCTTTTCTTTTAAATTTCTTTGAAAAGTTACTGTTAATGCTACTGAGTCAGGTGGCTCGGGCGTTTCTTCTGAGACTGGCATTCGGGAGGTCAGGGATCGGTTCCTCACGGCCGATGGGTCTCTGACCCATGGATTTTTCGGGGGTTTCCCCGCGTCAGTAGGCGAATGCTAGGGAGGCTTCTTCGTTCCCCCCGCAATTCCTATCTCTTCATTACGTCTTCATTTCAGCCAAATTGGTCTCTTTCAGGACTGTAAGCGTAAACGAGGATTGCGCCAGAGGCACCATTTAATGGAAGTGACTACGCTCTGGAAGTACAACTCTCGGCAGCACAATGGCGCTATTGGTTGTCTGCTGACTGGGTGGTCTATCCGGTATTAAGTGGCGGGCTCCTGACGTTACCCGCGTCAAGATGAACTTCTTGTGAACTGTTAGGGACTATCCACGGCGGCTCCCTCCTGTGTGGCTGTCGAGTGCCCTCTGAAATTACACTCATCTCATTCTTCCTCCATGGGTTCGACGCGTAAACAACCACTACCACTACCATCACTACTACTACTACACTACTACTACTACTACTACTACTACTACTACTACTACTACTACTACTACTACTACTACTACTACTACTACTACTACTACTACTACTACTACTACTACTAGTGCTGAGATAATTTTTCGACTGTGCAAGTAATAATTCTGCACATTCTCTAGAAATTTTAGTTATGTTTAAACCAAAACTGAGATGGCTGGAATATTTTGAAAACGCGATGATGTCACTTTGAGAAAAATGCAGTTTTTTTATAGTCGGTTTATTGTACGATTTTTAAATAACTGTAGAGCCTGAAGCAAGTGGGGACTGTTAACCCTTTCTAGCCCAATGGTGCAATATGGTATAATTACGTTATTTGTTGTAATTAAGTAAAAATTTGGACTTGACAAGCTAACGTTCAGCAATTCTATTTCATTATTAGTATATTTTGTTGTTTTATTAAATTTATTGATATCAACATGCTTAAAATAAGTAAAGCGAAAATAAAATCCTTTCAGTGATACCTCTTCTCTAACACAAATACAGAACTACACTTCGCTAGACCAGTACCAAGTTCTAGTCTATACTTAGATATGCCAATCAGCGTTTATTTTGCATGGATTCTTCCCTTCCTTTATCACACTTGGTAGCACTGCAGCGAGGATTCCAACCTAGGTTAACCTCACATTGAAATCTTGGTAGTGATGTTCAGTGTTTTAGAAGTTAAAGACAACTGACCTACCAACAGGAATCAGGTAAGACCAACTTGTTATGGTCATAAGTATCCATCATATGCCAGCAGTTTCCAAAAAGCAATTTCGGTCGAAAATAAATCGGGCTGGAAAGGGTTATATGTTGATTTTCTATGGATGCTAAAGTTTCCAACAACCATTAGCCATAAAAAAGCAGTTTTTATATCTTGAACGATTGTTGTTAAATCATTACTCTCAGAGTCCTTTAAGCGCAAAATCCATATAATAGGTATACTGTATTGAATATATGGGATTTTGAGTTAGGTTTAAATTTCACAAAGACATTGAGATGACATGTGATGCATTCTAAGCCATATGAAGAATAATCAGAAGAGGTTTGTAACACGGTTGAAAAATAAACACAAATGTAGTTCCACTAGATGATGGTTTTCCTATGTTACGTTCTCTACTACGTTTATTGTAAGTGTTCTCCTTCATCCAAAAATGTATAACGAATGTTTCATAAGATATACACACATACTTTGGAACCCCTTCAAGCATTCTGAGAAAGTGATTGGGTCTGCGTTTGTGGGTCTGTGAAGAGAATTAAAAGTCGGAAAAATACCAAACTTAGTGTATTATAATTTCAGTATCTTCCTAAGCTGCTATACGAAGGTATCCTGAAAAGTCTCCCCACCCTCAAGATTTTTCGTTTTTTTTTTTTTTTTTTTTTTTTGTTTTCTCAAAATGGCTCTTGCGATTTTGATTAAAATAGCATATATTAAAGGCATTTACATGACAAGTAAACTGTATATATTTTAATTTTTCTGAAACAGCCTATGCAGTCCTCTTTAATCGTAAGGAATATTTGTTAAAGATTTTCAATAAAAGAAACGTTCAATATTCGTAAGGAATTTTTCAATATTCTTTGACTTGGTATATTTTGATTTTTTTTTTGTTCCATAAATTAAAGCTAAAACGCATGGAATCATTTGATAAAGCAATCAGAGGCAGATAAAGCAGTGGAGCATTATACGGATCCTATTTCTAAGTGCCTCAGGAAGATGGTATCATTTCTTTAAGGACTGGTTGTATTCAAATGTATTGTTGTTAAAGGGGAATATTTTTAGAAACAGTAATATCATTTAATATTTTTCTTTCTCAATATGTACTATTTAAGTTCATAGTAGGTACAAAACGTATTGTATTTCACCTAAGAATATGATGTAGAGGTTTCATTGGAAATAAACGTTTTGAGTTTTCCTGAGTCCAAAAATATCATGTTTAGAAAAAGGTGTGTGTGTATCTGTGAACAGCATAGCTCAAAAACCAAAATACCGTTAAATATCACATTTTTTATTTAAGTTTAGTATCTTCCAAGGATGCGACATGAAGGGATCTTTTTTGAAAATTCTGTTTTTCTCAAAAATACCTCTAACGATTTTGATTAATATAATGTATATTAAGGATATTTACATCTATGTATCGAACTCTCTGAGAATAACCTCTGAAGACCGCATCCTATTAAATGAATTTTGTATAACTGGTAAACCATAAGAGATAGACAAATACTTACTTGCACATAAAATGTAGATCTGGATAAAACACACAATTTATGTTTATATATTTTATTAAAAGATTATCCGTTTCCGAGGTATTCCTTGTCTTTGGTTTCCATTTTAAGCTATTTAAATGTTTCTCAAGCGGGAGGTCATCTTTTGTTTTATCTCTCTTATTTAAATCCTAGCCGTGCAAAACAACTCGAATTTCAATTGTTTCACATAGGGATCGGCTTTCTAAAAGAATTAAAAATGTCTAGTGTATTACCTTATTTCCATTCTACTTATAAGGAAATAATACAACTGCTAATGTTTATCTCGATTACCACTATGTAGACAAAGAAATAGTCTTTTGTAACATTAGTTTCTAGAAAAAATCGTGTGAATGTAACATACACTATTTTTAAAAACTAATTCTTGTTTGATTCTCTAACCATTTACAGTGTCGGATAGCTAGACTGAAAAATCAATGCCTATCCAACTCCTGTCCTACACACGGCTTGTATGTAAAAACAATTAATCTAATACCAATTGACCATAATAGTTAACTTAAAGCACTTACAACATTGTCACCATTGGGGTTGTAATCTCAAAATAATTTGAAATCATCTTGTAGTTTACCGGGAAACATGCGAGTCAGTTGAGTAATGCAATGCTGCGCGGCATGTTGCTATGGTAGCTCAGTTGTAGAGCAATCGTCTAGAGACGGGGAGATCCGTAGTACAAATCGCGGCTAAGGCATTGCATTTTTCAATCTGACTCTAACTATCCAATTCCTTTCCTATACACGGCATGTGTGAAAAAACAATTACACTAATATACAGTATCGTTCTCGTAAATTTTAGACGCATGAAACTATACTATATTTATTTGGAATAGGTGGTACAAGGTCATATTCCCCTCTCACATGGCGCACTGCATTACCCCCCTCTGCGCACTCACTTTGTTTATGACGTGAAGAGAGAAAGAAAGAAACAAAGAAAGAAAGAAAAAAGGCAGGCGCACAAATGTCGACGTGGAGGGGTTGCGTGGTTAATCACTAGACGTGACCTTGAACCGCCTTTTCTAAATGAACTTACTATAGTAGAAATATAAAGAGAATCTGAAACAGTTTTGTTGCAATGTACCACAGATATTCAACATGAGCTCGTTTGGCAACACGGTACACATCAAGTCTGAAGTTCTATTCTGCTCAGGTATTTTCTAATTACGATGCTTGCTGTGTTACAAGCTCTAAGGCCTATCACACTCCTGTGCCACATAAATGTGATCAAATAGATATGATAAAAACACTTTATAGTGTAATATATTATCTTTGATCACATCGAGCTGTGACATATTTCTGTGATAAAAGTTATACCCACCATAATACATTTGATCACCTCTGTGATTAAAGAATAAAATGGCAGACATTACACAGGTTCAGTGGCTACAGCCAAGCCGCTGATGTGCTATTATAAATCACATGAAATGCTTCACAATTAAAACATAATTCTTGTAAACTCAGAAAGTAAAGACTGGAAATATGTATAGGCATAGCAGAAATCATTATAAAGTGCATGAAGGATATACGGAAAAACTTAAATGCACTGGGAAGCCAATATTTAGAAGAACAAAATGAAAGTTATTATGACAGTCATTAACTACCATTTTTGATGCTGGCTTTGTTACTCATACTCATAAATGTAGTATTAATTAATATTCTTTAAGAAATGAACTTATTGAGGTTTAGTTTTAGGTTACTCTATACGAAAATTTTGCAGAAGAATGTAATATAACTTAGAGTAAATGTATTTATAAATATCCAATATAATGACACAAATAACAGTCTAGAACAAAATAGGAACCATTATTACAGCTAATGGTGTTAACTGCTATATATGCTTTTTAAATGTATAATAAGGATGTAATAAAAGGTTTGACGTAGTATAATATACTCGACAGCTTTAATGTGATCAAAGGTTTCAGTGACACATAAATGATATAGGCATAAGATCTGTGGAAGGATACAGTGGATTTAGGGTAGTTATTTGAGAACTACGAAAGATGCACCTACAGTTTCGTGACTTACTGACGAATGAAAATCAGATTTCCTCTTACAAATGAAAATCAGTACCACATGCGAACTGAAGGTGCTGTGTACATCAAAATTAGATCGAAAATTTCGTTGAACATCGATTACAATTTAAATACGTATGCAGGGCTTTTTAAAACGGCTGCCAAACCATTTAGAACTTATATTTTCAAATGCGTAGTTTGGCAAAAATTACAAAGAGTTCATTTTTGTCAGAAATGAAGAAGTTCATAAGTATTTATCAAGAGTCTTAACTCGTAACCGAAGTTGTGGGCTGTTTTATCACAGAGCAACTGGACAATGGACTCCTTGTCGTTCATTTAATATTTACTTCTTCTGTAAAGCTGTGTAGCGTGGCTTGTGGTCATGATTAACTTGAGGTAAGCCCATTAGCGTTGCTGGTCAATAACAATAACATCCTTCTGACTCCACAACTCCATTAGAGTCCGTGAATTTTTTACTGAGAACGTAAGCTATAAACGTGTCGCTGACGCCTTTTCAATATTCTATGGAGTTTTGAACATTATTGGTTAAACAAAACATTGTTAACATTATTATTGGTATATAATATATTCGTCATTCAAATAACAGGTTTGTTTATAAAACCATCAAGCACACAATTTAGAGCATTTTTAAAGAAAATTTTTGCAACTTTTAAAAGAAATAAGACTTGATTTTGAAGATATCCCCAACAAAGTAATAAATTAGAACAAGATACAGAAAATAAAGTTGTGTGTACTATGTCCTTGTTCCAGAGAAAATAAACACTAATAGTGTATTGTGTGTAAAACTTGAGATTGATTAGTACAAAGGGTGTAGAGTATTGCAAAAATTCTATGTGTTCCATTCGCACGACTTTCTCCACATATCTGCAACAAATTATTGTTAAAAAGCTTATGCTTCTATTTACTTCACACTAATCGAGAAAAAATTAGCTGAAATATTCTTATTACTTGCTTCCTTGTAAGTAGAGCAAAATAAGGGAGTACAATAGGTTCTAGTTTTAGTCAAAAGCTGGTTGCTATGTGACTGAAGTTCCTTTGTTTCAATGGACACGAGCTGACAAAAGCCTGTATGAGAAAATTACAAGTTTTTCTAAGCTGAAACAAAAGCAATGAATATCTAAAAACAAAACGATCAACTCCACGAAAAAAATGATATAATATAATTATGTGTTTTAAAGTGCTCGACATTTTTAGTGTGGTAACTTTTTGTCCATCTCTTACGGTTTAGCAGTTATGCAAAATTCCGTAAAATTGAGTCAGGACAAAGTAGTCTTCAGAGACTATTCCCAGAAAATTCAAGATATAAATTTTATTTGTCAGGTAAATACCTTCAATATACGATATTTTAATCAAAATCGTTAGAGCCATTATTTAAAAAATCAAAATTTTCTAAAAGAGTTCTAAGTAAAGGATAGATGGGGATGGGGGATTTTCTTGAAAATCTTCGTGTCGCATAATTGCAAGATATCAATCTTAAATACCAAGTTTGGTATATAACGGTCTTTTCGTTTTTGAGCTATGGTGTTCACATATATACTCAGAGACACACACACACGGACCATTTTGTAAAAATGTTTTTTTTTTTTTTTTTTTGGATTCAGGGGAACCCAAAACATGTGTTTCCGGTGAAATATCGGTATCGAATTTTTGGTTGGAATGCAATACCTACTCTTACACTATGCACATAGTACGTGTAGAGAAAGTAAAGACTAATAATAGAAAAAAGTGAAGTTAAATTAAATTTTTAAAGAATTGTTCAGCATTAACATCTCACATAGACGTTAAAGGACAATTAAGTTATGAACTCATAACATTATGTTATATAATCTCATTCTAGGTAATTAATACATTTTTACCGTCTCTACACATACTATGTACATAGTGTATAGAGAAGGTATTGTAATGCACCCAAAATTCGATACCCAGATTTCACCGGATATAGAAGTTTTGGGTACCTCTGAATCCAAGAAAAAGCATTTCTGGAAAAGGGTCCATATGTGTGTGAGTGTGTCTGTGGACAGCATAGCTCAAAAACGAAAGGGCCGTTAAGTACCAAACTTGGTCAAAATAAAATCTGGATGTGTCAAATCAAATCCCACTTTCTTTGAAATGGCCATGAAAACAATAGAGTCAATTCCATATCTTACGTGAAAGCTGATTACACTCTCTCTCTGGCGAAATACTGGAGATCGCTTTGGGGATGATGGAAATGTCTTCGTGCAAGAGACAGAGTCAATGACTTTATACACGGAGAAAGTTCCATTTTGTTCATTTCCAGTGAGACAAGGAGTCCATTCTTCCAGATTTAATTTTCACACCAAACAGTGTCACTTGTTACAATACATAAATTGAATACTACTTCGTAAATAGAAGCAGCAACATTCACACACTTTTTGTGTTTTTATAAAATATAGATTTTGTGCTTTATTGAAGGCGACATCTTCGAAGATAATGGAGAAGTAATCGTAATATGTACAATTACTACAGCTACAATTAAAATAAATGACCCGCCGTGACAATAAGTGTTATTTCCATTGTTTAAACGACCACTGCGTGATAACAAAAGTATCATTCCATTGTTATTTGTCAATATGTTCTGTGAAAAGCCAAGTTTTCCTATGTTAATCAGGGTGTAAGTCTCAACAAAGCAAGTTAAAAGAAATCTATAAGAGTGATGACGAGAAAGGAGTAAAAAGTGTGTTGACAATAAAACAATGGTTAGGATTAATTCAGAGACCTGTGAAGGTAGAGCTGCTGTGAAAATAAATGCTGATCATGGTCATGGTGGAAATAGGTAGGTGGGGGACTGCGCATGTGGATGGAGTGAACAGGAGAGGAGGTGTGGCGATGTCCCTAAGACTAAATTTATAATTTTATTTATATGTATGCGTTTCACAGTTAAATTAAGTAATTATGCATTGTATGGCGTGATAACTATTATCGAAAAATAAATCAAAGTAGCTCAAAATACTACTCATTTCCGATACATTAACCCATTCATGTAAAATGGGAACGTCGTTTCCGAAGATATGCCAGCTTCCAAAATTACATTGATGCTTGGAAACTGTCCTCAGGGAGAACTGCTGAGAATTAAGAGGCACAACACCATAAGGTATATCTTGGCAAACACATTACGTGAAACTGGTCTAGAAGTTTACGAGGAAGTTCACTGCCTAGCTGATGGTGGTAGTAATCGTCGCATAGACATCATTGCGATAAACAGAAGAAAATCAGAAGCAGAAATAATAGACCTGACCATCCGCTTTGACTGAATAAAGACCAACCTCAACAAGTTCATCTGGAAAAACAGAAAATATATGAGCCCACCATACCATAGTTTAAGAAAAATGCAATATCAGAAAAATAAAAATAGTAGGCCTATTTTTTGGATCTCGAGGAAAAATTACAAATATTAGTTCAATTATTAATTACAAATATGTTTATGAAATGGAGGGCAAAATATAAAATTAACAGAAGTGTGGAACAAGCAATAACGGAAAACATCATAAAACATTCCGTAGCCATTTTTCGAAATCATTGATATGGTTTGAATAGAACGTAAAATGTATTATGGTTTATAAATCACTTTATTTTTGTAGTTTTTTTCTCTTTTATTGTTATAGCTTTTATTGTTGCACATCTTTTATAATCTGCTACAATTTGTTCTCGTAGCTTAATTTTATATAACTATTATAACGTATGATAAAATATTTTTTTGTAATATTCACTTATAACATTTTTGTTAAAAACCTCTAAATGTATATGTTCTGTGTCACTTGGCAAAATCATTTATGAGTCAGACTAATAAATAAATAAGCAAGAACAGCATAATATTACATAATTGATTTACAATTGTAATTAGGAATTACGTTTCTTCGTAATAATTTCTGCTAAAATTCAAGTTTTGTATTTGGCAGTTTTATGCATGCACCACGCTCCCTATAATTTTGCCGAGTTTTTGAACATTTTGAAATAGCTGAAAAAATGCGTGAGCCTCTGAATTTCTTTATAAATCTCTAACTGTTCAATATAATTCTTTAACAGATAAACTTTACTAACAACTTCAAAGTAAAAGTTTCATGCACCTTATAGTTTCAAGGGTGACGGGGCATTTATGTTGAGAAATATTGTATGTATTGTAATTTACATTTAAAGCAATTACATACTACTATAAAATCTCTAAAACCTAAATAAACACCAATATTTTTTCAATTAATTTATAAAAGTAAATATTTTGATAGTTTAATGAAACAAACACAAAATTATCCACATTTTCATAAAATGCAAATAAATAAAAATAAAATTGTATATTTTCGTTTTAAATTTGATGATTCCCCTTAACAAAGTTTTTAGAGTTTTATTGTATATAAAATGTCTTGATCTGTGCAAATTGGTTTCCGGGAAATTTACTATCTAAATATTTTAGTGCTATAAAATGCCCCAAATATTCAATTATATGTTTCAAAAATAATGTCAAATTTTCACTCTCCAATAGCATGTGAACAAATTACATTGATGATTTGTTGCTGGGAAGAAATGTGAAATACAAACTTCAATTTTTAGCCTAAACGTTTACATTGCATTGTACAATTTATATAATTACTTCACAACCAAGGTTATTAACATAGGATTATCGCATCATTTTAATTTTAATATTTGTAAGATAATATAAAAAATCTGATGTGTTCCATTCACATGCCTTTCTCTACATCTCTGCAACAAATCATAATTAAAAGCTTATGCTTCTGGTTATTTCATACTAATTGAAAAAAAAATAGCAGAAATAGTCATTACTTGCTTCCTTGTTAGTAGCTGCGAAATAAGGGAGTACCATAGGTTAAAGTGATAGTCAAAAGTTGGTTGCTTTGTGCCTGAAGTTCCTTTGTTTGTATGGAAAGAAGTTGAAAAATTCCTGTATAAGAAAAGTATAAGTTTTTTTAAAAGCTGAAACCAATAACAAACGAATATCTCAAAAACGATAAACTCCCATTCGAGATAAACAAAATCTATAATGTATTTTAATATTCTCTAATACACAAGATACAACGAAAAAATGTACATCACATAAATTGTGTGTTTTAATGTGATTTACATGTTTTGTATATACGTTTTTGTCTATCTCTTACGGATTACCAGTTAGGCAAAATTCAGCAAAATTTATTCAGAATAAAGAGGTCTTCAGAGGCTATTCCCAGAGAATTCAAGATATACATTTTATTTGCCACATAAATAACTTTAATATACGGTATTTTAATCAAAATCGTTACAGCCATTTTTGAGAAAAACAAAATTTTCGAAACTTTGCCCAAGTAAAGGGTAGTTTGGGGCGGGGGGACTTTTCTCAAAATCTTCGTGTCATATCCTTGGAAGATAAGTAAAGTTAAATACCAAGTTTGAGTTGTCCTTTTTGAGATTCACACACACACACACACACACACACAGGACCTCTTTCTGAAAATGGGACTCTAAAACATATATTTCCGGTTAAATCTCGGTATCTAATTTTTGGGTGGAATGCAATACCTTCTCTGTACATAGTACGTGTACAGAAAACAAAAATCACACACGTATAGTTACAGAACACTGTATTTAGATTATGTGTAGTGTTATTCTAACTCATAAATATTCCTGTTGAATATAGTTAAACTGCTGTCTATAGTAATGCTTAGCTTGAGTAACTTCCCGTAACACATCTAAGTACAAATATGTTAGAGAAGCGTCTAGATCTGCTTTCTTTGCATAAGCTAATCATTATTGTTTATGCATCGTAATGTCTGAATTATTCACACTTCGCTTTACATTATTGTTATTATCGTCCTGCTATCGTCAGCAATCTCCTAGCCTTGTTCCCGCAGGTTGCAATCAACGTGACGTCACTGCACAAACAGAACGAAAACAAGACTCACCTGTTATAATTTTTCCATCATATGTTGGAATGCTGAATGTTAGGGAAATTAGAATAATAAGCAGAATATGCAGGATTTTATCACAAACTCAGTTCTAGTTCTGCACTAGGTGTGCGCAAAAACATGAATTCAATGTAGATACTCTTTTGCAATGGTTTAGACAAAAACGATCAAAAGGTGTCATTGCTTCAGACTCTGTTGTGCTGAAAAAGCTAATTGTAAATAAATATAAAGGATATAAGGTTATTTTTAATTTTCTAGGAATAGCCTCTGAAGACCTGTTCATTCTGAATGAATTTTGCATAACTGGTAAACCGTAAAAGATAGATAAAACTTACTACAGGAAAAGTGTAGATCTCGCTAAAATTATGTCATATACATTTTTCGTGGAGTTCAATATTTTTTAGATATTCCTTATTATTGGTTTCAATTAGGAACACATTTTTCTCATACGGGAATTTGTCAACTCCTGGCCATGCAAAGACACAAATTTTAATCACACAGAAACCAGATTTTTAAAGATTTGACTATCGCTTAGCCTAGTGCATTCCCTTGTTTCCCTTCTACTTATAACTTTATAAGGAACTAAGTAATAAGTCCACTTTTGTTACCGTCTGTTCATCTTGATTAGTACGAAGTAGAGAGAAGGATCAGCTTTTGTAAGAATATTTCGTTGCAGAATAGCTGGGGAATGTCATGTGAATGGAACATGTCAGATTTTTTGTTTATTGTCCATGGTTCTTCGGAATTCTGTATAAACATCTTTTGTATACAAAAATCTCATATTTCTAACTGTCTAGTTAATCTTAATCGAGATAAACAATTGCAGAAATAATTCTTGATTTCATTTATACTGGCTTTAAAATTTCATTCTCTTTTCGTGCAATCGCGAGACACAACATCTAAAGAATTTTGATAGAATGACCAAGTGTTGAAAAATTCGAATAACTATAAACGAATTATCTTGGAAATGATTTATGTCAAAACAAATCTGATGTTTTCCATTCACATGATATTCACTACATCTCTTTGTAACGAATTATTGTTAAAATGCTTCTACAGGTCTTAAGAAGCTATTCCCAGAAATTCAAGATACATGCACGTTTTATTTGTGATGTATATATCTTTAATATACGGAGTTTTAAAGAAATCGTTAGTCATTTTGAAAAAAACAAATCAAAATGTGAAGTGGACTTTAGGATGGATGCATTTTATTTGTCATGCAAAGATCTTGAACATACAGAATTTTAATCAGAAAGTAAGAGCCATTTTTGAGAAAATCGACCACATCAAATGAATATATATGATTAGTTTGTGGTAGAGAGATTGCTTTCTTTTTAACTACCGTGTCCCATTCTTGGAAAATATGAAATAAATTATGAAATTTGAATTTCATCCACACACATACTCAGGGAGAGGACCTTTTTCTAATTTTCTTTTGTATGCTGTTTTGTTGTTTTTTTGTTTTTGTTTTGTTGTTGTTGTTTTGTTTTGTTTTCAGGAGCCTCAAAATGTATTTCTAGTGAAAACTCGGTATCAAATTTGGATGGAATATAATACCTTCTCTATGTGCATACTACTTGTTCAGAAAATAATAAACAGAAAATTTAGAAGTATTGCGTTCTAAAAATCAGTGCCCCCCTCGAATTAAAAGCAAGTTTCACGTGTTCGAAACTCGAAATGTAATTTATTGGATGCCTGTATAGTGTGATATGAAAATGCGCTGATTCAAGTTATTGGCTTTGCTTCAGATGTAATTATTATTTCCAAATGTAGACGCAGATGAATGGCAGCTTCGTCAGTAGTTTTCAGAGCAGTTGCTACAGAAATGCAACGTCCTCTCTACAACAGACGCTCAGTTTATCACTTTGTTAATTTGACTACACACATGCATTTCAGACTTGTAGGTACTATCATTTAGGTAGGGAAATAAATTAGTAACAGGAAACCACAATTCCAAGAAGCCTGAAACAAAGAGCAGGAACTGGGTAATGTAACAGGCTTCTCCTTTGTGTTTCTATTCCTTTCTGTAAATATGTCACAATAGAGCGTATGTGCATGCAGGAACAGATTTTAATTGCTTCGCTTGGCAACCCATAAAATAACAGATTGTATTCCGCTATTTAAACCCATTAACAGCCTTTAGAATTCACAAATCGACTGCAGTGAAGCATGTGCAGAATGTAAACGGCGGTAATGATTAACGAAATATACTAATTAGGCTCTCTAAAAGCGTGTAATGTACACATAATTACAATTGACATGTTCTGTTGTGCTTTTGCTTATTGATTTACTAGAAAAATAATTACATATTTCCAAAGCTTTTGTGAATGACGAGGTGTTTATTTTCAGTGCATTCTCGTTATGGGAAACCTAATTAGCTTCGTTAAAAGCAAATGCTCACTTATATATCTAGATACACAGCGAGGTCGTATTGGCTCCGTTGTTGGATCACCAAACCTTATGGGCAAGCCATTGTCACATATGTTTAGTTTCATAAACACGTCTGCATGGAAGAACCAACCAATACTTATTTATAAACAGGTTAACAATGTTCTGTATCCAAATTTCAACCTTTTTTCCTCTTCCTCCGCTCTTCCCTATCCTCACAATCAAATTCCTGTAGACTTGATTCCCTCACTCCTTCAATATCATTCATACATTCAAGTCCAGATCTACCAAGTCTTCCTCTTCCAGGTGGGTACCATTTTAAAACTTGTTTTGATAATCTTACCTCAGGCATTCTGCGGACATGCCAGTATCATTCTACCGGTTTATATCTTATAAAAGCTGAAATTAAATTGCGAAATTACATGGTTTGACTCACTACCTTTGTTAGAGATTTTTGCTAATTTAGTGTCTAGTAGATCTTATGAAACAGTCTATTTCGGTAGATAATAATTGTAAATTTAAATTCCTATTCAGCGTCCAAGTTTCTTCTCCATAAGTAGATTATTGATATATATATATATATATATATATATATATATATATATATATATATATATATATATATACACAGGGTTACTACAAACGAAATAGACAACTTCAACTGTCTGTAAAACAAAAACTATTAGAGATAGAAACCTAATTATTTTGAAGGTATGTTGAGAAACTCTCAAAGTTTCGTTTGTTACTATTAGTAACGCTGTAGTATTTTGTTTGTAGTAGCAGAAGTTGAAATGGCGAAAAATCCTGTGGAAAAGGCATATTGCGTGTTGGAATTTGCTAGAACACAATCAGCAACTGTTGTCCAACGACATTTTAGAACACGTTACCACAAAACGCCACCGACTAGACAGTCAATCTACGACTGGTGTAGAAAATTCGAGACAACGGGATGTTTGTGCAAAGGGAAGAGCTCGTGAAGACCAAGAGTTTCGGAAGAAAACGTTGAACGTGTTCTTTCTGCCTACATAAGAAGCCCACAGAAATCGACACCTAGGGCAAGCATGCAATTACAAATTCCACAGCAAACTGTATGGAAAATCTTGCGGAAGCGACTGCACATATGCCTTACAGATTACAGATGTTGCAGTTTCTGAGTGAAGAAGATAAGGTCATACGGCGTGACTTTTGCATCAACATGTTGCGACATGATGAAGACGATGCTGGTTTTTGTGAGCGCATCATTTCATTTTTGTGGTAACGTGTGCTAAAATGTCGTTGGACAACAGTTGCTGATTGCGTTCTAGCAAATTCAAACACGCAATATGCCTTTTCCACAGGATTTTCCGCCATTTCAGCTTCTGCAACAACAAACAAAACACTACAGCGTTACCAATAGTAACAAACAAAACTTTGACAGTTTCTCAACATACCTCCAACATAATTAGGTTGCTATCTCTAATAGTTTTTGTTTTACAGGCAGTTGAAGTTGTCTATTTCTTTTGTAGTAACCCTATACATATATATATATATATATATATATATATATATATATATATATATATGTGTGTGTGTGTGTGTGTGTGTGTGTGTGTGTGTGTGTAATTTGGATTCTAAAGTTATATTCTTGTCCCATATCATTCCATTTAGCAAGGATATTTTTCTGTCTTTTTGAATTCTGTACTTTAAATGTTATTTACTTTGTATTCAGTTATTAAAAATCTTGTGTGCTACCCACATAACTTTCTCTACCTTCTTATTGAGAATATCTACCTGGAGGTACTAACCAATCTAAAAGAAAAACTACCCTTAACAAATAAAATAATAAGTCCACTAATGAAGTAAATATTGATGTCCTGTTGAGCATTGCAGTTATTATTTCCCAATATTAATATCTGCAGTTATACCCCTAATACGATATTAGGGTGTTTCAAAAATACGGGGCATAATTTCAGGTATGCATTTCCCACATGTAGACAATCAAATTAGTTCAGTATAACATGTGTCCGGAAATGCTTCATTTCCGAGTTATGGCCTTCACAACATTGAAATTCACTGGAACGTTTTTCTTTCCGCAGGTTGTTGTCATTACAGAAGATGCTCAAAATGTCCACCTCCTGCTTGAATACAGGCCTCACATCGATGTCTCATTGACCTGCGAACACGATCCCAAGCTCCAGAAGTATCTCCAGGAGTATCACAACTTGCCACAATTCGATTCCGAAGGGATTCCAAATCCGGCACCGGAGACGAATAAACCAATGATTTTAAATGGCCCAAGTGGAAATCGAGAGGCTTCAGATTCAGTGAGCGTGGAGGCCAAGCAATTGGGCCACCTCTACCTATCCATCGATCAGGAAACCTTCGATCCAAGTACCGGCGAGCCGTAAGACTGAAGTGTGCAGGAGCGCCATCATGCAAGAAGTGAATGTGTTGATGATTGATCAGTAGAGTGTCTTCGAAAACGTCAGGTATGGTGTTTTCCAGGAAGTTTGTGTATGCCTGCCCCGTAAGTCTGTTTACAAGTACATGGGGTCCAACTAATCGATCACCAATGATACCGGCCCACGTGTTGAGGGAGAACCGCACCTGGTGATGAGATACAACAGTTGCACGTGGGTTTTCATGCGACCATACATGCTGATTGTGGAAATTTGTTATGCCATCTCTTGTGAACTGTGCTTCATCTGTAAATAATACGACGGCAGAAAAGTTCGGATTTACACCACAATGCTGCAAGAACCTGACTCGGGCAGGGTAATCTGCTGGTGACAGGGCCTGTACACGTTGCAAATGATAAGGATACAATTGATACACGTTCAACAGTCTCCAGACAGTCGTATGAGGAACATTGACTTGCAACGCTAACCGTCGTGTGCTGATAGGAGTCCTGTCCACAGCCTCCAGAATCTCCTCCTGCACTTCTGGAATTGTAGATCTTGGTCGTCCCCTTCCCAAACCAGGAGAGGTGAATGTTCCATACTCGCACAGACGGGAATGGAGACGTACAAATGTCTTCCGATCTGGACATTGTCGCTGTGGGTACCTCTCCTGGTACAAACTACGAGCCAGCGCAGCATTGCCGTCCGCCTTACCGTACAGGAAGTGTATCTCTGCCAGCTCTTGATTTGAATACATGTCACACAGTCTTAACGCCTAAAGGACACTGAATGTAACCTTCTTCATAATGAACTATCAGAACGCCCTCCTAAAGTCTCCTTTGACGGCAAAGACCTGCGGAAAGAAAAACGTTCCAGTGAATTCCAATGTTTTGAAGGCCATAACTCGGAAATGAAGCATTACCGGACACATATTATAATGAACTATTTTGATTGTCTTCATGTGGGAGATACATACCTGAAATTATGCCCCGTATTTTTGAAACACCCTGTTTATTTAAAGAAGCAACGAATAGAAGACTTTGATAAATTGGTTACAGAACATGATGCCTCTTCATTCACAAGATGTTTAACTATCATTTCTGATACTGGAATGTTCGATATAGTCAATATTTCAAGTGCAGTATGCAATCAAGGTAATGGTATAAGCTGATACAACTGTCCCCTGCTCATCGCTATTTTACCGCACTAAGTACTCTTAAACCCCCATCCCTCAGCAGCAGCATGTACAGTCATTAATTCAATTACCTACAATCACAATTCAAAAACACGTTAAAATTGCATACGTTACCTAGCAAATCTAACTTCGACTTTTCACCACCAAGAATTAAATTGGCATAAATTAGAACAACGAAGCACATTAGAAGAGCAGAACATTCTTCTTATAACGTGTCCCTAAATAAAAAAAGCTGATGTGTTCCATTCACAAGACTTTCTCTAAATATCTGTAACAAATTATTGTTAAAACACGTATTCTTCGTCTACTTCGTGCAAATCGTGATAGATATTAACAAAAATCACCTAATTCTTGCTTTCTTATAAGTAGAAGTGACCAAAGGGCATAAAGTAGAATAAAGCGATAGTCAAATCTTTTAAAAACTGGTTGCCATATAGTTCAAATCCGTTTCTTTGCATTGCCACGAGCTGATAAATGCCCTATGAATAATGTTTAAGTATTTTAAAACTAAAAACAATAACAAGGAATATCTAAAAATAGTCGGATCCACGAAAATAATCGATATGTCGTAATTGGGGTGTTTTAACGAGATCAACATTTTGTGCAATAAAGTTTTTATCTATCTCCTACGGTTTACCAGTTATGCAAAATTCAGCGAAATTCATCACAGAAAATTCGAAATATATATTTTATTTGTCATGTAAAAATATTAAGCATACGATATTTTAATCAAAATCGTTAGCCATTTTTGAGAAAATCAAACTTTTAAAAATTTGTTCCTTGTAAGTTTGAAGTATGGGTATTTCCCTGAAAATATTCGAAGAACCAAGATTGCTTTGCTGATGTGTTTTTATTGATGTACTTAGAAAACAAAATGATTTTCACACCAACATATAAACTTGCTTCCGTTCACACTGTCTTCCAAGCAAGACTCTTTGTCATTTAACAAGCAACTGACCTCAAAAGAAACTTTTTCTCCAAGCTGCATTACTCTCAATTATGGATAAATATAACTTACATCCAACAGCCCCAGAAGTTAGGTCAAACTAGTACCATATGATAAACATATCTACATTTAATGAATACGAGGATATATTTGTCGGAAATGAGAGTGAATATTTTAGCAAAGGAATAGGCTTCCGTTAGTGACAATTATGCTTGCAACATGCCTAAGTTCAACATCAAAAGTAAAGCCATAATATAAACACAAACCATAAATACTTGGAATTCACTATGGTCAGTTGGCAAGACATCTGTTCCATTTACATGCCTTTCTTTTACATCTCTGCAACAAATCATTGTTAAAAAGCTGATGCTTCTATTTACTTCATTCTAATCAAGCAAAATTAGCAGAAATAGTCTTATTACTTGTTTACTTGTAAGTAGAAGCGAAATAAGGGAGTACCATAGGTTAAAGTGATAGTCAAAAGTTGGTTGCTATGTGACTGAAGTTCCTTTGTTTGTATGAACAGGAGTTGACAAATTCCTGTATCAGAAAAGTATAAGTTTTTCAAAGCTGAAACTAATAACGAGTATTACATCAAAATGATCAGCTCCACGAAAAAATTGTAAATGACATAAATTGTGTGTTTTATCCTGATCTACATAGTTAGTGTAGTGAGCTTTTGTCTATCTCTTACGGTTTAGCAATTATATAAAATTCAATAAAAATGATCCAGAATAAAGATGTCTTTAGAGACTATTCACAGAAAATTCAAGATATACAATTTATTTTGGCAATTAAATATCCTAAATATAAGGGATTTTAATCAAAATCTTTAGAGCCATTTTTAAGAAAATCAAACTTTTTTATTTTTTTTCATATAAAGGGTAGTTGGAAGTGGGGGAATTATCTTGAAAATCTTCGTGTCGAATCCTTGGAAAATATCAAACTAAAATACAAAGTTTGGTTTTTAACGGTCTTCACGTTTTAGAGCTTTGCTGCCCACTGACACAAACACACATGTGCGACACATGCTATTTTTTAGATTCAGGAAGTCTCAAAACATATTTCCGGTGAAATCCCGGTATCAAATTTTTGGGTGTATTACAATACCTTCTCTATACACTGTGTATGTAGTACGTGTAGAGAAAGTAAAAAGCTCTTCAAAGCTGAAACCAAAACCAGGGAATATAAAAAAAAACGATCAACTGCACGAAAAAAATGTATATAACAAATTGTGTGTTTCAACGTACTCTTATGTTTTTGTCCATCTCTTACGGTTTAGCAGTTATGCAAAATTCCATAAATGCATCCAGAATAAAGTAGTTTTCAGAGGCTATTCCCAGAAAATTCAATATATACATTTTATTTGCCAGGTAAATATATGTAATATGATATTTTAATCAAAATCGTTAGAGCCATTTTTGAGAAAATGAAAATTTTCGAAAATAAATGGCATGTAAGGGGTAGTTTGGGGAGGGGGATTTTTCTCAAAATCTTCGTGTTGCGTCCCTGGAAGATACTGAACTTAAATACCAAGTTTTCGTTTTTGAGATATCGTGTTCACAAACACACGGAACCGCACACGCACACACACACGGACCTTTTTCTGAAAATGCTTTTTTTGGATACAGGGGACACTAAAACATATATATTCCGGTGAAATCTCGGTATCGAATTTTTGTGTGGAGCGCAATGCCTTCTCTATGCTCTATGTACATAGTACGTTTAGAGAAAGCAAAAATCTGTTTTCCATTCACATGATTTTCTCTACATTTCCGCAACAAATTATTGTTAAAAAGCTTATGCTTCTATTTATTTCACTCTAATCGAGAAAAAAATAGCAGAAATAGTCTCATTACTTGCTTCCTGGTAAGTAGAAGCGAAATATGGAGTACCATAGGTTAAATTGACAGTCAAAGCTGGTTGCTATGTGACTGAAGTTCCTTTGTTTATATGGACAGAAGTTGACAAATTCTTGTATGAGAAAAGTATAAGTTTTTCAAAGCTGAAACCAAAAAAAAATCTGATGTGTACCATTCACATGACTTTCTCTATATCCCTGCAACAAATTATTATTAAAAAGCTTATACTTCTATTTACTTTATGCTAATCAGAAAAAAATTAGCATAAATAGTCTTATTACTTGCATCCTTGCGAAATAAGGTAGTACCATGGGTTAATGTGATAGTCAAAAGCTAGTTGCTATGTCAATGAAGTTCCTTTGTTTATATGGATCGGAGTTGATAAGTTCCTGTATGAGAAAAATATAAATTTTTCATAGCAGAAACCAAAAATAAGGAATGTCTCAAAAACGATGAACTCCACGAAAAAGTTGTTATATAACATGAATTGTGTGTTTTAACGTGATCTGCTTTTTTTGTGTAGTAAGTTTTTGTCCATCTCTTATGGTTTAGCAGTTATTCAAAATTTCGTAAAATTCATCCCGAATAAACTACTGTTCAGAGGCTATTCCCAGAAAATTCAAGATATACATTTTATTTGTCAGGTAAATGTCTTTAATATCTGATATTTTAATCAAAATCGTTAGAGCCATTTTTGAGAAAATCGAAATTTTCGAAAAAAGTTCTACGTAAAGGGTAGTTTGGGATGTGTCCTAGAACATGTATTTCCGGTGAAATCTCGGTATCTACTTTTTTGGTAGAGTGCAATACATTTCTCTATACACTATGTACATAGTGCCCATAGAGAAAGTAACAACGAATATCTCAAAGCGATCAACTCCACGAAAAATATGTTAATGACATAAATTGTGTGTTTTATCCTGATATACATTTTTTGTGTAGTAAGTTTTTGCCTATCTCTTACGATATTTTCTGTGGTGGACAAAGCGGCGAAGGGACGGGTTTTCTCCGGGTTCTCCGTTTTCCCCCGCCATCACATTCAACCGGGGCTCCATCTTCATGTACAATTAGTGTCATTGCCTGCGGTGCCAGAGCAGTAAAAGCGGGCGTTAAACACTACCAAAAAAAAAAATCTTCCGATTTGCCATTTATGCAAAATTCAGTAAAATTCATCCAGAATGAAGTAGCTTTCAGAGGCTATTTCCAGAAAATTCAAGATATACATTTTATTTGTCAGGTAAATATCTTTAAAATACGATAATTTAATCAAAATCATTACAGCCATTTTTGTGAAAATAAAAATTTTCGAAAGTTTTTCCAGTAAAGGATAGTTGGGGTGGTGGATTTTCATAAAAATCTTCGTGTCGCATCCTTGGATGATGCTGAATTTAAATACGAAGTTTGGTATTTAACGGACTTTTCGTTTTGAGCTATGCTGTCCAGAGACTCACAGATACACACACTCACACCCGCACACACACACACACACAGGGTCCTTTTTCCAAAAATGCTTTTTTTTTTTATTCAAGTGGACCCAAAACATGTATTTCTGGTAAAACATCGGTATCTAATTTTTTGGTGGAATGTAATATCTACCTTGTGTGTACATTATGTACATAGTACGTGTAGAGAAAGTAAAAATTTCTTAATAATAAGAAATATATTTTTCCGTGATATAAAATGGAATCTCTATAGTTAAAAAATAACACTGGAATACTATTAAACAATCCAATGTTTTAAAATATTAAAAAAATCTAATTTTGGGCAAATATGATTATTTTTGATAGGGTAGGTCTATTGTCTTTTTTACTATGTACACCCCTCACGAGCCAATCGCCTAAAATATAAAGTACTGTTCCCTGATGTTATACTGACATAATTTGTTCCTTGTCACGGAAAATTTGGTACATTTCCGACGGTATCACATTATTATAGAAAAGAATTTCGACTGCCCTTGTTAAAAGGAAGAAACAAGAGAACATCTACTTCTCAATCGCCTTCGGTTACAGTACAGAATATGCTGTTTAAAACTTAATTTAAATAATATAAAATTCATAAAACATTTGTATAAATTATTTAGTAGATGTTACGGGTACGCTATACAGTTTATTCACCACATCTATCGAACATTGCAAAGAGTACCTGTACAATGAAATTATTTTAATTATTTGTTGTCGTTTCTTGACATCTGTGTTATTGGTACGCGAGGTTCATGACAAATTCCTATTAAAGTATAAATAATGCCCTTAGGAACAATTTATTTGGTTTAGAGAATCACGAGCCCGCCTGGGTAGTGTGGTGGTAGCGTGTCTGCTTCACATTCAAAAGGTCGTGTGTTCGAATCTCGCTTACGGTAAGTTACCCGGATAAGGTTTTTTTCCCCTTATCCTGAGAAGACAAATGTCGAGTAACTTTAAGCTCCAAGGACCCCGAGATCATTTGAGTATAATTTCACTAATTTCATTCATCGTCCGATATGATCAACCTGGTTAAAGGCCATTAAGCTTACAAAAAAAAAAAAAAAAAAAGTCGCGAAACCCAGGTCCTAGAAAGAATACGAAAATATGTAATGCGGAGTAATCTACATACAAGGGAACCCTTACGCGGAATATTTGCTACACACATTTCGCGTAAGGAAAAGCTAGGTTTTTCAGATTACAAAATAACATATTTAAACTATGTACACTTCAACAAATTAACCATAAATAACTGGATCAACTGTTGTTAAATCAACAGTGTAACAATTATAAAATCTGAAACAAATAAGTTAATCGTATGCATAAGGCATGACCCTCTAACAGTATAACCCTGAGTTCTGAATTTATATTTTCCCACGTTCTATAAGTGGATTATGCAACACTTATGCCAAGCCTTCGCTCCTCTTAAAAGAATTATACATAATCAGTAAATAATATGCTTTGACATTTATTCAGCTCACAGAATAGATTTAGAAACCTGGCATGAAGCGACCCGTACAAAAAGTAGCAGTCAGAAAGGCCAATTAAGGCGGAACAAGAAACGCTTTTATATGACTTACCGGAACTTAGCCCTGACCAACTGAAATGAGCTCAACTACTTGACCAAAACCAGACTAGCCTCGTCCGTTCGAGCTGAACACCTCCGGGAGGGAGTGAAACGACCTTTACGCGCCTAGCGGCAATTTTCTTCCCGTTTCTACTCTCTCGCCGAGAAAATAATATTATAGCTAGAAACAAAGTTGGACGGAAGTGGCACAATTTTTAAATTATAAACTATAACCCTTATATGCAATTTGTAACATAGGGTTTAATCTGTAGAACAAATAAAAATATAATATATATTATAAATACATATGCTATCATCTGATAATGACGCTTTCAGTTGCCATAATCATATCACCTGTGGTGTGCCAGTATGTTGTCTTGTAGGAGCTCTTTTACATGCCAATAAATCTACTGAAATTGGGTCTGTTTCGTTTAAGTACACTTAAAAACGACCAGTCTCTGCCGGATTTGAAACCAGCATATAGGTGAAGAAACGGAGATTAGATTAGATTAGAAAGCATTCTGTAGGTTCATTTAGGCTAGGAAGCCACTGAACAAAGAACGTGTCAAGGCATATACATATATATACACATATGTTTATATAATACGGAAAAAAACGTGTATGAAGCTCTAGTGCTAAAAACATGGGTTACAAAAGCAGCAGAATAGACATATAATCACACCATTTGCTTTTGAGGCCTGCACGCCACTGCACTATACTTAGTGAGCTCTACAAATGCATATGTACTTTTTTTTGCACATAAAATCAAAGGGTATCAAAAATTAGTGTTAAAATGTATAAATAAATATAATCTCATTATATGTAACACTGATGCAATGTCAGAGGATAGTTTTCTAATTATCGACACAATAGTTACTACTAGTAATTATATAAAACTAAAATATGATTATTGTATTATGTACTCTTCATAAATGTCAACAAATTAAAATACATATTTGCAAAAATGTACAATTATGTACTAGAGTGTAAGTATCAGGCTTTACAAACCTTGTGTCATTGTTAAATACTAAAAAATTCGTTTGATACATTCATGCAAGTCAAAGTATACTTCAATTTAATGTGAATATAAAACACACACTAATTTACACAAAATGCAATGCATTATAATATTATAAATACATTTGTTATCACGGTATTGTCAGACAGATTTGTTACTTAAATATTCATCTACAGAGTAAAATGATTTATTGCAAAAGTACTCCTTAAGAGGGGCCTTAAAAGCCCTGAAACTAGTCCTTTGTCTAGGCAGTTAAACTTAATAGCTACCTCAGGCGAGACGGAGATGCCACCTGACAATACAAACAAACGAAGACCAGGCAGTGTTCATATCCCATGCATAACCTTCAACTGTGTGAGCGTGAAAAATAAATGGTGCAATAGTGGTTTTGAAATATTGTAAAATGCAAACTATGAGATTCAGGAACATAATTTCAAACTCTACCTGTATCAAATCATCTGACAGCCTGTATTGCACATGCCTATTCGGCCCTTTTATTCTTCAAGTTCTATGCATCACAATCGCTCGCATTTTTCCATGCAAATAATGCATTAAGAGCAAAAAGCTGCAATATATGCGGAATTGTGTGAGGCAATGCTGGCTTAACTTGCTTAGATGATTATGCAAACATTCTGTTGTTTTTTTATTTGTCCCTCTCAAAAACAGAATACTGTGTATGTCAGTTTTGTGCTGTGATATGTATGTTCATTGGAAATGAAGGAGATTCCGATTTTGATAAATCGGATTGATTTCTGATGTTCGACAGACAGAACAGACTACATTTACAAGCCCCCCCAAGGCAAGGGTTTCGCCAGCTCTTTGTGCAAGACATTTGACCTCGGGGCTCGGTTTGTTTATGTGCGCTATTGTAATGATTATGTGGAAATTATATGCATGGCACATTTCACCCTTAAAGGACAGTAAATTTAAGCTGAGCGTGTTATCGTCGTAGCTGTTGTACAGTCACCTCAAACAGTTCTCGTTCCTCCCTGCTTCCCAAGATTATTTTGAAATGGCAACGTTGTAAGTTATGATTACACCTAAGCCGCTTGCTTGCCAATACTGAAAAATTCGTTAATCATTCGTTTTAATGAACGCTTCAATCCCGTGAACTGTATTTAAAATAGTCGATAATTTCATCTGGTGAAATGATCCTGTTTGGGTTCCCAAAAATCAAGACAGTTATTTAGCATTTCAAAATGGAATTCACAAAATATGGATAACTTTAAATGAAAATCGGGGGATATTTTGAAAATAATATTCCAACAAAAAAGTTATTTTGTATATATTTAGTTTCCTAATAATACCTACATTTTGCCTATCTCTAAAGGTTTTTCAGTTACCTAAAGTTGAACAAGAATGAAAGGAACTTCATAAAATATTTACATAACTTAAAAGTATATACTATTTATTATTTTAATATTCAGAAGTGCAGTCAATTTTAGAAAAAAACAAAAAAGAATATTCCATAAATATTGTTTTGACGAATGGACGTGCAGAAAACCTGATGAAAATATTTCCCTTGCTCTTGAAACGTGCCTTAC
Source organism: Hymenopus coronatus (assembly GCA_030762935.1). NCBI lineage: Eukaryota > Metazoa > Arthropoda > Insecta > Mantodea > Hymenopodidae > Hymenopus > Hymenopus coronatus. The sequence goes on along the minus strand of CM060888.1, from coordinate 83,887,046 downwards.
TTAAGGCTAGGCTTCTGCAAAATTTGACCAAAACTTGTGAAAATAACAAAATAAATTTATAATAAATAAAATAACATGATAATAATATCGTTTTTCACACCAATTGGTTTTTAATTTACAATCATCTGAAGCCTAAATGGCCAGACTTACTAATAGACAAATCCCCATCTTAGACCTTGTTTTCTTGCAAACTTTTTTCCCACACTTTTCCATATACAAAATGCTCCTCACGAAGCAACTGTATATTAGCTTGTTTGAAAAACCCTTGTACTGACCCTAAAATATATATTAAAGAAAATGGGCATATATTTTTCCGAAATAATTCCCCAATTTTGAGGGAATTTGAAAAAAAGCTGTCAAGAGTACGAAAAGTAAAACAATGAGTTTAAGCAATAAAATCATTATTTTAATAACTATGCAGACTAGACTTTTAATTCATGACCAAAATATCACTGTTATAATGTATAATAGCTGGAATAAGTTCAAAAACATATCTTACACACTGTGGATTTTCCCAATTTCACGGGTGCACCACCTTAAGCACTCGAATGTCGTCTTGTAAACACAACTCTCGCTCCCTCACCCGCTACCTCTCCCTACCTTCCTTTACTTTTCCCTCTCTCTATCCCATATGTGCAGTACAACCCACACACACACACACACACACACACAAAAGCAATATTTTTTTTTCTAGATAGAACTCAAAACGTGAATTTGTGATATTGTCATTTTTGAATGGAAGGTAATATTTCTTCTACGTCATTCTAAGGGCTGGAGAGCGAATAAAAGCCTTACCTATGAATTAATGTGGGCAAATAGGTATAACGGATAACTGAATCCATTGCTAACCAATCGAACATAAATATTCCTTTTATCCTATCCTACAAACGTCATGTATACGTTTCATGTATCCTAGGAAATAAAAAAAAATAAGTCTTTATTTCATTGTGAAAAAAGTAAGTACTTTATTTTATTGTAAATTATTGTAACTCCTTTGCCAGCTCCCTATTCTTAAGGTCTTCGACTTGCCAGGTAACAAACTATACCTCCGCCGCTGAATCCTTGCACATGACAGTTCGGGTGGATTCGCGTAAGGTTGGCTATACTGCCTTTGCGGCGTTGCCAGAGTAACTAGTAAACAACAACAACTGATTACAAATGTCTCTATCATGTGTAAAGACGAATATGAACATGTAATAAATGAATGCCGATGAATAATGAAACTAATTCGTTATTATTTATGTTAATTGAAAATAACAGTGATATTATGACGTACGTAGCATACATTACGTATTTATGACAATATGGAACAAATTCATGCAAAATAGCTCGTTACAATGAGAGATAGGTATAGCAAAGTGATTTTCACTGGTTTTGATTTTAATGACTCAATTCCATCCAAGTGACCGTGTCGTCATTCTCGGAAGCATCATAGTCATTGTCATTATCAACATCGTCGTCAACAAGACATATCATTAGTGGTTCACATTCACTGGTGATTCCGTCTAATTCCTGTGCTTTTCGTATTTTTTGTGCACATGATTCACTTTCTTCTTCTTCCATGAAGCCGCGTCCACCCTCGCCACACCTCCACGCAAAAGTCTATCCATCTGTGCAATTGTATGTTCCCCCACGTACAAAGACTAACAATAATTACAATAAATATAAATAACAACGAATAATACCTAGCTTGTACAGAACAACTCAACGCACGTGTTAGGAGTTCCCAAACTGAGCACGCGGTTGCAACGATGCGGTATTTAAATCCGTTTCCGCTCTTTGCCGGACCAACCGGAATGCTGCTTTGTGATTGGCTCAGAAAGTCAAACCGGTAAAGATTTTCATGAGTTGTTTGCGGGTGTACCAACTTAACTCCCAACTGCCAAGTGCAAGGATTCAGCGGCGGGGGTATAAGTACAGCTTTTTAGCATAATCTAAAACTTCTTCGGGAATATTCATTGTCATTCATTTATTGATTTATTTGGTTCAGTTTAAACAACCAGAATTGAAACTGTTTATACCAGCGGAGTTACGCAGTAACAAGCAAAGAAAACACTACCTAAAATTCAATTCCTCGTAATGACGACTCTAATAATATTAATAAATATAAGAATATTTAAGTTAAAATTAGGATAGGATAAAACTTTGTACGTGGCTGTTTAGACTGTTACTTGCTCATAAGAAATTAGAACATACCACTAACAAATAATTGTCTATGTAAATCGCTTATAATATAAATAACTATTATTCCGTTGTATGTTGTACCTTTTAGGATGTACGTTGGCTATGCTATTGGGTAATGCCAAAATATTTTAAACAGGTTATTAACAAAATTTTAACGGACTGCAAACTTCAGTTAACAAAGTAAACGAAATCCTTACCCAATAAAATACAGAAACTATCACAACTAAAACAAAAAATCCGATGTGTTACACTCACATGACTTTCTCTAGCTTTTATACCAATTTCTTACATAAGATTATTCTTTTTTCTGCACCTTGCTAATTGAGATAATCATTTGCAGGATGTTCTTATTACTTAGTTCCTTATAAGGGAATACACTAGGCTAAACCGATAGTCAAATGTTTTAAAAGAGGTCGTTATGCGATTGTCATTGCAAATTGCTTCTTTGCTTGGCCAGGAGTATAACAAAAGAAAAATGGACACTTAATGTCTGAGAAAAATATAAGTATTTCACAATTGAAACCAATAACAAGGAATGTTTCGGAAACGGCTACCTCAACAACAAAAATGTAAAGGACATAAAATGTGTGTTTTGACGATATCTACATTTTCTGTATTGTAAGTTTTTTTAGGGTTTAGCAGTTACGAAAAATTCGGTAAAGTTCAGCCAGTATAAAGAGGTCTTCAGAGGCTATTCTCAGAGAATTCAAAATATACATTTTATAAGCTATGTAAATATCTTTAATATTCGGCATTTTAATCAAAATCGTTGCAGCCATTTTTTAGAAAATCAAAATTTTCGAAAATTTCTCCATGTAAAGGGTAGTTGGGGTGGGGAATTTTCTTGAAAACCTTCGTGCCGCATCCTTGGAAGATACCAAACCTAAACACCAAGTTTGGTATTTAACGGTCTGTTCGTTTTTGAGCTATGCTGTCCACACACACACACACACTCTCACACACACAGGCACACCTACGGGCCTTTTTCTGAAAATGTTTTTTTTGGATTCAGGGGGTCCTAAAACATGTATTTCCGGTGAAATTTCGGTATCGCATTTTTGGGTGGAATACAATATTTCCTCTATACACTATATACATAGTACGTATAGAGAAAGTAAAATATGGCATTTTAAGTAATCCCCATAATTACTAAAATCAGACGCATTTATATCAAGTCAATAATTACAGTTAACTTGGGACATAATGTGCAATATGCAAATAGCTGAGTTGATATTTTAATCTATAAACTTGATAGAATTATGTACTTTTCGATGCTTACTGAAAACTAAAATGAAGAGATGAAATTTTACAAGATGGGCGCTTCCTATGTTCGGAATTCAAGCAGCAGAAATGAGTACTGGTTGTTTTAGGAAGCAATGCCATATATGGCCTACCCAATAGAATAATTAACTTCAAAGACAATTAGTACAAGAAATGGCAGTGACAGACTGTCAAAACATTCTACATTTCAGAGCAACAGAAAAAAGAACCAACGGCCGTCCACTGGCGGGTGTAAAGTTTATCTTGTGGTGCAAACGCCTAGATAAGATTATTGGGGGGGGGGGGGGCACGAATGGAAACTTGCTTAAACACAAACAGATAAGGGTATTACGTCATCACTCCCGGTACATGCCCTATACAGTTCGGCAATACTAGAACGCAGAGTTTGAGTCTCTTACAGTGTGGGTGACTTTGAATCAAGTCGAAATGCAAACCTCGCCGCGCTTAGTCATACACTCACAAAGTAGAAAATGAATAGTCATTGGTGATAAACAGAGCTAGGAAGTTCGTACCGTCCGCCGTTCCTTAAACAGTTTGCGACCGACCGTCACGCTGCATCAAACACGTCAATTGATAGGAACGCGGGGGGGGGGGGAGATAAACAAACATGTTGTCAAGAAAACAGTACTGTTTCCAGAGAACAAAAATCACTTATGACGCATTCGTATAAGCACATTGAAACATTTACTGCTCGAATACTAAATAATATCAAATAATATATTTAATTTCTTTAATATGTTCAGATTCGTACTAGGTTAAAACGAAAGCGGGAATTAAACTAAGTATATACTTATTTGCAGCTGTATTGCTGAAAACTTCATTCTACATTACGACAAACAAAATTTATAATGCGAAAAATTTGATTCCACTTCACATGATGTGATCGGGGCATGTTTGAAACATTTTATCAGTTTGTTTCAGTATTACCAAAAAAATAGCATCTAAAAGTGCAGTTTGTATGCCATACATCGCACTAAACCCTGCATTCTTTTCAATTACACGTTTCATTTTATCTTTATATCAGTTAGATAGTCGTGGATTGGTAGATCCATCTTGACAGACAGTTCTTCTACATGCCGCACCGATTCAGTTCAGCTCCATAGCTCTGGACTGTAACAGTGTGATAGTTGTAGGTTAACTCTTTGAATAAATGTACAATCAATAATATACTTTTGTGAAGCTGTTCTGTTAGTAGACGTTTGACAGTTTGTATACTAGAGCTGCCATCGGTTTCCGAATAAGTGCATGTATAAGTACACTGCTAGAAAACCTATTATAGTTGTAAAAAAAAAATTAAGTTTGCTCACATTTAAGCAGAACAAAATGTTATTCGAACGCCTTCTTTCCTTACTGACGTGGTTCTGTGTTATGCAGTACGTTGATCTTTACTCGCACAAGTAGCGCCGCATGGTGTTGCTAAGTCTTGCCGCTCTTACTCTGCATAAGGGCATTGGTACGAACTTCCTAGCTCTGGTAAGTTTAACAAGTTGTGGATCGTTTAGTTTATTCCTATTTACGTATGCTACGCTGATGTTTTGATGGTCAGACTGAATTGCACTATATACCAGCCTTCTCTGACAGTTCTAAACGGAGCCATACTACACCAGCGACATCCCCAAACAACAGCATTCTTTCGTCAGACAGGTAGATTATTTAATTATATTCTTTTATGCATTTTGTTGACGTATTTAATTATTTAATTTATTTTTGAGGAAATAATTTAGAAAGAAAAGATACAGAACGTTATCCACACAAATGAATTGTAATCCTTTGTATAAACTAACAATCTTGTTAATTTCAGATGTGCCCATTACAGCCTAAATTTCTGTTGTCATTGTTGGCACGCTTATTCGCGGAGAGACTGGCAACTGTTCCCTCGAAAGAAAAATACTCGTTATGTTTATGTTAGCAGTTGCAATCTCAGTTTTGCTGTCGCCCATGTTACAGCACAAACATGGCTGAACCCGACGCTCACTTCGTATGCATGGTTTCTGTCCACATTATTCGTTAGTCCAATTTCATTCTATTTGCTTTTCTAGGACAGACCGTCTTGTTGGCGATGTGTATGTCTCCATATTCTTTTATAGGCTTCTGGCGACATATTTATTATTCCTTTCTCTGCATAACATCCAAGACAAAGAAAGTATCGTCCGCTTTGCTAGTGTAGGGGTATCGTGTCAGCCTCACATTCAAGAGGTCACAAGTTGGAATCTCGCTTCGGCAGAGTTGAATAATATTTTTTCGGGGTTTCCGCTTTTCCAGAAAAGACGAATATCGAGTTCTATGAGCCTAAAGTTATCCGGAGATTATTTGCAGCATTTCACTGATTCATACATCGTCCGGTATGACCAACCAGGTTAAACAACGTCAAGTTACCCCTACCAAAATAAGGGTATCAAGCTCGGTATTTGGATTATCAGTGAAATACACATATTGATGCCGAATCCGAAATCCAAAAACCTAGCAACAATCTTTGGTGTATTATACTACTTAAACAGGTTATTCAGGCGGCCTATCAGAGGCCCTTCGTGGTGTAGTGGCTGCGTATTAGTTTATAATTCCTACGGGTTGCGGGTTCAAACTCGGCGGAGAGTGATGGAGTTTTTTTTAGTTGGTTTTTTTTTTTTTTTTTTGGACGTAAAAATCATTAAAATCAAATCATTTCGGAAGGAAAATAAAGTCGTTGATCTCGTGCAATACTTACGTGCACGTAAGAATAGTTCCCAAGGTCTTAATGCAATATTTCATGTCCACAAGCTATACACCTATCTATAGGCGATGTGTTGATCACTCGTATCATGTGCACACAGAGGTGAACTAGAAATTCCTGAGCAAACAACTGAAAAGGTGGCCCTATATACGCCGACATGGAGTAATGCAGCTTAAATTGAATTGAATATTCCTCCATCTAATCTGCGTTATTTCGATAAATATTTTTCCTTAAATTATTTAAAAATAGGCAGCAGAGATCACTTAACTACAGAGTTGCACATTTTCAAATGTGACGTAGTTGTGGTGTCAGTTTAAACTCCAACTGGCACATGTAGCAACGAGTATTGCACTCTGTTAATGGGTAGATTAATGCGGTTTACTATATTCCTATGACAAGCATTGTTTGCATTTTATTTTTTCCCAATTACGAGGGTGATCTGAAAAGTTCTCGAACTCGCCCAGAGATCGCGGCACTATTTACGTGTTTTTTTTCCTTACGCTGGTACACAAGTCAATAGAACCTATGCAAATTTACAGCAATAGTTGACTGTAGGCAGTTGTTTGAAACAATGGAAGTGCACATTGCTTTGAAAATGGAGAAATTTGAAAATCGTGCTGTGACAAAGTTCTTCGTAAAAGAAGCTTCAACACCTACAGAAATTCATTGGTGAATTATAAATGTGTATGGTGACTCTTTGCCTTTAGTTTCCACTGTGAAGAAATGGGCGGCCGGTTTTAAACGTGGCCCCGAAAGCGTCCAAGACTCCATGCGAAGGACATTCAAAAACTGCAACCATACCGGAAATCATTGAAAAAAGTGCATGACATGATTTTGGAAGATCGACGTATAAAGGTGCGTGAAATTGCCAATGCTCTTAGAATTTCAAAGGAACGTATTGGTCGCATCTTGCATCAGGAATTAAACACACACTTTCTGAAAAGTACTTGGCGCCTTTACAGAAGAATAGAAGTGACTTTTTGCTCCGATACGTCACAATGGATGAAACATGAATTCACCACTACACACCCGAATCCAAGCAGCAGTCGAGGCAGTGGACAGAAGCTGGTTCTTCAGTTCCAAAGAAGGTGAGAATGTTGCCATCGGCGGAAGAGATCATCGCGTCAATGTTTTGGGATGCCAAAAGAATTTTGCTAATTGACTATCTCGAAAACGGTAAAACCATTACTAGAGAATACTACTCTCAAATTCTAACCGAACTGAATGTAAGCATTCGTGAAAACAGATCCGAGTTAAAAAATAAAAAAAAATGTTTTCCATCAGAACTATGCATCTGCCCACAAAAGTGTTTTGGCTATAGGGAAATTGAGAGATCTGTACTATGAAGTGCTGGAACATACATCCCAATCCCCAATTTGGATCCCTCGGACTTTCATCTATTTCCAAAGCTGAAGAAATTCCTCGCTGGTTAGCGCATTTCGTCCAGCGAAGAAGCAATTGCGGCTGTAAACGCAGCAATTCCAGAGGAACACTACACAGAGGGAATAATGGCACTCGAACGCCGCTGGACAAAATGTATTGGTATTAGAGGAGATTATGTTGAAAAATAAAACTACTTTGAAAGCATGAATTGTCGTTTTTCACAATCAGGCCGAGAACCGAGAACCACCGTATGTTGTACCAATCATAAAGGTGGCTAACTATATTTCAGTATTGTATATTGTGCGTGTGCGTGATCTGATAGACTCGTGGTGAGCCCAGGTGTTGTTGCTGTGTACCTACCCCAGTAAGGGTTTAACCACAGGAATGTGGTGAAGGTTGAGGTTTTATACTTTGAGGTTTCGGGTGATTATGTTAAGAAGGTAACGCTAGATAGGCTCCTCGAACGGTTGCATTTTCAGGAGCAGCATCCTTTCCTTTGCTCCGCTGGTGTTTGATTTGTGAAAAAATTGTTTTGTTGAATAATTTTGATTGATCATTCCCAATGATGGGAGAGAGAGGAGTACTTAGTTCAGCTATTTCGCTGTTGGCCGTTGTTACCGGGGATACCCGCAAGCCATGCGCGGAACCCGAAACAGCCTCTTTCGGCGATCAGTGGGTAAGTACTCCCCCAGGGATCAGACAAGTGCGTTCTCATGTTTGCCCAATCTGGCGTAGAGTTTTTGAGGCCGTTGCTTGATGACATCTTCCAATATGAGAGGGCCGAAGCTGCTTCACGTAATAGCCTCAAGGGGAAACGTCGACATACAGAATATATGGACCGAAGTCCTCTATTCTATACCGTTGTAACCAGAGAAGCCAGGAGTCTGCTGCCATACCCCACACTTCGCAGGCGTAGAGCATCAGGGGGACTATGAGCGCCTTGAAAAGACGTAGCTTTAAGTGAACCAGCATTTGGGAGTGCAGAACAGGGTAAAGGGAGGCCACCGCCCCCTTCGCTCTGTTCGACGTTCCCCGCACGTGTTCACGAAAAGTTAGGCCCTTATCAAGAGTGTCGCCCTGGTATTTGATGGAATATCCCCACTCTATCCTCTGGCCCTGATAGGAAAATTTGGGTATCTGGGCTATTGCAGGACGTTTTCTGGAGAGCAGAGCAGCATGACTTTTGCCCAGGTTAACGGACATCTGTACCAGTCCTGAACGAGACGGAGGTAATTTACTACCATAAGCTGCCGAGCCTCCATTTCAACTTAATCTTGCCCCCATATAGTCCAATATTTTCATTTTTTCAATTTATGTTCTTTCCAAATAACATTTCTCTTCCTTTTTTAATCTGATTACAGGTTTTAATATCACTATCTTAGATTTGCTAATCCTTATTACTTTCTCTACACGTACTATGTACATAGTGTATAGAGAAGCTATTGTATTGCACCCAAAAATTCGATACCGAGATTTTACCGGAAATACATGTTTTGGGTCCCCCTGAATCCCAAAAAAAACATTTTTGGAAAAAGGTCAGTGTGTGTGTGCGCGTGTGTGTGTGTCTGCTGCCTTTGTGTGTGTGTGTGTCTGTCTGTGTGTCTTTGGACAGCATAGCTCAAAAACGAAAAGACCGTTAAATACCAAACCTGGTATTTAAGTTAGGTATCTTCCAAGGATGCAACACGAAGATTTTCAAAAAATCCCCCCACACCAACTACCCTTTACATGGAAAAAATTTCGAAAATTTGAATTTTCTTAAAAATAGCTCTGACGATTTTGATTAAAATATCGTATATTAAAGATATTTAGATGACAAATAATATGCATATCTTGAATTTTCTGGGAATAGCCTCTGAAGACTACTTTATTCTGGATGAATTTTGCATAACTGCTAAACCGTAAGAAATGGACAAAAACTTACCACACAAAAATGTAGAACACAATATACATGTTACATAAATGTTGTTAGAGGAGTTGATCGTTTTTTAGATATTCCTTGTTTTTGGCTTTAGCTTTGAAAAACTTGTACTTTTCTCACATAGGAATTGTCAACTCGTGCCCATACAAACAAAGGAACTTCAGTCCATAGCACTTTAACATATGATGCTCCCATATTTCGCTTCTATTTACAAGGACGTAAATAATAAGACTATTTCTGCTAATTTTTTCTCGATTAATATGAAGTAAATAGAAGAATAAGCTTATTAACAATAATGTGTTACACAGAAGTAGAGAAAGTCATGTGAATGGAACATATCAGCTATTTTTTTTATTTTCCATTCTGTGGGGAATTTCTGAATTTCGTTAATGTATCTATGAAACCCAATTGCCGTGAACGCTTCCAGCATTATGTCACTCGCCAATGTTAGCAACTAATTAAATGTTAAATACTTAAAACATACAATCACAATATCCATAGTTAATGGAATTTTAACAGATTTTATTAAACAATAGCCTACCTAAATCTTCTATCATTGATTACAGAGTAAAAATACAATGTCTTCAGGTGAAATTCTTTGAATGTGTAAAAACTTTGTTTATATTCCAGTAAAATAGAATAGTCTCAGCAATTCACTACCTAATTATACTCTTGATTTTCTTTGCTACTGCTATTTTCGAGAGCTCATCTATACATTTATTCAGATAGAGAATTAAAGAGTAAAATTACTATTTTCATACGCTAAAACAAGTGAGAACAGATGATATAATGCTTCTAAGGTTGTAGAGATCTCATTTTTAAATGATCACATCTGTTATAACAATGAGTTGTGTGTCCCCATTTGATGACAATGATGATGGTAGTGATGATTAAAATGGCTGCATTTGGAATTTTGGGAATAAACTTTCCCCTGCTTTAGGAGTTCATTGACATTTCCTTGCCGAGCTAAAAATGTGCTTTCCTACTCTTAGAGTCCATCGATATTTAAGGTTATGTGGCATTCTCTTTTACCGGAATGGTAGGAGGGCAATGCGGGGAGAATGTTCTCCTTGGCAACCACTTCTTGTCCCAAAAGGGTACTTTGCTTCGTCCTGTTAACGGGTAAATAATAGTCTGGGACCAAATTTTGATGGATTACATGGAGCTTCTCCAGTTGGTAAAATTCCAGTTTTACTCAGCATTTCTAGGATTCTCTTAGACGTCTTGAAAAATCACACATAAACTGATTTTCTGAACCTAAAGCTATATACGCATCAAATGCTAAAGAACACGAAAACTATTTTATGTTACAATCACAGTTTTTTATCTATCACTACAATTATTTTATTTTAGCACTCTTCACAAAAAAGCCCATCTGTGAAATTCCTGCTAACCAAAATAATTATTGCCAGAACTATAATGTTTTCCGGACGCATTTCGTAGAACCATTAAGCAGACTGTTACTACAGTCAGCGTGTAGTATGTGTCTGCCTTGATACTAGACTTGAAATGTATTGCTCAGAATGCCTGGCGATTCAAACGATAAATAACTAATAGCTTGAAAACAACATTGCGGGAAAAACATGTGTGTGTGTGTGTGTGTGTGTGTGTGTGTGTGTGTGTGTCCGTGTGTCTATAGTCAGTATATTACGAGGACTGTTTTTTTTTTCAAAATCTCATAGACCATAAATCAAAGACAATTTCATAGAAAACAATTATTTTATTACTAAAAGTTTTGTACACTTTTGGTTACTTTTCAGCATAATCACCGAAAAGATTGAGACATTTATCGTACCTGTGCACAAGTTTTACAATGCTCGCTTCAAAAAATGTTGCCGCCAATGATTTCAAATGAGCATTGACGTTGTTTCGAAGATCTTCGTTGGTTTGAAAATGCTGCCCTCCTAGCCACGTCTTCAGTTCAGGGAAAAGGTGAAAGTCGGTGGGTGCCAGTTCAGGAATGTACGGCGGATGATCGAAAATGTCCCATTGAAATTGTTCAAGGAGCCGATGGGTTGTGCCAGCAGTGTGTGGACGAGCGTGGTCATTCCTCTTCGTTTGTTTTGAATGGCTCCCCACAATAGTCGTAGAGTACGAAGATATTCAAAACAACGTCAGTGCTTATTTGTAATCATTGGTGGCAATATTTTTTGAAGCGGGTATTGCAAAGTCATTCTATGTGACTTTAGCATAACTCGTAAACTGCAATAAATAAAAAAACTCAGTACACAAAAAAGATATATGAAATATATTGATCTCATTAAAACACAATCTATATATAATAGTTTTTACTTTCTCTAGTTCCTATACACAAAGTAATAAATAAGATGTTACTTTTAAAAAACTGTCTATTTGTGCGTTTGAATATGCGGAGCACAAAAAAAAAAAGTCAGATAAATGCCAAACTTGGTATTTAAGTACACTATCTTACAAAGATGCGTCATGAACATTTTGAAGAAAATCCCCCATCCCTAATACCCTTTACATGGAACAGGTTTCGAAAATATTCTCAAAAACGGCTCTAACGATTTTAATTAAAATGCCATATGATTGATATATTTTCGTATAAACAAAATGCATCTCTTGAATTTTCTGGAATTAGGTCTTGGAGACCTCTGCATTCTAGATCAGTTTTATGCAACCTGTAAACCGTAAGAAACAAGATAAAGACTAACTATATAGAAAATATAGATCTCGTTAAGACTCACAATTGTCATATACAGTTTGTTGTAGATTTAACCGTTTCCAAGATATTCCTTGTTATTTGTTTCAATTTTAAACTTCTTAAACTGTTCTTAAACAGGAAGCCATTTTCGTTTCATACTTCCTTTGTTTTACTCCTAGCCACGCAAATATAACCCAATTTCATTTGTTTCTCATAGCCATAGTTTTTAAAATATTTCACTAGTTGGTTAGTCTAGCGTATTCCCTTATTTATTTTCTGCTTGCAAGGAAGCAGACAATATTTTCTAATGTTTAGCTGTATTACAGATGTAACTAAATTAATAATATTTTGAAGAATAACTTGTTTTCAGAACAGGTAGAGAAAGTCATTTATATGGACCACACAGATTTTTGTGGATTTAACCACCTCCGAAATATTTAATGTATTTGGTTTCATCTTTAAAGGCTTATAGATCCTCAAATGGGATATAATTTGTCGTTTTCTTGCTTCTGGCTGAGCAAAGAGATCAGTATTTCAAAAACATTATATAGATACCAGCTCTTAAGAAATTTGCCTATCGCGTAAACCTAGTGTATTCCCTTAGTTCCCTTCTACATATAAGAAACAAAGTAACAAAGCTATTCTGCTAATGTATATGTCTAATAGCATTATATAAATAAAAGAATAATCTTTTGCAAGAACTGTTAGTATGTAGAACAGCTAAAGCAAGTCATATGAATGGAACACCTACATTTTTTTAAAATTATTTTAGCATACTTCAAAACGTTTTATATCAAGTTATCTGATGAAATATATTTCCTTCAATTTCTAAAAATAAGCAATGTAAAAATCGTATTGGTAACACTCTTAATCAAGAGATAAATATCAAGAGATAAAAGATATTTAATCTCCAAGTCTGGTTCTTCAAACATTCAGTATAAACCAATTTATAGAAGCATCAAATCGTACACACACACCACACATACACACACACACACACACACACACACAAAAGGCATCGTGTCTCAAAGAAGTAATCAGAACTGGTCGAAATTAAACATCCCCGTCATCTATGTAGTTTGGACGATTGCTTTGCGAACTGGGAAAATAAGTGAAATGCATACGCAAATACAAAGGGGCATGATGTTTTCCAATTTAAGGCTGAATTACATTAGTTTATTATTTTTTCTTAAAGCTATTTACACCCTTTTTACACAAAAGGTCATTTTATTCTATGTCTACTGTATTTTTATTATCTCATTATTGCTACAGTGCTTCCAATGAAACAGCAAATAAAATTATATATTTTAAAGTTTCTAAACAGATTTTTATAAACCCAAATATGAGCAGGAAGCGTGGATTCGGTACTTATGAAACAATAGTGGAATATTCCCTTTATACCACTTGTAACAAAAGAAATATTATAAGGCATTCCTTTCAAAATATATTTAATTTTTCTTTAGCGCAGCCCTTTTTCTTAACTGCATTCTGCTCCTCCATCCCATAATATCCAGCTCCTTCATATTCTCCTCAATGTTCTCTACCTATTTCGTTCTCGGTCTTTCCACACGCCACTTCCACCTGGTTCTTCCTTCCCTATTCTTTGTAATAGGGAGCTTTCCTCACTTCTTTCTATGTCTTGCCCATCTAAGCCTTGCACTTTTAATAATGTTCACAATTCAGGGGCAGTCATAGTGTTCATAGAGTTCTTTAGGAGTTCTAATTCTCAATTCCTCATTTTCAAACTTAATTTCTTCCTTTCCCATACTGGATTCTAAGCTTCTCGGACTTCAACACATGCAAAGTTTCTGCTGCATTAGTCACTACAGACTTAATTACTGTTTTGTATAATTTCTTTTTTCCCCCCACTGGAAAGATCTCCAAAAGGGGAAACAGGGCCCAATAAAATTCATTTTCCATTTGTAATCTTTTTTTTTAACTTCTTCCTCTACTATGCTATTTTCTGTTATTAATGAACCCAAATGTTTGAAGCCCCGAACCCTATCATGATCACTATCTTGTGCAGACATGTTGGCACTGTTAGCCCATACATATACTTTCATCTCGAGATGCAATCATATATTTTGTTTTATTCGTGTGAATCCTTAGACCAAGTTTAAACTGAGAAAACCTTTATTCTAGTTCTTGTACTGTTATGCAAATGCTTATATTGTGAAGTACTTATACTTTTCTCAGACAGGAAGTGTATGTTTTTCTTTTGTTCTACTCCTGGCCAAGCAAAGAAGCGATTTGCAATGACAATCGCATAACGATAGCGTTTAAAACATTTGACTACCACTTTAGCCTAGTGCATTCCTTTAGTTGCCTTCTAGTTGTACTAAAGAAAGTAAAGAGCATTCTGCTATTATTTATCTCAATTACCATTGTATAGAAAGAAGAATACTTTTTTGTAAGAAGTTTGTAGAGCAGCTAAAGAAAGTCATGTAAGTGTAACACATCAGATTTTTTTTTTCATTCTGGTTTTATCTTTCAAACTATGGTGAACAATGAAAACAACTGAATTGATCCCGCGTCTTAGGGGAGTTAGCGTGTCTGCCTAACATTCAAAAAGTCCCGAATTCGGATCTCGGTTAGGGTGAGTTGCTCGGATAAAGTTCTTTCCCGTTTTTTACACATCCTGAGAAAAAGAAAGTGAGTAACTTTATTATCCTTGCAAATAGACGTGAGCAGTCAAGTGGCGCAGTACAATGAGTGGGGGAAAGAGGTGGAGACCGGAAGCGATAGCCATGGGGCATGTAAACGCACGAAGATATCGGCTGCCGGCCGATTGCAGCAATCAGATCATGCCACTGCGCATCATATATACAACGCTCTCGTATACTTGCACGGATAATAAACTCCATGAACCCCTGGCTCATTTGAGCATCATTTCACCGATTCCATTCATTATCCGATGACAAATTAGATTAAAGGTAGTTAAACTGAACTGATTGCTTCTCATCAAATCTAAAACTTCCCATTTGCTTCTCTGGTGCCAATTCGTCATCGCGAAAAAAAGAGATGTCAACCAAATTTCTTGCCAGAATATAATGGTGCCAGGAATATGCAAGGAGCTGCTTTACTATTCCTTGCCAACCTAACGCACAATTCTAATATTATCGTCATTTTTTTGTACTCGACGACATACCACGACCCTCAAGACCTTTATGCTTGGAACACCGGGCTGATCCACCCTCAGTTTCTTTAATTAATTGTAAGATACAAAATTTATGTAAAATAGATTTTTACCACAAATCCAGCCACTTCTGAAATTGCTGTACATTTAACACTTCCAAATAATGATCACTTTTGTGTTTCATCCCTGTATGTAATTTATAAAATGTGCTTTTATTCTTTCCCTCCTCACAATCTCTTAAGAAAAACAACTTCTGCTGTAAACGGTTAAGCATGGTACCACACCATGCATTTAAGTTTTCCCATATTGCCCACGTTGCTATGGGTGAGTTTAACGCCTTTTGGGGAGTAGTACATTACTAGATACTTGTGTGAATGAGAATAAAAAGAAGATTGTTACACACAATTCGGTTTAATTTTTTTATTGCCATACAATCTTGCCTAACTTTAATATTATTCAATTGCATTCAAATAAGAGACACATATACTAATAAAATTAAAAATTTTCAAATCATCATTGTTTTTAGAAACTAATTGTAAAGCAAGGCAAACTATTACATATACTATGTAGGACAAATATTACACTACACCCAAAAATTCGTTATCTAGATTTCAGCGGAAATGCACATATACTTTAGTATACACTAGAAAAATCTGTGTTCCATTCACATGAACTTTCTCTACCTGTTCTGCTTACAAACTATCAAAAGATTCTCTTATCTACACATGCTAATCGAGATAAACATTAGCAAAAATTATTTTAATTACTTGCTTCCTTGTAAGTAGAAGGGAAATAAGGGAATACACTAGGATTAAATGATAGTTAAAATGTTTATAAGCTGATTGACATGTGGTTTAAATCTGTTTTTTTATTAGTCATCGCTTTACATATTCCAGCATCAGAAACGTTTTAAGTATTTTAAAACTAAAATCCATAACAAAGAGTATCTTGGAAATGTATATGACATAAATAGCGTGGTTTAACGAGATCTAAACTTTTTGTTTAATAAGAATTTGTCTTATCTCTTATCAGTTGTGCAAAATTCAGCAAAGTTCTTCCAGAATAATGATTATTCCTATATAATAAGGCTATTTCCAGATAATTCAAGATATGCATTTTATTTTTGAAATGTCATTAATATATGGTACTTTAATTTGAGAATATAGGCATTTTCGAAATTTTTTCCATATAAAGTTAGTTTGGGGTGGGTTTTTTTTTTTCCTCAAAATCTTCGTATCACATTCTTGTAAGATATTAAACTTCATACTAAGTCTGGCATTTTACCGACTTTTCGTTTTTGAGTTATTGTGTTCTTAGACATATACACATGGACCTTTTCTTATAAAAAAAATTTTGGAAACAAGAGACCCTAAAACGTTCATTTCCGGTGATATCTCGGTGCTATTCAACTTTAGGGTGCAGCGCAATACCTTCTCTATCTATGTACTACGTAGAGAAAGTAAAAATGTGTAACAACTAGCTGACATTAAAACATTTATGCAGGTCAGTTTTAAGATTGTGCCCTTAGGACAGTGTTCCTTTTGATAAACTACAAAAAGTTGGTGTTTTGCATTTTATAGTACCTAGTGGAATGATTATAAGCTAGGGCTCTCACCATATCTTGGTTTTATCAATGGAGAAAGCGTACTATATTGATAAACATATTGCGTATCCCGAGGATGCGATATCTTCTGGCTTCTGTTTGCTCCTACAGATGAAAGAGTCTCTCTGGGGAATGGTTTTCGTGATCTGCAAGCAATACTCAAGCATAAGACTTTCCATCACTGCCCTCAGCAAAACGTACCGGATTCAACTCTTTAATATTTAACAGTAATGGCAGGTATTTTAGATACTGGTTTGTATAAAATGTAGCCTGTAATGGAGCGAAGCTGTTTATGTTAGTACTGAAATATCTAATCTCATGCTCTACAAGCGTGATTCTTTTTACTTTCCCTAGCTCGTTTGTAAAATATACATAGACAGATAAGGCATATTATATACCACCCAAACATTCATAATCGATCTTTCATCGGAAATACATGCTTTGAGACCCACAAAATCCAAAAATCATGTTTAGAAAAATGTCAGTGTGGGTGGAAGTGTATAGCTCAAAAACGAAAAGCCCATTAAACACCAAACATGATATTTAAGTTCAATATCTTCAATATCACGGATGCGACATGAAGATTTTCAAGAAAAATCCCACACCCCCTCAAACTAACCTTTATATGGAACGCTTTTCGTGAATTTTGATTTTCTCATAAACATGACTAAAGATTTACATTAAAATACCAAATGTTTAAGATATTTTCATGGCAAACTAAACGATATACTGAATTTTCTGGGTATATCCTTCTCTTCATTCCGGATGACTTTCTGCAACTCCTAAGCATAAGATAAGGACAAATATTTACTGCACAAAAATTATTGATCTCGTTATGTCATATACATGTTTTGTAAATTTAACCGTTTCCAGTATATTTATTGTTATTGGTTTATGCTTTAAACTGCTTGAAGTTTCTCAATATGGAAAATTATTTTTGTTTTGTAGCTCTTTTGGTTTACTCCAAGAGAACCGAATTTTAATTGTTTCATATAGCAACCGGTTTTTAAAGGACTTCACTATCGCGTTTGCACAGTACATTCTTTTATTTCCGTGCTGATTAAAGGGAAGTAAAAAATAAGACAATTTCTGCTAATGTTTACCTCAATTAGTATAATGTAGACAAAAGAGTAATCATTTGTGAGAAGAGTTAGTTTGTAGAACAATAGAGAAAGACATCAGATTTTTTTTCCGGATATAATTCTTGTGACTGAAAGTTGCTTTACTTCCTCTATAATATTGTTGAACTGTTAAAGGGTAACACTACAACTTAAAGCGCGTATTTCCATGCAAGGGGGAGTTACCCGGATAAGATTTTCTTTGTAGCTTTCCTTGTTTCTATGTAGACGAATGCCAGGTAAAATTAGGCTCCATAGATCTTGCAATCATTTTTGCATTGTTTCACTGATTTCATTCATCACTAGGTTAAAGGATATTAAACTAAAAATAAGTAAATATCGTTTTCTTAATATCGGATTGATTATTCCCGTTCAGCAGCGGTAGCAACTTAACCTTCATTTAGATGTCGCTGATGAAAGTGTTCTAGTTATCCAGTTTAAGGACACATGTAAATAAGCCTTTACCCTTCTCTCTAGAGAGCCGAATAGTCTTTTCTTGTGTACTATAGTAACAAAACACTTTCATAGATACGATGTGCGATGTGCCTACTTGGGCATCAAGGGTTCAATGCCAGGGGTGGTTTTTGTGGTGGACAATGCGGCGTTTCCTCCTGGTTCTCTGGTCCCCCCCCCCCGCCCCAATGCTTCCACAAATTGCCCCATCATCACTTTTCCTATTATCTATTTCACCTTCACTTTATTTCACCTACTCCCTCACTATCGCTTTGCGGATTCTCCATTCTATGATTAAATGTGATCAGGCAGCCATATGCCAGTCCTTGAAGATGCAAGTCCTCCATAGGAGGAGGAAGTTTTATAACATCATTCATTAGTTGAAGAGTGGAAATGTCAAACATTCCAAGTAATATTTTATAAATGTTTCAGGAGAAGCAAAAAAACATTTATATATGTTATACACAAACATATTACACCTGAAATCAGTGTGAGAGCAGGTTTGTACTACAAAATTATTTTGTATACAAATATTATGCCAAAAATACAATGGAGAAGGAGAAAAAGGGTAGTGATAATAAGAACGTTCCATGTGCCATATAATAGAAAAGTCAGTTACAAGTGCCAATCAAACTTTTGTTACATTTTATTTAAGGATTTTGACACAAATAATACAAAAACGATTTGTAGTAACGTGTAACATTTTCCTAAGCACTAGGTATCCATTAAGGAGAAACATACAAAACTGTAATATTGTTTACAAAAACTACAGTAGTAATATACTATTAAGGTTTTGTTACCTTAAAACACCGAAAGGAACACTGTTTACTTCTTACTCTGTGGTTGAAACCAATGTCTAATAAAACTCGCTATGCTCTTCAGGAAGGAATACCAACATGGTTGAGATATCTTTCTTTCTCTCAACCGACAAATGCGGTTGATCTTTCAGCTGAAATAGAGTTTGCTTCATGTCAACTGCTAATGTTCATCTCTTTAAAACATTAACTACTAATGTTGAGTAAGTGGTTTTCATATCTATTTGAGAGGGATCAGATTGTGACACTTTTAACATTGTGAACTTTGAAATGTTGCACAGTTTATTTCTATCAGTGAATCAGTAACACTCTTCAAATCAAAGAAATCGCTTTCTTCCTTTGGAACTACATGAAAAGGATTTAAAGCATTAACTGACTCCGTATGTAAAACAGTCAAAAATCTGATGTGTTCCATTCACATGATTTTCTCTACATCTCTGTAACAAATTATGTTAAAAAAGCTATGCTTCTATTTACTTCGTGCTAATCGACAAAAAATTAGCACAAATAGTCTTATTACTTGATTCCTTGTAAGTAAAAGCGAAATAAGGGAGTACCATAGATAAACGTGCTAATCAAAAGCTGGTTGCTATGTGGCTGAAGTTCCTTTCTTTGTATGGACAGGAGTTGACAAATTCCTGTATGAGAAAAGTATGTTTTATATACCTGAATCCAAAAACAAGGAATATGTCAAAAACGATCAACTCCACGAAAAAAATGTATATAATATAAATTGTGTGTTCTAATGTGCTCTACATTTTTTGTGTGGTAAGTTTTTGTCTCTCTCTTACGGTTTAGCAGTTATGCAAAATTCCGTAAAATTCATCCAGAATAAAGTACTCTTCAGAGGCTATTCCAAGAAAATTAAAGATAAACATTTTATTTGTAGTTAAATATTTTTAATATACATATTTTAATCAAAATCGTTAGAGCCATTTTTAAGAAAATCAAAATTTTCGAAAAAGTTTCATGTAAAGGGTAGTTGGGGTGGGGGGATTTTCTTGAAAATCTTCATGTCGTATCCTCGGAAGATACCAAACTTAAATACTAAGTGTGGTATTTAACGGCCTTTTCGTTTTTGAGCTATGCTGTCCACAACAGACAGACACACACGCACACACACGGACCTTTTTGTAAAATGCTTTTTTTTTTAGGTTCAGGGGGATCCAAAACATGTATTTCCGGTGAAATCTCAATATCGAATTTTGGGTGGAATGCAATACCTTATCTATACACTATGCACATAGTACGTGTAGAGAAAGTAAAAAGTTGACTGGCGAGCTGACACTTGGAACATTAGATGGCATTGCTGCTTGGAACTTAAACCTATGCTTTCTTTAACGAGTCACTGAAGTACTTAAGCCGCGAATGGATACTTGAAATATGAACAGGAATATGCATCTGGCACACGGAATGTTTTTGTGGAGAAAAAAAAAAATAAAACGGCACTTAGAACGTTTGACATTTCAACTCTTCAGTTTGTTTTTGAATACTGGCCTGAAGGAGAAGTTTATCTGAAGGTGTGAATCTTACGACAGAAAAGCAGTATTACGATCTAAGGTAATGAGTCAAATTTTGTCAGCCAAAGACTGTTATAAATTATTTCTCAACTGTACTGACGTCCTCGGAGTAAACTCTAAACTCACATGTATGGTGGATAGTGGGTTAATAAGTGATTTTGAGGAAGTCTGGATCGTTCTTGGTAAGTAACGTAAGATATATAAATGCTATGATGCTCAATAATAAAAACTCAATGAGAAATATTTCCATTAAACTCTTGTTTATTACATCAGCAATATTAAGTAACAACCACCTTGAAAAGATATTTTGCAAAATTTTCATAAATGAAGCAGGAAAAAGAAACAGTGATTTAAAATTACCTAAGGCTATAAAAAGCTTAACATTGCAAAAATTGTACATCTTATTAATGTTCACATTTTCCTGTAAATTTCTTCTTATTCTTTTTTTAATATTTTACGCCTCTCCATTTAAACAATAGTATACAAAGTTAAAGCATAATAAAAGAATTTCATGTTTACAAATGTGTACAATAGTTCTTTAACGTGTTACTTTAGAATCTCAAGTTTCCTAAATGTTAAGTAAACCATTGAAACCGTTTTGAAGAGGATAAAATGTAATATAACTAAATTTTCGGTAATATTTTAGTATCAAACGTTGGCTTTAGCGCAACACTTTCTTATTATACCATAAAAAATTAAAATTAAGGGCTGCTAATAATAGTCCGCCTCGGTAATATGGGATTAGCGTGTCTGCCTCATACTCAATAGGTCGCGAGTTCAAACCTCGCTTAGGGTGCGTTACCCAGGTAAGAGTTTTTTTTTTCTGGATTTTCTCTTGCTCTATGAAGGCGAATGTCGTGTATCTTTTAGCTCTATAGATCCCAAGATCGTTTTTATCACAATTTTACTGATTTCATTCATCGTCCGATACTAAAAATAAATTAATAAAAATAAAAAATAATAATTCGTAGTGCTGCAAATTCCACAAGTTTTTTCGCTATTCACCAGCGAGCAGCTTTAAAACTTCTTTAGTTACATTTCGAACATAACCTCTCAGAATGGATCTGATTCGAATCTAACAACTTATAAAGGTAAACATATATGTGATAATATTTACCTGACTGTATCACTTAACAATGAGAACACCAATCATGCAATAGTTTATGCTCGAAAAGTATCTAAAGATTATTCCCTGTCTTTCCCCTATCCTCCCCAGATTTTGGAAGTATAAATGAGAGCGGAATTTGTGGTTGTAAATTTAAAGACAAAAAAATGAAGAATTAAGAAAAACACAAGGAGTGAATACCATTGCCATCAGCAATTATTCCATAGGTAAAGCCAAAGGTGACATGTTTTATAAGTTAATGCATTAATGATATTTGTCCAAAAGTGGCATAAATTACTTTGTTTTAATATTAGCCAGTTATAACCATCATAGGCATTTAAGTGGTTGATACTTCTTTTCTGTTTTTACTTCAGTAATTTTTGTCATTCAAAAAGTTCTGCATAACATAATTTTGAATTTAAATGTATGTAATTTTCAAGAGAGCTTAAAATACCTAACAAAGATTTAAACATTTATCCTGTAGTTATTTCAAAAACTCTAACGGTAATTTTCTTTTATATATTTTCTGAAGTTAATCAATTGAAAAAAAAAAAAATAATAATATGTAGCTAAAAATGCCGCTAGTGCATTAATTAAAATTAATAGTTGTCTGTAACAAAAAAAGTGCTTTATATTGATTCTTTTGTTGAATTAATAATTTTCGGTAAAAGAAGCATTTTGTATTAGCATATAGAATTCATACGAAAGCCATTTGGAATAATTTTAGCTTCAATTTTTTATGACATCGGAAGAATAAATATTATTAATGATATAAATATTAACAAAAAAAACTAATAAAACATAAAGATAAATATATCCCTAATGAATTAAAATAATCATTACCATGAGTACGAATTATTGACACCAAAATAGATAAACCTAAAGCTCCTTCACAAACTGCAAAAGATAAAAAAAGTATCGTTATAGACAATTCTCTATATTCTGCATATTATATAGTAATAACTTAATTAATTACAATAAATCCTTTTGTAGTTTAATTTTGTTTTAATGATTCGTTAAGAACAGCTTTCTTGGTCAGATTTACCATCCAGATCTCTAGTAATATATGTAAGCGGTGTAACAAACTAATTCACTTAGCCTTCTCAAGCCCATGCTGCCCAAAGTTTCGTTAGGGTATACAAAGTGAGGCAGGGCTCCATCCTGTGTAAACCACACCTCTTCTCTGATGCCGAAAGATATTTCCTCCTGCAACGCCGGATAAATAAACCACTAATGCATTCTGTAGGGTTGGGAACCGAGTTGAAGCGTCGACCTGTGAAACCAGTGGAAATCAATCATATCGCATCAGGTCAGATAGGTATTTGCCACACAATGATACTGCCACACACGTATAGCTGTGCCATTCAACATTTTGTCTACAGGGATGGCTTTTCAGTTACTGAAAGAATTGAAATGATATTGTATAAAATAAGAAAATCAGATAAGCGTGAATAAGGGTTTTAGTTTTCATATCCTTCTTGCAAGATATTAACACAATAATTCGCTTATGAGTAGAACAGTAGAGACACTTTTATATATGTTATTGCTTTCAGATGATGTCACATAGCATGTGACTTAATTCGGGGTGTGAATCAAAAAATAAGGAGAATTAATTAGTTTCGCGAGCTTTATACAATCGATTTTGAAAACTTTTTTTTTGTATCTTGTAGGTACACATGTTCCTAATGTATGTTTGCATTTTTAGCTGTTTTAAATGCTTAGTTTATTGTTGATCGGTAAAAGGATTATATATTATTCAAAGGCTCAGTAATCGTGAAAAATGGAGTAAAGTGTTCGAAACGTTGGCTGTAACTTTTACAAATCTACTATGAATAAGACAAGGGGTTTCAAGTGGTATCAACGTTTCAAAAAGGGTCAAGAAACTCTGAAGAGACGATCCCCTGGAGTCTTAACACATCAATTACTGTCGACAATGTAGAAGATGCAAAGAAATAGTTCTTTCATATGGTTATTCAGTTAATAAGGAATACTGCCTAGAAGCTATTCACGTTTGCATGAAGTAATCCGAAGACAATGACCAGAACCTTTGCAAAACCACTCGTGGATATCGACCACGCCTCAACGATTGTTCATGTTTTTCTGGCAAACACCAAAAACGTTATGTTGCCTCAGCCACCTTATTCGCCGGATATGGCCCCTTGCGACGTCTTTCTATTCCCGAAGTTGAAGAGAACATGAAAGGACGTCATTTAGTCACTATTGCTGAATCAATGAAGTAGTGAACACTATAAGGAAAAGTGAGTTCCAGAGTTGCTTCTAAGATTGGAAAAAGTACTGGCACACGTATATTATATCTGAGAGAGTTTATTTTGAAGGGCATTAAGTTGAAGTGGATGCATAAATAATGATTGCTTAACAAAAGAAAGCATTCCCGTTACTTTTTTATCATACCTCGTATATAAAGTGGACCATTTAAATGAAGCTGTACAATATCTTATTGGGCTCTTCGTATTCAGTCGCTCTTTGTTATTTTCGTCAGTATAAGAGCAATTTCAAGATGCTTTATACAAAATTGTATACTGTAAGAAAACAAATTTAAAATCTAATGTGCTCCATTCATTGGTTTTCTTTTGTATTTCCACAAAAAATTTTTCCTTGCAAATAATTATACTTTTATCTACACCATGCTAATCGAGATAATCATGGGAAGAATTGTTATTACTTGCTTCTACTACTATTTATAGCAGAACAAGTAAAATTTAAGTACTTAGAATGTAATATTACATATGAAAAAGATAAATATATAGAAAATAAAATATCTAGATTCCGATCAATATATGGGACCATAAAAAGAATTTTCGGTACAAAACTTATGGTTATTCCTTCTTTAGTGTATGGAAGTGAAACCTGGATAATAAAATGAAAGGAAAGAAGCAAAAGATGTTATTGCTGATTGTGATAGGATGCACACGAGCAGATAGAGTACGAAATGAGCAAGTAAGAGAAGAATTAAATATGATGTGAAGCTAGTAAATTCAATAGACAGAAGGAAATATATTAATAATGCAAGATAATGATGTAGAAAGACAGAAAATGAAGTAACAGACAGGAAATAGAATATTAAAAAGTTTAAGAAATGCAGGAAAATAATACGAAAGAAATAATACAAAGTAAATAATAGGGAATAAATGTGATATTATAGTTCAATTTATGTGAGTTTTTGATCAGAATATACAGAATGATTGTATGAAAGCAAATATTAACAATTGCAGGCTTAGAAAGTAAAGGTTCTCTTCGAGTAGGTAAATTTGGGTCGGAAAGCTGTTATTGCCATTAAGTGGGTTCTGTTCAACAAAAGAAACTGGAATTAAGAAGTGCTAGAATATACAACGGCAGGGAAACACAGCACAAATGGGACTTGGGTCTTTGGTAAATTAGAAAATATATGAACTTGTGTTCACTAGAGATATTCGGTAACGTTACCAAGTTTATCGTACAATGTTGAGTGGGAAGAGAGAGAGATGACCAGTCAGGTTAAAGAAAACTGGAAGTTTCGGGGAATATCGGGGAATCGCCTAGTAAAGGGGAGGAGTGTATGAAATATGTCTAGGTAATGAGTTGCTCGAGGTCGTGTTGAGATTTAATGTAAAACTAGTCTACAATTAATTCGCAAGCCGGAAGGATGTTAAAAACAGTAAGAGAAAATATCAAGAAATACTTCACTCAGTAACTCGGTGTGGAATATCGTAGACAGCTCACTCACAAATCCGCAAGTGGGAGGATAAAGTCTTTATACCTGCATTCTCTGGGGACCGGATAGGAACTGTAAAATTCTAGGGCAAGGTCAAACGATCTTGAAAACTTGCTTGATCGGAAACTTTTAGCAGTTGGTCGATCCCGTAAAAGATGAAAACCATGGACTGCTTCGCCGGAACGAGCTATTTAGCCTAAGCTATATGGAAGAAGACTTGCTTATTTGGAAGTAGAAAGGAAATGAGAAAATGCATTTCTCTGAAGCGAGTTAAATTGTTATGAAACAACTGAGTACTTACAGCAATTAGCTTGCTTTTAAATTATCACACATAAAATATGCCTTATTACCAAGGATTATCCTCTCTTTCACTTCTTTTTCTTATTCTAATGAGTTATTACCTTATACTATAGACGCGAGCTACTTTAATAACTTTACAACTTTTATTATGTACTTATTTATTAAAGAGTCTTCCAATTTGTTTGGTTTTTAGAGCATTTTAGAAATGTTGTTTTTTTCCACGTGTGGACTCGTACTTTAATTTGAAAAATAGTTCCAAACAGTGTAATAAGACGGGATTAAAACATGAAATTTCTAGTAAAGTGATCTGAAAGGTAATATCTCTCAGAAAACTTGTCTCCACACAACGTATATGGAAACATATTACCCGAATAACGCGGTACCTAACCTAACCTATAGCACGAAATGAAGGGAATTAAAATACCAGAGAAAATGACCAGTTTCAGGGATAAATAGAGAGGGAGAAATCGCATAAAATAAACAAATAAAAGAAGAGGGTAAACCTGCAAGATAAATATAAAAACTTCAAGGAAATCAATAAGGGCGTAAAAGCCAAGACTTCAATTATTTATTTAAACTTTAATGTAAAATATATGTAACTAGGAAGGAATATTGTCTAAAAAACCAGTTTTCAGAGACCGCGAAGCTGTACCCTGTAGGCGGACCAGGAAAAAAGTTTAATAGGAGTCCATTAAGAACAAAGACGAACAATACCTTCAGAACAGTAAGGTAACGAAGATGAGCAACGCTGGGAAAAACCTGATTTGGCTATATGCAGCCATGTGAGCAGAAAACCTAGAGAGGCGAGATAATGCCTAAATGACTAGAGTTCCCAAGCAAGAAGGTAGGAAAATGTACAGCAAATTAGAAAAGAAAAGATATAAAAAAATATTGTGTCTATTCACATGACATCCTCTACATCTCTGGAACAAACTATTGTTGAAATCCTTATTGCTCTACCTAATTTATGCCAATTGAAATAAACATGGTCTTATTACTTGCTTCCTTGTAGGTAGATGGAAAATAAAGGCATACACTAACTAAAGCGTTAGCCAGTTCTTTTAAAAGCCGGTTGCCATGAGATTGATATCCATGGCAAGGAGTTCACAAGTTCCTGTATGAGAAAAGTTTGAAGTGTTTTAAAACTGAAACCCATAACAAGAAATGCATCGGAAGTGTTAAATTCTACGAAAACTGTATATGACATATTGTGTATTTTAAGGAGATCTGCGTTTTTTGTGTAGAAGTTTTTGTCTATCTCTTCTGGTTTACAGTTATGCAAAATTCAGAAAAAGTCATGCAGAATAAAGAGATCTCAAATGCTGTTCCCATAAAATTCAAGTAATACATTTTATTTGTCATGTAAGTATTTTAAATACAAGAGATTTTAATCAAAATTTTCGAAATTTGTCCCATGTAAAGGGTAGAAGGGAGTGGGGAATCTTCTTGAAAATCTTCATGTCGCATCCTTGGGAGATACTGAATCAAGTATGGTATTTAACGGATATTTCATTTTTGTGCTATGCTGCCCAGAGACATACATACACATGGACGTTTTTCTAAAAATGTTTTTTATTCGGATTATTGGGTTTGAAAACATATATTTCCGGTGAAATATCTATTGATTTTTTTCCGTATACACTATAAACATAGTACGTGAAGAAAAATTAATTGTGACCAACCAAACCAATGAAAGAAGGCCTAGATAAAATCCAGCCGCAAACTAGAAAAGAGGCGTCAAATAGGGCGCTATTCTAGCTTCGTAGCTCTGCTGATGCTATGAGTCACATCGTTATTGCGAATAAAGACGCTACCGAGTGAACACGTGCTTCACACTTTAAGGCGCGTAATCGAAAGTATTGAGTGTGAGATGTAATATTTAATTATTTTGTCAAGGCGAAAAAGGAGGTTTCATATTTGGTTGAGATGACCCGATGGGAGAAGCAGATTTAATTTGATAGCAGGGGATATTTGGAAAACGATAGTTATGTCTAGAAAAGTTGAGAGGGATGAATTTCAGTGTGGTATTTATTTATTACTGCGAAGCACCCAAGTTTCCTTATTTCTAAACATTTCTTATGTATTTTAACATTTTATAATAACTTTCATTCACATCTCTTTATATTGAACTCATCCATTTTTTTAACTTTGGCAGGATACTCCCATACCTTCTTGTTACCTCTACTATTGGCTCAAACAATTCAATCAAAGCTTCGACACGTATACTGTTGATGGTTTTCTTCTCACGCCATTGGGATACTCCAGTCGCCCACGACTCACTATAATGCTCTACATACTATGACACTCTTACATTTCTTCCTCATAGAGCTTTCTGTAAGATTGTCGAAACTACTGGTCACTTCTAGAAGAATTCAGACGTGTCGCGTTCCAAAATCTCTGGTTACCGTCGTACGCACTTCCTGTGTTACGCATTCCAAGGTTTCCAGCTATGCCGACTCAAACGTGAAGGCGAACGTGAGACCAACCGTAGAGGCACTGTCACAATCAGGTATTTTCTCCATAACTGTATAGCTTTACAATCAAAACCAATATATTGCATATATTCCTTTCCATCATATATTGAATACTGAGTAGAGCTTGGTCCAGGATCACAAAATTGCCGGGTTGAGGTCTATAGCTATGTCATGATGGAGTAGGTATGGTTTCTACAGCACGTTTCAAAACGTGTTGCATTACCTATTATTGCTCATTGCTTGGCCTCGTTCAGTTACCGCTAATAGTTAAACCAGTGTATGCTGAAAAAGAGTGCAGATTGAAAAAAATCGCAAATACGAAAGGGCAGGCTTTCCACACTGAACAAACTTGTGGATGATTCGAACATATTTTGAGAGACAGTAAGAGAGGTTTTTTCGATACAGTAAAGATATATCTTGTAACGCTTTGGAACCCAAGAGCGAGATTTAATATCTAATCTGTGGGCATATTTTTCTCATTCCTTTTAGTCTCTATACATTTGCTCGTAAGCAAGCAATACTCTCTCGTGTGATATATAGGTAAAGGGAAATACCGGGAGAAGAAAACTCTCTTTTACTTATCTCCATCACACTGTCCTAGATAGGCATTTCCCGAAATTCGTTTTTCTGGGTGACCCGGGTCACTCATTCATCCACTGAACCTAATTATCAACCTACAAATCCAAAATCCTGCATCAGAGATTATACATTCTTTTGTTACAAACACAAACCTATTTTCAATATTATGTAATGATGAACATCTGCATTGTGTTTCTTAATCTATTTCTAACACAAGGTAAGCTTAACGTGATGCATCTGGAAAACCAAGTATTGCGACTAAGCCTTGTGGATATAATCGCTGCACGTCTGTGAAAGGCTTGCTTCGAATACTGATTGCATTGTTACACCTGCGTGCATTTATGACAGTAGCTATGGCTCTGAAAGTTTCTTGCCACGCTTTTGACAAATATAATAGGGAACGAGCCCCACAGAGGTCAGGTCGTATAGTAAAATACCAAATGGTAAGGCGGAACTGTTGTGAAAGCATCGCAGAAAGATATCATTTGTAATCAGTGGAAGAAATAAATTCGCTGGAGTAATAAAAGCCTTTATTAGTGTGTAAGTTACTTCATTCAATGTTTACAATTATTACACACAATAGTGATTACTTTGCCATGTATCGAAATGGTTTCAAGGTTGTTTAAATAATAATATTGTTTTCTCTAAATTCATTGTTCTATAAAAATGAGTCACCTGGTGTATTATTAAAAACATTCTGTAAAACAACTTTTACAGAAAATGAGTGTACAAATATATTTTTCATAGAATATTTACTTATATTAGTCCTAATTACGTGGACTAACCAAAACTTTTGATTTTTCAAAGTTTAAATATTTATTTCTCAATGTTTTTTCGAAAACTGAGTGATCATTATTTTTCATATGCTTTTGAGAGGAAGTAAACCGATTTTGAAGCATAATATTGAAAAATTTTATCTTGCAGAACATTTTGATTATGAAAAAGTGTAGAGGGAAAAATATTGTGAGATCATACTGGGTCGGCTGATAAAATCCGGGCCTCTCAATGATAACACCATTTATTCTATTTTATTTATTTATTTTTTTTTTGCTTTATTTCTCAACATAATGTTCAGAAAGTCTAATGCATTTGTCTTACCGGTGTTCTAATTTAATTAAACCATCTCTATAGTGCAATTTATCAAGGTCCTCAAAATGGCTGTTTACCGCTTCAATGACCTCCTAGTTGCTGTGAAATCTTCGTCCTCCAAGAAATTTGTTGATGTTTGGGAACAGGTGGTAGTCACTGGGTGTTAGATCTGGCAAATAGGGTGGATGCTCAAGCATTTCGACCTTTAATTCGCACGTTTTCCCCATTGCAGCATTGCCGTGATGAAGCAAGTTTTTTTTTTTTTTGCCAAATGAGATCTTTTTATTTTCACCTCATCACTCAAACGTTGCAGTAAGCTTGCGTAGTAGTCGCCAGTGATACTTTTACCCTTTTACAAGTAATCGATAAAAATAATTCACTGTGCATCCCAGAAAACTCTCGCCATAATCTTGTAAGATGACAAAATTGACTTTGCCTTTTTTGGAGTTGGTTCACCTGGCGCAACCCACTGTTTTGACTGATTTACTTTCTAGAGTGTAGTGATGCATCCAAGTTTCAGCCATGGTAATAATCCACACATTATAGAGCTCTAATCATGTTATTAATCTTCATAAAAATGCAATTAAATCCACCTTCAAATTATATTTTCGTCTTAAAATTCACTGGGATCTTTACGGTAGAGCTCTACATTCTTAACATAAACAATTTTTCTTTGCCACTTTTGATCAGGTGTCAACAAAAGCGGCACCCATCCTGCACAGACCTTGTGTAAACCCAAACACTACTTAAAATATTACCTGCACATTCTTTTGATATGTCTACAGCCTCTGCTATCTCAAACAACTTTAATCTGCGGACTTCCACTACTAAACGATGCATTTTTTCAATCATCTCTGGAGTTGTCACTTCTGCAGGGTATCCAGAGCGAGGTTCATCACTAGTGCTCGTACGTCCCATTTTAAACTCTGCAATCCACTTTAAATCATTGAATTTGAAGGGGCAGAATGTTTCAATGTACTGTCCATTTCGATCTTGATTTCTTTAGGCGTTAACCTTTCAAATTGAAGTATATAATCACTGCTCGAATTTTCCAAATCTTCCATTTTCGTGAAAACTGTAAAGTTGTCTTGTTTAAAATGGTGACATTCAAAACTAAACAAACTATTGACCTGTAACTATGAACACAAGCTAGTCTAAAGTTAAACTTTACTATGATACCGTTAAACTGCCTAGTTTTTTTGTTTGTTTTTTAGTGTTTAACGCCCGCTTTTACTGCTCTGGCATTGCAGGCGATGACACTGATGTTACATAAAGATGGAGCCCCGGTGGAATGAGATGGCGGTGGAAACCGGAGAAAACCCGCCCCTGCGCCGCTTTGTCCACCATAAATCTCACATGCGGTCACTTGGGATCGAACCTGGGCTGTCAAGGTGAGAGGCGAATGGTCTGACCACTCGGCCACGGCGCGGCCAAAACTTCCCAGTGGCGTCATATTTGTGTGAGGCCCGGGACTTATCAGCCTACCCTCGTATTATTTAAAGGGAGTACCTACCCATTTATAGCGTCAGTGATTCGTAGTTAAAACGCGCCAAGTGGAAATAATTACTTAGTTTCCTAAAGTTTACAATCCACATCATTTTATTATTAAAAATAAATTTTAATTTATGATAATGTTTTTGTGATAAGTTAATAGTATAACAAATATATTTGCAGATCACAAGTATTGGGTATTTTCTGATACATTAGGACAGTTATATCACAATTTTCTGTTAATAGCTGCATTGAAAAAAGAAAGAAGATAGTTATAATTTCACCTCTTATAGTGTATAAAATAAAATTGCCAAAAATTGTATCCTTAATTCTTTAAGTCCGAAACCCTAAAAAGTTAGCCTAAACTAACAAAAACAATTAACTAATGGTCTCGTAAGTGTAAAAAGCGCTATTAAACAAAACTAATTTTTTCTTCAGACCGAGTAAAAGCAAAACCGCTGTGAGATCAATCCGCAAAGCTTCTTGTACATGCTTCGCGGCTCGTGAAGTCATTAATTATTCTTGCTACTCTCGGTGTGGTATTCTAGAAGACGTTGGAGTGCGTCATTCACTGCTACAGCTCTGTAGGATACTCCTGCATGCCCTTCAGACAGTTTCTTGGTCTTAGAGTGCGCTCCTTTGTAGCTATCAATGCATATAGCAAACTTCTTAGCCCTCGTAATGAAAAAAAAAGAAATCTGATGTGCTCCATTCACATATCTTTCTCTACATCTCTGTAACAAATTGCTGTTAATAAGCTTATTCTTCTATTTATTTAATGCTAAAACATTAGCAAAAACGTTCTTATTACTTAGTTCCTTTATAATTAGAAAGAAAATAAGGGAATACATAAGGCTAAACTGACAGTCTAATGTTTTAAAATGTGGTTGCCATGGAATTCTTTGCTTAGCCAGAAGCTGACAAGTTCCCGTATGAGAAAAGTTAAAGTATTTTAAAACTAAAATCAATAACAAGGAATATCTCGAAAACGGCCTACTCCACAAAAAAAAAAAAGTGTATATGGCATAAATTATGTGTCTTATTGGGATCTGCAGATTTTGTGTAGTACGTTTTTGTCCATCTCTTACGGTTTATAAGTTATGCAAAATTCAATAAAAATCATCAAGTATGAAGAGATATTTAGTGGCTATTCCCAGAAAATTCAAGATATACATTCTATTTGGCATGCAAATATTTTAAATATAATACATTTTAATCAAAATCGTTAGTCATTTTTCAGAAAATCAAAATTTTCGAAAAAATTTCCAGACAACTGATAGTTTGGGGTGGGGAGATTTTCTTGAAAATCTTCGTGTAGCAACCTTGGAAGATATCAAACTTTTAATGCCGAGTTTGGTATTTAACGGCCTTTTTCGTTTTTCACCTATGTTGTCCACAGACAGACACACATTTTTTCTAAAATGCTTTTTTTGGATTTAGCGGGACCCAAAAAATGTATTTCCGATGAAATCTCGGTATGTAATTTTTGGGTTCAATACAATTCCTTCTCTGTACATTAAGTAAACACGTGAAGACGGTATATAACTCCATGGCACGACAGCTCAAGGGGAACCTTGGCCTATCGCCCGGCCGCTGCTTCCCCCATCTCGGTCCACTACAGACGTCATGGATGGGGTGCAGTATTGGAGGGTGAGACGTGGTCAGCGCCTCGAGTCCCCCCGGCCGGTTAATGCGGTCCTCATGGCCTGGAGCCGCTACTTCTCCATCAAGCAGCTCCTCAATTGGCCCTCCAGGGACCTTACGAGGCTGAGTGCACCCCGGACTAGGTCTCCCAGCGGGGGAAAAATCCCCACGCCGGTACTGGGGATCGAACCCAGGTCTCCCGCTTGGTAAGCAGCTACCACCGCGCTAAGGAGACGACCACAGTAGGTATATACTGACCACATTAATAGATATTGTTCGCTTTCTTTCTCTAACATGTATGTAGAACGTATATAGTAGTTAGAGAAGGTATTTAATTCCACCCAAAATTTCGATATCGAAATACATGTTTTGAGAAACATCCACATGCATTTTTAGAAACATCCTTGTTTGTGTGTCCATGAACACGATAAAACAAAAACAAAATTTTGTTTAAATACAACGCTTGATAATTGTCATGGATGCAACACAAAGATATTCAAGAATATCCCCACACTGGTGTTTACATGATCCATTTTCTGAAAAGATTGCGAGATAATAAGATTTAAAGTTGGGAGTACCTATTAATGAGCATACACCTACCCATTTATAGAGTAGGTGTAAGCCTCTAACAATTATAATTAAATACCATATCTTTAAGGTATTTTTGCAACAAACGAAATGTATATCATAAATGTTCTGGGAATATCCTCTGCAGACTTCTGTTAAATCGTAAGATATGCACAACAGTTACTGTAAAAAAAATATAGATATCCTTAAAACACAATTTATCTCGTATACGTTTGTTATAGAGTTAATTGTTTCGAAAGCATACTTCTTTTTTCTTTAATTTTAAACTACAACTTCTCTCAAACGGGAGGCCATATCTTGTGTTTTATTCCTTGCAAAGAGAACCGAATTTCAAATGTTTCACTAGCAAATGTTTCACAAGTTTTTAAAGATTTTATTATTGTTTTAGTTTAATGTATTCCCTTATTTCTTTTCTACTGCAAGAAATCAAATATTAAGATCAACTCTGCTAATGTTTATCTCGATTAAGGTTATGCAGATAAAATAATTACCTTTTGTAAAAATAGATTTTGTGGAAAATGCAGATGAATATTGAATAGAACGCATCAGATGTTTATAAAAAGGTCATCGTGTGTGCATGTGTGTGTGTGTTTGTGTCTGTGAATACGATAACTGAAAAACGAAAAGTCGGTTAAGTACTAAACTTGATAATTAAGTTCTACATTTACCAATGATGCGATTCTAAAATTTTCAAGAAGATCCCAAACCTCCAAACTAGTCTTTACATAAAATATTTGAAGATGTTGATTTTTCAAAACTTTCCCTATAATTTTAATTAAACTTCCACATAATAAATATGTTTACATGAAAAATAAAATGCACATCTTGAAATATCAGGGAATATCATCTTAAGACTTCTCCTTCTGAATTACTTTTTCATAAGTGGTAAACCATAAGAGCTGGACAAAAATTTACTACATAAAATGCAGATCTTGTTAAAATACACAATTTATGTCATATACTTTTTTGTGGAGTTAACCATTTCCAATATATTCCTGTTATTGGTTTCAATTTTAAAATACTTGAAACTGTTCTCAAACAGGAAATTGTCATTGCTGTTTCTTTTATTTTACTTCTAGACCTGCAAAGATAAATGCATTTCAATCAAATAGCAACCAGCTATTAAAAGATTTGACAATTGTTTTGTCCTCCCTTATTTACCTTGTACTTAAACAGATCTAAATAATTAAACAATCTCTGCTAGTATGATGTATGATGTATATTATCGTACGATGAATGGAATCGGTGAAATGATGCTTTATCTTGGAGCCAATTGAGATTTAAAATTACCAAACATTTGTATTTCAGCATAAGGGAAACTGCCCCCCCCCCAAGAAAAACCTTATCCGTGTAACTCCCCCTAAGCGAGATTCGAATTCGCGCTGTTGAATGTGAGGCAGACACGCTACGCGAACACATGGAGAAGATCATGTGAATGGAACACATCAGATTTCTCTTTTTTCCACTTTCCTTTTCATTCTGACCATGCAAAGAGGGAGAAGCTTCAAAGCAACACATAGCATCCCACTCTTAATGTATTTCACTTTCGATTTAGCCTTATTCCCCTTATACCTACAACGAAAAGTACAATAAAACCACTTAAGCTAATGTATATCTTGACCAGCATGAATTATATAAAAGAATAAGCCATTATAACACTAGTTTGTTGTATAATAGGTAGAGAAAGGCACTAAATGGACCGCAATGGCATGTTTGCTTTCATTTTAATTTTAATCGAGATTTGGAGAAATAGCTAGGTTGCCTTTCGTAATGAATACAAAGGGAATAGCGATGGTCAAATGTCGAAGAACTGAGTGTTATAAGCTAGCTATGGAATTGCATTCTGTTCATGTAATCGGGAGAAACAACTGAATATTGGCAGGACTTAAAAAGAATGACGAAATATTAAAGAAAATTAAAACAATAATAAAAAAATCTGATGTGTTCATTCACATGACTTTCTCTACTTCTCTGCAAAAATTATTGTTAAAAAGCTTATGCTTCTATTTACTTCATGGTAATCGAGAAAAGATTAGTAGAAATAGTCATATTACTTGCTTCCTTATAAGCAGAAGCGAAATAAGGGAGTACCATAGGTTAAAGAGATAGTCAAAAGCTGGTTGCTATGTAACTGAAGTTCCTTTGTATGGATAGGAGTTGACAAATTCCTGCATGAGAAAAGTAAGGTTTTTTTAAAGCTGAAACCAAAAATAAGGAATATCTAAAAAGCGAGCTCCACGAAACAACTGTATATAACTTAAATTGTGTGTTTTAACGTGCTCAACATTTTTTGTGTGGTAACTTTTTCTCCATCTCTTTCGGTTTAGCAGTTATGCAAAATTCCTTAAAATTCATCCAGAATAAAGTAGTCTCAGAGGCTATTCCCAGAAAATTCAAGATATACATTTTACTTGGCAAGTAAATACCTTGAGAGAATTAAATCATATCGTTAGAACCATTTTGAAGAAAATCAACAATTTCGACATTTTTTCCATATAATGGGTAGTTTGGGGTGGGGGATTTTCTTGAAAATCTTCGTGTCGCATCATTGAAAGATATCAAACTTAAATACCAAGTTGGTTTTCAACGCTCTTTTCGTTTTTGAGCTATGCTGCCCACAGACACACACATACATGGACATTTTTCTAAAAATGCTTTTTTTTAAATTCAGGGGGTCTCAAAACATATATTTCCGGTTAAATCTCGGTACTGAATGTTTGGGTGCAATACAATACCTTCTCTACACTAAGTACATAGTACGTATAGAGAAAGTAATAACTTGTAAATTGTTTATTCCACAAAATTGTATTTGCAATAAATTCATCTTTTAAAGCGACCTGGTTGGTCATCTCGGACGATGAATGAAATTGGTGAAATGATGCTCAAATGATCTCGGGGTCCATGTAACTTAAAGTTACTCGACATTCGACTTCTCAGGATAAGACAAAACTCCGAAAAGAACCTTATCCGGGTAACATCCTCAACGAGAGTCCAACACGGAGTCGCTCGCTGGACGGCGTACCGCGAGGTTGTATGTGTAGAGCGAGCGGAACCAGTCTTCACTGCGGTGAGTTGTTTGTTTGTTACGGCGTCTCTGCCGGTTGTGAAAGCGGGCAGTCGTTCTACTTAATTGAGCACCTTCATTCTTCTTCCGAGAAGGTGGTAAAGAATTAAAATGGCCGTATATAAGCGGGTAAATACTCTTAAAATTCAGTTTGACAACGCAGCAACTAGACCGTCTGCACTAGAAATAAATCAATGGTTGGTAAATTTTCTGGCTTTAAAACCGGATCAAGTGGACGCGCTTCAGCTCAATAGTCGTGAACGTGCTATTTATGTCAAGTTAGTCTCCGTGTTATTATATGATAAACTTTTAGAACGTTACACCGAAGAACAATACTTTACATATGAATTTGGGGAAATCTTCAAAGTAAAAATCACGCCGGGTGACCAGCAAATAGTTAATGTGCGGGTTTTCAACCTCCCACCGGAGGTGCTCAGCGCAGTTTTGTCACAAGAATTTTCTAAATACGGTAAGGTATTTGATATACGACGTGGAAAATGGCACCCTCATTATCTGTTTCCGGCTAACAATGGCGTGTGTACCGTGAAAATGGGTATTAAGTGCAATATACCGGCTATCTTGGTTATTGATACATATGTGATATCTATTGCTTATCCCGGACAGCAGCAAGCCTGTCATTTGTGCCGTGAGACGACGCATTTAAAAGCGGATTGTCCCTTTAGAGCTACTCGGTTGTCTCTGCAACCTAGAAATCGTCCGGCAACCTTCAGCAGTAGGTGCTCCCGCTACCATACTGGCGGATGAACAGCAGGGTGTTATGCACACGCCCGGAGACTCAAGTGGGGGTAATGACTGTACAAAGACAGTTGGATGACGGAGAGGAGTTACCTATAGAGGGGGTCAGTGTGGTGATGCCGGAGACGCCGGAGATTCTTAATGATGTCCAGCATGTACAGGACACCGTACAACAGGATACTGACCGCAGGGCGAATTCCTGAAGTGTCTGAAAATGCGACCCGCAATTTGGGTGCGCCGACCACAGTTTCTGTATCTGCTCGCGACCCTCGCCTCCAGTTCCAACCGCTAGACCGCCATATTAATGCCTGTTTGTTGTCGTCGTCGCCAGCTGGTGGCGCGGGTGTGCAACGATTTCTTCACGAGCTTCCTGACGGTCGCGTAGTGAAGGCCAGTGATTCCGGTAAGAGGCCAGCTGAAGATGCCAATGACGCCGATGAGGACCAACGGCGTTGCTACAAGCATATTAAGGACGATCCTCACGAGGGTGCGGACAATTAATGGTTGTACTCTCCGGATTGGCACGTGTCCTAATTCCTGTTTGGTATCACGACATTGGTCCTGAGATTGTGAGTACCTTTCTTTGGACTTCAAATTTGGGCGTCACTTAATGTGAATGGGTTGCGTCAACCAGTTAAGCAACAGCTGCTTCGGGATTTTTTGAGTAGTAATGATGTTGATGTTTGCTTTCTTCAAGAGGTGAATGCTTATAATATGGACTTTTTATATGGATATGACTATGAGAATAATTTAGGCCCGGGTGGTACTGGGATGGCTATTGTATACCGCCAGGGATTGCCCCTACACGGCTTTGCCTATCATCCTTGTGGTAGAATCCTCTCCGCGGAGTATGATGATGTTACCTTCGTGAATATCTATGCCCCGGCGGGAGCAACAAGCGAGAACAACGAGAGGATTTTTTTCGATAGGAGCTTTTAACTCATATTCCTCGGAGTTTCCCATTCTTATTGGTTGGAGATTTTTAACTGTACGCTAGCAGCCAAGGACCAAAGAGGAGCATTTAATGGTTGTATTACATTGCAGCAATTAGTGGACCACTTTCAATTGGTGGATATCTGGGAATTCAAGCACGGTAATGATGTGATGTACACCTTCGTACGGGGCCAGTCGACCTCTCGACTGGACCGGATGTATGTTCTACCGGAGATGGCATCCCGGATACATCGCACAGAGATAGTGCCAGCAGCTTTTGGCGATCACAATGCATTGCTACATGCCGTTGTGGGTCGTGCGGAGATACGTCATAGTGGTCCAGGGTTGTGGAAGCCTAATTGCTTACTTACAGATGCGGAGGTTCTGATAGAATTCCAAGAATGTTGGTCCAATTTGCAGAAGTCTTTTCGGCGCTCTCCTAGTAAGGCAGCATGGTGGATCTATAAGGCGAAGCCAGCGCTGCGCTCCTTTTTTAAAGCCGCAACGTGTCGTAGAGCGTTTAGCTCGGAAAGAAACTTTGGATTTTTATCTTGCACGCCAACAACATGGGGAGGACGTACATTGTCAGCTCCGGGAGGTCAAGGCTCATATCCAGCACCGTAAAACCCAAGAGCTCCAGGGAACCTTAGCCAGAATACGTACAGCAGAAATGATTTATGGTGAAAAAATGAGTTTCTTCTTCCTGGCGAAGGAGCGTAGGCAAGTTCGCAGAGCGTTTGTTACCAAATTGATAGATGATGGTCAAGAGGTTACGACCACGACAGGGATTCTTCGTGTATTGCATTCTTATTACACCCAGCGCTTTGCCAGACCGGTGGATATGGTGGATTCAATCCAGTCGTATATGTCCAAATACGTGCCAGTTTTGCAGGGAGGTTTACAACGGTCGCCCACTCCCACACTGAAGGAGACGGAGTTGCTCACTGCGATTCAGACAGCCAAACCTCATGCGGCGCCCGGACCAAATGGGCTGCCGTATGAGTTCTATAAACATTGCTGGCGGTTTATTCAGAAAGAACTTCTTCTAGTGTTTCAAGAAATCTGGAGAGATGAATACCCGCCGCCTACATTTGGAGATGGGGTGGTTCTATAACTCCCAAAGACCGCCACGCCCAGCCGGCCAGCAGATTATCGGCCCATCACCTTACTCAATTGCGACTTTAAACTGTTTGCAAAAATAATCGCCCGTAGGCTGCAAGTATGTCTAGTGCCCTTGCTTAGTGAGCAGCAGGCTGCGGTGCGGCTATGCACCATACCGTGGCAGCTTTGCGAGACTGTATTCTTCATTGTCGTCAAGAAACCCGATCTGCTGCTCTGGTAAACCTGGACCTTGAGAAAGCATTTGATAATGTGGATCACGAGGGTCTTTGGGCACGTTTGGAGTCATTGAAAGTGCCGGAAAAGTTGTATCACTTCCTTCGGGCATTATATGGCACTGTGTTATCTAGGATTCAATGGAATGGGTTTCTGAGTGCCGCCATACCGGTCAACAGATCCGTCCGCCAAAGGTGTCCCCTATCAATGTTGTTATTTGCTGTGTACATCGATCCTTTGCTCCGACAGCTGCAATCTACGATAACGGGTCTGGAGGTCTATGGAAAGAAACTAGCCCTTAGGGCCTATGCCGATGATCTTACGGTGATGGTTACCGACGAGCAGGATATCACGTATCTACGAAGATGTTTACAGACATACGCCCAATGTGCGGGGATGACGTTTAATTTGAGGAAATCTGAAAGTCTTCCCATTGGGCCGCATCCTCCAGATACCACGGTGTTAGGAATACCCACTGTGCAACGCACAAAAATTCTTGGGATATACTTCAGTGGAGACGACGAAGACATGCGGGACTATAATTGGACGTCATGCATTAATACTTTACGTGGTGTACTATACGGTCAAAAGTCGAGGATGCTGAACTTGATACAACGTGTGTGGTTTTGTAATGCCTTTGCGTAGAGTCGTATATGGTACTCAGCACACGTGCTGCCTCCAACAAAACGGCACAGCCAAAGAATTGAGCAAATAATCGGATTCTTCATATGGACAGGAGAATTATATCGCATTTCCCGTACGCAGCTACGTCTTCCAAAGGGCCAGGGCTGGCTGGGGGTTGTTGGATGTGGCGATGCAATGTAAAGTACTTTCGGTAAAAATGATTCTGCAAGCACTGGATAGACAGGGTAATAGTGTAGAGGTGCTAGTACAACGGCGTTACCAGTTGTTTTGGGAGCGGAGAGAACTCCAAAAGATTCCTAAAATGTTACGTGATCTCCTACGTGACTTGAGCTCAGTACCTCCAGCAGAAGTGGCTAATGGCCGTTTTCGGACGGCTAAGGAAGTCTATGCCTTTTTTCAACGCAGGGAACCTACTACTCCTCATATACAAGTTAAGTATCCACAGTTGCCCTGGAGACAAATTTGGCGTGGCTTTGCTATACCAGAAATCAACACGGAATGGGTCTCGGCGGCATATGAGATTGTCAATGAAATCCTACCAACTGCAGATAAATTACATAGACATCATCTGGCAATTCTTCCCGCATGTCCAATGTGCCAAGCCCCGGATTCGCTCGCACATCGACTCTTGGAATGCACAGGTAAAGGACTGTGTGACTGATATGGACATGGCTCTTGAGCCGATGTCGGAGGTGTACTGGTGACACCTGGCAACCTTTAGCAACGGATATTTTGCACCTGAATTTTCCCTGGACGCGTCCTGCATTGTGGAGAGCTCTTATTTGGACAGTAATGGGTACCTATGCTTGGCTTAGTACCTTGGACACGCCTGCTGACTGTGTGGTTCCAGCTTTACGCAGTTTTTTGTATGCAGAGAGGTGGCGGATGATTCGAGACAACAGAATCAACGCTTTTAAACCCTGGATATGAGCACCGATTGATTCTATATCGATTCGGAATGATCTTGGATGCAATAGCATCCATTATTCCTCTTTATGCTGGCCTGTTGTGATGTAGAGCTCTTGCTTCTCCTAAAATAAATAAAGTTCCTAATTCCCAAAGGGGGTACATGCCCATTACAAACAAATAAAAAAAAAAGCCCCTACACGCCCAAAAAAAAAACACCTATCCAAAAATATATATAAATTAAAAAAAGTTTGGTTCAATTTCTAAAAAGAAAAAAAAAAAGGTGGGATGGGGCAGAACAGTAAAAAATAAATAAATAAAACACGCGACCTGTTAAATGTGAGGCAGACACGCTACCACCATGCTACCCAGGCGGGAATTTGTACTTGTTATACAAGACTATACTACTTTTCGAATGCAATGGATCTCGCATTATTCCCAGAAAATTTAAGATATTC
Organism: Hymenopus coronatus; assembly: GCA_030762935.1. Classification (NCBI taxonomy): domain Eukaryota; kingdom Metazoa; phylum Arthropoda; class Insecta; order Mantodea; family Hymenopodidae; genus Hymenopus; species Hymenopus coronatus. The sequence continues at coordinate 83,845,178 of CM060888.1, read as the reverse complement.
GTTTTAATTGTCTGTAAATATCATTAGAAATTATAATCTAATCAAAATGGCTACAGGTAAGGTTTAAAGTCTTTTTTTTAAATGTTCAATGTAAAGGATAGATTATTGGGATTTTTAAAATTTGTCTGTCGCATTTACTTACATTATAAGCTTCTGCTTATCTTGATTTTCGATTTTCTTGCCGTTACACACACAAAAAGCGCACACACACACACACACGCACCAGTTTTACTTTCTCTAACATATATATAAAATGTACATGATAGATAGAGAAGATATTATATTCCATCCAAAAATTTCGAATACATGTTTTGAGACATTTTTAGAAACATTTTCGGTGTGTGACTATCTGAGGGTCTGTGTATGTTTGCGTAATGTGAACAGTATCTCTCAAAAATGAAAGGTCGGTTAGATACCAAACTTGGTGTTCATGTTCAGTGTCTTCTAACAATGCTACACTTGGAACATTTTTCAAAAAATTTTAATTTTCTCAAAAATGGCTGTAACGATTTTGATTAAAATAGTGTATGTTTAAGATGTTTTCATTACAAATGAAATGTATAACCTGTATTTTTTGAGTATAGCTTCTGAAATCCTCCTCGTTCTGGACAAAATATAGCTCGTAAACCGTAAGAGATAGACAAAAACTTAACACACAAAAAATGTAGTTCTCATTAAAGCATTCAAATTGTCATATATATACATATATATATATATATATATATATATATATATATATATATATATATATATTTTTTTTTTTTTTTTTTTATTTTGTCGAGTTAACCTTTCCGAGATATTCCTTGTTATTGGTTTAAATTACTTGAAGTTTTCTCAAGCAGGAAGTAAAATTTTGTTTAATCTCTTTTGCTTTACTCCCGGGAATGTAAAAGAGAGCCGAATTTCAATTGTTTCATATAGTAATTGCTCTTAAATTGTCTGACAAATGTTGCTTTAGCCTATTGTATTCCTAATGTTTTTTCTCAAAAGAAAGCAAGTAATAAGACAATTTCTGCTAATGCTTGTCTCTCATAGCATATGAAATAGAATAATCTTTTGTATGGAAGGTTTGTGTGTGGTAGATCTAGAGAAAGTAATGTGAATGGCACACATGGAAGTTTTTATAACTGTCTTTTTATGCTTAGATAGCCTCCGAAGATACAGTTCTGGTGATATCTCGAATTGGTGTGTCAAGTGTAATACAATGTTGTTTTTCTATTTACTATTATTGTATAGTTATTTGTGGCTATGCCGTGGGTGAGTGGTTAGACCACTCGCCCCCCATCTAGGCGGCCCGGGTTCGATCCCAAGCGCTCACATGTGGGATTCGTTGTGGACGAAACGGCGTTTGGGCTGGTTTTCTCCGGGACCTCTGGTATCACCCGTCATTCGTTCCTTCAATTGCTCCATCATTACCTTTCCAGTCGATTTCACTTACATTTCATATCATCCACTTCATGACCATGCCTGGCTACGGGCCGACCCCTCGTAACAGGTTCTCCATTCTGCGTTTTCGTGCCGTTGGCTATATGACCGGCTTCTTACCCCTAGGCATTGATTTGCAAGCCCTAGGAGGGTGTCAGTCCTACAAATCCGGGGAGGGTAAGCCGAAAACGAAAGATAGTCGTCGTGCCTATCCTGGGGATTCTAACTCGCGGTATTTGATTTTATTTGTTTTTCTGCTTATACATGTTCCATTATTTATTTATGCAAGAGAATTACCAGAAAATTCAGTGCCACTTGGTTTAAATGCATAACGTCATTATTAGTTCAGTGAGCTCCTTGTTTCAAAGGGGAGGTACGGAATTGAACCATTGACGACTTCGTGAACGGGTTAATGTACTGGGCGGTGCAGGACTGTCTTTCACCAGGGTATTTTGTACGTTGTTCATTTTTTTGTGTTTTCTTCATTTATTCTGTCAGTTTTCATTTACTGCTGTAAAGAATATGAACAAGCGTTTACTGTAATGGGGAAATTGTGCAATTAAGGGCCTCTACGTTACCATAACCGACCATAAATGCTGCGATTACGAGTTTGAGACGCAAGCCAATTTTTCAAATACAAATGTTGGAAAACTATGATAGAATATCATTTTACTAAGCATGTACCTCATCGACCGCTAGTCTTTTGTAAGAGGCAATGCGTGATAAACTTGCTATCGAGTATTGACGTCATGCGCGGACGACTGGCGAATAATTCTGAAGATCCTATATAATGAGTACCTTGATTAATGGGCTAACACTTTAAATTTTCGAAAAAGTATTGATAACATACAGAACTTAGAGATCACAAGCCCTTAGAATTAACAAAATAGTTAATGTAACATAAATTTCACATTATAGTCATTTTAGCTACTTGGTCACATTCTGTTTGTTCTGAAAACATTAACACCAGCTAATGTTTCTAACATACGCGGATGGTAGAGAGTGGTCGTCCTGCGCCTTGACATTATTTTTATTTATAATGCTAATATTATTAATTATATTATACTTTTTTATAGATTACACTTTTTTTTTAAGGGAGTTTAATTCCTACTTTGTTTTTAAGTTTTCGATGGCGTTATCTACGGAATGTTTGCAATCTGGTGTTTATTTATTATTTTATACTTTATTTTCAAGATCAGTATAGTATCGCCCTGAATTTCATGCCAAAATTTCGCCGGTAATAGGGATTTCGAGGTTTCCTGAATTCAAAAATGCATTCCTAGAAAAAAAGCTAGGTTACTAATTTACTATCTGCTATTCCTTGCTTAGAAATTGATTTAGTTCAATGAGCTTGAGGTGGATTTTTACTTGATAATGCAATTTTATTTTGTACCTCCATTGATTGTTGCCGCGTGCTTTGTATAGTTGTGCATGTGCATGTGTGTGCGTGTGTGTGTGTGTGTGTGTGTGTGTGTGTGTGTGTGTGTGTGTGTGTGTGTGTGTGAATGGCAAAAACTAAACGTAGGATAAATACTAAACTTGATTTTTAAGTTGCAAAGAAGCGACAAGAATATTTTGAAGAAAATCCTCCACCCAAAACTAGTTTTACCTTGAACATTTTTATAACTTTTTACTATCTTGAAATGGTGCTTAACAATTTTGATTAAAACATAAGATATTAAATATATCTTAACCAAATAAAATGTATATCCCGAAGTCCTTTTTATTTTGGATGACCTTTGCATAACTGAATGAATAAGTGTAATTATTGACATAACAATGTCATACAGTGAACTTCAACAATTGCACGGGTGCACAGACCGTACTTGCTTTTGTAATAGAGACTAAAAAACAACATTAAAACAACAACAAAGAATTAAAAGACTAAACACGAAAATCAAAATACAAAGATATTCAAATACAGCAATTTAAATTTACAGCACAGAGTACACCTTCATAAATGTACCCTCTTATAGTAGATAAATACACTAAAAAGAAATAATGCACATAATACAAACACAATATATAAAAAAAAAACTATAACACAACAATGACATAAGTATGACATAAAATATATGTATGTAAACATTGTAGTCACTTTTGTTTTGTTTCCTCGTATCCCTCCCCCCTCTCTATTGGCAGCCTTCTCAGTTCTCAGCTGTCTTGCCTTAAGTATAAATTTACCTAGTCCGTCCACGTCTTCCGTGCCTGCCAGTAGCTTCCAACATGATTCTTGCTCTACATTCGCGGTGGTAAAGATTCGCGGTAGATATTTTCCCGCCATTCTTCCGTACCTCTACCTCTTGCCAAGAGGTGGGTCCACAACTCTTCCTCGCAAATGGGACAGATTCTCGTACCATTCTCGTCAGCAATTTTTGTGCTCCTCCATGCTCCTAGTCTAATCCACGCGAGCCCCTCTCTAATGAGTTTGGTATGTGTTTTGATGTAGTGCTCCATATCCCACTCCGATTTTAGCCCAGACTGTACTTCTAATGAAATCTTCTCCGTGCATTACGCAATTATTTGCTGTCCGTCATTATCACAGAGGCGGTTCTTAATTGTTCACCAAATACTCCGCCTGTTTGCCTGCCCCGCCATCCAAATGTATCCCATCCCAATGATTTCCAACTCTTTCTTTAATTTTGATGCCCACGTCCAATTTCCTTCCATTCGCAACTGTTCACGATAACTGACTGCCCCAATTAGCGATTGGTTTCCGTGAACGATTCTCATCCAATATTTAACTGCTCTGATTTTCCCCTCTATCGTTTCACTATGCGCCCCGAATGCCCTCATTATTCCGCAGTTTGCCACCCCTCCTTATATCCAGACTTCCTTTCAAAAATTAGGTCCTCACTTGGCCCAGATTCCCTGTTTTTTCCCACCCCATATTTCTCCTCCATATGTCATCGTGGATTTAACTGTCGCTCCGTATACTTCCATTAAGGTTATATATGTATATATTCGGAATTTTGCAGCGTATCCGGAGAACTTTGTCGCTTTCACTCTTGCCTTGTATTTCGTGATGTCAATGTCTTTTGTAAATTCATTGTAAATGTAAACGCTAAATACGTAAAATATTTAACATTGTCCTGCATATGTCCAGGTCTCCTCCCTGATATAAACTGAACCATTTTTGAAAATAATTGCCTTAGTCTTATTCACATTAACTGTAAGTAGCCATTCATCGCAATAATTCTTAAGTTGGTCCAGTCCTCGTTGCAATCCGTTAACTGTCGTAGAGCTCAATATTAAATCGTCCACGTATAGAAGTGCTGGGATCTGTAAATCCGCTACTACTGGTGCTTGGATACTCTCTGCTATCATGCATCAGTAATATAATCCACAAAGGGATTAAATAGCAAGGGAGATGAAACACAACCTTGCCTCACTCCCCTTTAGCTTAGGCAGCTATCCGACACTCTGTTTCTGTCTTTATACAGAATTTGACATTTTGATAGATTGCCTGCAATGCTCTAATTATTTTACTTGATAATCCCTTTCTGTCTAGTTTATTCCATAATGCATTTCGATTGTAGAGCCTTCTTAAAGTTCACATATGCACAATGAAGCTTTCTCCGCTTAATTAGCATTTGTTTTGTCCTTAAAGTGTCTAATATAAAAGCTGCGTCTATGGTACTGTGTACTTCTCTGAAACCCATTTGAAATTTAGGTAGTTTGCCAAATTTAGCTTCCCAGTCTTTCATCCGGTTATATAACACTCTGCAATACATTTTCTCCATAATTGGCAGCAAAGTAATTCTCCTATAGTATCTGGATTCCCAATAGTTCTCTTCCCTTTATAAGTGAGATGAATAATGCCCTTTCCCCAACAGGTAGGGTAATTCCCCTCAATAAACAATCTGTTACATATCTGGAGCATACGCCTACCAAACTCATTGTCATTGACTGCGGCTTTAAAGGCTTCTGGCGGCAACCCGTCCAACCCTGGAGCTTTGCCTCCCTTCAGGCTCTTCAGCGCCTATGCTATTTCTCGTAACCAACTGTGATAAATAGGCAAAATATCAATACTATCACTTAGCACCAATACGAGTACATTTATGTTCATGTTTACCTCAGCTAGCATAAAGTAATGGAATAAGGTTGTGCAAGAATAGTTTTTAGTCTCTTTACGCAGAGAACGTATTTCACTCCATCCAAAAATTGTAACCCAGAATTTCACCAGAAATACACGTTTTATTGTCTCTTGTCCTAGCGAAGTTCGTGTGATTATAACACATCAGCTTTTTAAATGTTACTTTTAATATACAATTGCTTATTGAACACAAGAAGAAGAGATATTTAGCGCTGAGAAGTAACTTAATCATTTGCTGTTTCAAAACAAGATTTGTTATACTAACTTGAAACTAATAATTCCCATTTTAAAATTAGCTGTACTTCAGTATGCAGTCCTTAGCTTTGATTTCTTGAGAACTATCATTAAGCTTCAATCCCTATAATGAAAATGTATATGTTTGCGTAACAGCAGCTGTAAAAATTATTGTGCCAAGTTGAGAACGCACTAGTTGTCAACACTTTCTGCTTTGAGGTGCAGATTATTTCTGTCACGAGACGTAATATGGCAGACGCCGCTTCTAAACGAGTTTCCTGTAAATGGAAAATTTCCAATACCATCCCTCACTTTGGTCTAGGTTCTCTCAACCGAAACCCGGAAAATACATTACTTTTCTCCAGAGATTGAGTCAACGACCGTTGCAAGATAAATAACAATATTTCTCCCAGAGGGCAGGCAGCAACCTGAAATGTTGACAAGAAATAAATGAAAATATAAATACGCTTTGAGAAAACATAAATATGCTCGAATTTCATCGTTGTACTACTTTCTCTGTTATTTTCACTTTGGCTTGAATAAGTAGCTGGAGACCTTTAGCGAATAATTGTTTCCAAATAAAGAGAGGAGTGGTAAAAGGAAGAAGAGTGAAACTGTATTAAACTGGAAAGGTCGAAACTCACTTAAAAAGTCAATGTTATAGCCGGGATTTGAACTAAGGGCCTCCTGGTCTTCGTCCAGTTGATCTAGCCACTGAATTATTATTGCAAGACGCCAACAGGCCATTAAATTCCTCAAATGAACTCGAGATTTTTCAATTACAAGGAGATCTCAAATTGTTTTGAGATGACTTATCCCAGTAGCGACTTGCAATGTCGCAAGTGCTGGAAGATCTAAGCTTCATAGTGTAACCAACTATTAGCAGGAGTTGTAAAGGTAGACTCAGACTGAAAAATTCAATGTCATTGCCGGGATTACGCCTAATAATTGGATAAACTATGAAGCTCGGCAGTTGCAGTGCTCGCAATATTGTAAGTCATCATAAATAACTGCGATTTCCTTGTGGTTTAACAAGAAAATCTCGAGTGAGTTAAGGAATTTAATTACGTTTCGGTGTGTTGCCATGGTAGCTCAGTAGATAGAGCAACTGGATGGGGACCAAGAGATCCATGGAACAAACCCCTCAGTCTGTCTCCAACTCCTGTCTCACATACACCTAGTGAGGAAAAACCTAATTGACAATAAGCTGTATTAAATTTACATATATTAGTATTTAAGACAGGAAACCAACAACTGAATATAGAGGTCTTCAGAGATAATTCCCCAAAAATCGAAATATAAATTTGGTTTCATATAACAATCCTTTTAACATATGATATTTTAATAAAAAATAAATAGTTGGAATACATTTTTTGAAAACCGAATTTTTCGAATCAGTTGTAAAGCGTATGTGGGATGGAGGGACTTTCTTGAAAATATTCCTGTCGCATTCTTGGAAAATGGTATACTTAAATATCAAGTTTGGGTTTAACCAAGTTTTCGTTTTTTTGTGTTATACTGCTCCCCGCCCACTCTTTCTCTCACATATACACTACCTTTTTCTAAAAATGAAAGGAGTGTTTCAGGGTGCCTCAACTTCTACTAACTATATGTAGTAGAGAAAGTAATAAAATGCTTCTAGTAATTAATTCCCTTTCGTATCTTAATCACTGTCACTCATGAGCAAACAATGAGGCACAATATCAAAATATTTTGTATGTATTTCTGAGTTTTTTATACCATAAAAGCACTTTGATTTCTGAATTCTAATTTTTGTTCATTTAACTGCTCTTAATGTGAGATTGGGTCAATACAAATAAGGTAGTACAAATCATAGACAGGATCTAGAATTACGTTCCCTTCTTGTGTGCTTGAAAGCTCGAGCGGAACTTCGAGTTGAACAGTGAAATATTCAAACAGGTATATAACGGCGCTAAAGGGAAACGTAAACATAACGGCAGTTAAATTGTACAGTGCTAACAATCTGACCTCACGTCTTTCAACCTGAATGATAAATTGATTTATTGCATAGTCTCTCCCAATATTATTGCAACCATACTCTGCGGAGTCCCTAAAGGCTCTATTTTATCACCTCCACTGTTTAGCCTGTTCATGGCAGAGTTCCCAACGGTACAGGTGTCAACATTGGCCAGTTTGCTGATGACGTCCTGCTCTATAAAACAACCTTCAACTCCAAGCAGACACACTCGTTCAGCACTGGTGCAGACAATGGTGGATATCCGTGAATGCGAAAAAGATCTTGTTCACCAGCCGATGAATCCCCGCAGCAGAGATACCGAATTTTTCCTACCAGGTCCAAAGGAAAGAGTGGGGAACCTCGTTCCGATATTTAGGGTCACTCATGATAACCAACTTTTCATGAGCGGTATGCAGGACGATGAACAGGGCTAAAAGGACGGTGTCCGCCTTATTCCCTGTTCTGGTTCCCACCATGCCAATTCACTTAAAAGTATGCCTTTACAAGGTTGGTCTATGCCTGTGAAGTGTAGAACGTGGCAATAATTTCTGGCTTCTCTGGTTACATCAGATGCATAATATAAGACTCTAGTCTCTTCTATCTATTCCCACTTCCAGTGAAGCTACTATGTGATGTCTCGACACTCCTATATGTGGAGGATGAGATTAGGCACCGGCCTCAGCATGTCTACGCTAGATAGGCCGATCACGCCCATGTCAGATCTATGAGGGACTCCTTTCCCAAAAAACGCCACTTCAGTCATACTAAGTTCCTATAGACTTTGTGGGCAAAGGTTTAAACCAGTCAACAACACAAAGCTGAATGGAAGCACTCCCGCCCCTTTCTATGAGAGTGGTCATTATTTTAAAATCCCGTTTCTAAGATTTACTAGTATGAGTAGCTGATATTCAAGAGGTCCAGAGTTCGATATTGGTTAGGGTGAATTACTCCAGTAAAGCTTCTTTCGGGTTTTCTCTTAACCTAAGAGACGAGCATCGCGTAACTATTAAGCTTTGTGTGCCCAATGCTAATTTATTCATCGTCTAAAATGATATTCAGCTTAAAAGAAATAGGTACTATGTTTGGCCCAAAAGACAGCGAAGCAGCGGCGAGGATGTTCCTTCTGAATGGCAACAATTGAGGGACTACTTCTATAACACATTCAAACAAAAATATAATCACACCCTATAAACATTCACCAATCATTTCGGTGGTTAAAGCCTAGCAAGGGCAGGTTATCAGCAGTTACACCTATGACCAAACTGCGGAAGAGGAATAGGTAGGGAATAGGAGGAAGCTACTGCATTTGTTAGTTTATCCTGAAAACAGATTATGCACATTAAAGTAAGCTGTAAAATGGGTACATCACATAAAAACTCTTTAGAAGCAAAAGCGTACGAAGAACCAAGGCATCCTATAAATTATAGAACCTCAAATATACACGATTATGGGTTTTGGAGAAATACGTTAATCAAACATAGTCCGAAATTTTGACTGATATAGAATAAGAAATAATATGAATAGGAGTTTCCGTTAAACTCTGTGGTGTCGCTCACCCCTCTTCTCCATTCATATGATAACAATAATTAATCAGTAAGACGATAAATATGTCTGCTTCTACAAATGCTGTTAACTTGTCCAGTGGCAATAAGGTGAAATACGAAAAATTCTAAACGGTAAGATGTTGAAAGTGGCAAAAAACGAATTTATAAAGTGTTTTTAACAAACTAATACACGAGAGTGTTCGCTGTGAATAATAGTGTTAAATTAATAGCAAATTATACAGTATTTCTGGTGGAGCGTTTTGTATGCGTGTAAAGAACATTGCAAACACCAAGAAAGAAAGGAACAGCTATAAGCTAGAATTAGAAAAAGCACATTACTACTAAATAGAGTATCCATAGGAAACCGCACGATTTTTCTTTAATAAAGACTCGTTATTGTCAAACGCAGCCTTAAATAGGGTCAACAACTGTTAGAAATTGTACTTAGGTTTGTGACGAGAAATGAAGTGAATGAACTTACTGGCATGGGATATCCATGATAGAAACCCAGATTTGATTTAGTCACTTCTTGGTAATTTTGCAGCTATAGAGAGTTTTATTTTAACTAATTTCACTCAGCTTTTATCTCGGTTTATTTGATCTAATATGATTAGTATTATATTTTACTATTACTCTTAGGGTGGTACACTGCTTTATTGCACTATAAACATATGTTTGTTCCTCACTACTGATATGAATAATGAGGGATACAAAATAGTTTGTTTACATCAAGTCTGGTTCTAATGATGCATCGATAGAAGATTATTATTATTATAACATCTTAATTTACCATCGTATAATTGCAATTCTAAAGCTGTTTTATCTTTGTGAAAATTGTCGAAGTATAGCAGGTATTCATGAAACTAGGTATGGTATTTCAGTGAACGTTTATTTTATTTATCTTAGCACCTCCAACAGTCTTACAAATTCTTAAGATGTGAGACGTGAATGAATAATCAGAGTGTTCAAGTATGAGTAAATGTACCTAAACATTAGTTAATAATTGAAACATTTTTACCTTTACTTTGGCCTCGTAATTAATTGCATTAAGATCCCCATTATACAGAAATGCCTGACGTTAGTACAAGATTATTAAAAAAAATAGAAGAGCTTAAACATCCATTTCCAAAGAACAATAATACATAGCGACACATGCATACATACATACATACATACATACATACATACATACATACATACATACATACATACATACATACATACATACATACATACATACATACATACATACATACATACATACATACATACATACATACATACATACATACATACATACATACATACATACATACATACATACATACATACATACATACATACATACATACATACATACATACATACATACATACATACATACATACATACATACCTACCTACCTACCTACCTACCTACCTACCTACCTACCTACCTACCTACCTACCTACCTTAGCATAGCATAGCATAGCATAGCATAGCATAGCATAGAAGGAAGTTCTAAGTTTTAAGACTCGATTACTAGTCCATTCAATGCCTACAGTGGCGCTGTGGTTTGTTTACCAGAAAATAGCCAAGTCGCAGAAAAGCGGTTTTATGTGCTGCAGACTGAATCAATTTCATTGCAGTGAACATTGCGTTTTAAGTTCAACAAAGGGTTGCATCGTTATAAACAGATTTGCAATTGGCCAAAGACATTTCTAGAATATGCTTTTAATATGCGAAGAAGAGGTAGTCAAAGGAAAAAATCACTTGTACTCGTATAAAAACGACGGTCCTGTTGAATTCATAAAATAAAATATTTCACCTTCCTCTATTCATAAATGCATCGTATATGTCTCTATCCATTGTTATTCATCAGAAATTAACATTAAAAGTCTGAAACCTTTTTAATATGTAAGCCTATATATCTACATCAACAATAAAAAATCTAATGTGTTTCACTCTTTGACTTTCTTTAGCTGATATATAAACAACATTTTGTTGCAAAAGATTCTTATTTTATCTACATCATCGAGATAAACACTAGCAGAATTAATTTTATTACTTCCTTATAAGTAGAAGGGAAATAAGGGAAAGCAGAAAGCTAAAGCATTGTCGAATCTTTAAAATCTGGTCCCTACGTGAAACAACTGAAATTCGGTTCTCTTTGCTTGTCAGGAGTAAAACAACAGAGAGATGAAATGGAATATATCTTCCCATTTGAGAAATGTTTTAGTAGTTTAAAATTAAAAATAACAACAAAGATTATCTTGGAAACGGTTTAAAGCACAAATGTATATGACATAAACTGTGTAATTTGAGAAGTTCTACATTTTTGCGCAGTAAGCTTTTGTGTATCTCTTATGGTTTACAAGTAATGCAAAAGACTACCAGAATGAAGAAGTCTTCAAAGGCTATTTTCAGAAAACTCAGGATATAAATATATAATTTTTCATTAAAATATCTGATAAGGTAATTTGCAGATGTCTCGTCAATATCGAAATATGATTATTTGCAATAGAAACGTCAGGTGTAATCAATACTAACTGCACCAATTTTAGCTGGTCATAGCGGTAATTATACATATAGATGGCGCTTTAATAGTTAGGACAGAAAACACAGGTATAACACACTGAGTATCTATACCATTTAGCTGTACGTACCTATTATTATATATGTTTGTAGCTCTTGTAGAAATCTGTTAAACACAAATGTAAACGACAAAACAAAAGAAAACGGAAGATTGAAGTTTCTCAACACCCAACTCCACAACTGCATCATTTATACAATGAACTTATTTATTTTACTATATATATTTTGTTTGCCATAAAATGTGTTAAACTTATGGTATTATAATAAAAATTGTTAGTTATTTTTGAGAAAATAAAATTTTTCGAAAAAATATTCCATGATTCCAAATAGGGTATTTTCTTGAAAATCTTCATGTCGCATTCTTAGAAGATATTGAGCCTAAATAGCGATTTTGTTATTGAACCAGCTTTTCGTGTTTGAGCTATGCTGTCCGCACACAGATATGCACAGTGTTTTCAATTTTTTTTTTTTAAAATCTTGATTCAGTTCTCAAAACGTGCCCTTCCGGTAAAATTTCTGTATAGAACATTTTGAGAGGAATAGAATATCCTTTTTATCTAATTATACTGTACATAGAAAGCACCTAAACTTGTATAGTACATTAATTTTGTGTTATAGAAATATCTGTGTTTTTTGTGTAGTAAGTTTTTATCTATCTGTTACGGTTTACCAAATTTATAAAAGTCATTAAAATTAACAGGTCTTCAGAGCAACGTCCGGGAAATTCAATATATACATTTCGTTTGTCATGAACATATCTATGTTATTGTAATCAAAGTCGTTAGACATTTTTCACAAAATCAAAATTTTGAAAAATGCTCTATATAAAGGGTAGTTTTTTTTTTGACTTAGGCTGTCCATACACACACGCTCGCGGACCTTTTTCTATTTTTTTCGATGAAGGGGACTCAGAACATGTATTTCCGATAACTCGATGGTTTCGAATTTTCTCTAACTACTATGCACATCATATACATGTGCTACAGAAAATAATGTGCATGGCAGCTTAAATTCCCCATTCTCTACCTCTGAGTTATCGGGTAAGAGAGCGAGGGGCAAAGTCGAACGAACGCGGCTTGCCTCCTCTCCAAAAAGCGAACCTCGGCCACATCTCATTTGACAAAAATGAACCGAACACAGTGGCTAAATGCGCTCATTGATATAATTCTCGTGAAGGTCTTTTACCTTCAAATGAGGAAATGTGTCTTCGCCAGACAGTTGTACAAATCAATCAAATTACCTTATTTGTATTTGCCTTTCAGTTGATCATTGTTTGTATGTCAACTAAAAGCCTGAGATCTTGATTAATTGAATCATTTGAAATGTTTTAATAAACTTGTTGGAGTCAAAGGAAAGAGATACGAGTCCAAAAGTGTAGTTTTTCATTAAGAAATTTCGGACAATTCTCACAAATACCTATATCACATTTTTTAGTTATTATAGTACCAAGTATTAGGTTACCTATCAGTGAAATAATTGAAAATCGTCTATATCGAGATTAGACTTCTCTTGGCTTGATTCTGAATATACATGGTGTTAATGAACTGCACCGAAATAATTTTAGATTGTGCACGTGACTGATATAAGTAATTTGAGATAGCATAACGCAGCTACATAGCGTTAAACGTGTGGGTATCAGGTGCAGATAAGTCGGTGTTAAAGCAAAGCAGGTTGAAAAAATGGTTTAGAATGTCTTTAAAACTTCTGCCCGAGTATAGAAATATCGACTTTTAGCAGATGTTACTAGCGTTCTCAAAAATCTGTAAAATCTCGAACTAATCACTTGTTTGTGCGACACTGAGCTTTCATTGAGATAGCCTACTCTGGAGGCATTTTTTAACTGCTCTGGTTGCTTAAGGCGTAAAGCGGGAAGCTGCTATCCCAAATGTCACGAGTTCGATTCCTGTCATAGAGTAAATGTTTTTATTATTATTTTTTCCATTCCAGACGAAGTACCGCGATATGTGAACGAGACCCGAACTCGGAAACTCTCTTCCACTTTTTTTATAATAAAAATACAGTTCCGGAGGCTTTTCAGGACTCCGGCGCTGTATTCTTCCTTTTCTCTCTCTCTCCATTTCTTCCAGTTTCCTATACTTCGTAAGTACACCTTATTATTCTTAACGTCTTCCTTTTACATATATACACATACATAGACACGTTTAAAAACACAGAAACACCCATGCCCAAGGCGGGACTCGAACCCATGATCCTCTGCACCACAAAGCGCCAAAGCGAGACACTTTAGCGAGCGTGGCCACCGGAATCGGCAAAACTTCAAAGCCAGTATCATAACCACTGCGCTAGAGAGGTACGCTGTAATATGTCCCTTCGTTTTTCGTGTTATGCTCTTGAATGGTTGATAAATTAGCCATTGGTGTACTGGTACTTTAGAAACGCATAGCCGTTACTTCGACATTTCAATTAACAGACCATAAGTCTCCTATCTCAAATGACTTATTTAAGTAATCTACATATTCTGTGAAAATATTTCGGTGTAGTTCATTAACACCCTGTATAATACATATTTAAATGCAATATTTAGAGGCATGCTCATTTCCCCAGACAACGGTACACCCTCTCATTTTATTTATAAGGTTTAATTTTGTCGGCCAAACAAAGGTTACTCGCGGGTCTAACTCTACCCCCGAGCCGTAGTTTGGCAAATTCTGATACGATAGAAAATGTACAAGAGTATGAATATTGTAGATTTTTTCAAGTGCTAATTATCCCTGTCAATTTCAAGTTTTAAAAGGGTTTAGATAAACTGTGCATCTAACAACACAACTTTCGGAACGTTATTGTTCTACGATGGCTGTAGGAGACATACATTCCAGGTGGCCCAATTGCCTCGTATTTGACGTTTGCAGATATCCTTTCGCGCGTTCAAAGAGTAACAGAACTCTACGGGGCTAATTCAAGTTAAAGTCAGTCAGTGGTGAACTGGCGAGAATGACCTTCATTTTACCCTCCTCAATGAGTGCGACCCCATGTTCGCTGATAAGTGAACGAATAAAATGAAGGTCGCTTAGCGAGTTTCCTACTTGAAATAGCCTCGTTGAGTTCTGTAGCACTTTTAATTCAAGAAGGGATATCTATACATGTCAAATACGGGGCAGTTAGACCACCTGGTATTGCCGAGATTGAATGTATAGCGTTCCCTCAAAATGAATATTTTATGTGTGGTTTAAAAATGTTTAACTATGGAAGAATTATTGCTGAAGTTCGGTTATTGTTTATGCTCAATGAGTTGTTTGACATCTTAATAATTATGAAATATTAAAACTTCCAAACCAGACCAAAGACAAAAACAAGTGAAAGAGAGCGAATCCTCTAGCAGGCAGCAGCTCTGTTCAGCTATCACATTTGATAGCTCCGAAATGTAATGTAATGCAGTAGGCGCCCCTGCATAGTGCATTACAGATATTAGACTTCGGCTTTATTTCCCAGAAAAACCTTTAGCCTTCACTTCAGATATTAACCACCTTCTATATCCTAAGATTCTACAGCAGTATACGGATAAAAATAAAATATACTGAGCAAATAGATTCGTCCCATGGTACCATTGCTTGCGACAGCACAGGATATAAGAAAACGGACTGCAAGAGAATCCCGGGTTACTGCAACGGCAGCGTGTATGAGCTTTACCGCGTATTTACTACATACGGTACGTACCAAACAAAACGAAGCTGGTAAACAATGTCTTCAGCAACTCGTTCCTGAGAGAATTAGATATTTGGAAGACTTCTGTAAATCGTTTCAAGGCTAAAAGCCTGCATGCATACTCAAAAATGAAAAAAAATGAAAAAAAAAAAAACGTATATGTGTTACAATCGCATGACTTTTTCTACTTCTCTAAAAACTATTTTTGCAAAAGCTAATTCATATTTATACGCTTTGTTATAGGGCACAGGAGGTAAAGTGATAAGAGTTTTAAACAGTGTGTCAGTATGTGCTGACTTGAAGTTTCATGCTCTTTCCGAGACCAGAAAGAAAAAAATATATATAAAAAGTTTAGTTGTCAGAAATTTGATATCACCAACAAAAAACATCTCTAAGATGTA
The DNA here is from genome assembly GCA_030762935.1 of Hymenopus coronatus. Taxonomy (NCBI): domain Eukaryota; kingdom Metazoa; phylum Arthropoda; class Insecta; order Mantodea; family Hymenopodidae; genus Hymenopus; species Hymenopus coronatus. Next base: position 83,829,262 of record CM060888.1, on the reverse strand, counting down.
TACATTTCTTAACAAATAAATTTGTTTCTTTCTGATCCAACAAAGAGCATGAGATTTCAAAGTCATAGCATAGTTCCACGTTGTTTTACATTTCATAACACATGTTATTTTACATACATTTTGCCACATATTTGAAAGATGCCAACCCAAAATACCAAGTTAGTATTTAACCGAATATCCGTGTTTGAGTTACGCTGTTCGCACACGAACCTTGGATTCAAGGCGTCTCAAAACGACGAAATCTCGATATCGAATTTTTGGGTGGAATGTAATGCTTCCTCTACATACTATAGGTAAATAAATAGTAGAGAGAATAAAGTGGCCACTAAGAACTTAAGAATCTGATCTATCTTACCAGAAAAGTCATCAATATCCAATTGCATTTTGGCAAGTGCACTTAAAACTAGAAAGGGGGAATTTGTTTCCTTCCATATTCCACTCGCACTCTGAGGTTTGATTGAACATAAACAAAGCAATCTGAAACCAAGATTCGAGGCACAGATGTATGACGGTTCATATTATGTGCAGTACTCGTTCATCTCGGCGCTCTGTTAAAGCAGGTGTTCCCCAGGGCTGGATACTCGCTCTGATCTTATTCAATATCTACACCTACGACCTTCCTGACATGGCCCCCACTTCCATAGCTTTATACGCCGACGATACTCAAATTATTCTACTCACACACAGATCTCTCTGAAGCTATTCACACACATCAATCTTCTCTTAAGCGTCTTGCAGTATGGTTTCGTGCTTGGCGAATACTTCTTAACACAGAAAAAACTGAAGCTAAGATTTTTTTCATTGCGACGTATCACTTACCTCTCTGCCCCGAATATTTATAATAAACAAATCATCTGGTTACATTTTACGACACCTGTCAAGTATCTTGGAGTAATGCTGGACACCAAACTCACTTGGCGTGCCCACATCGATCGCCTCATTTCATTGACATCCGGAAGATTTTCTAAACTATCCACTATTTCATAAACACACTTGATCTTGAATGCTTCCTTCTTCTTTATAAATCTCTTGTTCGACCCATCTTTACATATGCTTCTCAAGTCTGGGGCACTACTAAAAACACTCACATACGCCATTTACAGGTACTCCAAAACAGATTCCTGAGAATTGCTACCAATGCCCTTGGTTGTCAGGAACCAGCAGCTACATCAAGAATTCGGTCTCCTTCCAGTTCACAAGTTTATACGCAAGTGTGTGCGAGTCTGGTAGGCTCGTGGTGAGCCTAGATGTTGCTGTGTACATACCCTGGTAAGAGTTTAACCACAGGAATGAGGTGAAGGTTGAAGTTTAAATTTTGCGATTTCGAGTGTTGGTGGTAAGGAGGTAGTGCTAGATAGGCTCCTCGAGCGATCGCATTTTTCAGGAGCAGCATCCTTTCCTCTGCTCCGCTGGTGTTTATTTTTATTTAATTATGTTGGTGAAATTTTGATAGACTTTCCCAATGGGAGGGGGAGTGCTTTGTTCAGGTATTACGCTGTTGGCTGGTTTAAAGTCGTTGTTACCGGGGGTGACCACAAGACATGCGGGGAACCCGGAACCACCTCTTTCGGCGTTAAGTGGCTAAGTACACCCCCAGTGATCTGACAAATGCGTTCTCATGGTCGCCCAATCTGGCGTAGAATTTTTGAGCCTGGCGCCTAATAGCATCTTCCACATATGGGAGGGCCGAAGTTTCATGTAGTAGCCTCAAAGAGAAACGTCGACATACAGAATTTATATGCAAGATCGCCTCTCGCTTCTTCTTACACTTGCCGGACGTTCCAGGAACTGTGACGTACATCATCTGCGAACGCACTCGCCAGCCCACACGCCTGAAGAGACGACTACCACTGGATCTGCTACTCAGCAACTCCGATGATTCCGACCACTAACTACACTTTAATCCCACAATATCACTTTTAATCACTATACAGTTCTTTATCCACGTTTCATAGTTAAAAGGAACCTCAGGTTTTCCTTAAATGCTATTATTAATTATGTATTTTTATTATAAGGTTCTCAGATACCTGCAAAGCATGTAATGCTGATCGACCACTAATAAAATAAAAAAAAAATAATATGCAGTACAAGAGCATCTGCATGCCTGTGTTAGGGTTGTAAAAAGAAAATGTCTATGACCACGTTGCGAGTTTACATAACCTTCAATTGCAGTAATTCGTGAGCGTTAACTTACCACTGATGAAATATGCCAACATAAAGAAGTTACCAAAAAGTAAATTAAAAAAACTGATGTGTGTTCCATTCACATGACTTTCTCTACATGACTGTTAACAAATTATTGTTAAAAGCCATATTCTTCTATCTACTTTATATAATCGAGATAAACATTAGCAGAAAATTGTCTTAATTACTTGCCTCCTTGTAAGTAGAAGGGAAATAAGGGAATGCCCTAGCATAAAATGAATGCCAAATCTCTTAAAATCTGGTTGCCGTGTGGTTGAAATCCGTTTCTATGCAGCGCCAGGAGTTACAAATTTCCGTGTGAGAAAATTTAGATATTTTAAATCTTTAACAAATAACAAGGAATATCTACAAAAAGTGTCAATAAATTGTGTGTTTTAACGTGATCAACAATTTTGTATCCTAATTTTCTGTCTAACTCTTACGCTTTACCAGTTACGCAAAATTCAGCAGCATTCATTCAGAATAAAGAGGTATTTTGAGGCTATTCCCAGAAAATTCAAGACATACATTTTATTTCCATATAAATATATTAATATACGATATTTTAATCAAATCTTTAGAGCCATTTCTGAAAAAAAATCGAAACCTTTTCCATGCAAAGGGTAGTTTTGGGTGGGGAATTTTTCGCAAAATCTTCGTGTCACCACCCTGGAAGATACTAAACTTAAATATCAAGTTTGATGTTTTACCAACTTTTGGTTATTGAGTTATCGTGGCCAGACACGTGCAAACACACAGGGATCTTTATCCAATTTTTTTTTTATTCAGGGGACACTAAAATAAGTATTTTCGGTGAAATCTTGGTATCGAATTTTTGAGTGGAATAAAATATCTTCCCTATGCACTATGTAAATAGTGCGTGTAAAGAAGTAAAAATTTGTTCTCTTATCGGTATAGTAATATTACAGTAAATAGTCTACCTGATTTCAGAATTTAAATATTAGATTAAGCTATTTTATATAGCACAGTTGAAAAATGTTGCAATAGTTTGCCAAAATTCCTTTCTATCTTAGGTTATTTTGCCACACTGCAGTTCTAGAATATCAAATGAGTTCATAAACGAGCTGCATACTAGAGAACTTATTCTGTTCTGGGTGATGTTTGTAATGACAATATCAAAATGAAATCGATATAAATAGTCACATTATTTTCAATTGTTGTTGAGGTAGGCTACAATTAACTCCTCTACTCAAGCAGGGCACGGTTTAGGTGCAGGCTGGCGCGTGGTTGCTTGGAGACGGGGCGGAAGATATGACCTCAGTTTTGCAACTGCTCGGAATTCCTTATCGGGATGCGGGTAGAGAATTACAGGATTTCCCTCTCTATAGTATGGTCTCTCTTCTTCATTATAAAATATTGCTTAACCTCAAGTTCAAAAATAACAAAATAGAAATGCAGGAATTGTTCTTGAAGAAACATTTAGTTTTAAAGCAGCCTACATAAATTCAATTTGATAGCTGTCAGTTTCGTCTGAATTTGTATCAACAGAAAAAAGTGAATTCTTACAATTCGCTGCACAAATATGTAAACATAGATAAAGCACACTTCCTCGTCGGTTATAATAGATGTGATTGTTTGATGTCCAATGTAAATCTCAGTTCTCCATGTCTTGCTTGCATCACGATTGAAAATTGTCACTCTAGTTGTACTTTCACCAAAAGTCAATGTGTGTGACTAAGATCCATCGTGCACTGTTCATGTAACTCGTAATGTGTAATGTGCCATTCCCGAAAAGCTTATCGTTTTCAAGTGTTCTGGTTTGCCATTCATGTCTTATTTTTAGCAGGCACTCGTAAGTTCTTTCATTAGATGCCATTGAAGCGCATATAATCCTCCACTTTTGAAATTGAACTTCGTCTTCTTGTTAAAGAATCTCGTGTGCATTCGCATTTAGGGGACTTGAGTGCTGCAACTGCAGTGCCCCCGGCAAGATTTAAGCTCATAGTATCTTTAAGTAACTATAATCGCTAAGCCAAAGATTTGTTATAGCCTCCATCGCAGCGATGAATAGCATTGATCATGAAAACTAAATGTCGATGATGTGATTAGATTGTGTTTGACGTGAGATTAAAACCGTCCATGTTAAAGCCGTTAAATTCATAAATCATTATCTAAGCAATTTATTTTTTAAGGTATGAGTATTTAAATGCACCTGATCAAACTTTAGCTAACATGTTAGTTTAAGGAAGAACAGATTAATGCCTTATTATACATTTTATCCAAATTTATCAGCAATTATTTTTTAAAAACTGATGAAACTTTCACTTTCTCTTCTATTTACTTTGTTAATCGAGATTAAAGAAATTTAAAAATAGTTTCATTGCATATTTCCTGAAGGTACACATATTTATTTCTAGAATTTAGTGTTGGTCATGTTTTTAAGAGCTGGTTGTTATATAACTACTTTAAAATTCCGTTCTCTTGGCATAACAAAGTAAAATAAAAGAAATAACAATTAACTTCTCATTTGAAAAACATGAAAATTCAAGCTAATATCCAGGAATATTCCAGAAATAGTTTACTCCACATTCAAAATGTATCTGCCATAAACCGTAGGCTTGAACAATATCTATGGCTTTTTAAAGTAATATTTTATCCATTTCTTACAGTTTATTCTTACAGTTTACCTATTACGTAAATTTTATTCACATTTAACACGACTTGAAAGGCTATTCCCAGAATTTTTAGCACTACACATTAAATAAGTAGAAACTACTGCAGAAAGGTATATCTTGTCAAAACATATAGTTTATTACAAATAATTTTTGGATAGACTAGTTAGACTGAAAATTTCAATGCAAATTTAATTTTAAAAATCTAAAACACTTCGTATTACATTTATTTATTAACCAAGTAAGGATCGTGCATAATTCCTTATTCGATCAACACGACCATATTTAATTAATAATATGCACCTACTATGTATACCGTTACTTTTCAGAATCTGAACCACGGTTATCAATAGTTCTTAATGCTGTAAATATGTTATAGGTTGTATTGTTTTCTATCTAAACCACAGATAATTATGAATATGCAATCGTGATTTTTCCTGTTAAGCTATTTTAATGTTTAAACAAATCCGTGCTTCTAATTAAACTTAAATAGAATACTGACTAATTTCAACTTTTTTTTTAAATCAAATATGAGAGGATATTTTTTCAATCAAAAGTGAACATTTTATAGCAATTAATATATAACTTTAAAATTTGCGATATTCAGAAACCTTCATGTACCCATCGATTAGCTATCCATTACCAATAAATCAAATTATTTTTGGAGAATATTTAGACTGCAAAATGCTTAAAAATATGATTTACATTTTGAAACGGCCAATCATTAACGTGCACAATTTAGTTGGAGTTCTTTTGAATTCTACCAGTAAATCAGAGTCATATGAGAGCGTGATGTTTTGGTGATTCGAGGCAACTTCAAACGAGTTGAGTGGGTCATTCAGTGCCTAAAATCAGTGTTGTAAATACCTGAATGCACCATAATACTAACCAATTAATTTTTCAGCCCTTGAGATAAAACTATAAATGCAAAGTGCCAGTGTCAATTAAAAATGTATACTTTACAATTGGCGAGTTTTTCTTTCATGCTGTGGCCACCACTCCGTAGCCCGCGCGCCGGTAGTTACGGCTCAAACTGCCACTGACACAGTTATAACATCCCCGCAATCAACCAGTGTTCTTAGGTTACCATGACATTGATAATAAGAGTATGCCTAGAGTATATAAGGTGTTAGCCATTTTATTCTTCTCTAATCATACATTTCAGGCATCTCAGAAAAAGTTATTTTATAGTTTAGTGTTAACGTAAATTGATATCCATTTTTGCAATGTATAGGGACATTTCACGTAACTTAATTTTCCACGTGAAAATCACAGCAGGCTAATTTCTGTAATTGGATTTTGCGATATGTCAGTTATGGAGCAATTAATCCACGATTTATATTCCTATATTTACCTGATTATGCTCTGATTTTAAAATAACAAACATTGAAGAAGAGAGAAACAGATTTAACACACTAGATGCCTTGCATGACGCGGAAATTGGTGTGCTATAAATGCAAACACATTAATAGAACTATACTTTCCGATCAAGCAATAAATGCAGAGAGGTACAGGAATAACGTACACCATTTTCCTAGACCTGACCGGCGTTGAATGACAAGTTTTGCTACCGCACATACAGATGATTTAAATTTAGTGCAAAATATGCTTTTTAAAATTTATGGCATTTAATATCCTCTGATTTAACTATATCGATTTTAACCAATTGGGGAACATAAAAATAAATTGCATAAAAAAAACAGATGCATCCATCCATCCATCCATCCATCCCATCCCATCCCATCCCATCCCATCCCATCCCATCCCATCCCATCCATCCATCCATCCATCCATCCATCCATCCATCCATCCATCCATCCATCCATCCATCCATCCATCCATCCATCCCATCCCATCCCATCCCATCCCATCCCATCCCATCCCATCCCATCCCATCCCATCCCATCCCATCCCATCCCATCCCATCCCATCCCATCCCATCCCATCCCATCCCATCCCATCCCATCCCATCCCATCCCATCCCATCCCATCCCATCCCATCCCATCCCATCCCATCCCATCCCATCCCATCCCATCCCATCCCATCCATCCATCCATCCATCCATCCATCCATCCATCCATCCATCCATCCATCCATCCATCCATCCATCCATCCATCCATCCATCCATCCATCCATCCATCCATCCATCCATCCATCCATCCATCCATCCATCCATCCATCCATCCATCCATCCATCCATCCATCCATCCATCCATCCATCCATCCATCCATCCATCCATCCATCCATCCATCCATCCATCCATCCATCCATCCATCCATCCATCCATCCATCCATCCATCCATCCATCCATCCATCCATCCATCCATCCATCCATCCATCCATCCATCCATCCATCCATCCATCCATCCATCCATCCATCCATCCATCCATCCATCCATCCATCCATCCATCCATCCATCCATCCATCCACCCATCCATCCATCCACCCACCCACCCATCCACCCACCCATCCATCCATCCATCCATCCATCCATCCATCCATCCATCCATCTCGCTCAATTTCAGATAGTGAACTGTCAAATGTAAACTAAAATTACCCTAAGAGACGTCAGAAATGTATGGATACAATACAACATATTCAATATATTTTATGATAGAGTATATGGTTATTATCATTGTAACTGTTAACTATGAGAATGAGTGGCAGTTGCGGAGATATCACCTAGAAGCAAATGCAAATAAATTATTTTAGCCTAAAACTTAAGGAGATTTTGCTACAGTTTTGAATTAGTTTATACGACTTCATTTTAGAGCTGAAACAAAAGACCCAGTTGCTTTCTTCAAAAGAGTATCTTAATTGGAAAATTAATGGATTCAGTTGCAGCTTCTTAAACACCCGTCCCAATTGGTAAAACCAATAAATAGCATTTTGCGCGGTCTGAAAGCTTTAAAAATACATATTAAATATTACCAGCATTACCAGCTCACACCATGTTTCCAGGATTGGAGAGAGTTTAAGTGAAAAACGCAGTTTTTATCTTAATAAACCCACGTGAGCATGCGAAATACACCGTACACCAGAGTATGATCAAGTCATACAAAAATATATTAATTTAGTGGCAGCCTTTTTGATTACCTTCAATACTACCTTAAGTCCTTCCTATTTCTAATATCTCAGTACAAAACAAAACTTTTCTGAACATGAATTTATTAACAAAATATAATCACATGGTATACATCTGCCTACCACCAAGTCTTTAATATTTAATGACTCGATATACGTGCTTTTCTTTCACTCTGTGGCCACCGTACGGGTACTCACTGCCGCCGCTGTTCGGATTCCCGTTGAAAAGGTTATACTATAAATCGTTATTCCTCAGGCACACATTGCTATTGGTATATTTATTTGTAATCCAGTCTGAGGCAGACTGATATTATAAAATCATTACAATATACTGTAGATTTGGAAAAGGACTGCTGAAAAGGATCACATAACAGTTGATGAACAGTTGGTAAACAACTACAAGATAACCAATAAGTTATGATTACTCTTTGTCGCCGAGTCTGCATTCCTGAACATCGATCTTACCTATTCGAAGCTTATAAACAAAACTTAATAGAATGATATGTTACACCTACACCACCAAATCTTTTAATATAGGTGTACGAGTATTTTTAAATTTTCTAGACCTCGCAAAATGCTATTTATTGGTTTTACCAATTGGGACGGGTGTTTAGGAAGTTGCAACTGAATCCATTAATTTTCCAATTAGGATAGTCTTTTGAAGAAACCTACTGGGTCTTTTGTTTCAGCTCTAAAATAAAGTCGTAAAAACTAATTCAAAACTGTAGCAAAATCTCCTTAAGTTTTAGCTTTTAGACATTTGCATTTGCTTCTAGGTCTACTAGGTATACTATAGAACTCACTGATCTCTTAAGTCTTAAGTCAAGTCCCCTTAGATTGGATGCATTCTGGAAGCACTCTTCCCTCCGGTTACAGCTTACGCTTCAAGCAATTCTGTTGAAAGTAATGGTTATTGCGTGTATAGTAAACGGTGCGTGTTATCTAATGCTCCTAAGATTGCACAGACTTAGTAAAGAGGGAGAGTTAAGGCGGGTATTGTAACAGACAGCATTATCTTGAAGACTTATCCTACACGCACACACACACACACACACACACATTGGTGCAAAGCTTAGTCTGGTTTATGGGTCGTAAACCTATAAAATATATGAACTCAAATTAAAACGTACAGTTATGTAAATGAGAGTAGTGTATAAGGTTTTAACCAAAATATTATTTGGTCAGAATGTTTTGAAACACTAAAATGGACGTTACGTGGCTGCGTCGCCGACTTCCACAGAGACTCGATACCCCTAAACTACTTAGTAAACTACTGTTTCCTACATTTTGCCCTTTAGATTGTTAAAAGAATCTGAGCAAAGAACATTTAACTTATTTTTTTAAAGAAACACACGAGTTTCTTTTTTTTTTCTTCTTTTTTTTTTTTTTTTTTTTTACATTATAGGGTCATCTTTCAAGAGGCCTAGGCTCTCTGTTAAAACGCTAATTTAATAGGGTTAAACTCTAATTTTATTTATTCTTTTAGGAATATATTGTGACATAATTGGCTATAGTCCAAACTTTAGGAGATTGACACTGGACAGTTTGAAGGATAATGATTGGCTGACTCTCTATAGTACGCCTCTGACAAGAAAACGTCTGCGGGGTGCTCTGCTCCATAGGTTAGCGAGGGGAAGAGGGCCAGTATCACCTGGTAACTTGTGATTAAGTAATAAATGGATCAGCATTAGATACATCGCACAACATTAACATTCCAGCGCGTATTCAGCATTGTTACCACAAAAGCAAATGTTTTCCAAGAAACTAGTAAAGCTTGTTGATATGTTGGTAGTACAGCCATGATCTCCTCAGAAAATAGCCCCTAATTATGACTATTAGCAAATTAAAACAACTGCAACTTCTCCCAAAAGTAATGATAATATAATGATGTCAACATAAACTTATTTGATGAAAAGCTGTTTTTAGACAATTTTTGTATATTGTAGCGTTCTGTTTGTATGGATGTAGTGTTGTAACACTGAGTTAGTCTTAGAGTTTCATAGGTTGCACTGCCAACTAGCATAATAGATAAAAGGAAAAGTTCGACCTCCATCTTGGTCGTAAATGCTACGGTAAGGACAAGATGGTGAGGCGTGAGCCATATGTCGACTTTCAGCCAGGATCATCTCTATGCAACAGTAACATGTTAGATGAAGAATGTTTTGATTGTTTGCTTTTTAAATTGAAAACCCTATTCCCGTCCCAGTGAATGCTTTTTGAATAGAATATTCTGATAAGACAAAGCTATGCTTCCTTATGTCGAGCTGTCTGTGTTGCAAAAGTGCAATTTCCGGACAAATCCTCTTGCTGCTCTACCATCGTTAATAAATTATAACAATAAGCATGATAATATAATAGGTTTTCTACAGCGAATTAATGTGTAAGTATTAAGATAATTATTATCTTTGAATACATTTATAAAAATTAAGTTTATATTTATAAATTGTAGTTGTGAGTATTAAAAGTAGGACGATGAAGAAACCGGGAAAGCTTTCCGAGCCGGTGCACCTGACTAACTTTTTCGTTGTGTTAAACCATCTATTGGCATTGAAAATATAGTGATGGTATAGAAACAGAGCATGGGAGAAGATACGCGAACTTTTGCAGTGCAACTCGTTAATTGCATAGCAGTTGCGCATATGCTACTTAAAATATACATAAGACAAGATGCGCTAGTGACACTGTTATGGCAGTATTAAGTATATCAAGTTTAGAATAGGAGCATTCTTAGAATAGAACACATATTCTTGTGCTTGTATACAGTAGACGTGACTGATCATAAACCTTTGACAAACAATGACGGTTATCAGTGCATGCAGGAGCTTGAAGCTGTGAAATGGAGTGGTTTTCAGCTAAATGCTGTAAATATCATGAATGATCTGTTTAGTATGCTGCAACTCCAAAATGTTCTGAAAACGTTTCCAATAGAGCAAAATCTATAGACTATTGTACATCTTCTTGCACGTACCTTCATACGCCACTAATTCCATCTATAGTCGCTGGGTAAAACCCAGATCACCTCTGCAAAAAAGAGAAGAAAGCATATTAAAAAAAAATGTAATCTAAAATTCAGAATATATTTTACTACGACGAAAGATCAGAAACTAAGGTAACAAAGCCTGCAGAGAAAGGAATATATTTTTTTAATTCGTACAACCAATACATCCCACTGATGGTACATATATTTGGTTATTTTTCCACGTAGTCTTCACAAATTTCAGGTACTTCTATTCGTGTGATGAGTTTGAATATTTCCTTCTGGTAAAATCCTGCTCTTGTGTGATCAGTCACATTGCCATGTGCTGCAACTCCTCGTCCGAAGCGAATCGTCTGCTCCTAGGTGTTCCTTAAATTGAGGGAGAAGGTGAAAGCCACTAAGACTGAGATTCGAGCTGTAGGGAAAGTGGTCAATGATATTCCAACGAAACTGCTTCAATAGCGTGATGGTGTTCTGGGTTGTATAAGGTCGCGCGTTGTCTTGAAGGAAGATAACTCTCTCGGTGAGGAGTCTTGGTCATTTCCTCCTGATCGCTTCGCACAATCATGGCACCATGCTGTCCCAAAACACTGTGACCATCACCTACCCCTCTCTCGTTTTTCGCAACATTGTGGTACTGGTTTTTAGATACATCCCGCTCCGGTTCGTATACGTAGAGGGGTGTTGCTCTGTTTTTACCTCTGAATTGACCTGTTTTCCTCTCTTTTCTTCCCTTTTTAGCAGTTATTTTATCTCTCATGGCCTCTACCATGTTTTCCGGTGACCTACTACCGCTTTTAGATTTTTAAGGGCGCTGATAACCAAGAATTTGAGCACCCTAAAATCCTAATCCAATCTAATCACCTATCCAGCAGATGCGCCACCTTAAACTACTTTGTCTTTGGAGAAGCAGGATGCTTCCACTCCATTGAAGACCACTTAGTGCTGGGGGTATAATGGTGCATCTCTGTTTCGTCACCCGTGACAATTCGGTGAAGAAAACTTCCCTTTCGTGGAGAACCGTTGCAAAAGTTGCATGCGCTTCTTCTTGTGTTGGTTGGACAGATTTTGTGGAACCCATTGGGCAATAACTTTCTGGTACTGCAGAATATTTCAATCATGTGATGAATGCTTCCAAGCTGAACCGCCATATTCGTAACCTGATCCTAAATCACCTCCTCTACGCGATCTATATTAAAATCTAAGGATGTCGTGCTAGGCATAAATATTTATTAATAACTTAATTAAGATTAGAATTTATATTTTTGACTTTATTTATTATTTTATATTATTATATGGTTATAATAAACAATCACTGCAATCTTTGTCGGTGAAGTTTTCTCTACCGGCCGCAAACTTTCCACTAAGTTCGCTGTGAAAGACGGAACACCAAAAATATGAGCCTTGTAACATTAGTTTCTGATCATTCCTCCTATAGCTGAACTGAATTATATTCTTACTTTTAAATCATCCTTTGTCAGCAGGATTTATTTTATTCCTTAGCGAATCTGCATATGTTTAATTAAAAGCTATACATCTTTAAGATTTTTATTTTTTATATGTCTTACTCTTAATTTATTTATACATGTAGACACATAAAATACATCACTGTATAGAGGAAATTGCAAGGTTGTATTTTAATCATTCACATATGCACCATTTATTTAGCGAGCACGACCATTTGCAATTGCATGCGTATTTTCGAACTTCTATACCAATTGTAAATCTGTTTATGACGTTGGCTCTTTGTTAAACTTCCTAAAATGCACGCTAAGGTGAAACGATGGAATCACTTTTTGGATACTGCAACACACAAAATTACTTTTTCTGTGGCGTCGCTATTTTCGTAAACAAACCACTGCGCCACTGTAAGCATTGAATTGAACTAATAGCTTGGGGCTTAAAACATTGCTCTTTCATCTACCTGGTGATGTTTCGTATGTATCAGATTCTTATTAATTTTGACAGCCAAGCTCCACATCATGCCTCAAATTACAACAGTTTAAATAAAAACCAAACATGAAATAGTCAAACGTCACTTAATTTCTCATCTATCAACAAAATTAGACTATGTAGGGTATACGGTCATATGAGTATTAAGGGTAATGAGCAAGTTAATTCTCTGACCAATAAGGGGACTTAGGCTTCATTCATAGGTCCAGAAACAAGTTGCGGAATATGCCCCAGATCAGCTAAAGCCGCAGTCAGCGATTGGATAAAAACCTCAAATATGGTTCCGAATCTCTAGGAACAAAACTTACAGGATCTTAATCAAAGTAGCTAGTAAAAATCTAAGTGATTGCCTCGTCGGGCACAATGTGGTCAGGAAAAATCTTAGGACGATAGGGATAACCCACGAGGAACCAATATATTGCTTTTGTAAACAATCGGATGAAGCAGTAGGTCATCTGCTTCTGAGGTACGAAGCTTAGAAATGGCTAGCAACCCAGAGAAGGGCCTCAAAAATTAACTTGGCTGACTGAACGGCTTGAATTGAGCCTTTTGTTCTGGTTGTTTCTCTCCCTTCCTCTCTCTCTCTCCCTCTCTCTCTCTCTCTCCTATCTGTCTATCTCTCTATCCAATATCACTCATTATAAAACACTGTTTAGAATCTTCACCATTTTGGATACTCTATATACTTGAAGTTTTGTAATATGTACCTTTGTCAATTCTGAAACTTCACTGTCCTGAAGCAAAAAATAAATAAATAAGTAAAAAATAAGAAATGTGTATGTAAGTTTGTTACATTGCAACTCAAGATTATATGAACGTATCACTAACTCACAAGAAGCGTATCACTATACTCGTATAGAAAACACCTCAATAGTTCTCCTGTGTGCATCTATGTGGAGTAAGAACTACATATTCCAAATATTATCTGCTGTTTTGGACAACTCTTAAATGAGTTGTAAATATCTTAGCACGTTCAGAAAACGTACCTTTAACATGTTAAGACTACGCCATGTTGCGATTATTTGTTGTGCCTGGTGCAAAACGAACTTCTATTTCGTTTTCGTCCCTGGAAGACGCTAACCAGGACGGTCATCTCTGCACATTCGGAACGTCGACCTGCGAGGTACCACTGGTTCGCCCGACATTCTCCAAGTTCGATTTCATACTCTTTAAGTTAAGAGCAACTTGTATTTGGAGCATGCACTTCTAATACCACATAGATGACACAGGAAAACTTTTGAGGTATTTGCGATAAGAGAATAGTGATAGTTTCCTGTCAGAATGCAATACGAGTTATTTAAAATTATATTTCTAACAATGCTATACATTTTACTTTCTTCAGAAGAAGTTGTAAAGCAGCATACATAAAAACATGTTAAATATCTCGGTAAGTAATAATCAATTGTTGTTTCACATAAGTGTGTGCTAGACATGTCTGAAAAAGTTAAATCGATTGAAAAATCAGGTATATTCCATTCAAATGATTTTCTCTACCACTCGGCAACAAATTATTGTTAAAAAGCTTATTCTTCTATCTGCTTCATGCTAATTGAAAACAAGTATCAGAAATTTATTGCTTGCTTTCCTGTAACCAGAACAGTAATAGGTTAAAGCAATAGTCAGATCTTTTACAAACCGGTCGCCATGAGGGTGAAATCAGTTTCTTTGTATTACCAGGAGTTGACAAATTCTCGAATAAGAAAAGTTTTACATAATTTAAAATTGAAACCCATAAGGATTATCTCGGAATCCGTCAACTCTGTAACAAAAATATAGGTATATGACATAAATTATGTGCTTTAACGAGATCTAAATTTTTTGTGTAGTAAGTTTTTGTCAACCTCTTACGGTTTGCTAGTTATGCAAAATGCATCCAGAATGAATAGGTCTTCAGAAGCTATTCTCAGAAAATTCAAGATATGAATTTTATTTGTGATGTAAATAGCTTTAATATACAGTATTTTAATCAAAATCATTAGTCGTTTTTAAGAAAAGCGTGCAGGGATTTTCTTGAAAACCTTCATGTCGCATCCTCGAAAGATATCAAACTTAAACACGAAGTTTCGTATTTAACGGTCTTTTGGTTTTTGAGTGTGCTTTCTACAGACACACACACACATACACACACAAACAGATCTTTTTCTAAAAATCTGATGTGTTCCATCTCTGGAACAAATTATTTTTCTAAATCTTATTCTTCTGTCTACTTCATGCTAATCAAGATAATAATCAGCAGAAATTGCCATTTTACTTGCTTTCTTGTAAGTAAAAGGGAAGCAAGGGAATACACTAGGCTAAACCGACAGTCAAATATTTTAAAAAGTGATTACTATGGCACTGAATTCCGTTTCTTTGCGTGGTCGGGGTTGACAAGTTCCGGTATGAGAAAAGTATTATAAAACTGAAACTATTAATAAGGAATATCTCAAAAGACGGTTAACTCCGCGAAAAAATATAAATTACATAAATTTTGTGCTTTAATGAGATCTGCATTTCTTGTGTAGTAAGTTTTTGTCTATCTCTTACGTTTACGTAAAATTCAGAAAGAAATATCAACAACAAAGAGGCCTTCAGAGGCTAGTTCCATAAAATTTGGTATATAAATTTTTTTGTTATGTAATTGTATTAAATATAAATGAATTTAATCAGAATCGTTAGTCATTTTTGAGAACATCAATTATTTTTAGTTTTTTTCCATATGAAAGGTAGCTGGGCGTGAAGGGATTTTCTTGAAAAACCTTCGTGTCGCATCTTTGGAAGATATTGAACTTAAATATTAAGTAGGGTATTTAACGGACTTCTTGTTTTTTCTGCTATGCTGCTCTCAAACACGCACAGAGAATTTTTTTTAAAAATGCATTTTTTTTTGTATTGAGCGGGCCAAGGCATATATTTCCGTGAAATTTTAGTATCGAATTTTTGGGTGCAATATAATAGATTCTCTTTATACTATGTATATAGTATGTGTAGAGAAAGCATATAACACAAATTATGTGTTTAAAGAGACCTAAATTTTTTGTGTACCTTTAATAGATTTTCTCACCTGGATATATCAGCTTGTTCTCCACAGTTGGCGGTTTCCTTACAATGGAATATCATCTCTGACTTACATACTGGTGACACTTTGCTATTCTTATTTATTTCTTAGTAAATTGTTGTCTGTCTCTAACGGTTCACCAATAATGCACAATTCAGAAAAATGCATCCATTCAAAAATGGTGTTCAGAGGTCATTACCAGAAAATTCAAGACATATATTTTATTTGTCATGTAAATATCTTAAATATAAGAGAGCTTAATCAACGCCATTTTTAAGAAAACTAACATTTTCAAAATGATTTACATGTAAAGGGTAGTTGAGGATGGGGGAGGGATTTTCTTCAAAATATTCCTGTAGCATCCTTGGCAGATACTGAACTTAAATAATAAGTTTGGTATTTCTTTTAGAGCTACGCTGCCTACACACACACACACACACACACACACACACACACACACACACACACATTTTTCTTAAAATGCTTTTTTTGGTTCAAGGGGTCCCAAATCATGTATTTCCGGTGAAATTTTGGTATAGAATTTTTGGGTAGAGTAGAGTACTTGCTCTATACACTATGTACAGAGTAGTGTAGAGATAGTAAAAAGACTGTCCAGAATGCGAACAATTCAAGCTTAAAACAAATGAACCTGGGACCTGTAAGCTCTGAAGCAGATGAAATGAGATTATATTTGGAGAAAGTATCACAATTCTGTTTATTCAAAGGTTTCCTATATTAACATTTTTACGCTGGCCGGTTATTCTGGGTCATCACCAATTTGGCACTGCGCCTTTCTCCAATTTAGTATTTTTTCGGTATGAGCACGTAACAGGCATTTGAGTAGAATAGGAATTATCTGCCTGGTAGACGCTGCCCATTTAATAGCATTTAACGCGAATCGCTGCACTATCGCCTGTTTACAGATTCCCTTAAGCGGGGATAGATTCGCTGGACCTCGAGAACAGTGCTTGAGGAAGCAGAAAATTGGACGCGCTGCGAATATGTGATAAAACTTGCACGTGTGGCGTAACCAAGGTATTTTCACAGGATCTGTGTTCTCTGTTACATATTCGGGTTAAATGTAAATGAGGAAAGCTGCAGTTTCAGAGCGATATGTGCAAAATATATGTATGCAATCTCTTGCGTACATTACAGAAATATGTCTCGTTTATCTCAACCCCTTTTGTGGATGCTGTATTCTAGCATGTTCTCAGTACTCATTACAAGTTTAGCTTTATTACTTTGGAATGGATATATCGGTCGTCTCCTTAGCGCAGTGGTAGCATTGCTGCTTGCCAAACGAGAGACCTGAGTTGGATTCCCAGTACCGTAAACCTGGACCGGAGTGCACTCAGCCTCGTGAGGTTCCTGGGGGCCAATTGAGGAGCTAGTTGATGGATGAGTAGCAACTCCAGGTCATGAGAACCGCATTAACCAGCCGGGGGGTTGAGGTCCTCACCACGTCTTACCCTCCAATACTGTATCCCATTCATGACGTCTGTCATGGACCGAGATGGGGGACGCAGCTGCCGGGCGGTAGGCCAAGGTTCCTTGTGTGCTGTCGTGCCACGGAGCTATTAATAGTTATATCCATGTAATGAAACATTAGCTTCATTTAGGTGAAGTCGTATTTGAATTTTTAAATATAATTTCACACTTAACACCACGAAGTGTCCATTAAGAACGTGAGATGTGTTGAGCATCTGTGACATTTCCCAAGAATTTGAAAAATTAAAAATTAATGTTTACATAATAAAATGATACGAATTCTCACCTTCAAGAGATTATACCTTCTCCCCAATTGTTTCAATTTAACTACCAATATAGATGCGTAAGCATATACTTACTAATAAGCACTCTCATATTAAAACCTTATTTTCTTACAAACATTTTCGAATACTTTGCCATCATCAAAATGTTTCACACGATTAATTTTTTGACTCATCTGTTTCAAAAACTGTGTACTTACTCTTAAAAGCACATAAAAGAAAATCGTGATATACTTTTTTTGAAAAAAATCGCCGCTTTTGAGAAATAAATTCTTAAAATTTAAATAATCAAGAGTTTTGGATGGTGCCAAACATTATATTTTTTTACACTAATTAGAATTAATATACAACATATATATGTCAGATCAGTTTGTAAATTCATTTTGCTATAAAAGTGTATTATTATGATTATTATTATTATTTTTATTAAAACCACGAAATTATACAATAAAAAGTATTATTTGAATAACCATACAAGTAAAATTTTGATTCATTGTAAAATAAAATAGGATTATTGTTGTGTATAACAAGTGTTATAACTTTCAACAATATCTTGCATACTAGGGGAAAGTCTTACGGTACCGGCCAGCGGCCGATATCGGACATTACCAAGTTTAGACTATTCTCACAAGATGGAAGCTGTATACGGAGTGTTGTTGTTAGCTTGATAGGTAAGACTTGCATGGCAGTCATTATGTGAGTCGATCACAGAGAGTAGTTACTGTCGAACGTTTTGTAGTTTTCGCGCCCAAGTTATCAAGTTAACTTCATCGCTTCACTGTGAATGCAAGGTAAGTATAATTATAATGTACCACATATCGATTTGTTTGCCGAAGACCAGTGTTTAATTTATCGATGTAATTCACTCCTCCTATTGTAGTGTTAGATTTGGTGGGCTATTTGTTTTCGATCCGTTTGGCGGGTGATATCGGACAATAAGTAGTTGGTTGATATGGGACTCTACTTTTTTCTCGGCTCTTTCAGGGAGAAAGTAATTAAAAAGCGGGAATTGTGGGCAGGTGTGAGTATGAAGAAAGCCATCAACGAAGTAAGGAGTGGAAGAGTAAACCCTACTGAACAAAATCCTGCTTTGCTAATTATTTATGGATATTCCAGCCATGAGGATTTAGATGTAATAAGGTTTGCTCGTTCTCGTGACATCCACATGCTCAGTCTACCACCGTACACTGCTCACAAACTCCAACCTCTCGATAGGGAAGTAATGAAGTCTTTAAAGAGTGATTTTAACGAAGCATGCTCCTTGTGGATGAGCAAATACACGAACCTTAAAATATCAGTGACAGACATCGCAGGACTAGTAGCCTCAGCATTTAGTAAGGTATGCAGAATGGAACTGGCCCAATCAGGATTTTCTTGCACAGGGATTTATTCACTAAATCCAAACATATTCAGTGAGCTGGATTTTCACATATGAGAGAGTGCCGTTCCACCCACTTCTCCTGAGAACAGTTCTATTGACTCCGACCCCAGAAGCTCTGCACTTTCTTCTCCACATCATGGGCCTAGGTCATCAAGATCAGAAACACCACATCCAAGAAGGAATCCAACTACTGAACCATTTCCTTCAACGTTAGGTCTACTGCAAAAACTAAGATGTGAACCAGTGGCAAGATCGTGAACATTTGGAAACGGTGTGGGGAAAAAAGTGAAATTCTGACTTTAAGTCCGTATAAAAACCAACTCGAGGAAAATATGACAAATGGGAAGGCTCAGCCCTTGAAAGCAAACAAGAAAGGATCCAAGAGAGCCAAGATTTCTCTAAGTTTTGATACTAACGATGAAACAACAGTGTGCATCATCTGTGGAGAGACCTTTGTAGAAAACTGGATTCAGTGCAGTGTTTGCAAAGGGTGGGCGCATGAGAATTGAACCAGTCTTGAGGGGAGTGTCTCATTCTATCAGTGTGAAGGATGTAAGAATAATTCAACACACTAACAGGGTAAAACATGGCTAAATGCAAGAAAAAGTGAAGTGTCCGATATAGAACGACAGTTACCATGTTTGGGACAATTTTGTACTATATGAAGTACTTAAAATAGTCCAGTGTTTGTTGCTTATATGTTTAATGACATATTTACGTTTATTAACATAACAATAAAGAATTGGAATATAACTGATTTATTTGATTATACCAAAAGGTTAAACACTTACGCCATTATTTCCTTAGGCGATCTTCCCCTATGTATTTTCCAATGTCATCACCTAAAATGTCAGTTCCTTGTTAGTTATATGTAACAGAGTAGAACTTGGCTGCTTTCGGAGTACATTTTCTCCAAAAATCTAAAAATTATTATGAATTTTCGACTCTGAGCATATTATCCTAAGCAAAATACTTTTTCTCTAATATAATTTGTAGATATTTGCTTGACTCAAATATATTCTTATTAAAAGGTGTTTTCCAGTAAAATGCCGTTATTAGCTGTTCTATGCTTATCACGTATAAATAATAAATTAAAATCAGGACTTTACAATATATTATTTCACTATTCAGTACATAATGCACAGGTAGATAAGGTACTGTCGGTCTGGATGGTAAAGTTGGTAATGTGCTGGTCTTCCGGGTAAAACTCGGCCGAGACCGATGATTTTTAGGTGTACTTAAAAGCGATAGCCTCATGTGAGTAGATTGTTAAAGAACTCCTGCGGGATGAAATTTTGGCACACCGGTGGCATTTACAAAAAAAAAATTAATGCCGAGATTTTGACAATACACCCATTTTGGGTTCCTGAACAAAAACATATTTTTAGAAAAAGGTCGTTGTGTGTGTGTGGGTGTGTGTGTGTATCTGTGTGTCATCCTTGTGTCAGGTGTCTAAGAACATAACTCAAAAATTATATTTAAGCTCAGCTTCTCCCAAGGATGCTCACAAGATTTTCAAGAAATGTTTTTCACCGAAAGTGAAAAAGTATGGAAAAAGTTTCGAATAATTCAATTATTTCAAAAATGGCTCTAATAATTTTCATTAAAATACCGTACCTATATTAAAAATAATTACATGAAAATAAAATATCTTGAATTTTATATGAAAATTCTGAAATCTTTATTCTGAATAAATGTTGCATAACTGATAAGCTGTAAAACATAACAAAAGTCTTCTACACGAAAAAAGTATATAGATCTCGTTAAAAACACACAATTGAGTCACATACATTTTCTTTGTAAAGTTAACGAATTCCTAGATAATCCCTATTATCCGTTTCAATTTTAAAGTGCTTAAACGTTTTACAAACGGAAGCCATTATTCGTTTATATCTCTTTCGTTTTACTCCTGGCCATGGAAAGAAACCGAATTTGAATGTCAACGCATAGCAGGAGCTTTTAAATGATTACCTTAAAAGGAAGCGAGCATAATACCATTTATGCTATGTTTATCTCGATTAGCGATGTGGATAAATGAATAGTTAGTTTGCAGAAGAGATAGAGAAAGCCACGTGAATGGAATATATCAGATTTGTTTCCTTAGCTAGAGTAGATGTGTGCTTTTGCAGATACAAACATCAAGTGTAAAATGTCCATTAAATACAAAATGTAGGCAACGGAAATAGAAAATATCGATTTATTGCAAAGTGTATTTATTTTAATTATCACGAAGCGAGAATTCAGATGAGGTCCCGTAACGAGAGCCAATAGTCATAATTAATTATTCCAACCCAACAGAAAATATTTAATGCATTTTAATCCACGTCTAGCCTTTCTTTAAACATTTCGCCTTATATACATTTTATTCAAGAGAATAACAGTTTCCCGTACAATTAATGGGTTACCAAAATAGTATAAATAAAAACTGGAATTACATAGATACATTTAGGGTCAACATCAAAAGTCATTTTAATAACAATACATAACTACACATATGAAAAACTATTAAATGATTAACGTGCACAATAAATTATACAGAAGAGTCTGAATAACAGTGATTTCTAAAAATTACAAGTGATCCCTGGAGAGCGCTAAGCACTATTTCATAAGTAAATGAAGTTTTTAACGATTTTTGTAAAAGTCAACGAAGAAAAGAGGAATTGTCCCACGTGCACCGAGCAGAATTTTGAGTTGGTATTTATTTAGAAAGAAAGATATGGTAGGGTTATAATATTGACTGCTTTTCTATATTGACTTCTTCAGGTTGAGTAATATGGTTCCCAATTTTCTGGTGAAATTTCAATGTATTATGCTCTCTCCATCAAAGAATATAAACTGATAATTGTAAGAGCCAACTTCACAGTTAGAAATGCAACGGCACTGTTTTTGATGTGTCGTTATGCAATCAGTCTGTGTCATGATGTTGCAGTGTTTACACGTCATTACATTATATTGCTATTGCTTTTCATAATTTGCAGCGACGTTGCAGAGCAGGGAAACAAAGGAAACGCTGACTTTAAACAGAGAGTAACTCGAGCTAGATCAAAGCGAAGTTGAGTAAACAGCGAGGATCAAAGTTCAGCCGCCCTGTGTTTTTATCGTGTTGACATAGGCGCACTCTGTTAAGGAGACGCGCAGAGAAATTCTCCTCGGCAGGTCTCTGCTACAGAATAAAACATGTTTACTTCAGCTTTGTGGCGAGGGCGAGATTAAAGTCTAAACATGGCACAGCGAACTGTATAGCATCTTACATGTCTAGCAAAATTATATTGAGGAATTATTATCATAAGTAATACCGCGGGTGTTTTCATCTTGTCGAAAATTCAGGACCGGAGCGAAGCGTCCTAAGAATTGTATTTTATTAGACAATTCAATAAAACAGACTATTAATAATTTATAATATGTAGGAAGGGAGATTTTATCCGGTTATGAGTGTAATTCTTAAATTAGTCCTTAAATTGTAGATAACGCATTCACCATGTTTATTTACCGAATGTATATATATATATATATATATATATATATATATTTTTTTTTTTTTGGTGTAACAATACAGTTCCGAAGGCTTGTCGTGACTCCGGCGCTATACTCCTTTCTTCTTCTTCTTTTTCCTAACATTTTCACTGTTTATTGTGTTACGTTTTCCTTTTTTGCATTCTAATTCACACACACATATATACAAACATTTACAAACATAAAACAACTATACCCAATGCGAGACTTGAAACTTAGATCCCCTGCGCCACGAAGCACCAAAGCGAGGCATTATAGCGAGTGCGGACATGGGGACTGTTTCCTTTCTTCACTGCCTCCTGAATTATGTTATGGTCGGCCGTGCCTACACCCAATGTACGAATATTGATAGCTGTAGACATTTCCGTTCACTTTTGTCAAATTGATTGCCCAGTGTTCTTCCGTTGGAGTGTCACACCAAAGCTCGTAACCTCTTTCTAAACAAAATTGTATCAATTGTTTCCATATATTAGAGCGGTTTCTAACCGTATAAACGGGTCTAGCTTCATTGATTGTTTTATTTCTTGTATGGTCGCCTGACCAACCCGTTTCAAACGTTACTTCATCACGCAATGTCACGGCTGACTGGATTGTTATCAATAACCAAGACAGGAGATTAAGCAAAGAAACATTAGCTACGTCAAGATGTCATAGTTGAACTAAATTGTCAATATAATTTATTATACTGAAATATATATATATATATATATATATATATGTATAAACAGAACATAATACTGATAGTTCTTACAAAAGAGAAGATTATCATTTTGACGTCAGATTGCGACACTTTTTGGTTGTAGATGCTCATAAACCAGGTTTATTGGACCTATAAAATCCTGCAAACTGGAGGAAAATATTAAAAAATTGGAAGTAGTCGTCGATGAGAAAATATTAGAACAAGTCTGCTTCTTTAATTATTAATAATGGGAAATTAGTGATGACAAGGATAAAGAGACAGAAAATGAATTACATTTCTAACATTTGTTGAAATAATACCTAATACTTTAAAGAAAACTCTGATATGATCTATTTTCATGACTTTCTGCGCATCTTTGAAACAGATTATTTTTGAAAAGATATTTCTTTCATGTACTTCATGCTAATTGAAATAAACATTATCAGAAATGTTATTATTAGTTGCTTCCTTGTACGAAGAAGGGAAATATGGGAGTTACACTAGGCCAAAGTGGTAGTCATATATTTCAAAAGCTGGTTGCTATGTGATTGAAGTTTATAATGCTTGCTGAAATACAGCCTGTCAAAACTGGGAGGTGTGCGGATGGCCATCATGCTCTCTCAACAAGGGCGATATTTGATCATTTTCATTTTCATACAGTCTACACAAGAACGCATAAGAATTCACATTTTGTGAAAGATAGTACTGTCTGACTATGAACTCTAATCGCTGCACTTAGTCGATCCATAAATACTGAATGAAGTTCATTTCAAAAACTAACTCAGTTTTAACTGGCACTGGCTGAATGATTAAAGGATGGATTACTTGAACCACAATATACATCCGTAAATTCTCGAAATTGAAAGCTCGACGTTTCTCACTCGAACAGTTTTTCAGTAAAGAAGAGTTAATTTCTGTGTCAAAATGGTAGAAGTGCAAGCTAAAAATTCTCCATAATATCGTCGTTTTTCTCTCCATTTTAAATTACGCAATCTATAAAACCTGTATTTGGTTAAAGATATTTTTGAATTTTTTTTCGCCATCTTGTTCTTGTGGTATTAAACACATTTTCTACTTTGAATTCTTCTTGTGTTTCCAACCCAATTTCAACGTTGAAAGTTATGATTTACGAACTATAAATCATCAAACAGTTCGTGAGAAAGCAGTGACTTTGTATTCATCATGTATAGCAATAATAGCTTGTAACGAGTGAGTCAAAAAAGTACGAAGCGGCTGCGCGGTGTTTTTCCCGTCCGCATCCTCGACGCTCATTTCCGTCTGACGCTATCATAGAAAGGCGCGGATAAAACCAACAACATTTTGAAAACCATTTTTAAAGGTTTTACTTGCCAACTTTATGAAAGAGATGCCAAAACTGACTACCGTAGTTGTCCATACAGTTTTGCTACCTCTTTAGGAAACTATCCATTACTTGCCTTAGTAGACTTTGTGAAATGCTCGCAATTTCCTGGCGGATATTTTGTTTTAATTCGTCCAGGGTGTGTGGGTTTGGCTTGAACGCTTTAAGTTTTCATTTACCTCAGAGATGGAAATCGCAGGAGCTTAGGTCGGGGGACCGAGGGCACACAGATCTCTACTAATATCTGCCCTGACTTGTTTTCGAAAGACTGGGCGTATGAACTGTTGCAGTCTTGTTGAAAAAAGCCAAAATCACGTCCCCTGTCTGTTACTTATATAGAAAAAATGGGCGGGCGGCAAATTTGTTTTCATGTACATACGGACATCGTACTTTCAGTTGGCGAGGTGACTGATTTAACACATACGAATCATAAATAGATACACGCTGTGCAGTGGAAAACATACTGAGCCGTAACACACTTTGTGACTAAGTACAGGACAAAATAAAAACCCACTTGTAATAACTGAACTACACCATATCAATGTCAACTCTTCTAGAGCAGAGCAAAATTGCGTCAGAAGCATGACCTTGTTTACAGCAGCAGTGCTGAATCATGTGTCCACACGCCCAGTGGAAAAACACCGCGCAGCCGGTTCGGGGGTTTTTGACTCACTCGGTATAACGGTATATTAACTGGCAGTTCGAACCGGGTACTTCATTTTGTTAGCACTGGTTTTGGTAGGAGAGGACTTTTTGATGCTCTTTCTCTAAATGTGGGCATATGTGAAGAGACTTCAACAAATATTTCCTTAGAAGTATTGTCTACTACATTTAATGTTGATTTGTTTGATTTGTTGTGAAGCCCACAGGAAAGAGCTATATAAACTGCTTTTGTATATCATTCTTTACATATATTTATAGTAAAGATTCTGGAGAATAGTTTGCATACTCAATAATAAACTATACAGGGTAGAAAAATCCATTGGAATGTAAAATATAAATTTGTAATCTCCTTTTTAACATTAAAATGCAAAAGGAGAGGTATACCAAGTATTGTGTAAGAAGCATTTTGTACTAGAATATCAAAATTGAATTAAGATCTCAAAATGTAGTTGTTTATGTTCTGCATACATGGTAAAAATGCAATATTTAATATTTAAATTGCAATTTAAAAACAGTGTTTGTAACAAATGCATTGTTTGAAACTTAACCTGATAAAGAGGTATGCCTGCTTTAATACTTTCCAGTCAGTCAACATGCAGATTGTATGTCTTGACAATCACCTTAGTTTTGATCACGTTGTGCTTGCAGTCTTAATGTCAATAAGAAAATGAAATTGTTTCTTAAATTTAGGTAATATACAACATATTACATTAAATCATTGTGAAATGCCATTTCCTAATACAGTAAAGAATCTTGCAGTTTATATGGATCAAAATTTAAACTGGAAAATGCATATTACACATATATGTCAAAAAGCATTCATAATAGTCTATCCTTTAAAACGCCTAAATGACTTTCTACCGACTTCAATTAAAAAACATTAATACAAACGCTTGTGATGCCCCATTTTGTCTATTGTGACTCTCTTTTTGCTAACTTAACTGAAAATGTGACTCTTAGACTGCAACGGGCTCAGAATTCGTGTGTATGCAATCTCCGTGGATTTGATCATGTTACACCATCTCTTAAAACACTTAAATGGCTCCAACTTAGGGATAAAACAAAATTGGACTCTTTATCATTTCTCTATCAACATCTTCATTCTCGCATTCCAAACTATCTAAATGTTCGCTTCAAATAACTTTCTGACTGTCATAATTGAGAATCTCGCTCACGACACTCTTTCCTTCTTGTTACACCTGCTCATCATACAAACTTCTATTCATCATCATTTACAATAGATTTATCTCGTCTTTGGAATTCTTTGCCTGATGACGTAAGGGACTGTCAGGACGTTATACTGTTCAAGCAGAAAATTAGGGCATACATTGATAATCAACCTAATCTGCCGCTGTATTAATATGATAAATACATCACTACTTTCACTTGTTATTAATATTTTATGTGCTGGCAAGTAATATGCATTTCCATTGTAAATATCAGTAATATGTGTTTCGACCTACATGAACATTCCACTTAAAATAATTTTGTTTACAATTTTTTTTTCTTTTCATTTCAATATATTTGTTGCGCCTTTTTATATATGTTTTTATTTTTGTTCTTTATTCTTTGTATTGCCTGGTAGAGTGGAAGAGAAGGCCTTATGGCCTTAACTGCAACCAGGATAAGTAAATAAAAAAACACATGGTTACTATACGAATTATAAGCATTATAGGTAACAGACATTTATGATAATTTCATGAATTTTCAATTTGTGAAATATATGAACCAGCAAATAAACCATAAGTATTCTGAATTAGGAGGAAAAAATAACTAAAATCGCCGAAACATGATGTCAAATTTGTACTAATTTATGCTTGTAGTTCTGTTATGAATATAACAGCTAATTTACACGAGCTTATTGAAAACAAAATTTCGGTCGAGCTTAATTTGTATGAGAGAATGTCACCAATTTGAAACGCCGAAATTAAATAAGATTTTAACTTCTCCCAAAGGCATAAACACAAACATGCAGACATATACACAACACCCTTCATGATATTAAAGAGATTTTGGATTCACGAGTTTCAATTAAATCGACTGATCTCGCCAAACTAAATTTGAACTCAATTTATTTTAGCTTTCAGAAATGAATTTTACGATACACGACAGGATCGGTAATTAACTTCTATGAACGTAAATGCATGATAATCCGTTTATTCAGTACTTTGATGTCTCGTTCGTATCAATGAGTACAGATACTAAATGTAAACCTTTGATTAAATAAAGGTGTATTTAAAGCATATCATTCCTTTAGTCCATAAGCTGATAATGTATATGTTTTAAGGGAAGAAAAAGAAAGAAAAAATCAATACGGTACACTCGGGTGATTTTCTTTATCTATTTTGTAAAACGCTATTCTTATAAAGGATTAATATATCATTTACTTAATGCAAATAGAGATATATATTAGCAGAAATGTTTTTATTTAGTTCCTTCTATGTAGAAGGTAAATAGGAAATACACTAGCTTAAAGCGATTGCTAAGTCTTTTTAACAGCTGGTTGACATGTGGTTGAAATTCAGTTCTCCTTGCATGGTCAAGAGTAAAATAAAAGGAAAGGAAATGACAAATTCCTGTTTGA
The DNA here is from genome assembly GCA_030762935.1 of Hymenopus coronatus. Lineage (NCBI taxonomy): Eukaryota > Metazoa > Arthropoda > Insecta > Mantodea > Hymenopodidae > Hymenopus > Hymenopus coronatus. Next base: position 83,801,441 of record CM060888.1, on the reverse strand, counting down.
GAATGTTTAATCTTTAAAAAGTGAAACCAATAACAAGGAATATATCAATGACTTTTACTTAGACTAATCCAAATATATTTAAATATATTGCAATGAATTAAAATTACTTTTAAATGAAAAAATTGCAAAGAATGGCATAAAGGGTTTGTTTTAACGATATCTACATTGTTTTTGTAGTAAGTTTTTTTATCTCTCTTTCTGTCATACAATTTACGATTCAGAATGATCTTAGAAAATACAAGATACACATTTCATTTTTTGTGTAAATATATTTTATATACGATATTTTAATCAAAACTGTCGGTCAGTTCTGATAAAAACAAAATGTTTTAACATTTTCCCACATAAATGGTAGTTCAATATGGGGGTATCTTCTTGAATATTTTCGTGTCGCACCCCTGGAGTATACTATGCATAAATGCCAAATTTGGTATTAACACCGTAAATTTTTCAGTTATGCTGTCAAAAGATCAAACTCTCAGACAGACACACATATGCACACAGACCTTCTTTTTATTCAGGAATTATTGAAACATGTATTTCCGGTAAAATCTCGATATACAATTTTGGATGTAACGCAATACTTTCTCTATCATAGTACATGTACATACATAATACTTGGTGGAGAAAGTCGTATGTATCAGTTAAATGAATAAAGTTTATTTGTCAACCGAGTACAAGTACAATGTACATCCGTGGACAAAAAAAAAAAGATCATTTCTGAAACGCCAAATTCGTCCAAGTCCTACACGGTACAGCGCCTTGTGTACACCACCCGCGACACAGTTGTGTAGCGGCAGCAATAAGATGTCACAAGTTTCAAATCTTAATATTAATAACCCATAATATCAATAAACAGCTATTCGTCCTGGATAAGTTTTATATAAAAGTAAATTATAAGAAATATTCAACAAAGCAGTACAAAATTTATCATTTTTTTCTATAGTTAACTGTTTCAAGTAGTTTTTTAATTTATATCTCTTTTTAATCCTGGTCATATAAAGGGAACCGAATTTCAATTGTTTCACAGAGCGACATCTTCTAAAAGATGTGGCTATCGTTTCAGCCTAATGTACTCCCTTACTTCCCTTCTACATACATGGAAGCTAGTAATATAAAGTTTCTACTAATGTTTATGTCAGTTTCCGAGCATAGTATGTTTATATAGTTTGTATATAATCAGTAGCTGGCTGTCATTTTCTGGCTACCTGTTGAGTTTAATTATCTACACAATAATAATTTAAACGTAAATGCAAGTAAAAAACTGATAACATTTGACAATATACATCCCAGTTTGAGTTTTAAAGGCACTGGAAAGGAGTATTGCATATTGAGAACTGTTTTTATTTTTACTTTCTCTACACGTACTATGTACATAGTGTATAGAGAAGGTATTGCATTCCATCCAATAATTCAATACGTTTTAGGGTCCCCTGTATCCAAAAAAGCATTTTTAGAAAAAGGTCCATGAGTCCGTGAACAGGATAACTCAAAATCGAAAATTCAGTAAAATACCAAACTTGATATTTAAGTTTATTGTCTTCCAGTGATACGACGCGAAGATTTTGAGAAACATCCCCTCACCCCAAACTACCCTTTACTTGGAAATAATTTCGAAATTTTTGAATTTATCAAAAATGGCTAAAGATATTATATGTCAAATAAAATGTATATCTTGAATATTCTGAGATGCCTCTAACGAACTCTTTGAATGGATGAATTTTGCGTAACTGGTAAACCGTAAGAGATAGACAAAAACTCACTTCACAAAAATGTAGATCTCGATAAAACACACAATTTATGTTCTTTTTCGTAAAGTTGACCATTTCGGAGACATTCCGTGTTATTTGTTTAAAATTTAAAACACACAACTTTTCTCACACGAAATTTGTAAACTCTTAGCCATGCATAGAAACGGATATAAACCACATTAAAACTGGCTTTTAAAAGATTTGACTCTCATTTTAGCCTAGTGTATTCCCTTATTTACCTTCTACTTACAAAGGGCCAAGTAGTTTCTAATAATGTTTATCTCAATTATCATAAAGTACGTAGAAGAATAAGCTTCTTAATAATAATTTGCTACCGAGGATTAGAGAAAGTCACTTGAATGGAATACATTATATTTTTTCTTTGATTTTCCTTTATCCCTAATGCAATTATCTGAACAATAATAATACAAGAGGCATTATTAAAGGCTATACTCGTTGGGTCTAGAATCAAGGCGCCGGAATAGAGGATTACAGAGTTTATTTTATTTTGTATTTTAGCATGTCATTTAAAAGAATAGGCGCGTCATTTCGACCTTATTAGCCGCATCCTCTTACTTGGACAGCCCGGGAAATTGCATGTATGATACGTGGTGGACTGCGGCCTCTAGTCGGGTTTTCTCGGGCTCTCCGATTTCCCCTGCCATTCATACCAAAAATTGCTCCATAATCATATTTCTTTTAATCTAATTCACAGTCATTTGACAACAGTAACTTCTTCATTGTCATACCAGGCATTGTGCTGATCACCCATCCTGGTTTCACTGTGATCTAGATCCTAACCTCTGACCTGTAAGTACTATATGCGAGGCGGATAAACAGGAATATAATAAATAGAATGTGGGAAATGTTTTTTATCTCAGGCTCCAACGCTTGCTGCTGAATACCAGGGACATATTTAGTAAATTAGAATTCCAGTTATATAGTAAGGTTAATAATAGGTTTCCATTTATTGAGTATACTGGCATTTCATTTTTACAGTAAATTATTAATATTTTAGATGGCACCGTGGCAGAGCGGTTAGACCGCTCGTCTCCCACCCAAGCGCCCGCATGTTGGATTTGTGGTGGACGTGAGCGCTTTTTCCTCCGCCACTCATTCCACCAATTGCTCCATCATCTTTCCTATTATCCATTTCACTTTCATTTCATATCATCTATTTCCTCACGCCCATACGGGCCGACTACTCCTTCCAGGTTCTTCATTCTTTGGTTACGTGCCATTGGATCCCCAACAGGCTTCTGACCCCTAGACACCCGCTTGCAAGTCCTAAAGAGATTTTTATCTATGGGGAGGGTAAGCCAAACTACGAAAATTTGTAATTTTTTTCAGTATATATGTTTTAAAGTTAAATTTAAATTAAATTAATGCATCTAATATTTTTCATATTAGTTAATTTATTCAAATGTTTCTGTTAATAGTTGAATCTGTTCAACAGCAATATATACATTAATAAGATTAAAGAAAGCAACTAGAAAACTATAGGCAACTATATACCAGGACGGAATATTAGCGATTTCATTTTATTTTATTTTTGTACAATGGATGTGAAAGGAATAAACAGAATACCAATAAGTTAGCAGTTAAATATTTAGTATTTGATATCACTTTAGCAAAATATAAGGAAAACTGGAAGCAATGCCAGGAAAAAGCAACCTCGAATTATCATCCCCAAGTAGAAAGAGAGCCAGAAATACCAAATAGAGGATGGATAAGTAGAAGCATGGGGTCAGGACAAGCTGAAACAACTTTAAAGTGCTGATGAAGAAGACAAACCTAACGAGAAAATTAATTGAAACTTTCCATCACAACTTTGTAATTTTAGATATTGAACTTATAAGATTTCGTAGCTAACAGAAGTTTGATTAAATAACGGAAGCCCCTTTTGGTTGAATGTTAATTTCATGAGTGTTCAGCAGTGTGTTATCTTAGAAAAGTTTATATTTTCGGCCATAATAACTTGAAGACCTAAAAGAAAGTACCACCGAAACCAAGCGAGATGGCTTCAAGGTATGGGAGAAATTACATTTCGAGAGGCGCGAATTCGGTTCCCGCTGACCGGTCTCTCTAGCATTAGGTTTTTATGGTTTCCCCTGGTCGCTATGCAAATATTGGTATCTTTTCGTATGTATTACGATTACCGAGCGAGGTGTCAAAGCAGCAACATGCAAGATTCTTATTCGGGAGTTCAAGGGTTGGATTCCCGTGGATGGCCTTCCAGACTCATTAATCACCAAAAAATCTGAGGGGCCGTACCTTGGCCGAATGGTTAGACCATTCGCCTCTCACCTAGACGGCCCGGGTTCGAACCCAAGCGACCGCATGTGAGATTTGTGGTGGACAAAACGGCGTTGGGGCGGGTTTTCTCCGGGTTCTCCGGTTTCCCACGCCATCGCATTCCACCGGTGCTCCATCTTCATTCATGTATCATCAGTGTCACCGCCAAGGTGCCATAAGTAGTTAAAGCGGGCGTTAAACACTATCAAAAAAAATCTGATGTGCACCATGCACATACTTTCTCTACCTATTCTGCAAACAAATTATTTTTACAAAAGATTATTCTTCCATCTGCTGCTTTAGCTAAATTATATAAAAACTGATGTTATACGATGACATTAAAATTATATCCTTTTCATAGCTAGGAGTAAAAGAAAAGAAAAAATCTGATGTTTTACACTCACAAGATTTTCTCTAGCTGTTCAACAAACTTCTTACATAAAATAATTTTTCTTTCATATTAATCAAGATAATCATTAGCAGAATGTCCTTATTACTTAGTTCCTTATTAGTAGGAAGAAAATAAGGAAATACACTAGGCTAAATCGATAGTCATTGCGAATCACTTCTTTGCTTGGCCAGAAGTAAAACAAAAGAAAAGCGTTCTGTCTGTACAGTGAAGTATAAGTACTTCACAATTGAAACCAATAACAAGGGATATCTCGGAAACAGTTACCTTCACAAGAAAAATATAAATGACATAAATTGAGTTTTGACGGAATCTACATTTTTTGTTGTCTATCTCTTGGGGTTTGCAGCTAAGGAAGATTTGGCAAAATTCATTCAGAATAAAGAGATCTTCAGAGACTGTTATCAGAGCATTCAAGATATATACTTTATTTGGAATGTAAATATCTTTAATATACGGTATTTTAATCAAAATCATTAAAGCCATTTTTGAGAAAATAAAAACCTTTAAATATTTTTCCATGTAAAGGGTAGTTTGTGGTGGCGGGGGGACTTTCTTTAAAATCTTCGTATTGCATCCTTGGAAAATACTAAGCCTAAATATCAAGTTTCGTTGTTAACGGCCTCTTCGTTTTTGAGCTATGCTGTCCTCGGGACACATACACATGGGTACTCGTGGACCTTTTTCTAAAAATTCACATGACTTTCTCTACATCTCTGCAACAAATTATTCTTAAAAAGGATATGCTTAATGCTAATCGAGAAAAAAATAGCAGTCTTATTACTTGCTTCCTTATAAGTAGAAGCGAAATAAGGGAGTACCATAGGTTAAAGTGATAGTCAAAACATGGTTGCTTTGTGACTGAAGTTCCTTTGTTTGTAAGGACAGGAGTTGATATATTCCTGTATAAGAAAAGTATAAGTTTTTTAAATCTGATACCAAAAACAAAAATATCTACAAAAACGAAGAACTCTACGAAAAAAATTATATAACATAAATTGTGTATTTTAATGTGCTCTGCATTTTTGTGTGGTAAGTTTTTGTCTATCTCTTACGGCTTAGCAGTTATGCAAACTTTCGTAAAATTCATCCAGAATAAATTAGACTTCAGTGGCTATTCCCAGAAAATTACAGATATAATTGTCAGATAAATGTCTTCAACATACCATATTTTAATCAAAATCGTTAGTCATTTTTGAAAAATCGAAATTTTCGAAAAAAATTCAATGTAACGTGTAGTTTTGTGTGCGGGAATTTCCTCAGAATCTTCGTGTCGCATATCTTGGAAGATATTAAACTTAAATACCAAATTTGGTATTTTACCAACTTTGCTTTTTTGAGTTATCGTGTTCACGGACACACACACACACACACGCACACACACGGACCTTTTTCTGAAAATGCTTTTTTTGGATACAGGCGACCCTAAAACATATATTTACAGTGAAATCTCGGTATCTAATTTTGAGTGGAGTGCAATACCTTCTCTATACACTATTTACATAATACGTATAGAGAAAGAAAAAACGAATGACGCCTCTCCATTATTTTGAGAAAAGTGAAAGTATTTCTCCGTTTGAGAAAAGTATAAATATTTTAAAACCTAGAACGAGCAAAATCTCATATATGGTTAATTTGAACAAAAATAACAACAAATATATCAGACAAATTATATGTGTTAATGGGAGCTGGCATTTTGAATAGCAAGGTCCTGTCTATCTTTTAGTTCCATACAGGTTAAGCAAAAGACCTCTACACCTCTAGATATATCCGGTGAAACCTCGGTATTGAGTTTTTGGTGTGATGCAATAACTTCTGTATCTATTATGTACATTGTGTATACTGGTAGAGAAAGTAAAAATCATGTTTAGGAAAAGGTGCGTATAAAAGTAAATAAATGTATGTGCATTTTAATATATATATATATATATATATAATACTTGGGTTTTCTAGGAGCCCTCTTCTTTCTGGTTAACTTGGGCTTAGCTAGTAAGCAGTAGGATAAAAAAAAACAAGAGAAAGAGAGAGAGTTAACCATATCCGAGATATAACATATTTTTGGTTTAAATCTCCTAATACACGCACTTCTCTGATATATGTGTTTAAGTACATATATATGTATGTATATCGTTTTTCGTTTTTCGTTTTTTCTACCTGCGCATACAAATAGAATGGAACTTCAAGATCATCACAAGTGGCTAGTTCTAATAAGAATCTAGTATCACTTTGGTCTAGTATATCCCCATATTTGGCATGTACCTACAGAAAAAATATTTAGTAGAACCATTTCTGACAGTGTTTATCCGAATTAGCATGACGTAGTTACAATAATAGCTTTTGTAAGGAGTAAGTTTTATTGTAGAATAGGTAGGAAAACTCATGTGAGTGTAACATACCAGATTGCCTTGGGGTCAGAGGTCTGTCGGAGAGTCAAAGGCACGAACCGCAGAATGAAGTACTTGGGACAAGAGGTCGACCATGTAGCCAGGCATGAGCGTGAGGAAGTGGATGATATAAAATGTAAGGGAAATGGATGCTAGGAAAGATGTTAACGAAGCAATTGGTGGAATTAATGGCGGGGGCAACCGAAGGACCCTTGGAAAACGCACCGAGTAGCCGCTTTATCCACCACAAATCCCATAAAGCTGGGAATCGAACCCGAGCTGCCTTGGTGGGAGGCGAGCGTTCTAACCACTAAGCTACGGCAATACCGGGTCCCTCTATGACGAAAAAAAGCTCCAAGTCTTAACAGCTGACTAGATCTATTTTCTGCACAACGATCAGCTTCCTGGTACAATGCCAGACACTCATAAACTTGAACCCCTAGCGAGGCTACAAGTATGTCCGTATAAGACCACACCTAAAGCTTTTTATACCAAACATTTCATGTAGCAAAAAGAAAATAAGCACAGAACGCTTAATTTTTTCCCAGTGAAAGTTGCCCCCAGGAAAAAAAAGTTCTATTCCCATTATTCTCTACCTATTCTGCAGCCGGTAATTAATCTGAAAAAGGAATTTGAGCACTTTTAGTCTTCCCGGCTAAAACAACCAAAAATGAAGTTAAATAGGTACATCTCATTATTATGTAATAAACAATCTAAATAAAAAAATGTAATTTCATCTTCCAAAATTTAATATTCATGCAATAAAAATTTTCCTTGCAAAAACTTATTCTTTTATCTGCTTCATGCTAATCAGGATAAACATTAGCAGAAATGTTCTTAATTAATGTAAATGTCCTTATAATTAAAAGAGAAATAAGCAATAACAATAACCTAAAGCGATATAGTCAAATCGTTTAAAAAACAGCCACTATGAATCGGTATTGAAATTCCTTTCTGTTTGCTAGACCAGAATGAAAAAATTGAATATGGACTTCCTAATTGAGAAAGTTAATACACTCAAACCAGTAACAAAGAACATCTCGAAAATGGTAAACTGTACAAAACAAGAGAAAAATCTCTGATGTGTTCCATTCACATGACTTTCTCTATATCTCTGTAAATTATTATTGTTAATAAGCTTATCTTTTATTATTTCATGCTAATCAAGAAAAATAGCAGAAATAGTCTTATTTCTTGCTTTATTGTAAATAGAAGCGAAATAAGGGAGTACCATAGGTTAAAGTGAAAACCAAAAGCTGGTTGCTGTGTGACTGATGTTCCTTTGTTTGTATGGACAGGAGTTGACAAATTTCTGTATGAGAAAAGTAAAAGTTTTTCAAAGTTGACACCAAGAAAAAGGAATATCTCAAAAACGATCAACTCCACGAAAAAAATGTATGTATTATAAATTGTGTGTTTTAACGTGCTCTACATTTTTTGTGGGTTAAGTTTTTGTCCATCTCTTACGGTTTAGTAGTTATGAAAAATTCATCCAGAATAAAGTAGTCGTCAGAGGCTATTCCCAGAAAATTCAAAATATACATTTTGTTTGTCAGGCAAATAACTTTAATATACGATATTTTAATCAAAATCGTTAGAACCATTTTTTTAGAAAATCAAAATTTTCGAGTTATAGTGTTCACAGACACACGGACACACACGGACACACACTGACCTTTTTCTGAAAATACTTTTTTTTGGATACAGGGGGCCCTAAAACATGTATTTCCGTTGAAATCTCGGTATCGAATTTTTGGGTGGAGTGCAATACATTCTCTATACACTATGTACAGTGAGTATAGACAAAGTAAAACGAAAAAAATCAATGAAGTTTTTGTTTCCAACGGTTTACCAGTTGTACAACATACATTCGAAATGAAGAGGATTTCAGAGGTTATTCCCAAGAAATCCTGGACATGCAGTTTATTTGTGATGTAAATTATTTGATATATTATATTTTAATCAAAGTCTTAAAGGCATTTCTGAGAAAATCGAACTTTTCGTAAGTTTCCATACAAAGGGTAGTTTTCTTGTGGGGAACGGATTTTTCTGAAAAGCTTTGTTTTGAACCCTTGGAAGACATTAAACTTAAATACCAAGTACGGTATTTAATCAACTTTTCGATTTTGAGTTGTGTTGTGCACACATACACACATGCGCGCAGCTTTTTCTAAAAATGTTTTATTTTATTCAGGAGTCTTCAATAATGTAATTTTTGAATGGAATTCTGTGTCTTCTCTGTTTATAATGTATGTATTGTATATGCTCGCAAGTTCTCTCCTTTAAAAAATACTTTTTAAACACTGACAGATGAAGGAATTGCGTATAAGAGAATAATTATTATTTTAAAATAATTTTGCTTGTTAAACTTTGACCCATGAGAGAGAAAAGATGGCACAAGTGTGTTTTTATTTTCAATCTACTTTAACAAAACACATTCCAGCGCGATATATAATATCAATGCGACAATGTCTCATTGTTAGTCATAAGCAGAGCTAGGAAGTTTGTACCGTTCGCAGTTCCGTATATAGTTGCGACCGACCATCTCGCCGCATCAAAACATGTCATTGATAAAAATGAAGGTGGGGAGGTATACAAAATGTTAACAAGAAAATAATGTTGTTTTCAGAGAGCAAAAATGACTTTTGAGACATTCGTAAAAGTACGCCTATTTAGGTCATTATGTACAACTTACAAATTGTTAGATATATAAAGCTGACTGACTGATTTGCTTCTTTACGTATGTACATTATGAAAACACCCAAGCAATTATAACACAAATCGCAATATTTACTGGTTAAATATAAAATAATATCCAAATAATAAAATTAATTTATTAAACCATCTTCAGACTCTTACCAGGTAAAAACAAAAGCAGGAACTAAAGTCTTTACTCATATGCAGCCGTATTACTGAAAATAATATGAACTTCTTAAGCCTTTCTAAGCGCAGAACAAAGATGTTATTTGAACGCCTTCCTTCCTACCGACGTGGTTCAGCGTAATGCAGTGATAGCTGTTTCGCAGTATTGGGTTGCACTCTACGTTGCTCTTTGTCGCGCAAGTAGCGCCGCATGGTATTATCAAGCCTGGCCGCTCTTACTCTGCATAAGGAAATTGTTACGAACTTCCTAGCTCTGGTCATAAGGATTTTAATTTGGTTTAAGCCAATTCCGGAACGTTTTCGTGTATTACGCGTCCCCTACTATAGCAGCGTTAGATGTTTTATCAATGTCGACAAAATTACTTTACGTAGAAGTGTGCAGGGAAAATTCCATTTCTAAAGATCGATAAAGCCTCTTCGCGTCTGCCTTAACATTTGGTAACAATGTTTAACCCCTAAAACAGGCATTATGACTGCATTTTACCTTCCACGTAAAATGACGTTGCGTTTTAAAGGAAACGAATGGTGGGTGGGAAACAAAATTTGGAACGGAAAAGAGGAGAAAGTACATAACGTAAAATGTAAAATGCTCAAGTTGGCTCTGTGAAGTAATTTTATTCAGATGTTTCTCTCTTAGTAATAATGGGCGAAAGTAACATTGTTTCCTTCACCGCTTCAGTGAATGGCTTTAAAAGAAGTTTGAAATCACTTCTCTCAGAAAGTTACAAATTGAAATGTCGAACGCAGGGTGCGGAAGAAACTCAACTGCGCTTTGCCACAGCTTCTTGGGGAATTGTTGCTGCCTCCAAAGCCACGGCTTGTTAGGGTATCGGTCCAAATTAACTGTTGCAGAATCCTCTCGGGTCAAATAGCCTGGCTGATTTGGGACGTTCCCTTGACTTGAGGGAGAAAATAAAACGATTGGGCAAATAAGATCCGAGTATTTGGATGTTAGTTACTTTTATGTTCATCATCATAATCATCATCATCATCATCATCATACTGATTTAATTCGCAGATTAGAAAACACAATACTAATGTATGCTGCACCACTTTTTTACTTTTTCTCTTACCCGTGGTAAGTAGAGCAAATATGGTATTCTAATATTATATTTCCGTTGGTAGCGCACCTGCTTACCAAGCGGGATACCTGGGTTCGATTCCCGGTACCGGCATGTGGAGTTTTCCCCCCGCTGGGAGACCTGGCCCGGGTGCAATCAGTCTCGGGAGGTCCTTGATGGAGAAGCAGCGGCTCCTGGTCATGAGGACCGCATTAACTGGCCGGGGGGTCGAGATACTGACACGTCTCGCCCTCCAATGCTGCACCCTGCACCCAAGCCATGACGTCTGTCATGGACGGAGATGGGGGAACGCAGCGGCCGGGCGGTAGGCCAAGGTTCCTTGTGAGCTCTCGTGTCATGAAATTATTATTGATATTATATTTTAGCAAATTCCAAGTTTTGAGTTCCTTTGAAATTTAAAAGAGAGAACTACGACCATATCTGTCTGCAAGTGTCTTTGGGCAATAGACTTTAAAACGAAAAGCATACGAGCACTAGTTGGTATGAAATTCCATCTCTCTAGAATGTAAAGTGGAGTTTTGAATGATACTTCTACATTCAATTACAAACAAACAAATCTTATGTGCAACATTCCCATACTTTCCTTAATTATACTGAAGAAAACACTTTTACAAAATCTTATCAAGATAAACATTGGCATACATAGTTTTATTACATATTATATCCTTTTACAAGAAGAATATAAAAAAGAGGAGTTTTGTCGAATTATTGAGCATTAGAAAAGAGAATTTAACTCAATAGATGAAATACAGTAAGCTAAACTGAAAGCCATTTGTTCTAAAGCCCGGACGGTATGTTTTTTATTTCTATTATTTTTCGATAGTGTTTAACGCCCACTTTTACTACATAGGCACTGCAGGCGAAGACACTGATGATACATGGAATGAAGATGGAATGTGATTTGGGGGGTTATGGAGAACCCAGAAAAAAACCGCACTGAGCCGCTTTATCCACCACAAATCCCGCTTTGCTGTCGTCAGAATCTAACCCAGGCCACCTGGGACGCTATGTTATGGTTTTGCTTGACCAGAAGGAAGAATAGCGGATGACTTTCCGTATCAGAAGCTTCTAAGTATTGCGAATCTATTCCGAGAAAATTCAAGATATATATTTAATTTGTGGTGAAAATATCTTAAACATACGCCATTTTAATCAAAATTCTTAAAACCATCTTTTGAAAAATGAAAATGTTCGAAACATTTTCCATGTAAAGAGAAGTTTGAGATGAAAGGATATTTTTGTAAGTTTCCATGTCGCATTCTTGAAAGATGTCAAACTTAAATATTATGTTTGGTTCTTAAAGTACTTTTCGTTTTTGATCTTTGCTGTTTAAAGACGCACACACGAACTATTTTCTAAAAGTCTTCTGTTGTACTACATTGGCATAAATTTCTCTATGTATACTGCAACAAACTATTCTTACCAAAACTTGTTCTTCTATTTACTTTACGCTTATCAAAATAAACATTAACATAAATGATTTCTCAGAATATGATTTACTTGTACAAGGGAAATAAAGAAGTACAATATGCTAAACCCTTTCAACTCTTTTACATGTATGGCTATTGAAATTTCGTTCTCTTTTCTTGACCACGGCAAAAAATATAAATAACGACTTCCCATGTTAGACAGTAAGCATTGGACAGTTTAAACCTATAGCAAGCAATATCATTTTGTGTTTTGAGATCTACTTTTTTAGTAAGTTTTGTCTTTCTTTTACAGTTTACCAATCATGCAAAAGTCGGTGACAATTAGCATCTTGATAAAATCAAGGAGCTGCGATAGGAGGGGATCTTGGCAATGATAGCCAACATTCCTGCTGGGAATGTGCGATGCAGACCACATTGGTATCATTTGGATGTTCGTCCAACTCTACCGAGCGTAAGTGGGCGTAAGGCAGCAGTCGCTTTCTTAATCTCAGACTCGTAAGTGGATGTAGTGGCATGGATTATTATTATTATTATTATTATTATTATTATTAACCTATATATAACATATCTATGCGCAGCAAAGAGCATATAAGTGATTCATCAAATTGTACGAATTATAAAGTATGAACTCTATTCTTTTAAAATTCATAGTGAAGAATGCTCGACTAACTCGTAATTTAAAACTCACTTTTCTCTAAATTTAATAATATGTACTCATGAATTTTTATCCTACCTGTAAAAAAACGATATGTTTATATCTGCCGAATAAAGGCATGGTAGAGGATAATGCATCGCTCTATATTCGTATTACCTCTTATCGAGGTTAGCTGGCCATAGGTTGCTAGGTGTAATAGAAATGAATATATTTTTGCTGCTGGAAAATGCATTTCTGAAAACGTATAAAGTATCAAGAGATATCCTATACGGTAGCCTTCGCCTATATAAATTTTACTTTTATAAAACAAGTGCAGGTTCACGTTTGCATTTGAACTGCAAGTAGATAGTTTGTATTCAGTTGAGGTAGCTACTCTTTAAACTTATCGCAATATGCAGGGGAGCCAAAGGCGAAAATCGTGGCTGAATACAAAAGTAAAAACATTGGCATGCGTACAGTGTTGCCACTGGAAATTCTAGAAGCTTGCGAATTATTTAACTTCTGGTATATTAAAGCAACAAACGAATATTCATTTCTCCTAAAATTCATTTTGTATAAATTTGTTGTTCGCCACTGGTCTGCTGCCCTCATAATCAGTAACCAGTGACCACTATTATATTAAATAAAGTCTTAACATTATTAATGTGATTTTCCAGAAAAGTAAAACATTGAATTTTCAATCCTTTCATAAAGTATTTTCACTTGAACTGCAAAACGTAGAAGCGTCCGACGTAAAATTTCTTGTTTAAATGAAGTCCATGTGATTTCTAAAAGTTCGAACTCCTTGCGTCTGAATTATATAGTAATTTTCTCTTTAAGAAGTGCTTATAAAGTGAGATGCATACCTTTCTTCAAAGGTATATCGCCGGTAGATTGTCGATACAAAAACTAAGCTTGTTTTTACATCTTTGCCATTAAGAGCTTCAAAATTAGTCTTAGTTTCATTAACATTTATATTTGGTGAGTTAGAAGAAGGTAATAGACTAAACATAAGGAAATGTAACTTGTTGATTCTTCTAAGACAGGTATACTGTAATCTAGTTTTAGTTCGGGTCAAAAGATGTTAAAGTATTAATGAGGTTTCATTAACTTTCAAGTATTTAGCTGATTAAATCAATTAAATTTTCGTTATTATTCAGGGTATTAACAATCCCAAAACCATTAACGGTTCGGTATGTTTGGGAGAACAAAATAATGATGTTTTGGAGTTTGGATCTTCAAATTTAAAATGTTTGTCACATTCCGCAACCCGGCGTGTGATAGTGGAAACCATTGGGATGGGAGACATTTGGATGGCGGGGCAGGAAAACAGGCGAAGTATTTGGAGAAAAATTAAGAAACGTCTCTGTGATATTGACAGACAGCAAATGATTGCGCAATGCACAGAGAAGGTGTCATTAGAAGTACAGTCTGGGCTGAAATCGGAGTGGGGTATGGACCAATACATCAAGACAGGTACCAAACTCATTAGAGAGGGGCTCGCGTAGATTAGACTAGGAGCATGGAGGAGCACGAAAATTTCTGACGAGAATGGTACGAGAATCTGTCCCATTTGCGAGGAGGAAGAGTCGTGGACACATCTTGGCAAGATGTAGAGGTACGGAGGAATGGCGGGAAAAATATCTGCCGCGATTTTTTACCACTGCGAATGTAGGGATAGAAGCATGTTGGACGCTACTGGCAGGCACGGAAAACATGGACGGGCTAGGTAAATTTATACTTAAGGCAAGACAGCTGAGATCTGAGGAGGCTGCCAATAGAGAAGGGGGGGGGGGGGAATAAGATCAACTAGACAAAAGTGACTACAATGTTCTACATACATATATATTATGTCATACGTAGGTCACTGTTGTGCTATGGTTGTATATATTATGTGTATATATGTATTTTAAGTGTAATTATCTATTATAAGAGGGTGCATTTATGAAGGTGTACTCTTGTGCTGTAAATTTAGATTGCTATATTTTAATATCTTTGTATCTTTATTTTCGGATTCACTCTTAATTTTATTGTTGTTTAATATTGCTTTTGACTGTGTATTTCCTTTGTCTTTCTATTTTCGTGTTTACTCTTTTAATTCTTTGTTGTTGTTTTAATATTGCTTGTAATGTGTATTGCAAAAACACATACGGTCTGTGGACCCGTGCGACTGTTGAAATTCTATGTATTTCTATCAGAAATACCACCTAGTACAGGCCAGCGTCGCTTCCACTGTACACCTATTGGGCTATTCTTTGTAATGTTACAATATCCCAGCAACCAACTCACATTTCCATAATTACTGAACTACCCAAATC
The DNA here is from genome assembly GCA_030762935.1 of Hymenopus coronatus. Lineage (NCBI taxonomy): Eukaryota > Metazoa > Arthropoda > Insecta > Mantodea > Hymenopodidae > Hymenopus > Hymenopus coronatus. The sequence continues at coordinate 83,786,255 of CM060888.1, read as the reverse complement.
AAAAAATGATAAGCACATAATTCATCATATAAAATATAAATGCTCTTTATTCACTCCTTTCTGGCATCTTCTCTGGAGTTTTCAATTGTGATTAGAATTCAATATCAGATATTGAATGTCTCGCTTGATATTTTTTTCCCAGTGACTCTCATAGATAAAAATCGCACACAGTTAAATCAGGGTATCGTGAAGGCCAAACTCTACTAATATCTATATAATAAAAAAATCCTGTAGCACAGCCCACGCTTACTTTCAATAGGTCAGCTGTTGATAATATGATGTAAGTTGCTCTTATATCTCACTGTATTTATTCTTTGTTCAGAAAATGCAATTTCTTTTAATTTTAATTTGTATTTGGTTGAACACCGCACACCAATTTTTACAACATGAAGGGAATATCTTGTACAAAATCGCATTTCTTTGTGCTCTGTGCTATTATTTTGTGACGAAGCACATATGGTAGGTATTGAAATGCTGCTGTTGTAGCTGGTGTACTGGAGTGTGGTTATATCCACTGTTGATAATTCCGTTGGCTTACCTGCATTGTCATTACTCACTTTTGATTTAGTCTATTACAATCGGCCAAACAATTTAAAACCACTTTTTCAGAGTAAATAGTCGTTGAAAGGATTCATGGAGAATCGACATTTAGATGCCCCTCTGTTGCTTTGAAATCTACATACCTGCAGTATATTTGTTTCTTAACACACTATTTTATAAAGCAATGTTTTCTCAGAACTACATTTTGTCACCTTCAAATTCATCCACGCGTCTTAGTTTTTGTTTAAAATACAATTAAAATTTCCCAGAATATGCAGAAGTATCTATTGTAATATTACAGATGACAAAATTATCCTAATATCAATGATATTTTAAAAAAAAATGTTTATGAAAAACTGATTCAATTTAGAGATTAAAATAACTAATTTTTTAAAACGATTATCACATTTCAGTAATCAGAACATATTTTCCCCGCGTTAAATCCGAATCCACAGTATTTTAGACCGAGCAATTTTGGGCAGATATTGTACTCGTATATGCAAATAGGATCTTCATACAAATACACCTATGTTGAGCTTCAAGTTGCTTTTACTTCCTATAGCACGTCTGTACAATGTAGGTAGAGAAGATAATGTATTCCACCAAAAACGTGTTATAGATTTCACAGGAAATAACGTGTTTTGTGGACCCTTGATTAAAAGAAGCATTTTAGAAAAAGGTCCGTGCGCGCATGTGAGTGTGTGTTTAAGGTATGTGACAGCATAACACAAAAACAAAAAGTCGGTTTAACACCAAAAGTAGTATTTTAAAAACTTAGTCTTTGGTTTTCCAAGGATACGGCATTAAACTTTTCAATAAAATTCCACTACTACAAACAATCCTTTATATAGATGTTTTTTCGAAATTTTAGATTTTCTCGAAAATGCCCCTAACGACTTTAATTAAATTACGTACTATATGTTTAAGCTATTTCCATGAAAAACTAAATGTATATCTTGAATTTGTTGACCTCTTCATTGTGGAGACCTCTTGTATAACTGCCAAACCATAATAAGTAGACAAAAATTAAATACAGAAAAATATTTATATTAGATGTAGATATTGTTAAAACACGCAAATTAAGTTTACTTTTTTTACAGTTAACGAGATATACGTTGTTACTGGTTACAATTGTAAACTGCTTATATTTTTACTTTCTCTACCTTCTCTATGTAGAATGTGCAATTATGTAGAGGATCTATTCCACCCAAAAATGCTATACCAATATTTCACCTGAAATACATGTTTTGAAGTGCACTAAATCCATAAAGAGCATTTTATAAAACAATTCCATGGGGTGTGTGTGTGTGTGTTAAACAATATATTTTATTTTTTGATATGATAATTAAAATGTATTCCTTAAATATCTTGGAAATAGCCTCTGAATTCCTCTTCATTTTGAATGACCGTAAGAGATAGACTAAATCTGATTACACAAAACATATGTATCTCGTCAAAATACACAAGTTTTGCCTTATGCATTTTTGTTTTGGAAATAACCATTTACGAGATTATCCATGTTTATTGACTTCAGATTTAAAATACTTATACTTTTCTCAAACAGGAAGTCGTTTAGTGTTTATTTTGTTTCATTCCTGGTCATGCAAAGAAGCGGATTACAATGGCTATCGCATAGCGACTGCTTTTAAGACACTTAATAATCGCCTTAGCCTAGTGTATTCGCTTAATTCTCTTCTACTAATGCGACGATACTGCTAATGTTTATCTGAATTATCATGAAGTACAAAGAAGAAGAATCTTTTATATAAGGTTTGTTTGCAGAGCAGGTAGAAAACATCACGTGAATGGAACACAAGATTTTTTATCGTTTCATGTCTCTCTTATTTTACTGCTGCCTGTGCATTGACAGTCATTTTAAATTATTTCACATACCATCAACTTTCAAAGACTTAACTATGGATTAGCCAGTGTTTTCTCTTATGTCCCTTTTACTACCAAGAAGGTAACCAATGAGATAATTTCTACTAATGTTTATTTCTATTGGTATGAAATAAATAAAACAATAATCTTTTGTAAGAATTGTTTGTTTGGAAAACATGTAAATAAAGCTCTGTCAATAGAACACATTACATCATTACGAATGGTAACGCACGTACGCACTCACACTAATGTTAATATGGATAATGTGTGTTATTGGACGCATGGAAACTTAAATGATAACTGCCCTTTTCAGCATCGTTGGTGTGGAATACTTGATAGCTTTGATATTTGTCCTTACTTCATTAAACTACATCATAATTTCATTTTGGTAACAGTGAACTATCTCTCTATTGAATAGAAGATAAATGTAGTATCGTCCTTATCAACACCACACGCGAACTGTTAAACAAGAATGTTGGTTATATCGGTGTAGCAAAAACATGCCAGGACACATTCCTCGCACATAGACGAAGAAATTCTCTTATATAGACATGGGTCTGGAAACGCTTTGTTACTAAGTTACAAGTAATTTTCTCCAACTCATTAATCAGGGAAACACACAAGAATAGAACGTACAGGAGATGTTCAATATGCCCTCCGTGAGCATTGAGCCGCCGTCATAGTGAATCCCTGATGCGCTGTTGAATCCCTGGAGTACTACGTATTGTTTCGCAGCCTTTCATAATACGGGCACGCAGACTGGTACTAGAGTTCTATGCAAGCTTTCAAATGCTCCCACAAATGAAAGTCAGTGGTTTTAGGTCCGGGGAGTGTGGAGGCCAAGCAATTAGTTCACCTCTACCTATCCATCTGTCACCAAATCTGTTATTTAGAAGCCAACGGACACCTTCGTCCTGGAAATTTCTCCCGTTACAAATGTTGAACGCCAGCGCCATTGCTATCTGCTAATCTATACATAAAATGGGCATCTGCCATCCCTGCATTTGTGTACACTGCCATTGTACGAGCCAAATGGCACCAGGGACTGTAAAACAAAACTCTTACGATAATGACAATGTAACCAGAGTAATCAAAAGAGCATGTTCCCCATGATTCTAACAGTCTATTCATGTATGTTTCCCATGATTAATGAGTTGGAGAAAATGAATTGTAACATGGTAACAATGCGTGCCCAGACCCATGTTCATATAACATAATTTCTTCGTATACGTTTGAGGAATGTGCCCTGCAATTTTTGCCGTACACTTTGTTACACCCTGTATGTGGATCAGACGTGCTGAGCCATCTCACTCACTCGAACTACTACGCTATAACGAACAGGTTAGGATGGGAGAGAACAAGAAGTGGACAGCGAAAATCAAGAGATGACTGAAGAAAGTAGGAGTGGGTAATATTTGGTTGGAATGACAAGGAAATAGTGCGGATGAGTGGGAAAAGTACGGAATTGTCTGAAAGATACAGATCGACAGCAGACATTGTCACAATGTAATAACCAGAGCTAGGGCTTCTAGGACCTCATCGAGAAATACCAGCTTGTTGCACCCCAACGTAGGACGACTATGTCATTCAACAACACACTCAGGAGCGTACAATCACTGGGTGATTCCGTTAGTGGCGCCTGGCGTGTGTGGAAATATTGCTGTGTAGCTGAGGCAATTGCAATGTTACTACCTGTCTGACGAAAGAATGCAGACGCCTGTCACTCTGGCGTTATTTCTGCTGTCTAAACATACTAGTGATCTCGTCTGAAAACTGCACTCTTTCTTCAGACAGGTAATACATGATTAATCGCAAACACAGAAAATATATTTTTATAATCCCCAAGCAGGAAACGAAATATTAAAGAAATGGTACATAATATCCTTCACCTTCTCAGTCTGTAACAACTCCTGGTTAAATACCGTTCTATATTATGCGCATCTTTGTAATACAGCTACCGAAATTCTTAGCGTTTTGGACAACAATTATAGTTCTGCAGTACAAGCCGCAGAACACACACACACTTACATAGAAAATTGCTATTCATTATAAACAATTTTTAGACATGTTAAAAACAATAATATACGCAGAAGGCAGTTTATAAAATGCTTAATTCGTTTCGGTTCTTAGAAAAAGTAGTTCGAAGGATTGATAGAGCAGCGGTTTGTTATGGGTAACATAAAGCAAAAAATGGAAACCTTCCATGAAAAAAATCCAGATTATTTGAAGACGTTAAATGTTAAACATCATTACAAGGTCATAATAAAATATCGCTTACAATACAATAACATCTGCAACATTTTATGATTGTCCCTTATCTGAAGTGGAGCGACAGTTTTCAAATACAAACATTATTTAAATAACAGAATAAGAGGCTTCAAATTTGAAAGATTTAAAATATCTATTGCTGTAAATTTGAAAATTGAACAGATCTTGAGCATTTTTTTTTTTTTTTTGGTAGTTTTAACGCCCGCTTTAACTACTTATGGCAGACGGTGACACTGATGATACATAAATGATGATGGAGCACCGGTGGAATGCGATGGCGGGGGAAACCGGAGAATCCGGAGAAAACCCGCCCCAGCGCCGTTTTGTCCACCACAAATCTCACATGCGGTCGCTTGGGATCGAACTCCGGCCGTCTAGGTGAGTGGCCATCTTGAGCATGTAGAATATACCTTTTTATCACATAAATTTGTTTTTTGAAGTTTATTGTTTAATACTCGTATTATGTTATGCCCCCAGTTCTACAAAACCATTCTGAAAGATGCTTAATAAGTTGGACACGGTTTGTGTATACTTTTGTATACCTCTGTGACGGTTAGTCTTGTTTGCTGCTGGAGTTAATTCGTGCCGCTCTATCCTCACAACATACTCACATTGTAAGTCAAATCATTAAATCTGATAATACTAAATTATCATTAAGCTTACAGTCGAGACTAAAAATAAGAATGACGTATAGAATCTTTTTGTTCTCCTCCTTTACGGTTTTAGGCCAATTTTAGCCTGTTCCGGCTCCAAAATCTTGTTGTGTCCAACTCTTTTTGGTCGTCCTGGATCTCTACAGCATTGGAGTTTGTAGTTATATGATGCTCGAGGTATCCTTTTACTGATATTCTTTCCAGATGTTGGGGCCCGAGTGGCCGAATGGTTAGATCTCTCGCCTCTCACTTAGACGTCCTGGGTTCGATCCCAAGCGATCGCAAGAGAGATGTATGTTGGACAAAGCAGCGCAGGGCTGGGTTTTGTCCGGTTTCTCCAGTTTCCAGTCACCTGAGCTCCACTTCATTCCATGTGTCATCAGTGTCATCGCGGTGCCTAAAGTAATAAAATGTCGGTCCTATATTCTATTGGTATTTTATTTAAGTCATTTATTTTTAATTTTGCCTTATTTTATTGTTTGACTTTTTTATATAACCTAAGTCTAAGAAATTTAATTTTGGCTGTGTGTATTCTTCTTTTACTTTCTGCAGTCAAATATCCATGTTTCAGATCCGTAGGTTAAAGTGAGAATAGCCATTGCTTTATAAAGTTTTATTATTAAGTCTGTTCTAATTTTGTTTTTAATGTTCTCTTTATAGTTCCTGTTATATAATTAAAAAATATTTACTTTTCTATTTATGTATATTTTTATACGTTAACGTAAAGAATAATAAATAGAATAATTCATCAACAAAATCTCTGTGGGAAGACAGAGTGTGCCATCAAGGGCTTGCTTAGCTTAGACTGAGCTCATGGCGAGTTATCAAATTTATTAATAAGAAGGCATAAGAATCTGTTCCAGATGTAGAGAGAAAGAAGCCTGGATTCATATACTTACTGTAAAGAAACGGAAGGGCTAAGGACAATATATCTGCTAGATTCATTATCAGACAAATTATGTGCTTAGAATATTCCTTTAATTCTTTTAAGCGATTAATTATTTCGATTTTAATTATTTAGAAACACTTTGTGATGTCCAATAATTCCTACCGAAACTTATGTCAGAACTGCGTTGCTCTACCCATCTTACAAGTAACAAATCATTATCTTCGTATATTTTTGTGCAATTACGCATTCAATTTGGAACAAAAACCATTTATTTTTTCGAAATCGGCTGATCAAAGAACAAAAATGACATTACACTTATTTATTTGTGATGCTTCTATGAAGCACATATTATAAAGAATGTAATATGTTGCCTTCCACCCGGTATAAGCAGGTACGGTCTATCTGGCCCTGCGATCTGAGCCTCAAGAAGTAAAATATTTAAGATCAAATGCATCTGTGTACTATTTGTGGGAAGCATAAAAGTCATGCAACCTACAACCATGGAGGATGTGAAGCCTGTTGACTATTAGCCTCTATATGTTTCAAAAGTTAGAAAAAGCATTTTCAAAGGAATCGCCAGGTTCAAACGTTAATGGAAGATATTTTGATAACTTAATAAAGCAATCTCCTGAGGATTCATTGATTTGCTTATTTATGTTGTAATAATTTACACTATTCAATGCACTAGCTATATATGTGCTAAAAACAGTTCAGAAAACAGTTAATAAAAATAATTAGCTCTTTGAGGTTACATCAATACAAAAACATCTTACGTGTTGCATTCACACGACTATTATTCTATATACTTCATGCTAATCAAGATAAACATTAGCAGAAATCGTCTTATTACTTAGTTCCTTATAACGAACTAGAAGAGAAACGATTTAATATATATGCTAATAATCAAATATTTTAAAATCTTCTTCAAGAATAAACTTTGCTTCTCTTTGCAGGGCCAGGACTAAAACAAAAGAAACGTATAACACATTCCCATTTGAGAAAAGTTTAGTATTTTAAAATTGAAACCAATAACAAGGAATATCTCTGAATTGGTCCACTACCCTCTTAAAAATGTATATGACATATATTGTGTTTTAACGAGATCTACATATTTTCTGTAATAATTTTTTGTCTATTTCTTAAAATTTACCAAATATGAAAAAGTGATCCAGAAGGAATAGTTCTTCTGAGGCTTTTCCAGAAAACTCAAGATGTATATTTTATTGGTCATGTAAATATAGTTAATATACGGTATTTTAATCAAAACGGTGACAGCTATTTTTGAGAAAAGTGTAGTTTGCAAAGGGAAATGTTCTTCAAAAATGTTGTCATGTCCTTGGAATATGATAAAATTAACTAATAAGTTTGACATTTAACCTACACAAACTGACATATATTTACACACATCCACAGCATTTTCTTCAAATACCCTCCTTGTATTCAGGAACCCTCAAAACATTTATTTTTGGTGAAATCTCGTCGAATTTTTTGTTGTAAAACAATACTTCCTTTATCTGCTATGTATGTACCCCGGACAAAAAAAAAAGTGAGTAATGTCTGGAACTCCAAATCCGTCTGTCCCTCGCTGCACAGCGCCTTGTGTACACCATTCGCGATACAATTATGTAGTGGCAACAACAAGTTGTTAAAAGTACCAAGACCTAAGATTACTAATCCATATGATCAATAATCATAACCAAATACACAGCTTAAGCTATCAATATTAAGTAAAATATTAACGACACAAAACATGAATCAGTTTGTACAATTAATAATGCGATAGTTATTATGATGCTTCGATGAGTGTTGATTCAACCGATCATAAATTTTCTGCGCACTAAAGCATGTGGTGCGCTGAAATATTAAAGGTATTGTTAAGAAAAGCAATGTTTTGAAACATTTTTATTATTCAATGTTTCTTTATTTAAATTAAATAATCCGATCAAACACACCTTTCATAAACCGATCCGTGGTGATATTGTCATACAAGGTAGCATTTTCTTCCACACGTAAGGGAAAGGTGATTGTCTATCCTCCAAAAGGGGCTCGACAGGCTGCAAAATGGATTCACAATTCCATTATGGTCGCGTATCTGTATCTTGTTGCAGTTGGATATCAAGGGACGGTCTAGGCGTGCGTGACGATGCAACGGACGTGTACAATACATGTAATACTCTTTTAACATTTTGATTTTTTCTGTGAGAATGTGTTCTCTGTTGAGAATGTGTGGGCTAAGGTAAAAAGGGAGCTGCGTTCCAATTACATGTGAATGGGAGAAGGACAATTTATGACTTCTGGGCACAAATTAAAGAATTCTGGGCTCTTAAACTTCTCGTCCACATTACTGCAGGCATTTATTTTGTCTATGCCACGAAGTTTGAGGGAAGTTATACCGGCAGAGGGTTCTACACCCGATGTTAATTGCGTTTATGTTTTGTAGTTAAGTTTTAGAAGATAATTTTATTTATACATTTTTTCAGTTATTTAATACGGTGTTAGTATAATTACGTTTTTGTGTGCATATAGAGGTCTATAACTGCAAATACCAGTCATATTATTGCAATGCTATGTTCTACATATCCAGTCATCATATTAACAAACATAAAAAATGACAAGCAGCGCGAAATTTCAACCTAGGAACTTATGAATGAAACTTAACTTTTTGGCCACCGTAACGTTGTTCAGAGATATGTTTTCAGTTCTTAGAAGTTAACCATTGGACTGTCGGTCCTGGTCACTGTATAGTTCTTTCGTGTACGTTGTGAACACAGCTTTTACGAAGATACCCGAAGCTCTCCGATCGGTACACTAATCTGGAAATGACCCAATTTTTGTGGCGACGGGAGTACATTGTGCTTGGTAGGGAAACTAGATTTTATAATAGTTCCATTTGACATTCTGAAACTACACTCTGGCGCTACAAACGGTGCCCCAAGGGAATATTGTCCATATCTGAGTATGAAAAAGTCCTCCTACCAATAAAATTCTGAAGACGAAGCATAGGTTATATGTATTCATTTAAGAAACATTCTTTGTTAACACTTTATATTGTGAGCCATCCTGTATATTGAGGCATGTAACACATTCTCTGCATAAAATAAAAATCCCTCAATAACAAAGAACTAACAGAAGAGTTATATACTGACTGTACACAAAATGAGCATTATGTAAGAACTTTTCATTTTCATAAGCAAACAGTGAAATGGATTATGCATGGGCTTCAGGGGAAGGAAGCGCTCGAACATTTCATTCGTGCGGAGAACTGAAAGCTATTATGGGAATGTAATCCTGAAAATGGTTTCCAAATGCACCATCAATTATCGTCTTCACGAGATATAGAGGATGATTGCATCGAACGAAAAAACTAACCTACTCGTCCTAGATTTCAGTTACAGGATAGAGAAACTTCTTGGATGCTCTAAATTTTCCAAAGAAGCGGCGTTCTCATTACGAACACATGGATTTACTTTCTCTATACGTATTATTATCATAGTATATGGAGAAGGTATTGCATTTCACTCAGAAATTCGATTACGAAATTTCAGCGGAAATAGAAGTTTTAGGGCCTCCTGTATCCAAAGAAGCATTTTTTAGAAAAAGGTCCAAGTGCGTGCCTGTCCGTCCCTGTGAACACGATAACTCAAAAACAAAATAATGATAAAATACCAAACTTGATATATAAGGACTTGACATGGAAAAATTTTCGAATTTTTTGATTTTCTCAAAAATGGCTCTAAGATTTTTAATTAAAAACCATATATTAAGGATAATTGCACGACAAATAAAATACACATCTTAAATTTTCTGCGAATAGCCTGGGAAGACCTCTTTATTCTGGATGACCTGCTGGATTTTTCATAACCATATGAGATAGATAAGAACTCACTACACAAAAAATATAGATCTCGTTAAAACACACAATTTATTTCATACACGTTGTTTTCATGGAGTTGGCCATATTTGAGATATTCCTTTTATTGGTTTCAGTTTTAAAATACTTATACTTTTCACATACTTTCCACATTTGTCAAATCCTGGCAATGCAAAGAAACGGATTGTATCCACATGTCAATCAGCTTTTAAAAGATTTGGCTATCGTCTTAGCCTAGTGTGTTCCATTATTTCCCTTCTACTTATAAGAAATCATTTTTACTAATGTTTATCTCGATTAGCATAAGTAGGCAGAAGAATAAGCTTTTGAATGGAACACATCAGACATTTTAGTGTTGTAGTAGGTTCTTGATCAGTGAACACGATGCTGACATGAACTTTAAATAAAGGTCATGCTAGTTTTTCATGGCCGAGTGGTTTGATTATTGTCTCTAAACTAAGTTCAAACATGTTTTAAACTGTTGATATTGTAATGTACAATTTCATTTTTTTTTTTTTTTTTGGTAAAACAAATATGCTATCATACATTTAAAAATGCTTTAGAAAATATCACTAAAGACATAAATTTCGTAAGGAAACCACGGGGTATGATCTAAACCTTACACGGATATATCTTAATAATTAATAGCGCAAACCGAAAGTATATGGTAACAGAAGCAAAAATGTTGCAGCATGGGTTTGCAAACAAACCGTGTGCGATATTTATTATAGCGGATGTATACTTGATTAACTTTTGGCCAGCAAAGCTAATCCGACAGATGAGTTCTTAAAAGCGACAGTTCAGATCAATTGTTTCTACGAATATTGTTTCACACATTACTGTAAGTAGTTCTTTATTTTCATATTTTCAATCCGATAAGTGAAAATTACATCGCGTCACATACTTAATGGAAGTACGTGCGCTAAGAGATAAAATATTTCTGTAAATATTTTATAGACTTATTTGGTTTTTGAGTAATATATATGTGTGAATACGTGGTGTAGTTGTGAGTGCAAGTGTGTGTGTGTGATATCAGAGTGTTCTTTCTTTTATTGTTCTGCGGTTCTGTTGTAGCGCGCGAGCGTGTGTATGTGTATGTATTTCCAATGTTGTAAAGATATATAAAATAGTTATATAGATAATGCTTTAAATTCAAGTATTTTTAGACATCATGTACGGTCACCCGACCCATGCGACTGTGTGACGCAAATATTGTATTACTGTAAAGTTAATAATAATTATTAGTGCTAATACTAGTATATTGGTAGACTCAGATTGAAAAATTCATTACTATATCCGGGATTTAAACCATGGATCTCCTGGTCTTTAGCGAGTTGAGAAATTTAATGCCGTGCCGGCATGATGCCATGAGCACAGAAAGGCCGCGCCGTGGCCGAGTGGTTAGACAACTCGCCTCTCACCTAGACGGCCCAAACGACCGCATGTGAGAATTGTGGTGGACAAAGCGGCGCTGGGGCGGGTTTTCTCCGGGTACTCCGGTTTCCCCCGCCATCTCATTCCACCGGTGCTCCATCATCATTCATGTATCATCAGTGTCACCGCCTGGGGTGCCGTAAGTAGTTAAAGCGGGGGTTAAAGACTACCAAAATGAGCACAGAATAGAGAGTATACTGAAAGGAAACTCCGCTGTAATCCGTGCGCCAAAATTCAGCGCGCATGCGCGAATTCCGCCATACTTGGACCGAGTAAACAGTTATGTTGTTGAAGTTACACATTTAGTAATATACATTTTATTAACGTTATTAATTGTGTGTTTTAGATACTGGGATTATATTCTACTCAATGGTTATATTATACACTGTACAAGTTAGAATATTTGTTGTGTCTTAAAGCTTTACCGCTCTTATAATGAGCACTAGTAAGAGAAAAGGCGGCCTCTGGTGCTCAGACTCTAACGCAAAAATAATTCAAATACAATTAATATGACAAAGAAACATGGAATATCTCCTGTAAAGTTAGCATTATGGTTAGCATTATCATGTGTTAGCATCAAGCTTCAGTTTTGGTTTTGTTTTCTTTCTGTAATAGGACTGATTCGTTCTGCCTAATCATATTTATTTACTGTCCATTCTCATTCAATGTGTTAAGCCTTTCATTATTTTATTAAATAAAGCTTGGCAGCCCATTGAATCACTTGGTTATTTACTATCACCAACATATTTTCTAACCATAATTTCATGTTGTTACGATTTGTTTTGTAGACATGCACAGCAAACAAAGTAGTCAAAAAAATATGATGTGCTCCATTCGTATGACTTTGTTTATTTGTTTCACAAACAAAATTTTCTTACACAAAGATGATTCTTTTATCTAGATCAGCTAATCAAAGTAAACATTATCATAATTTGTCTTAATACTTGAGTCTATGTGAGTAGACGAGAAATAAGAGAATGCACAGGCTAAAGCGTTAGTCAAATTTTGTGAATGCCGGTGACTATGGTATTTAAGCTTAGAACCTTCCAAAGATGCGGCACGAAGATTTTCAAGAAAATCCCCACACCTCCAACTACTCTTTACATAGAACTTTTTTCGAAAATTTTGATTTTCTCAAAAATCGCTGTTACGATTTTGATTAAAATGCCGTATATTTTGTACAAATAAAATGTATATTTTGAATTCTTTGAAAATAGCCTCTAAAGACCTCTTTATTCTGGTTGGGGTTTCTAGAATTTTGCATAACGATTAAACCGTAAGAGATATACAAAAACTCACTATATAAAATGTAGATCTTGTTAAAACACAGAATTTATATCACATACGTTTTTTATGTAGAGCTGACGGTTTCTAAGATATTCCTTGTCATTGGTTTCAATTTTAAACTAATTAACTTTTCTCCAACGGGACCATAAGAGTGAACCGAACATCAATTGGTTCACATAGCGACCAGCTTTTAAAAGATTTGATCATCACTTTAGCCTAATGTACTCCCTTCTACTTACAAGGAAGCAAGTAATGCTAATGTTTATCTTGATTTGCATGGCGTAGCTAAAAGAATAACGTTTTATAAGAAAAATTTGTGGTACAGCTAAAGAACGTTATGTGAATGACATACATCAGATATGTATGCAATACGTTTTATCTATCTCTTACGGTTTACCAGTTATATAAAAATAATCTAGAATAAAGAGATCTTCAAAGACTCTTCCCAGAAAATTCAAGTTATAAATTTCTTTTGTCATAAAAAATCTTAAACCTGCGACATTAATCAAAACCGTAAGAGATAGATAAAACTTGCTACACAGAGAATATAGATCCTGTTAAAGCCCACATTTTTTATAGTGTTAACCATTTTCGAAATTTTTTATTACATACTCTTTCCTTTGGAGGAAATTACCATTCAGGTTTTTTCTTTTCTTTTTTCAAGTTCTTGCAAATAGAATGGGATTTCAAAGCATCACATAGCTGCTAGCATCGAAAAGATTTGACTATTGTTTATACGTGTAACGAAATACGCAATTAAAATGTATCTCTATTAACAAGAAACAGAAGAATAAGCAGCTTTATAAATATTTTGTAGAAGAGCAAGCAGAGAAAGTCATGTGTATGCCACACGTGAGATTGTTATTATATACGTTCGTGCTTTTTTATTTTACACGTTTTAATCTGCTTAAAATGGTATGTAATAAACAGCGTTTTCTTTGCGTTTACTAGGTCCCAATACGGTGTCTAGCGCAGAGTTTGGCCTCAAACATATCATAGGAGCCGCCCTCGAGTTTCGTTTCTGTATACTCTCTATTCTGTGCCATGGGATCTCAGTGTTGAAAACTGTAGCTCAGTGTTGCTAAGTGGATAGAGCAACCGGTTCAATCCGTGGTTCAAATCCCGGCTATGGTAATGCATTGTTCAGTCTGACTCTGCCTAATCTAACTCCTGTCCTACACACGGCTTGTGTGAAAAAAAAAAGAAGCAATTAAATTAACACTGTTGGCTATACTATAAAACTGGTTAACTCTTGGCCACGCAAAGAGACGGCTTTCAATTCCATTGCATCCACATTATAAAACAGCGATTGTCTCTTTAGTATAGTGTATTCCCTTATTTCCCTTCTATTTATAAGGAGCTAAGTAATAAGAATCTTTCTGCTAATGTTTATCTCGATTAGCTTGAAGTAATTAGAAGAATAAACTTATTAACAATGACTTGTTACAGAGATGCAGGTAAAGTCTTGTGAATAGGACACATCAGATTCTTTAGTGATCAGGTAACTGGAAAAGGTCAATGAAATTTACTACATGAGAATCTAAAATCTATGATATCAGTCCAGGCAATTTTTGTTGTCTTTAGTAAGTTTATCAGCTTATTTTCAGTGTGCAATATCTTTCAGCTCCGTTTACTGCAGCAGCCTTCTTTGTTCCTCATAGCCATTATCCAAGTTCCTTTGTGGAAAGATTGCATCACAGCACGAATACCAGGCCTGCTATAGGCCATGTTTTATAGTAACTAACAGTGGTTAAAGTTTTTAGAGTAGAATGCTACAGAATATTTTGGGAAAACTTAATGCTACCAATAACTTAAATATTTAATAGTAGCAACAGTGTCGAGAAAATTAGTTTTATGTCAGAGATGAGTTATATGCTCACCATCTCTGTGTAAATGAACTCGCCCTTTATTCCCGCATGCAGCAACAACAATATCAAATGCTAATGGCATAATCGCAAGGCTTCAGAACAAGATCACTGCAGCCGATTGAAAATTGCATGCGCAGTGTAATTTATAATATGGAGGATTGCAAGAACGTATATTATTGTACTGTACATTAGTAAGGTGGGTTGAGGACTTCAGAGGAGGACGATAAAATGTGACAGGCCATCCTGCAGTTAGGGAAGAAGATGTGCGGAATGAGAACGCGTTAGTGCTGGATCGAAACACTGATTCGTGAATTGGTCAGTGTGGAAAAGGTCCCGAGGAGTTAGTGTGTTCAATTTTTAGCCAACTCATCTGTTATTGCTTTAAAATAATTGTGATTATTCGAATATCGCTTGTTCAAATCTGTAATATAGTTTTGTCACTGCACGATAGAGGAGAGGGTTAACGATTTAATTTGCTCTGAATGAGGGTGGGATGGTAAGTAACCTTTTTTATAAAGTTAGTTGCCTGACTCCGTTTCACAGCATTGTTGCCACTGTTAAAACATCAATCCATGCATCTTGACGTATTTTAGTGGTGTCTGACAATTGAGAGCAGATATTGCATATTAAAACAACTAAATAAATGGAGTTTAAAACTTAGTAAATTTGTTTTCCTGCAATATTATTCTAAAGGTTTTAATTCCCTTCGGTGGAATATTTCCTATATTGTTATCGGATTTGGACTGAGCTGATTATCAGCCGCTTTGGTTCTTGTTTACCCTTTAGGCAAGTATTAGAAAGTTAGAAGTCTACTGTCATATTCCTTCAGAGCTTGTGCTGGAACACAACAATAAAACAGACGTGATCTAAATACTTAGAAGAAAAACGTTAAAAATAGATTCATTAGTAACTGAATCATTATGGTCTCCCTAATATAAGGTAGTTATCCTTTGTGGATTTTCCCCTAACATTGATAGTGTATATTGGTGGGAACACTAGGTGGCAGCACCATTGCTGGAGGCAGATTCTTTGTGGTTGTTAGTGTGCATTTTAATACGCTTATTTTAATGGATACTGTTGGTGATGTAGTTAGTGGATGTGCTTCTATAAATCTGTGCGTGTTCATGTTTATGTATAAATGGCTAATTTTCCCTGATTCTAAATTTATTGTTAAGTAAAAATGCTCACGTGCCTTGTTCTTGGGTATAAATCGGGCTATGGAACATTAAAGTAATGCATCTGTTATATTTGACGAACAATTATAAAAAATCAAGCAGCCGGATTTTTAATAATAAAATAATGTTAATTAAAATTTCAGAAAATGATGTTTATCCATGTTGGCGCACTTTAACTACCAACTAATTGAAGCTATATATCCGCCATACATCGAGCTATGAAGTATCTCCTAACAGATCCGTCGCGATATAAGCATTTGTCAAAGCGACGTAAAATAGTGGACAAATTTAATTTTACCTGCATAACCACGGGTACTTCCGCTGGGATTTAAACAGAAAAAACACAGTTTTTGCTGAGAAACTCAAACATCCACTTTATGTGAGCGGTAGCTTCATTTTCCAAAAAAATAAATGAAATGAACGTAAGTAAATTTAATAATGTCCACTTACTAGCTTGAAATGAAAGCTATATTAATTTGAGAAACTCTAAACTTTGCTCCCTAGGAGAGGGAACTTTGAAACATGACGCTCCAAGAAATTCCGTTTCAACAGAAGAGGGTAAAAGGTTAGAGGCAGAAAGCCTGGTTTCTCATATGAATGTGCAAATGCCATGGGTGCATGGGGAAATCAGCATTCGTAGACGGCTGTCGCGTTGGCAATCTCAATTCAAGTACCTCGTCTCGTTTCGCCTGGCTTGATGGCATATTGAAGGGAAGTGAATTCCTCTTCACCTCTAACATTTAACTGTCATTGGCATGCGGATCATTTCTCGAAATATTTAATTTACACTCTCAAGCCTGTGCAACCCTATCCATCATAATTGCGGTTTTCGAAAAAAGAAACATCTACACAAGTGTCAGCTGGCTGTGTGAACATACGCGTTTAAACCAGGAATATTTTCGTTACTCATCAAGTTACCTTCCTGTTCCGTTCTTAGAATTAATCCGTCTATTTGTTTCGTCCTTTGTACTCTTCTAACATACTTTTTTACTTTCTCTATACGCACTATGTACATAGTGTACAGAGAAAATATTGCACTAGACCCAAAAATTCCATACCGAGATTTCAAGGAAATTTTTGTTTTAAGGTCCCCTTTATCTAAAAAAAAAAGCATTTTCGGAAAAAGGTCCGTGTGTGTGTGTGACCGTGTGTCTGTGAACACGATAACTCAAAAACCAAAAGTAGGCAAAACACCAAACTTGGTATTTAAGTTTAATATCTTCCAGGGATGCGACACGAAGATTTTGAAAAAACTCCCACACCCTCAACTACCCTTTACATGGAAATCTTTTCGAAAATGTGAATTTTCTCAAAAATGGCTCTAACGATTTTAATTAATATTTCGAATATTAAAGATATTTACCTGACAAATAAAAATTATATCTTGAATTTTCTGGGAATAGCCTCTGAAGAGTAGTTTATTCTGGATCAATTTTACGGAATTTTGAATAAGTGCTAAACTGCAAGAGATGGACAAAAACTTACTATACGAAAAATGTAGAGCAGGTAAAAACACACAATTTATGTTATATACATTTTTGTGGAGTTTATCGTTTTTGAGACATTCCTTGTTTTTGGTTTCTGCTTTGAAAAACTTATACTTTTCTCATACAGGAATTTATCAACTGCTGTCCATACAAACAAAGGAACTTCCGTGACATAGCAACCAAATTTCGATTATCACTTTAACCTATGGTACACTCCTATTTCGGTTCTACTTACAAGGAAGCAAGTAATAAGACAATTTCTGCTATTTTTTTTCTGATTAGCATGAAGTAAATAGAAGCATAAGCTTTGCAACAATAATTTGTTGCAGAGATGTAGAGAAAGTCATGTGAATGGAAAACATAAAATTTTTACTATCACACAATATGCACTGCCTTAGTGAATAAAAATTGGATTGTATCAAACCAAAAATTCATTATCGAAATTTCAATGGAACTACATGTTTTGAGCTCCTTAAAACCAAATAAAGCATATTTAAACATATCAGTATGTATATCTATGTGTGTGTGTGACATAATACATACGAGCTAGAAGAAGTGAAAATCTGATGTGTTCCATTCACGTGATTTTCTCTATATCCCTGTAACAGATTACTCTTAAAACATTCATTCTTCTATCTACTTCATGCTAATCGAGATAAATATTATCAGAGCTGGTCTTATTACTCAGTTCCTTATAAGTAGAAGGCAAATAACGGAATAGTCAGATATTTAAAAGCTGGTTGCCATGAAATTGCAATGAGCTTCTTTGCATGACAAATTCCCTTATGAGAAAAGCTTAAGTATTTATAAATGAAACCAAAACCAAGGAATAGCTCAGAAATGGGCAACTCCACGATAAAATATACCTGACATAAATTGTGTTTTTACGAGATTTACAGGTTTTGTATATAACCTTTTGTCTATCTGTTACGATTTTTAGTCATCCAGAATGAAGAGGCCCTCAGAAGCTATTCCCAAAAAATTCAAGATATGCATTTTATTTGTCATTTAAATATCTTTAATATACTGTATTTAAATGAAAATCGTTATTATTTTGATAAAATCGAAAATGTTGAATGTTTTCAATGTAAAGGATAATTTGGGATGAGGGGATTATTTTTAAAAATGTTCGTGTAGTATCATTAGATGATACTAAATTTCGGCATTTTATCGAAATTTCATTTTTTGAAATTTCGTATTCACAGACACACTACACACATGGACCTTTTTCTAATGTTTTAGGCAAGAGACTCTAAAGCATGTATTTCTGGTGAATTCAAGGTATCGAAATTTTTGATGGAGTACATTACCTTCTTACCTATGCACTAAGCAGACAAAGTGTGTTGTGTTGTGTTGTGTTGTGTTGTGTTGTGACGTGTGTCGTGAAATCTGTTAAATGTCAAATTGTGCATTTAAGTCAGTATTTTACAGAGATAGGACAAGATCATTTTCAGGAAATTTTCCGGACACCTCAAATGGAACACCTAATTTTCTCATAAATGACTCTAATGATTTAAATGAAAATATACATTTTAAAATGCTTTTATAGCAAATAAAGTGTGAATATTCAGTAAATATTCAATAAAGTGGAAACATCCTTTGAAGTTCTCTTCATTCTGAGATTGAATGCACGTAAATAACTGGGAAACCGTAAGAGAGAGGGAGGGAGGGAGAGAGAGAGAATCGTACTTCATGAAAAATTTGTTAAAACGCACATTTATGTCAAACCTTTTTTGTGGAGATAAGAATTCGAAAATATTCCTTGTTATTGGTCTGAATTGTCTGAAGCTTATACGTTTCTCAAATGGAAAGTCGTTATACGTTTCGTTATATTTACCTCCTCCATGCAAAGAGAACGGAATTTCAAACCCACCAAATATCAATCCCTTTTAAAAGATTTGACTATCATTTATATCTACCATATTCCCATTGTATCTACAAGGAAATGTGTAATACAATCTTTTCTACAAACTTTATTTCGATTAATATAACATAGATAGAAAAATAGAAAAATAAACTTGTTGAATGGATAGAGAAAATCATGTAAATGTGACATATTTTATTTTATTTCTAGTGACTTCGTTTGTCTTATTTCCCATAGTAATATTAGTATGTGTATTATTTGTATAATTTGAATCAGGTTTCTTGCCCTTTTATTTTTAGGGTATTATGCTTCGCACCATAAATTAATGTATGTAATGCAAAATCTTGCACATGTACACACACACACACACATATACGCGCACCTACCAGTTAGGCCAACTGCCCCGTACTTAAAGTTTCTAAATATCCTCCGTGTGTTAAAAGAGTTGCAGATTTCAACGGGGCTATTTCAAGTTGAATCCGGTCAGTGGAGGACTGTAGAGCTCAAGGGTCGTTTTAACCCTGTCAATCAGCTCGACCAGCTCTACGGGTTTAATACTCTATAGTAGGCATTGAAAGAATTATTAATATGTTTCCATCAATTGCCTTAGTAATATCAATTGCAATCCTATTTTTACATCTTACTCTGACAAATTCTCGAGGATTACAATCTCCACCGATAAACTAGAGAGCAAAAACAAAGGTTGCTCAGCCAGTTTCTCTTTACCAGCATTAACTTAAAATTGTCCCGTTGAGTTTTGCAACTTATTAACGCACAAAGAGACATCTGTACACATCAAATCAATTGTACCATCTGGTATATATAGTATTATATTTCATGTTATATATTATTAATTGTTTTAAGATTAGTGATTTGAGTTCCAAAAAATGCTATGGGCTGCTTCAATTCTGGTTATTTGACTCCTAAGAATATAAATTGTATCTTAAGAATGAACTGTTTGTCGACGCCCTTTCACAAGATGTGCATTAATGGGATAAACAAAACCTCCCCAACATTTTCCTATTGATGTATTTGACCTGGACCTGGTGGGAAAAGTTCAAACCACCCATGCCTTTCTCTCTTCGGCGGGCCACCGTGGGACACTGTTCTTCAGTCTAGCTATAAATTCTTTAAGCAGAAAGAAGTTTCACTGGGTAGCCGTCAAAAGTAGGCAAAAGTATGCTTTTTTCGGCTTGGATTAAACTGTGGGGATGAATAATCTTAGATATTCTAAATTCTTATGAATTCTTATTCTTCTTTTGAAAACCCCACTTTGCTAGTCGGGACAGTCAGGTCTTTTATCATCGCAAGATTTAGTTTTCAAGTCCTGTAACTTATAAATGTAAAAATGTTATTCTAAGCAAACTGTATTAACAGTAAAATCAGTTATACCTTTAATGGCTGGTTGTTAAAAGATCTAAATTTATAAATGCGAAACTCTTGTAACTATTTCTTTGTAGTTTCTCTGGATGTTTGTACCTTAATTATTTTCTAGAATAATGACAGTTCAAGAACTATGAGAAACGTTTCAGTATTTATCTAATTTTTTAGCTTCTCATTTATTCTGCAGAATTATATAAACAATGTCGCATGCTCTTTCCTTCGAGGTTGGATATAAGCCGTTATCCTTATACAGTAGTCAGTTAGTCCCATTGGCTTGCTTCACTTTGTATCTCTTCACATAAGGAATACGCTTATTACGTAATGTGGCTCACGCTCTGACAGTGGTAAGTGTCCTTTGAAGCTACAGCGCCGCTGAAGACTACATTATCTCTTGCATCTTATTTCTTCCATCCGTGTTTTCATTTTTATAAACTGTCATTTACTAAAAGCATTGCAGAGGGCATTTGTAATTCTAGTATTTATGTAATATTCAAAATGAAATTTAATTACGTTCCATCCGAATTAAATGGAAAATGAATTAGTACTCAAAGTAAAAATAAATGAAACATTTAATAAAATGCGTAATGCCAGAGGGGTTTCAAGCCTAATGCAGAGCAGAATCATGATAATAAACTTTAATTTAAATATAAATATGTACGTAGTCTTTGACGGCCGGAGTGATGAAACATTAAAATCTTCTAGGTGAAGTTTGTGGTGTATGACCAAAATTATTTTAACACCCGACGTTTCGGTCAACTCTTGGGTTGTCATTCTCTGGGGGTAACAGCTTGGGCAGCTGAACAATGATTCCAACAAGACAGCGAAGTTTAGCTCATGCCAAGCCCAGAAGAGGTTTATAATTGAGGAGTTTGCAGTGGCGTGCCATCGATGGTCATTCCATCTAAAACTTTGATAGCAAGATTTCACTGGAAATAAACGTTTTAAGGTCCCCTGTATAAAAAGAAGCATTGGTAAAAAATGGTACGTGTCTATGTGTGTGTATGTCTGTGAACACGATAACTTAAAAACGAGTAGCACGCGACACAAAGATTTAAAAAAAAAATCCCAATCTATACTACCCTTTACATGGAAAAAATGACGAAAACTTTGATTTTCTCTAAAATATCTCTAACGATTATGATTAAAATGCCGTGTAGTAAAGATGCTTTAGTACGCCTGGATAGTATGGGGTTAGCGTGTCTGTCTAGCATTCTACAGGTTGCGAGTTTGAATCTTGCTTAGAGTGAGTTACCGGGAAAAGGTTTTTCCCCGGGGTTTTTCCTCATCTTGAGGAGACGAATAACTTTAAGCTCCACGGACCCCGAGATCATTGGAGGATCATTTTGCCAATGTCATTTATCGTCCAATATGACCAACTAGGTTAAAGGACGTTAAGCTACAAAAAGTGATACTTATATAACTGATGAAAATTAGTATGTACATCTTGAATTTTCTGGGAATAGCCTCTGAAGTCTATTCATTCTGTTGCATAGCTAATACATTGTAAAAGATAGACAAAAAATATGGAGTTCGTTAAAACACATAATTTCATATATAATGCTCGTGCAGTTAACCATTTCCGAGAAATTCTTTGTTATTAGTTTCAAAGTTAAAATAGTTAAATTTTTCTCATGTGGTAATTTTGTCAACTCCTCCAGTGCAAAGAGAATAAGTTTCAATTTCGTATCTACCAGCTTTCAAAAGATTCGACTATCGTTTTAGCCCAGTGTGTTTCTTTATTTCTGTTCTACTTATAAGGAACTAATATTTATTTCGATTAGAAAATGTCAACCAAAGAATTGACCGAAACGTTGGGTGTTCATAATTTTACCTATAGTCCATGGCCTACCAATGCGGAAGATTTTAATGTTTTATCAAACTTTAATTTGTAGCTGTTTTATTTATTTAATGTGAAACAAGAAAATTTAGATTATTTTGGTACTGTAGCTACAAACAAAAACCATTATTTTTTAACTTTCATATTGCCTAATATCCTATTATTTTAGCAACCATAGCCTGTATGTATAATTATCAAAAGTTTAAACTGCCTATCACTATCATGAGTAACTGATTGCCATACAATAGGCTATTCCAACTCGACTCGTCTGAGCTAGAGTATTCGCGCATACCCGCCCACAAAATGCGAAGGGTAGCTGGAAGGGGAGCGTGAGAGCCAATAGATCACTGAACAAACGTTGTACTGTCTGTTCGACGGTGTTATAGCCAGTGGGTTGGGATGCCCATCCAAGCAAGTAGTGATTTAGCAATTGGAAGGAGGTAGTGTTTTCTTAGTCTGAAGCAAGCGAGGCGTAAAGGCGCGTGACAGAGTGGAAGAAGAAGAACTGATGCCAATAATATTTTTGTTTTCAATGTGTAAATGTCTGATTCCTGTAGATTTTGAAGACTTGTCATCCGACTCTGAGTACAATATTGCAACACTGTTGACTGTTTTACCACGCGCGGCACAAGTTCAGCGCACGTGTACCCCTATATAGGTTAAAGTGTTACTTTAGCGAAAAGCCATCCCAAGCCATTAACACCGCTGAACAGGCAGTAACAAGTATTTGATTTCTGCTACCTCCTTTCCGACACTTGATTCAGCTGTGACGATAGCTTGCCCTCAATGCTACACTGTATTGCATGTTGCTGGTATTCCGTTGTGAGGCGCAACTTACTTGCTACCCTTTGACGGGTACGCAGGCAGGAGCACTCTGATACAGAAATTTTCGCTGAAAAATAACGAAAAGTCATGGTAGAAGTATGCAAAGCTATTAAGGCTGGACACAATCAGAGTATATGGTTCCGGTGGCAACACTAAGGTTATCTTCTGAAAAAAGTGAACTAAATACATTCGAACAAATGTAACGAAATTACTCAAATGAAATAGACCATACATAACCAAATAAACAAAGGGAATATGGTTTTAGGCTTAAAATATTTGGGTACAGAGCAAAATCATTTTAGGTGCGTCCGCCGTTACAGGGCACCTATTAATTTATTTTGACGTCAGTCCGTCCTTAAATAGAAAAAAATCTACCAACCACTGCCAAGTGTGCAGTTGATATTTTATCCATAAGAGCTTGAAAAAAATAACTCGCTACAAGTTTCTATAGTCGTACAAAATTATGCTAGTTTAATTGGAATACCCCTACAAATTATTGATAGCTATAGTTCAAACTTAAAAGTACTTAATCCTTCAAGTGGAAGTTTTTTTCACAAATTGGCCTACAGGCGAGATCTAATTAGCCATCAAAGGAGAAACAATGTCTTTGATAGAATAAAATCAGAGAAACACACCATAAACACCCATGCCCGAGGCGGGACTCAAACCCGATATCCACTGACTCACGAGGCACTAAAGCTAGACACTTTAGCGAGCGCGACTATGGGGAGGTTACAGTTCAATACTTCGGCACCAAGGCTGTTTGACCATAGCTATCTTTAGTCAAGGCCGCCCCCCCCTGCATGTCAACATAGCGCAGCGAATTTTTCGCCATCCTGCTACACAGCCGTTAAATAACTGAAACCTTCACATGTTTTCGTATTTTCGAGAGAATTTAATGATTTATTATCTTGACGCATTACGTCTAGTGACTTGTTACACAATGGAGATTTTCTTTTAAGGCTGTTCTTTTTTATATTGTTCCATTTATGTATCCCTTTAACATCTAAAATCATATCCGGGGCTTTGCATTATAAACAACTCGTTGGATTCAAATCGTTTGATTTAAATATATATTATATACATATATATACTCACTCTCGCATACATACTTCCAGACTTTGTGAGCGATAGGGAATAATTCTGGTTAAAGAAAATTCTCTGGGGAATCGAACCAGAACCTCCGGGAAGGCTGCTTTTCTTTTGTGGAGAATGGAATATTTTAGTTAAATAAAAACTTAAATATAGTCATTAATTACGACTGTATTTAATAGGGATCTTGGTTTCGTGAGGAAATCACAACATTTTACATTTCCTTCTAACTGTTCAATGTCTAAAAACACTTTCGCTGCTCTTGAGTAATTATTATTAGCAGCATGTTAAGTGAAGTGGATTTCGTATATATCAATTACAATGTAATTCAAAGGAGCATTAGTTCTAACTGATTACACAAATAACCTAATTTTTACTTTCTCTACACGTACTATATACATAGTGTATTGAGGTGTTGTATTGCACCCAAAATTTCGATACCGAGATTTTACTGGAAATACATGCTTTGGGACATCCTGAACCCAGAAAAAGCATTTTTTGAAAAATGCCCGTGTTTATGTGTTTATTCAAGTTTGGTATCTTCCTAGGATGCAACAGAAAGATTTTCAAGAAAATCCTCCTACGCCCAACTAACCTTTGCATGGAACATTTTACGAAAATGTTGACTCTCTCAAAAATGGCTTTAACGATTTTGATTAAAATACCGTATGTTTAAGATATTTTATGACAAACGGAATGTATAGCTTGGATTTTCTGGGAATAACATCTGAAGAGCTCTTCATTCTAGATGGGTTTTGTATAAATGGCAAACCGTAAGAAATGTATAAAATATTACTGCACAAAAAAGTCTAAATCTCACTAAAACACACAATTCTATACATATCTTTTCTTTTTTTTTTTTTTTTTTAGAATTAACAGTCTTGGAGATATTCTGAATTAGTAGTTTGAATTTTAGACACTTAAACTTTCCTCAATCGGGAAGACATATTTTTTTCTCGTTTCTCTTTGTTTACTCCTGGAAACCAAAGAGATTGGAATTTCAATTGTTTCACATAGCGACTGGCCTTTAAAGGAAGAGACTGTCGCTTTAGTCTGAGCATTTTCTTATTTCCCTTCTACTTACAAAGAGCTAGTAATAAGAGAAGACTTGGTTAGTACGATGCAGATAACAAAATAATGTTTGGAATAAAAGGTTTGTTTGCCGAACAGCTAACACGATTTTGATTAAAATACTGTATTAAAGATATTTATATGACAAATAAAATGTATATCTTGAATTTTCTGGGAATAGTCTCTAAAGACCTCTTTCATCTAAATGAATTTTGTTGGATTTTGGTAACTAGTAAACCGCAACAGATAGACAAATACTCATCACACAAAAAATGTACATCAAGCTCAAACACACAATTTATGTCATATACATTTTTTCGTGGAATTGACGATTTCTAAGATATTCCTTGTTATTTGTTTCAGATTTTAAATGCTTAAAATTTTATCACACGGAAAATTATAAATTATTGGACCTGCATAGAAGCGGTTTTGAACCACATAGTAACCAGCTTTTAAAGAAGTTGACTATCGTTTTTAACCTACTGCATTCTCTTATGTTCCTTCTACCTACAAGGAAGCAAATAATTAAGACAATTTCTGCTAATGTAGATCTAGATTATCATAAAGTAGATAGAAGAATAAGCTTTTTAACAATAATTTGTTACAGATATGTTAGAAAGTCAAGTGAATGGTACATATCAGGTTTTTATACATTCGTTTTAATATACTGTCCAGTTATTCTTTTTAGGCGGTCATGGAATACATTATCTGTAAAATTAGAAAATCATGTACACGTTTTTTTCTCTTCCTATTTCTTTTCATTCTCCGTTAACTTTTTAAGGCGATGATAAATTTGTCCTCTTCTCGTTTTGGATTCTTTTTCCGCTTAGTGCCACTCGTACAGCTTAAATATGAAGTCAAATTCGGAAATAACTAGATGAACACTTTTAGAAAACGCATTTTTCTACATATTTCTCAACAAAACTTTCTAAACTTTCCTAAAACCGTTTTACACATACCACAGATCTCTTAAATGTTGAACAGTCTGCCCCCAAAACAGAGCGAATTCATTTTCTCTGTAGAACATCGTTCATTAGGTAGCCGAAAACAACAATCAAATTGTATTAATATTGTTTCTTGGCATTGAACCCTAGAATTGCACATATAACTGGCATGTTTTTGCAATATTTATATTGCTATCACATCATTATAACAGAAATATTGACGAAGTATACAAGCGAGGGAAGTATCTTGTACTGAGGCATGTGCTACGTTGCAGGGTTGATAGGACTTATTGCAACGTTGTCACATTTACCAGGGCCGGGTTATGACTAGAGATTTAACATGTGCTTAGATTTAACATGTACATGTATATGACACATGTACATGAAATATACTTGTAAATAACACCCAACTGAATGGATGAAATAAATAAGCTGGTTATTATTATTATTATTATTATTACTATTACTATTATTATCCTCATTATTTTCATTATTATTTTCATCATCATCAGAAATAGAATAAGAGAAATACAATTATATAATGCAACCCATGGCAGTGGCTAAACGATTATAACATCTTTATAAATACCCATTCCAAACATTTGCTGTGTGGTGCAACGATTGGGGTTCTCACTTATCACGTGGGATACGGGGATTTCATTATCACAATAGATAGTAAAAATTGTAATACATTTTGGTGTAATGGTTACCATGCTGACTTCGTATACCCAAGGTCGCAGGTTTAAACCCGGCGGAGGACGATGGATTTTTTCGGGTGTAAAAATCCTTAGTATGTCTTCCTTCGGAAGGGAAGTAAAGCCGTTGGTCCCGTGTCGTAGCTTTACGGCACGTAAAAGAACCTCAAGCCTGATAGAATAGGCCTCTAAGCAAAATTAAGCGGTCTTTCACGCCTAATATAGACCACAGCAGTTAAAGAGCGTCCATAAATAACACGCCATTTGCATTATTTTTTTTTTGTAATATATTGTGTTGCACTTAAGTTGAGTAAAGGCAGATATAGGGAAAAGTCTGCATAAAAGATGCCATTTTACTTTTGTTGTACATTCTTTTAAATTGTAATTTTATTTCATACATTTTTATCGTTGTGGACACAATACTTTATTTTTAAAAGGTACTTACTCTGTCATTATTGACATAAAACGTAAAACTTTTGCCCTCTTTGGGGAAGAAGGTTTAGCTTATCTTTTAGTGGAGGTTTTGATAAATTACACTATTTTAAGATTTCAGCTGCTGCATACTCAGGTTATGTGGCGTTTGAAGTTCATTTTCTATCATTGGAATTTTTCGCTATATATAAGACGTTTTCTCACAAAGTATTGAAGATAGTTTAATGCATTTTTAGTATAATTTAGCCTCATTTAATGTGGTTATGTATCTACATTAGTATTGACTGTTTTTAATTCTCGCTTACTTTTTCTTGATATAGTTTGCTTTGCTCTCCGTGACGTTATGTGGCACTCTCCGATTGTTTTCGCAGCTACCTGCCGTGCTAGGTTCGCGAGGTTTGACTTTGCTTGCGTGCTACTGTTTTTTCACGGGGAGTTGGTGTTTGAAAGTGCTATTGACCAGATCTCATGGTAAATACTTCAAATTATATGGGATAGTAAATAACTGGAGATCGGGGCTTTTCTCAATGGTGTGTCGTTTAGCTACTTGCCCGTAAACCTTTAAACCGCATGTATATAACATCGACGTATAATTTACATGCGGGAACATAGGATACGCTATTTTGTTATTTAAGTGGAATTTAAATTATGTTTGGGATATTTTCCTAAATAGATATTGTTATTTGTCAGTGTTAAATTGTTGTTAACAGGATACATAATTGCGCTAGTACATTTTGCTACAGTATTCCTGGTATTGTCAATCTATTACTATTTATTATTAATTTCTCAATATTAATGTTTTACTATTGTTACGGGGCGCCGTCGGTTAGTGGTTAGACCGCTTGCCTCCCATCTAGGTGGCCCGGGTTTCATCCGTAGCGCAATCAGCCGCAGGATATCTGAAATGTCATGCAATATCAACGAACAAGTCACGGAGAAAATAAAAACTTATAGAACATTTGCTTTGCAAGTAGATGAGAGTCTCGATATTGGTGACAAACCGCAACACCTTGGTTTTATCAGATATATTGATGAAAAAGATATTAGTGAACAGTTTCTGTTCTGTAGACCGCTGGAGACTACAACCACAGGCCATGATATTTTCGTTTCTATTAATTCCTATCTCAATGACCATGATCTTTCATGGAAAGACTATTGTGGTATATGTACAGATGGTGCACCATCTAAGTCTGGGAAAATTAAAGGTTTTACTGCCAGAGATCTCAATGAAAATCCATCCATTATTATAACTCACTGTTTTCTGCATAGAGAGGCATTAGTCGTGAAAGCGTGTAATGAAGATTTTGCTGAAGTGTTTAACCAAATTGTGAAAATGGTGAACTATATGAAGTCTCGACCTTTAAAGTGCAGAATTTTTTAACAGTTATGTCGCGCAACGGATGCAGCTCATACCTCTTTGTTACTTCACACAGAAGTAAGGTGGTTGTCGCGGGGTCGTGTATTGAACCGGTTTCTCGAACTTAAAGAACAGCTAAAACCTTTTTTTAAGGATGAAAATCAAGACACATTTCATGAGCTCTTACTAAGTGATTCTTGGTGTTTTGAACTGTCGTATCTGGCAAATATTTTTCATAAGCTGAATGAACTGAATGTTTCGATGCAGGGTCGACATGAAACAATAATCTCCTCAACCAATAAAATGAAAGGTTTTAAAAGAAAACTTAGTTCTTGGAAGTCTGCAGTTCAAAAAGGAGATTTGTCGAACTTTTCATCTCTTCTTAATGTGGCAGGAGATAAAGATCTGGGTAAACTGAAAGACCGCATTTGCGATCACTTATCAAGATTGCAAGATGCAATAGATGCGTACCTTCCAACTATTTCCACTACGAATCTCGACTGGGTTGTCTCACCATTTGATTTCTTAGATAGTGCAGAGGAAATAGATTTCACTGCTTGCGAACGAGATGAATTTATTGATCTTTGCGCTGATTCCACACTCAAAGGTAAGTTCACCAAGAGTGAGGCGTCGGTGGCTAGTTTTTGGCTTCAACGGAGAGAGGAGTACCCTAACTTAATGAAGAAAGCAATTAACGCACTTTTGCCCTTTTCAACATCCTATCTATGCGGGCAAGCCTTCTCTGCTATGGTGACAATAAAATGTAAAGCAAGAAATAGACTGAATAACCTTGAGGATGATTTGCGTGTTTCACTGTCACCTGTAAGAGCCGACATCACATATTTGTGCTCTAAGCATCAATCACAAGTTTCACATTAATCATTAATCGAACAAAATTTATTGATGTATTTTTACTCAGTGGTTGTAGTAAAGTTTACTGCATTATGTTATGGTGTACGTTATTACTATATAAAATTTCAATAAATTAACATATTAAGCTCAATTTTCTTTTAATTCAAGGAAGGGTGTCCCTGGTGTTTAATGTTATTCCCAAGGGTGTCGTGAACTTCAAAAGGTTGGGAAACACTGGCTTAACGAGTTGAAATTGAAGTCATACGCACTCCTGAGTGAAACCAACAGAGAAAAGATATTCCATACAAGTTATAGAATATTGAGTTTAAAACCAAATGATTTGTTATGTTGATCAAATAGTTTTAAAATATTTTAATACTAAATAGCAATGCAATGTTACAGCTTTATTTATTGCGGAAGAGAAATATTTTTTATACTAATCATAAGGCAGTGAAACAATATTGTATGTATAAGATAAAGGAAAAACTTGAAGATTATGTAATCTGACTATCCACAGTAAGAGGCTGTAATAATTATTGTATGCAAAACACGTTTAATGTAAACAAAATAGTTAATACAAGTGTAGAAATTATTACTACCGCGCAGATGGAACGAAGCCACCATTGCGCATGTTGTACCAAAACAACTTCGTCACTCGGCAAGGCAATGTGGGTTTAGAAGGCAGATTCAATCACTACCTCTCTTCTTTTATTTTAATTACTCGTTTTTGTTCTTTTTTACTTTCTCTATACCTACTATGTATATAGCGTATAGAGAAGGTATTGCACTCCACCAAAAAAATTCGATACCGGAATTTCACCGGAAATATATGTTTTAGGGTCCCCTGTATCCAAAAACAGTATATTCAGAAAAAGGTCCGTGTGTGTGTCAGTGTGTCCGTGAACACGATAACTCAAAAACGAAAAGTCGGTAAAATACCAAACTTGGTATTTAAGTTTAGTATCTTCCAGGGATGCGACATGAAGATTTTGAGAAAAATGCCCCCACCCCAAACTACCCTTTACATGGAACTTTTTTCGAAAATTTTGATTTTCTAAAAAATGGCTCTAACGATTGTGATTAAAATGTCATATATTAAAGATATTTACCTGGCATATAAAATGTATATTTTGAATTTTCTGGGAATAGTCTTTGAAGACTACTTTATTCTGGATGAAGTTTGCATAACTACTAAACCGTAAGAGATGGACAAAAACTTAACACACAAAAAATGTAGAGCACGTTAAAACAGACAGTTTATGTTATATACATTTTATTCGGGAAGTTGATCGTTTTTGAGATATTCCTTTTTCTTGGTTTCAGCTTTGAAAAATATACTTTTCTCAAACAGGAATTGGTCAACTCCTGTCCATACAAACAAAGGAACATCAGTCACATAGCAACCAGCGTTTGGCTTTCACTTTAACTTATGGTACTCCCTTATTTCGCTTCTACTTACAATAAAGCGAGAAATAAGACTATTTCTGCTAATTTCTCTCGGTTAGTATGAAATAAATAAAAGATAATCTTATTAACAATAATTTGTTACAGAGATATAGAGAAAGTCATGTGACTGAAACACATCAGATTTTTTACATAACTTTTCCTTTCTTAACTTACACAACAATTACAAAAGTCAGTTAAATATCAAACTTGATGTTTGAGTTACATATCGTACAAGTTACGATGCCAAGAGTGTGGGGAAAATCCTCCTCCCCCAACTGCGCTTTACATGGAGCATTTTTCGAAAATTTTGATTTTCTCAAAATCGACTTGGTCAAAATGGCATATGTTTAAGATATTTTAATGACAACGAAACATGCATTTTGAATTGTTTGGGAATAGACCTCTTCATTCTGAATGATTTTTGTCTATCTGGTAAACCGTAAGAGTTAGACAAAAAGCTACTGTGTAAAAAATGTAGATCTCGTTAAAACACAAAAGTTTTCATATATATTTTTGTAGAGTTAATTATTTCCGAGGTATTATTTACCTGTTTCAATTTCAAACTACTTAAACTTTTTTCCAGCAGGAAGTCAACTTTCGTTTCATCTCTCTTGTTTGTCCCAGGAATGCAAAAGAGAACCGAACTCTACTTGCTTTACATGGAAATTAGCTTCTAGAAATTGTGTCTAAAGTTTTAACCTAGTGTAATCCCTTACTTAACTTCTACTTCAAATAATAGGACACTTACTGCTAATGTTTATCGTGATTAGCATGACGTAGATAAATGAATAACATTTTTAAACAATGTTTCTTTGTGGAACAGCTACAAAAAATCATGTGAATGGAAGATATCAGACTTTAAAGCAGAAATCTCCCGTTTCTTTTTCATCATGTGGTTATTTTTTATTTAAGTATCTTTCGCCCTCCCAGAAACCTGATATAAGAACTCGCACGGTGCCTATTATTCGGAAGAACACGTCAGAGATAAGAAATCCATTATTTCACCCACGCACCTTCTCTTTCTTTGCTCCTCTCTCAATTTTCCGCTACAAAGACGGACTATGCCTTAAGGGTGTGTGTGACTGAAATTTCATTAAAAATAACAAAAATTAAACTTTTTTTAATTCCGTAAAATAATTTAAACATTCCTGAATACAAAAAGGGTATAACTGGCAACAGGCACCATTTTTAAAAGCCTTAACTCAAATCATTACAGGTGAAAATGTACTGCACTCGACAAAACACCTCAGTTCGACTAGATATAGCTCATATCATGCAAACTAAAAATGAAGTTGGTTAGAAGAAAAGCAGCAATGCAAGAAGAAAAGGGCGGCAAAGGCAGCAGCAGAGGAGAGGAAAAGAAAGCTGAGAGTCTAACCTATCAACCAGTGGATTTTAATGTGAGCCATGCATTCAAATTCTTCGCTATTAATAGCATTTTTCTTCCTGTAAAATGTTCCTTGCGAAGCAGTTTTTCTGTTACACATGGTATTCTGTTCTGTTATGTTCACAGCGGTACAATGAGTAACAAATACTCTAGGTTTTACTGTAAGATTTATTTAAGCAAATTTTTTAATATTCAAAGACAAAAATTATATTTGTTATGGCATAAAAACAACATTCATAACTTTAAAATATTTTTTACCGGCACTCAGAAACCTAGGGTACTTTAAAAAAACTAGATGTGTTGTCAGCCTAGGGTTAAAATATTAGACCAAATTTTAATTTTTTTGTCGCAAAGGTCATTTTGGTGACGTCAAAAAACGTAAAGAAATTTGACCATAACTTCCAAACCATTAAAGCATATGCATTATATTACGCCTATGATATAAATTAAAAAAGCTAGCTTTATTAGTTTGGAATTTTAAAATTTCCGTCATAACTGTATGTCTTAAGATACGCTCTGAAATTAAAATAGTGCAAAAGCTACCTTTAAATGTAAATAAATCTTTAGGGATCCCGCAGATATTAAAACACTAACACACAAAAATAATGGTAAAGCACCATTATTAACCTTGCTAATTACATACACTGCATACTAATGTATGTAATGAAGCAATACATCGACCATTAGATTTAATTTAATAGTGTGATATCAAGTGAATATGTTAAATATACAGTGTTAACAATGCTAAGAAACTACATATATAATTTGTTTTAAATTTAAAGCTCTTCACGTTTGAAAAATGTGTATGAGTTTTAATTCCTCTACTACGCATAGTAAGCAGCGGTAGTATTGTTATCCACTCCAAAATGAAATGCTAAGGTGTGTGTATGTGTGTGATAGAGAGAGAGAGCATAACTCAAGCATTTCGTTAAACGTCATACTTTTATATTAAGGACAACATCTTTAAAAGATGCAGTGCAAAGACTTTCTAGAAAATCTCCCCACCTATATTTTATATGGAACAATATGTTTAATACAAAATGTTTAAGATATTTTCGTGTTAAATGAAATGCATATTTTCTGCAATAACCTCTGAAGTCCTCTTTAATCTGGATGATTTGTGCATACCTGATACATTATAAGAGAGATTAAATATTACTAATAAAAACTCGCATGTTCTATTCATATGACTTTCTCTACATTTCTGTAACAAATTATTGTTAGAAAGCATATTCTATTTCAAGCTAATTGAGATGTGCATTATCAGAAATGTTTTTATTACTTAGTTCCTCATACGAAGAAATAAAACGATAGTCAAATTTTCTAAAAGCTGGTTGCTATGTGAAATTCGTTTCTTTGCGCGGCCAAGAGCTAATAAATTCCTGTATGAGAAAAGCTCAAGTATTTTACAACTGAAAGCCCTTTTTTCTCTTTTAACCAATTTACTTTGATTATAGTTCTGAAAATAAAACTATCCAAAGCTTTCAATACTCTGTTAGTTGCGATTTTATCGTAAATATGCGGGACAAGCAAGCTAATGGCCAATTTCTGCCGTTTTTTTTTTCTATAAAAAACAGTGAAACCAACATGCTCTAGATTGTTGTTACGCGGCAGGGCAGTAATTGAATTTGCGCGCTGCGGACCGACTGATCTGTGGTGATGGTGGCTGTAATGTGGTTTTAAGGATACTTGAATACATTGTTCATTAGTGCCATAAATTTGCTGGGTTGTTAATGGACGCTTACAACGACTTCAAATGACAAAATGCACCATCAGTTAAGAGGGGGAAAAATTGGCTTCAAACCAGTGCAGCACTGTGGTACATCATAGAGATAGCAATAGAGCGTTTTTCGGAGGGAACGCGGTCCCGATCCAGTGAGGATATTGAGCGTACCCCATCTCGAAGAGACTCCGGGAGGGAGGGATGAGAGGATAGGAGACACAGAGAGTTGGATGTCCCAGAAGTACCCAACGTGACGTATAGATAGCGCTTGTTGTTTCAAGTCATTCCTTGATTTTGGTTTCAGCTTTAAAAATCTTAAAATTTCTCACACAGGACTTTGTGAACTCCTGTCCATACAGACAAAGGAACTTCAATCACATAGCAACCAGCTTTTGGCTATCACTTTAACCTATGGTACTCCCTTATTTCGCTTCTACTTGAACGAAGCAAGTAATAAGACTATTTCTGCTAATGTTTTCTCAATTAGCATGAAGTAAATAGAAGCATAAGCTTTTTAACAATAATTTGTTGAGATGTAGAGAAAGTCACGTGATTGGAACATATCAGAAATTTTCTGAACCATATTAACTTATACTTTATCAACAGAGTTATACATTTTTGTTTTTGATTCTCTAGTCCATAGTCTTTTGTTCTATACTTAGCACTTAACTTAATAAGCTTATCTTGCACGTATGGAGGATTTGCATCCCCTAGAACTTAAGCGTGGGTGTCTGGCCTCAAGGAGCCTGTTTGTTTATAACGGGTCGAAAATACAGTAAGCGGAGCATCAGCACTTAGTTCTACAGCAATTTCCCCCTTCTCAAATTTGTGTGTTAATTTTAATTTTTGTTTTAATGTCAACAGTTTTTTTTTTCTTCTGTTTTTTTCGCCATTTTTAACTGGCTTCGTTGACACTTAAATGCTGATTAACAACAGAAAACCAAGTTTGTTTTCGATTTATATGGATCAAGCTCGCCGTTTTCAATAGAGATGGTACTCTGTTGTCACACAGCGTCGTTTAAACAATGGAAACAGCCCTTATTGACACGCGGCGGGTCGTTTATTGTTGTTTCCTGGAGAAAAAAATGATGTAATATTTTTCTTTTAATGTACGGATAATCCACAAACCGAATGCTCCACACACGAATAATCAGATGTCTATTTTCTAAATTCCTTATAATTGAAAATAAAGTTTATGTGTTTCTTTTTTCTTTTGTTTTCGTTGAAATGTTATTACAATTGTTTGCTAACAATAGAGACTTATACAAAGGAATTGAATACATGGTAGGAGCAGCTTCTAGTCGTGTAAGCTTACAATTTTTGTTAGGTGACGTAATCCAAATGTAGAAGTTTTATGTTCGAGTTTGAAAACTCATATTTAATGTATTGTAAGTGGAAGATTTTGTAATTTGTGCTAGCTTATATGGTTTGTTAAATTCTAGAACTCAAATGTATGATCTCAAAAGTCATACCAAAAACTCCTCTATGACAAAGGTCAACATAATCAGAGGGAGATTTATGGCGGTGTTAGCACGATATTTAATAACCCCTTAAATCATCGATGTTAAAGTATTTTAAGCCTTCACAATTAACCTTTTACACTCAATAAAGTGTCAAAATGGCCTCTTATATTGATAATAAATGAAAACGGGATTCAAATTGGCAGATGTCTGTTAACAGACTTAGGGACTTGCCTTTTCCGACTCAAGTAAAAGTCTTTTATGTCTCTCCAAATAGTGTGGGGCGGATTGAAGGTCCTCAGGTGGTGATGTAAGCTGTGGTTCTCAGGGCTGCTATACGGTTGCTGTGCTGTGTTATTTTAAATCTGTTTTTAACTGGTTTGAATTTGCCGCTGTTTAAAAGGAGTTAGTAGCTGTTACTGTTGGCGAAACTGTAATTGGCTAGTCGCGCCAGACTTAATTGTTAAAGCCGTTAAATTTATATATCGGCAGCAGATTTCTTATAGTGTACTGCTTTGCCACGTTTTCTGTATATTTTCCTGCTAACTTCAATCGGTGATTACGAAATTCTTAACCTCCACGCTTGTATGGTGGGATGTGATAATAATGAATTGAATTTAAAGATTTCTTGATATATGTGAACTTTTATTCGTTAACTTTCGAAACAATGTGATGCGTTAAGCCACGTTATTTTAACACAATCCTCTTTTCAGATAACTGTGTCACATATATACAGTATAATGTTTACTTAGAGGCAAGGTCTTCTTGTTCAATAATACAATGTTTACTTAATCGTCACATAAGAGGTCTCGATTGGCGAGATTAACTCTTTACTTCCTTATCCCTGGCGTCTCTCTCATTGACTGCGTCTCAGAAGCTTATTAAATTTTTTCACATATACATAATAGTTGACGGTCATTGTTTTATACATTGTGATCTGTCGTCTCCATGGGAACAACAGATTTCTTTATTTACATTTCGTAAAATCCTAATTTATAATACATTTTTATACATCCATAATGATTTAAAATTAATGCATTTATATAATTTGCATGAAAATGTTTTTATACATAGTTAATATTTCATAAACAATATTTTGTTTCACTCTATTCTTATGCTTTGTTACCGGCATAAACAATTTATAAAATCAGGTATCTGTTTATTTTCTATTATTTTTCTCCTTCTCCCATATTACTGCTTTTGATTCTATTTTATTATAATTATCCTTTTCTAAGCACCATTTTATAGCTATATATTATACATTATAATATGTTGTATACATTACATACCTTGGCTATGTTAATTTCCTTAAAGCACTCCATTTCAGGCTAATTTCGTGCGTATCATGAGGCGATGACGTCACACTGCCATTTTATACATACAATTCTTTGTCTTACATTGCGAAACCTTATATATTTTATAACATTCTTTTAGGGCGGTATTGTTCCATTTTCTCTGACTTGAATTGCTTAGCACTAAATCCTGCGTCAAGTCGGACAAATAGTCTTTGTTCTTGAGATTGGTGCTTTAGTAACACGTTAGGGAATCGATGGTTTTCCATTCTTTGTAAGTATACGCTCCAGTCACTGCCCGTTGTGTCTCGCAATTTATTTGTTAATGTATTTATTTTGAGCTCTTTTCTTATATCTTCATTTATGTAGTGGTCCATGAAAGTGTAGCCAGCCAGATAGGGGAATATCATTTCTACAGATGAAATAATTTATCTGTCTAGTCTGTACAGGATCCAGTTTTCACAATGTGTGCGCGGAATATTACCACGATATTAATTCCATATATTTGGCCTGAAGGAGATTTTTATATTTTGTTGTTGCTGTTTTTTAAATTAGGATTAAGTATTTTTTAACTTAAGTAATATAAAGCTCATAGAAGATTTTAACAATTTCATTTACTTCATAGAATATCATCCATGTTTTCTTTAAAAATTTGATTTTGTATGTCCTCTTTATTACTCGATACATTTAAGCAATTGTTTTAGTATAACATTAGTTCTTCTCTCTGGCAACAGAGATATCAAGCCTGAATAGATAAAATAGGATCTTCTCGCATTTTAAAATTATTTTGCATCCCATTTGATTCCAATATGGAAAATGAACTTGTTTATTCGTTTTCTCTAACTATTAATTTGTATTTTTCTAAGCAATTTTCTGAATCACTAAAGCTGCTTGGTCATCCCAAATAAAATTATTATAATATTTTATCATTTGTACGACCTTACACTTTAAAATACTTTGTTATAACATTCCGACATTGTTTAATGAACTCTTCTACTCCTATATACATATACCTATGCTTTAAAAAAACTGGAGATAAATGACTGCTTGATTCATCTCTTCTGAGCCGGTAATTATACTTTCTTCATTTTTACTTTCTCTACAGCTACTACATGTGTAGTGTATAGAGAAGGTATTGTATTATCGAAAAGTTCGATATCGAGATTTTACTGGAAATACACGTTTTCTGGTCTCCTGCATCCAAAAAAAAAACATTTTTAATTTCTCTACACGTACTATGAACATAATGTATAGAGAAGGTTTTGCATTCCATCCCAAAAAATCTATACAAGATTTCGCCAGAAATACACGTTTTTACGTCCCCCGTACCCAAAAAATTGGGGGAAGATCCACATGTGTGTGTGTGTGTGTCCGTGTGTTTGTGATCACGATAACTCAAAAACGAAAAGTCGGTAAAATACCAAACTTGGTATTTAACTTTAGTATCATCCAGAGATGCGATACGAAGATTTTGAGAAAAATCCACCCACCCCAAACTATCCTTTACATAAGAAAAAGTTCAAAAATGTTGATTTTCTCAAAAATGGCTCTAGCGATTTTGATTAAAATACCGTATAATAGAGATATTGTATGTCAAATAAAATTTATATTTTGAACTTTTTGAAAATAGCCTCTAAAAACTCTTTATTTTGAATGAATTTTGCCTAACTGCTTAGCCATAAGATCTAGACAAAGAGTTTCTACACAAAAAATGTAAATCACTTTAAAACAAACAATTTATATCATATGCATTTTTCTTGGAATTTACCATTTCTGAGATATTCCTTATTATTTTTTCGAGATTTTCTCGCACGGAAAGTTATAAAATCCTGGTCCTGCACAGAAACGGATTTCAAGCACATGGCAACAAGCGTTTAAAAGATTTGACTATCGTTTTAGCCTAGTGTATTACCTTATTTTCCTTCTATTTACACGGAAGTAAGTAAATAAGGCAATTTTTGCTAATGTTTATCTCGATTATTATAGAGTAAAAGAAGAATATGCTTTTTAACGAAAGTCATGTGAATGGAACACATCAGATTTTTCTGCTATTTCTGCTAATGTCTATATTGATTAGCAAGAGTAGGGTTTTGTAAGAATAGCTTGTTACGGAATAGTCGGAGAAAGCAGGTGAATAAAACAATCAAATTTTACTTTCTCTACACGTACAATGTACCGAATTCGGTACCGCAATTTCACCAGAAATACATGTTTTTGGACACCCTAAATACTAAAATAGCATTTTTAGAAAAATGTCCGTTTGTGTGTCGGTCTGTCTGTGCGTATGTGTGTGTGTGTCTGTGTGTGGGCAGCATAGCTCAATAATAAAATCCCTTTAAATACCAAATTTGTTGTTTAAGTTCAGTATCTTCCAAGGATACGACACGAATATTTTCAAGAAAATCCCCCCCCACCCCAAGTACCCTGTAAAGACATGGAACTTTTTCGAACATTTTGATTTTCTAAAAAATGGCTGTGAAGATTTTGATTAAAATATCGTATATTTAAGATACTTACATGACAAATAAAATGTACATCTTGAATTTTCTGGGAATAGCCTTTGAAGAGTATTTTGTTCTGGATGAATTTTACGGAATTTTGAATAACTGCTAAACCGTAAGAGAAGGACAAAAACTTACCACTGAAAAATTGAAGAGCACATTAAAACACACAATTTATGTCATATACATTTTTTTCGTGAAGATGATTTTTTTTTTGTTTCAGCTTTAAAAAACATACTTTTCTCATACAGGAATTTGTCAACTCCTGTTCAAACAAAGGAGTTTCATTCACATAGCAATCAGCTTTTGACTATCACTCTAACCTATGGTACTCCCTTACTTCCTTTCTACTTACAAGGAAACAAGTAATAAGACTATTTCTGCTAATTTTTTCTAGATTAGCATGAAGCTTTTTAACAATAATTTGTTGCAGAGATGTAGAGAAAGTCGGGTGAATGGGACACATCAGATTTTTTTCTTATTGAATGAAAGTTTTTAATGAAAGCTTCCCACCCCTGCCCTATGCTCCCATATACCTCAGACCACCCCAAATTATTGGCGTCACAGTGTGATGGTTTGAGAGGATAGGGCTTTTAAATACTGAACAAATTGTCACAGAGTGGTATTTGACCTACAAACACAGTAGCACAAAGTTTCTCTCTCTGCATTAAGAAGTATCCCAGATTTACTATTCACCCTGTGTATACACAGAAAGGCAGTCTACGCGAGAAATGGTAGGAGAGGAGTTGTACAAGAAGCTCACACACTTCTTCTGATAGATAACAAACGTACAAAGAAGTTTAATATGTGTTCGCCGTCGACCTCTTGCTTTTCTGTGGCCATTCATTGCTTATCGTGCAAACTGAGTGACCTGTGCGACCTGTCCGTTGAGTGATAACGCTTACTTTACGACGCAACTGTCAACAACATGTATCAAAGCTCTTCCTCGGGGGTGCTATTTGAAACTTGTCGTCATATTCTTCAGAAACAAGTTTAGAACTTCAGACATTTGGACGTCCACGTCCTTCCGGAGGAAACAAACATTCAACAGCAACAGTTTCCATATCTTTTGATAAGCAACGCTACAATACAACACCCCTTGGGTACTTCAGAATTTGCCCTTTTAAATCCTCTAAAAGGAAATATAAATATGTTCGGTACAGCTGAGTATATTTAGAAATAGATACACGTCATAAAACAACTCAACTAAGGTGTACAAACTTGAAATCCATACCTTTTCCATTCAACACTAAGAAGGATTGAGAACCATAGTGGACCATGCACCACTTTTACTTTCTCTATACGTACTATGTGCATATAGAGGAAGTATTGTATTCCACCCAAAAATTTGATACCGAGATTTCACCGAGATTTCGCCGAGTTTTAAGACCTCCTGAATCCAAAACAAGCATTTTCAGAAAAAGGTCCGTGTGTATGTGTGTGTGTGTGTCTGTGAACAGCAGAGCTCAAAAACGAAAAGACCGTTGAATACTAAACTTGGTATTTAGGTTTGGTATCTTCCAAGGATGCGACACGAAGATTTTCAAGAAAATCTCCCACCCCAAACTACCCTTTACATGGAAAAAGTTTCGAAAATTTTGATTTTCTAAAAAATGACTAACATTTTGACTAAAATCCCATGTATTAAAGATATTTACATATCAAATAAAATCTATATATTGAATTTTCTGGGAATAGCCTCTTAAGAGCTCTTTATTCTGCATGAGTTTTACTAAATTTTGCTTAACTGCTAAACGGTAAGAGATAGATAAAAACTTAATACACAGAAAATGTTGATCTGATCAAAACACACAAATTATGTCCTTTACATTTTTGTTGTGAAGGTAACAGTTTTCGAAATATTCCTTGTTTTTGGTTTCAGTTGTGAGTACTTATAATTTTCTTAGACAGGAAGTGTCCGTTTTTCTTTTGTTCCACTCCTGACCAAGCAAAGAAACGATTTGCAATGACAATCGAATAACCACAGCTTTTAAAACATTTGACTATCGGTTTAGCCTAGTGTGTTCCCTTATTTTCTTTCTACTTATAAGGAATTACCTAAGTCGTAAGAACATTCTGCTAATGATTATTTCGATTAGCAAGGTGCAGAAAGAAGAAAAATCTTATGTAAGAAGTTTGTAGAAGAGCTAGAGAAAGTCATGTGAATGTAACATCAGATTTTTTAAAAATGGAGAAATTGAGGGTCAACTTTTTTTCAATATCATAATTTATTGAGCCAAGTTAAACATAATATCTAAATGCCACAGCAATCTAGAATATATTTTCTATCTTATATGAGTACAACATTAATGTGGCTTCATGCAAAATTAGGTTTTATAGTTATTTATTGGGAGCTATTTTCCTGTGGTGGGATTTGCCTCAGCCTAAAGAAATGTAACTGGGCCATTTCCATACATCTAATCAATGTCCTGCTGATCATCATTATTGGCTTGCACATACAAACTCTTGTAAAAATCATGATTCACTGGAAAAATAAATGATAGCATGGACATAAGGTCATCATAGGCGGTAGCGTGATTTGCTGCATGGATTTGGACGAATCTGACTAACAGAATTTGTAGTTTCATTTAGACCGATATTTTGATGCTCTACTGTTTGTAAACGGGAAATGTTATAAGATATAACTGCAATATAAGCGCATAACCATAAACTATACCGACAGATGGCAACAGCTCAAATTTGACCTCACATGGAGATGGCCCACTATGGTTCTCAGCCCTTCGATTTTAGTAGATGACTAATTTTAGTACAAGTATGAGCGGATGGGCCGCGGTGTGTCTAAGTGGCTAGACCACTCGCCTCTCACATAGGTGGCCCGAGTTCGATTCCAAGTTACACATGTGGGATTCGTGGTGGACAAAGCGTTTCTGTGTTTGTGAATGTGTATATGTGTGTGTGCGTATTTGTAAAAAAGGAAAACGTTAATAATTAATAGGTCAACTAAGGAAATGTAGGAAACTGGAAAAAAAAGAGGAAAAAGGAATACAGCGCCGTAGTCCTCAAAGCCTCCGGAACTGTATTTTTATAAGATAAAAAAAAAAGCGGAGCAGGGGTTCTCCGGTTTACCCCGCCATCACATTCCACGGAGCTTCATCTACATTCCATGTATCATCAGTGTCATGACCTACGGTACCATAGCAGTAAAAGCGGGCGTTTAACACTATAAAAATATTTGATATCTTCCACTCACATGACTTTTCCTACATCTCTATAACAAATTACTGTTAATAAACTTATTGTTCTATCTACTTCAAGATACACTAGTATTTGTTACTCATTTCATTAT
Organism: Hymenopus coronatus; assembly: GCA_030762935.1. NCBI lineage: Eukaryota > Metazoa > Arthropoda > Insecta > Mantodea > Hymenopodidae > Hymenopus > Hymenopus coronatus. Next base: position 83,743,434 of record CM060888.1, on the reverse strand, counting down.
AAGTAGAAGGGAAATAAGGGAATAAACTATGCTAAACCGACATTCAAATGTTTCAAAATAGGATAGTTATGGGATTGAAATTCGTTTCTTTGTCCGGCCAAGAGTTGACAAGTTCCCATATGAGAAAAGTTTATTTTAAAACCGAAATCAATAACAAGGAATATCTGAAAAACGGTCAACACCGCGATAAAAAATGTATATAACATAAATTGTGTGTTATAACCAGCTCTATACGTTTTTTAAGTAAGTTTTTTTTCTATCTATTACGGTTTAACAGTTGTGCAAAATTCCCCAAAATTCATCCAGAATAAAGTAGTCTTCAGAAGCTATTCCCAGAAAATGTAAGATATACATTTTATTTGTCATCTGAATATTTTAATATAGGCAATTTTAATCAAAATCGTTAGGGCCAGTTCTCAGAAAATCAAAATCGAAAATTTGTCCAAAAATTCAAGATATGTATACCTACATTTTATTTCTCATGTGAATATCTTAATATAGGGAATTTTAATCAAAATTGTTAGTCATTGTTTAGAAAATGAAAATTTTCAAAAATTTGTCCATATAAAGGGTAATGTCGCATCCTTGGAAGATACTAAACTTAAATAAATTGGTATTTAACGAACTTTTCGTTTTTGAGTTATGCTGTCCACAGACACACACGGACCTTTTTCTAGAAATGCTCTTTTTTGGATTCAGAAGAGCATAGATATTATGAATCCCAAAATATGTATTTCGTGTGAAATTTCGGTATCGAATTTTTTGACGCATTACAATACCTTCCCTATAACTATGTACATAGTACGTTTAAAGAAAGTAAAAATGGGCGGACGCGGGTCGCTCCTGGGATTAGGATACGGTCAAAAGTACTCCGCGGTTATTTCACCTACGTCCCACTAGGGGAACCGAGTGAGAGGCAGGGTTGAGATGCGAGGACACACCTAAATAAATTCTTTATTCCTTGCTTATATATACATATATAAATAAATCAATCGCCGAAATGTATGTGCGCGTATCACTTTCGAACGGCTGCACCAAATTGAACATTTTTTTTTCTTTGTTGTGACCGTTATTGTCACGACAAGGTTCGTGGAAAGGAAAATGTTTTAAAATAGTACGGGAAAGTGTTTAAAAGCTCATAATATGAATAAAAACCGTGCCAAGGGAACGCATTTCGGTTAATAGCCGCCAGATGGCAGTGGTACCACGATTAATCGTTGGTTAATGGTCGTAATACTGCTATATTTTTTCCTCTCTATTCAACGTTAAGGTAACGCAACAGTCCTTTCCTTACTCCTATTGTTTAAAGAAGCAAAGAAGCTTTACTGACAACAAACACCTAGAGTAAGTACTTATATATATATATATATATATATATATTCTCCCCATTCTATGTTAAGGTAACGCACCAGTTTAACAATACCATATTTTAAGGATATTTACATCCCAAATAAAATGTATATGCTGAATTTTCTGGAAATATCTTCTGAAGAGGATGAATTTTCCCGAATTTCGCTTAACTGCTAAACCGTAAGAGATAGACAAAAACTTACTGCACAAAAATGTAGGTATCGTCAAAACACACAATTTGTGTCATTTACATTTTAGTTGTGGTGGTAACCGTTTCCGAGATATCTCTTGCTATTGGTTTCAATTGTAAAATAATTATACTTTTCTCAGAGAGGAAGTGTCCGTTTTTCTTTTGTTCTACTCCTGGCCAAACAAAGAAGTCATTTGCTATAACAATCGCATAACGACAGCTTTTAAAACATTTGATTATCACTTTGGCCTAACGTATTCCTTAAGCAACTAAGTAATAAGAGCACGCTGCTAATATTTATCTCGATTAGCTTTGTGTAAAATGAAGAAGACTCTTTTTAAGAAGTTTGTAGAGCAGCTAGAGAAAGTCATGTGAGCGTAACACATCAGATTTTTATTTATTAACTGTCCTTTTCTTACTCCTATCGCTTAAAATAAAAGAGCAACGAACCTTGACAAACACCTAGATTAAGTAATTATTTATTTGCCGGTAGATGACAGCAGTCATATTTTCCTCCTCATTCAACGTTAAGGTAACGCAAATGTTTATCGAGACAATCATGCTACGCAGCATGAAATTCAAATACGTTTTTAGTATTAAATGTTCTTTGCCTACTCCTATCGTTTAAAATAAAGAAGCAGTGAAGCTTTCCTGGTGACGAACAACTAGAGCAAGTACTTATTTATTTGCCGCTAGATGACCGTAGTACTGTTCAGTTTTTCTTCCCCATTTAATGCTAAATGAACGCACCTGGATATGGAGTCAATAACGCAAGATAACAGTGAAAATCAAATATATTTCTTATGCACTAACTATCATTTCCTTGGTCACATCGTTTGAATAAAGAAATAAGAAATAAGCATTTTTGTTGTAATTCTTTAAAATGAATAAGTTCTAAGCTATGCACATAACCAGTAATCCTTCTTGGAATCTGAAAATGGCGGAGAAATGACGGGACCCGGATAGTGAACCATTTTAGGATAACTTCCTGTTGCAAATGTTAATTATTTGAGGTTATGTAGTACATGAGCTAGCTAAAGGTGATTTCATCAGAAGAAGAAGATACCCCCGTCTCATCACACTGCAATTGTGTTGCTGTTAATACATTTGGTCAAGTAATACTTTGGGTTACATGGATAAATTTAACACACAAAGCTATCATCAAATAAAGCCTTATCACTTGCACAACCAGATCTACTTGTTCTTTAGTTATGTCATTGTTAGCAGTTGTTTTGACATAGCAGAAAATGAAGAAAGAGTTGGAAAACATTATTGTTAATATGCCAACGACATCTTTCTTACCCACGCTGTTAACTGCATATGCCATTTTTTCCATACTTATGTCGGCGTGTGTGTGTGTGTGTGTGTGTGCAGCGTAGCTCAAAAATGAAAAGTTCATTAAATACCAAAATGTATATTTAAGTTCAGTGTGTTCCAAGTACGCGACATGAAAGTTTTCAACAACAGACTATTCCAAACTATACTTTACTATTTTTTATTTTTTTCAAAAATAGCTTTAACGATTTTGATTAAAATCTCTTATATTTAAGATATTTTCATGCTAAGCAGCATGTATATTATGGTTTTCTGGAAATAGGGTCTGAAGACCTCTTTATTCTGGATGATTGTTTCTGAATCTGGCATAACTAGTTAACTGTAAGAGATAGACAAGAACTTATTGCAAAAAAAAAAAAAAAAAAAAAAAAAAAAAAAATAGATCTACTTAAAACACACAATTTGTCTTATTTGTGAAATTGGCCGTTTTCGAGATATTCCTTCTTTTGGTTTTAGTTTAAACTATTTAAAATTTTTCCTTACTGTATGTTGTTAACGCTAGGCCAAATAAAGAAATGGATTTTAATCCCATAGCAACCACATTTTAAAACATTTGACTGTTGGTTTAGCCTAATGGACTCCCTCACTCCCCTTCTACTTATAAGGCCGTTTCTACTGCTTATCTGGAATAGCTTGAAATAGATAGAAGAATAGGTTTATTAAAAGTAATTTGTTGCAGGAAGGTAGAGAAAGTCAAGTGAATGGAAGACATCAGATTATTTCTACTTTTGGCAATCAAAATAAAGTTTACTGAAGGCTAGATTGCCTACACATTTCATTGCAATGAGGTTTAAGTGCAGAGTAACACATAATAAGTGCAAGCGTGAGGGAAAGTCATTTACAATGTAGCCGTAAGCGCAACGCAAAAAGTTGGCTTTTCTAGATGTGCAAATTGCGTGCATGCGGATACTTCACAAGCGCTCCGCAAGTTTCAAATTTAATAACACTTCAACAATACCTTATTAGAAAATTCAGTCATTATTTACAAATAATTATGTTATAATATAAAGATTACACGCTAGCAACTGAAGCTCGCGGAAGTGAGCTCACAATTATTTATCCAAAAATAATGGCAGCTCTGAGACTGCAGAAAGTGATAAAGCTGCCCATTTAATGAACTGTGAATTATCTCTTTGCCAATTTATGAGAGCCGAGAAATCTAGACGCAGATGCTGGATATGTCCATTAAATCAAAGAAGGACTCGCAAGGAGACTACCATAACCCCCGAGGAAAATGAGAGATGGTGTAGTACGGCTAAATAGAAGAGTAGTACTGTAAAATCACGTATTACGAACGTCATGTTGAATAGCGGACAATGCAGAGAGAGTGCAACGCAGAATTCTTTCTGGTGCACGCATTGCAAGGATAACTTTGTAGTTTGAAAACATTTGCGTTACATTGCTTTGTGTAGTGTGTTGCGTATGTCTTGTGTGAATGCTTACAAAGAGCTCTATACTTTATGTCTATCGCTTGCAGTTTAACAGTTATGGAAAACTCCACAAAATTCATCCAGAATAAAGATGTCTTCAGAGGCTATTCCCACAAAAATCAAGATATATATTTTACTTGACATGTAAATATCTTTAATGTGCGACATTTTAATCAAAATCGTTAGTCATTTTTGAGAAAATCAAAATTTTGAAATTTTTTCCATGTAAAGGGTAGTTGGGGTGGACGGATTTTCCAGAAATTCTTTGTGTCGCATCCTTTGAAGTTACTAAATTTAAATATCAGATTTGACATTGCGAAATGCAAAACTATTTGGAGGTCAATGTCAGCACTGGAGTCCTTGTTTTAAAGATTGCATTATATTACTTGAATTTATGAGGTAGTAAAAATTCCATAAAATTTATATCACTTGTGTTTTAAATATATTTCCATATTTCCTTTAGGAAGTGTTGTCTGTCTCTTTAGTTGTATAACTGAAGAGGACCTAAGGAGGCACTTGCGGACATTCAACCTACAGTTTTATTTGTGTGTCCTTAGAGTGTTTTAATAAAAATCTGATGTGTTCCATTCACATAACTTTCTCTATATTAATGCAACAAATTATTGTTAAAAATCTTATGCCTCCATTTCTTTCATGCTGATTAGCAGAAATATTCTTATTACTTGCTTCCTTGTAACTAGAAACGAATAAAGGGTCTTTTATAGGTTAAACTGATAGTCGAAAGCTGGTTGTTATGTGACTGAAGTTCCTTTGTTTGTATGGAGACGAGTTCACAAAGCTCTGTATGAGAAAAGTATGTTTTTTATAGCTGAAACCAAAAACAAGGAATATCTCGAAAACAATCAACTCCACGAAAAAAATGTATTTAACATAAATTGTGTATTTTAAAGTGCTCTATATTTGTTGTATGGTAAGTTTTTGTCCATCTATTACGGTTTAGCAGTTATGCAAAATTCCGTAAAATTGACCCAGAATAAAGTAGTCTTCAGAGGCTATTACCAGAAAATTTAAAATATACATTTATTTGTCAGGTAAATATCTTTAATATACGATATTTTAATTAAAATCATTAGAGCCATTTTTTAGAAAATCAAGTTTTTCGGAAAATTTTCCATGTAAAGGATAGTTTGGGGTGGGGGGATTTTTCTCAAAATCTTCGTGTCGCTTCCTTGGAAGATACTAAACTTAAATACCAAGTTTGGTATTTTACCGACTTTTCGTTTTTGAGTTATCGTGTTCACAGATACACGGACACACACACGGACCTTTTACTGAAAATACTTTTTTTTTTATACAGGGGACCATAAAACATATATTGCAGGTCAAATCTCGGTATAAAAATGTTTGGTGGAGTACAACACCTTCTCTATACACTATGTACGTAGTACGTATAGAGAAAGTAAAAATTGTTTAAGCCATTTTTGATAAAACCAAAAATAACTTGACACTGTTTCATATTAAAATACCTTGGAGTGGGTATATTTTGTACAAAGTATTCGTGTCGGTGCTTGGGAGATGCTGAATCAGAGTATCTGGTTCTGTTATTTAGTCGTTTATTTTTATTTGGTTTTTATTATTTATTTTGGGCAGGGTTATGCTATATACTCATTTTCTCACTACAATGTGCACGCAAATATTTTTCAAAACGGCTTTTCTTTATTCAGGAGTCTCTAAGTCTAAAATATTTATGAGCGTTTAAGTGGAATGGGCAGATGCTGATTTTACTTCGCAATCATTTGATTTAATTCTCCTGCGGTATATTATGGATAATGTTCAGCAATCTGTGGTGCAAATTGCAGATTTGGCAGGCTGGTAAGTGCTGGGACTTTCGACATTGAAGGATGCATAGAAGCCTCGGAAAAGAACTAAAATTCTTCTGTTAATCGCATTATTAATTTCAGACGTTTAAAATTATTGACAGTCATATGTAACGGGTATGAGCATTATTAATCCCGCGGGTCACAGCGTGTCAAGTGACCTCCAACCTCGTCTTCTCGTTAGCACCACACAAGCAGTCTTCTAACTCAGTGGTGGAACGCACGAGTTTAGGGCGGGATGGTGAAGAAGAAGACGTCTGTGGAGCTGTCGTTGAGTGGGTTTGAATCTCAGGGCTGTTGTACGGCTGGGCGTCTCGGTGTGGTATTTATTTAAACTTTTTACAGGTTTAAATTTGCCGCTATATATAATGTGGGTCACGCTTGCTGTTGGTGAGACTGGAATTACCTATTTGCGCCAGATTTGATTGTTGAGGCAGTTGCAAGCTTATTATTGGCTGTGAAGTCGCATGTTTTACCTTTCACAAATCGACCACGTTTCCAGTTAAATGTTTGCTATCTTCAGTCGGTGAGTAAAAGAATCTTAATCCCCTTGCTTGGATGGTAGGATTTCTTATAGGAGAGAATTAATTTAGAAGATTTAGTAGTAATTTAACATTTTATTTGCTTACGTTTTTGAAACAATGTGATGAATTAAGCCACGCTACTTAAACTGGTATCTTTATAATATGTACTTACAATAAATCTTTGCTGATAATTGGTAAAATAGAGTACTTCACACAAAATTGCAGTAATAGAGATATCGATTTACGAGATAAACTCTGAGCTACTATATCTTCGTCTTCTCTCTTGTAGACACTGTACTGGAACCTTGAAAAAAATTCCACATATAACACAAAAGTTGAAGATCATTGTTTTTTGTATTGTAATCTGTACGTCACCATGGGGACGACAGATTTTCTTGTTCCACATTTCGTGAAATACGTGTTTACAATATATTTTTATACCCTAATAGTAATTACAATGAATACATTTGCATAATTTGTATGAAAATGTTCTTATAAATAGCTGACTTTTCTAAATCAATTATTTGTTTAGCTTTGTTCTTATGCTTAGTTACCGGCACAAACAAATTATAGCATCCAGTATCTCGTTCACCTTTGTTCTCCTTCCTCTTTTTCTCATATTATGATTTTATTTATGTTTTATATTATTGATATACTTTCCTAAACATCAATTCTTAGCTATATATCATACATCATAATGCATTATATTCATTACATAACCTTGGCTATGTTACTTTCGTAAAAGCACTCCATTTTAGGCTATTTTCGTGCGTATCGTGAAGCAATGACGTCACGCTTCCATTTCTTTACATGCATTTCTTTAGCTTTCGTTGCAAAACAATATGTTTTATTGCTTTTAAACATCGTTTTAGGGCAGTATAGTTTCATTTTCTATTGAGTCGATTTATTTAACATTAAATCCTGCGTCAAGTTGCATTCCACAAAAGTTGTTGTGTAATTTAAGTAAGAATGGGTTTTTATATTTATTATTAGCATACACAAATGCAGCACAGAACTATGTATGTACATATATGCATAATTTGTGTTTGTATACACATAATTTACTACACAATTTAGTTTCCCCCTATTGGAGGCTGTCATAAGCAAGGCATACTAATATAAATACAAAACAAAATTGTAAACAATACAAAGTTGTAAATGTATAATATAGTACATGAAAATAATTATCTATAAATAAATATAGAAATAGTCTGTATCTAAAATATCAAAATTGTAGTGACCCTTTAATAGCACTGAGGGCAGCTGGTTTAATAAAATAATTATTTAATTTACAGTTTTGACAAAATTATACAGAAGAGCATAGAATAGTGCCCCTGGCTCCAATTAGTACTGTCAGTTGACGCAATATTGATATTACTTGCTCACCGTAAAAACTGCAAGTATTCAATATTGTTTCTTTATTTTTATTTTCTCTACACGTATTATGTACATAGTGTATAGACTAGGTATTGCAATCAATCCAAAAATTCGTTAGCGAGATGTGACTAGAAATAGACGTTTTAGGGTCCCCTGTATCAAAAAAAAGTATTTTTAGAAAAACGTTCGTGTTTAAGTGTGAACACGATGACTCAAAAACGAAAGGTCAGTAAAATACCAAACTTGATGTTTAAGTTACGTATGTTCGAAGGATGCGTCACGAAGATTTTGGGAAAAATCTCCCCACCCCAAACTAACTTTTACATGGAACAAGTTTCGAAAATTTTGATTTTCTCAAAAATGGCTCTGACGATTTTAATTAAATTACCGTATATTAAAGACATATATGGCAAATAAAATGAATGTTCTGGGAAGAGCCTCTAAAGACTCTTTGTTCTGAATGAATTTTGTTTAATTTTTGTAATTGGTAAACCGTAAGAGATAGACAAAAACCTACTACACAAAAACTGCAGATTACGTTAAAATAGAATTTATGTCATGTTTTTTTTCGGCGAATTGGCAATTTTTTAGATATTTCTTAATATTTGTTTCAGTTATAAAATTCTTGAACTTTTCTCACACGGAAAGTTGTAAACTCCTGGCCCTGCATAGAAATGGATTTCAACCACATGGCAACCAGCTTTTAAAACATTTGACTATCCCTTTAGCCTACTGTATTGTCTTTTTCCCCTCTACTTATAAGGAAGCAAGGAATTATGGCAATTTCTCCTAATGTTTATCCCGGTTATTATAAAGTATATAGAGGGTTGCGCTTTTTAACAATAATTTGTTACAGAGATGCAGAGAAAGTAAGATATTTTCCTGCAAGTTTGTAAGCAATATTATAATATTTTTTTCAATATAACAAGAATTACGAGAATTTTGAATTTCAAACTTTAATTTTGTAAGCAACAATGAAATAATACAATATGATTTTTTTTTTTTTTTAAGCTTTCCACGAATATCCAATGCTCCGATAGAAGTATAGCTATCGTTATGCCACAGTACCCCTCTTGTACCCTTCCATCTCCCTCCCTTTCTGCTGAGATGTGGCACGGGGCTAGCCCATTCCTGTTATATAACGCCAAATATAACATCGTGCAACACTAGGCGAATGCTCGTAAGTTCGGCACGTGCGACCCAATTACCAACGTGAAGACAGGGAAACTCCGCTGATTTATGCACACTGTTCCATAGCGTGCTTTAACTCCACAGGAAAAAAGATTAAATATGAGGGACGTTCAATAATTCATTAGAAAAAGATAGAAGACAAATTATTTTGCCATACATTTTTTTTTATTAATTTTTCAACATAATTTTCTTTTAGCTTGATACACCTTTCCCAGAGTTTCTTCAACTGTTTTAAGCCTTCCAAGAAGTAGAATTTCTGAAGGTCCTCAAAATAGGCATCTGTGAGATCTTGGGAGATGATCTCTCCGTTAAGCTGAATCGTTAGCCTCCGAGCCAATTTTTCAAGTCAGAAAATAAAAAAGAAATCTGGTGAATACGGTTGATGTAGTAATTTGAACCTTAATTCCACAATTTTTTCCATCGATACTACGCTGGTGCACTCTTCCATTGTCTTGATTGAAGAGAACCATTTTTATTTTTTTTATTTATTTTTTTTTTCTAGATGAGGGCTTGTTTCTTGATATCTCCATTCAACTTGGCAATAACGATGCATAATAATCCACATTTATCGTTCTTCCTTTGTACAATTAATCAATATATGATTCCGTGTGCATTCCAAAAAGCCGAGGTATTACCTTATCTGCGGATTTCAGCATTTTTGCCTTCTTCGGGGCCAGTTCGTCTTTAAAAGCCCACCGTTTCGACCGTACTTTTGTCTCTGGAGTGTAGTAGTGCATATATGTTTCCATCTACAGTTATGTATCGACGCAGAAATATGTCAGGATTGCGACGGAAGAATGCCAAACCAGCTTATGAATCGATCTCACAATTGCGTTTACTCTCCATTGAGAAAAAACGTGGCACCCATTGTGGTGAGACCTTTGTCAAATTAATTTTTGGTTCAAAATTGAAAACACTGTAACTTGTGATTCGCCTGTGGCCTCTACTTTTTCAAGAACTATGATTCGTTGATCACTCAAAACCATGTCCTGGATTTTGCAAACCATTTCGGAGGAAGTCGCCTCTACTGGACGTCCGAAACGATGTACATAATTTGTGGATGTACGGCCAGGTTTAAATTCATTTATCTACTTGTGAATTGTTTAAAACGCAGGAGCAGATATGCCTAGCACTTCATCCAACTTGGCTTTTATCTCTTTCGGTGTTAAGCGTTTTAAATAGAACTGTTTAATCACCGCACGAAACTCGTTTTTCTTTTCTTTTCATGTTTCTAAATAAGCACACGATTGTTGATTCAATCGCCTATGGCAAGGAAATCATATGATGGATATAGCTGAAATTTTAACTGTCATCTAATAGGAGACGACGATTGCTAAATACAAACTTTTTTCGATGCTACGATTAATTTTTTTGGATTTTCTAAGGACTTGTTGAAAGCCCTTAGTAAATTCATTTCTATGGAATAAAAAAGAAGCGTGTGAAAAAAAGAAAAAGAAAAGGATTTTGCTTCAGTTATTATAACTGATTTTGGAATTTATAAATCTTGGACCGATTGAATTTCAATTTAAGCCTAAACGCATCTTCATACAGCAAAACTGTATTAGGCTTTCGACACACGTATGTACAATGTACATAGTAAATAGAGAAGGTATTGTAATCCACCCAAAATACCTAGATTTCACCGGAAAAGCATGTTTTGAGACCTCCCGAATAAAAAAACTTAGAAAAATGCTCGTGTGTGTACAGCATAACGCAAAACAAAAATACCAAACTTGGCATTTAAATTCAGTATCTTCTTCCAAGGACGCGACCCGAAGATTGTCAAGAAAATTCTCCCAAACCCTTTACATGGAACATTTTTTTAAATTTACGATTTTCTAAAAAAAAATTGATTGAACTGAATATGTTAAGATATTTCCATGACAAATGAAATGTTTGTCTTGAATTTTCTGCGAGTAGTCTATGAACACCTCTTCATTTTGGATAACTTTTATATAACCGTAACAGATATATAAAATCTTACTGCACAAAAATGTAGATCCCATTAAAACATACAATTTAAGACATATACATTTTTTGTAAGAGTTAGCCATTCCAAGTTATTCTTAATTATTGTTTTCGATTTGAAACCACTTAAACTTTTCCCAAATCAGAAGCCAACTTTAGCTTTTAAAAAGATCTGACTATGGCTTTAACCTAATGTCTTCCCTTATTTCCCTTCTCCTTAAGAAAACAAATAATATGTTTATTAGCATGACGTAGATAAAAGAATAATCTTTTGTAAAGATAGTTTGTTTGTGGAACAGCTAGATAAAGCCATGTGAATTGAGCATATAACATTTTTTCTTTTTTTCTTTTTCTTTTCTTTCCCTCCCCCCTTTTTATGGTGTTTAACGCTCGCTTTTATTACCATGGCACAGCAGGCGAACATTTCTTTCTGTTGTCATAGAGAATATATTTTTTTAATCTAGGAATCCAACCCCAAACAACAGTTATAGGTACGTCTTCTCCTATTGCCTTGATCTCAAGCACTCCGCTGTAAAATTTCTAGACTATTGTAAGACTATCCAGGGATATGATTGCTGTTTACAGAAGCTTCATATAAAATTAAGTGTTACATTTGAGCAAATATCCATGTCAGAATGCAATGAATACTTTATTGAATTAGCATCTATTAAAAACATTTTTACCGTTATCTCTTTACGAACGCAGGCGGTAAATTACGTTTGCCGCGCAACGCTGCCAATAATGGGAGAGATATGGTTACAAACACATGGTCATGAGGCGTCACTGGACAACAATTTGTATTGTTAGAAGTTAATCCATTAAATAATACTTCCTTGGCTTATTCGTCGCAGGATTTTTCCTCAGAAACATTTCAAAGGTGCCGAACAATGAAGTCAACTTATAGCTCGAAATTATCCCATTTTACTGTTTTACATTAAACTATTTAAACTGTTCACTTGGAGCCTTGTAAAATGATTGGTGAGTCGCAGTGCACCGTACAGCAGACATGAAGTGTAAATTCACTTTCTGCCCACACAATGACAAAAATCTCTACAGTAATATTTAAAATTGCTTCACTGATTCTTTGCTTCATGCGGTCAAAATTGGCAATTCCTCCAGTTAAACCTCATTCTTGACAGAACTCCGCATGAAGAATTTCTAATGGGATAAGTCCAGAGCGGGCCAGTCCTACGCTCTGCAAATCGATTTATCAATTCTAGCTCACAATTTGCGACGTGGATCGTCGCTCTATCTTACTTTAAGGTGATTTGTATCTCAGTGCTGTTCATTTCCATTTACTCCCTTCAAGAATACAGTTCGGTAGTATTTTCCTGCTTGTAAACTATTTTAACTTTACTTTAAATTATTGATGTTCTCCTCTAAGCAGAAAACTTGAATATGGAGAATATGATGGTTCTTACTGTTTGTGTGCAGAATGAGAAATTTTCAGTGCAACCAAATGACAAATTTCTCAACTTGACTATTTTAATATGAAATGCTTATATACTATTGTCTAGTGGGGCTATTTTAGCCACTTTATCTATTATCTCTATAAGTTGCTTGTAAAAAGCTTTTTATCCACTTACTGCCAGTCATGATTAATATTTTCTGAATCCTTTGAATAAAGAACTATTATACTATATAGAAGCATGCAGGACCCCAATAAAAAACCATAAAATGGCTCTATAATAATTCCTCTTAATTTTCGTACATGTCAGAAACAAAACAGTGGATATGAAATTTGAAACACGTCTGGTTTAAAATACCAAAGCATTGAAACTATAAGCAATGTTTTATTTAGATAAGGATAAAAATAAATAAATTTATAAACTAATTAATTATCATACAGCTCTCCTGTGTTTTCATAAATAAGTTCAAAAGGTATTTACAGGCTATTTCCAGAAAAGAAAAATAAGCAGTTTATTCCTCATGAAATATTTCAACTTTAATGTTTTAATCAAATCCTTAGTGCTCCTTTTGAAATACTAAAAAGGAAGGCTTTTTCTATGCAAAGGGACTTTGGCTTCAGGGCAATGTCTTGATTGATCGTACCACATCCTTGGAAGGCACTGGACTTAATTTTGTATCCTTCTATCCTTCTAGCATTTCATCGTTCAGTAGGTTTTCTCAAAGTTTATATATTCCAGAGCAAAAATGTGCCGATATGATATTTATGTTAAGTTGGTTAGGATTTAGTAAAGCAGTTCCTCCCACATTCATTGCTCCACCTGCTTCTATATACTTTCTTTAGTGAAGGCGAATGTGCACCAGAGGCAGATTTTCACTCGTTGAGAAAACATAATCAATTCAGTTTTGTTAATTGTTCTTCCGCAAAGTGGGAAGATAAAATCTCATGACAAAGTATGTAAGTCGAATTTTATCACAAGAGAAGTTTAAAATATCTTGAATTTTGCGAAAAAATGCGAGTCGCATGGAAAATTTCATGGCATGTCGAGCTCAGGTATTACAGTAGTGATACGGAAATTCGAATGCTGACCATGACAATGTAGTTTTTATTCTGATTCCATTTTTATAGAATTAGTTCGAAATTTATTAAAGTTAACTTTCGTAGTTTTGAACAAAATGCGTACCAAAGGTTTACCAATCCTTTTTAATAATGCGATATTGCTACTTTTTCTTAACGTTTCTACATTTTATGTGATTCTCTTTGTATGTGAATATTATATCAAATTCTTAATATGTTTTTTCTTATATTTGTAATATCAAATTTGTCTCCCTTTAGTTAACATTTTTGTGGTATTTCTTCCAACAGTTTAACCCTGTTCTTGTAAATGCTCCACATAGCTTCGCAGGTGTGCATTATTGAACAATAATTTTCGACGTACGCTTTATTCTTTTCAATTGCATATAAGACAATATTTATAAGCCAATTTTCTGCAACTGATCCACACTCCCGACGCCTTCGCTCCTTACCCGGGAATCGACCTGTGCTTATAGGTTAGTGTTAAGGTGCTTTTGACATAGAACCAATAGGAGTCGAACACATCTACCGACTATCCTCTACTAGTCAGATAAAATGCCTCAACTTCCCATCCCTTTCACCGTTCATTTTGTTCAATCCAATAAGAGGCTGGATACTTGTGGTACACAACTGGTAGGGGATACTGACAATATTAAATAAGGAAAAAACAGTGTAGGGTACCAAAAATATGGACACATATTGAGGGTACGCTTTCGAATATACCGGGGACATTTAGATATTGAAGTTTAGGTGGAATAAAATACTTTTACTTTTATCGCTAAGCAGTAGAGAAAGCAAAATTACATAATGCAGTGATATTGAGCGGCTAAATTCATTAATGGCGTTAGAATTCATTATACCTAATACATTCTTCTTCCCCTCATTCATTCTAGTGGATCATGTAGTTAAACTTTTAACATCCTATGGCACCTGACAAGGGTAATCGGGAACTGAAAGAAATGCATTACTGATGGCGCAACTAAGTCCAGAGTCCGTCTGGAAACGAGTGCAAACTTTAAGAGAAAATAGGAAAGAAAAAAGTGCAAAATCCTCGGGAAGAAACTTTCTCCACACAGAATCCCCGACTTTTTTTGAGCCACAATAAAGGGGTTGAGAAAGTTTTGCAGGCTTCTGTGTCGAGCTGTGAATGAAACAACTTTCGTTTGAACTTCTCACGTAAGTTTTAATAAAACAGGGAGCTATGAAGAGTTATGAGCAATCTTATGTTCCTACACATTATCGCAACATGGTCCAGCTCTGGAATCTAGCTGGACAATATAAAGATTATTTTAACTGATTATAAAAATCATTTATTTTGTAAAACTATTGATACACCCATTTATAATATATTTGGGAATGAAAAAGTAGAAATAGACTGAAAATTCAATGCTGGTATTTGACCGAATCAGCTGCTACCGCGTAGTGTATGCGACTCAACAGTAAGCCTTGGGTTTTATTTCCGACGAACCGAGTTCTTTTGTAAGTTCTCCGAATCGACAGGCGAATCGTGGAGTAGTTTTTCTGATCCCACGAATTTCTTTCCTTCCTTCCATATTGTCCCATAAACCATTTTGTTCATTCTTGTTTGGTAGTGTCAGGATTGCATATGTCGGTGATAATATTTCGGTATAACATGGTGCTGTGGCGCCACTACTGGTTCCGGCACCCGGTGTCTTCCCTTAATTCATCCCTCCCTCTCGAGGACGCCACTTCGTACTAGACATATTGTATAGAAAAGGTATTGCGTTTCATCCAAAGATTTGGTTTGGAGATTGCACCGGAAATATATGTTTTGAGGTCCCCGGATTATAAAAGAAAAGGTGCCGTATGTGTGTCCGTGTGTCTGTGAACACGATAACTCAAAAACGAAAAGTCGGTAAAAGAGCAAACTTGATATTTAAGGAGAAACACGAAGAATTTGAAGAAAATCTCTCTGCTCCAAACTACCCTTTACATGGAAACATTTTCTAAAAGGTTTATTTTATCAAAACTGTCACTAACAGTTTGGATTTTAAATACCGTATATTAAAAATATTTACACGACAAATAAAATGTATATTTTGAATTTTCTTGGAATAGCATCTGAAGGGTTCTTCATTCTGGATGAGATTTACTGAATTTTGCATCACTGGTAAATCCTAAGGGATAGGCAAAAAATTACTGCACAAAAAATTTAGACCTTAAGACACACAATTTATGCTATATACAAATTTAAAGAGGAGTTGATTCTTTTTGAGATATTCCTTGTTATTTGTTTGTTTTAAAATGATTAAAATTTACTCACACGAGAATTTGTCAACTCCTACAATGCAAAAAAAAAAAAAAAAATCAAAACAAAACAAAAAAAAAAAAACAAAGCGGATTTGAATGACATGGCGTAGATTTTAAAATATTTGAGTATCACTTTACTATCTTAATTTTGGAATTGTTTGCTTTCTTTATTTATCTCCTACTTACAATTACACAAGTAATAAGACAATTTCTGCTAATGTTTATCTCGATTAAACAGAAGTAGAAGATTAGTGTTTTAACCATAATTTGTTACAGAAATGTAAGGAAAGTCATGTGAATGAAACACAACAGATTTTTTAAAAAAGTTTCGTGTGTGTGTGTGTGTGTCCGTGTGCTTGTTAATACGATTACTCAAAAATGGAAAGTCAGTATAATACCAAACTTCGTTTTTTTAAGTTAAGTATGTGCCAAGAAAGCGACATGAAATTTTTTAAGAAAATACCTCCATATCAAACTGCCCTTTACATGTATACAATTTCGCAAATGTTGTTTTCTCAAAAATGGCTCTAATGGTTTGGATTAATATTCCGCATATTAAAGATATTTACCTGATAAGTAAAATGTTTATCTGAAACTTTCTGGAAATAGCCCTTTAAGGTCTATTTATTCAGGTTGAATTCTACTGGAGTTTATAGAGGGGAGGTAAACCGTAATAAATAAACAAAAGCTTATAACAGAAAAATGAAGATCTTGTTAAACACGTAATTTATATCGTACACATTTTTTTTCTTGGAGTTGGCTATTTCCGAGATATTCCTTCTTATTGGTTTCAGTTTTAAAATACCTTTATAATACTTTTTCACTTTAAACCTATTGTACTCCCTTATTTCGCTTCTACTTAGAAGGAAGCAAGTAATAATACTACTTGTGCTATTATTTCTCGATTAGCATGAAGTAAATAGAAGCATAAAACATTCGATACCGAGATTTCACTGGAAATACATGTTTTGAGACCCCCTGAATTCAATAAAAAGCATTTTTAGAAAAATGACTCTGTGTATCAGTGTGTGTGTGGGTGTGTGTGAGTGAGTGAGTGTCTCTGGGTAGCGTAGCTCAAAAACGAATAGTCCTTTAAATACCAAACTTGATATTTAAGTTCAGTATCTTCCAAGGATGCGACACGAAGATTTTCAAGAAAATCCCCCCACCCCAAACCACCCTTTACATGGAAAAATTATGAAAATTTTGATTTCCTTAAAAATGGCTCTAACTGTTTTAACTAAAATCTCTTATGTTTAAGATATTTACATGGCAAATAAAATGTATAACCTGAATTTTCTTGGAATAGGCTCTGAAGACCTCTTTATTCTGGATGCTTTTTATTTAATTTTGCATAACTGGTAAACTATAAGTGATAGACAAAAACTTACTACACAAGAAATGTGGATCTCGAGAAAACACAAAATTTATGGCGTATACATTTTTTTCGTGGAGTTAGCCGTTTTGGAGATATTCCTTGTTGTTGATTTTAGATTTAAAATACTGAAACTTTTCTCATACGGGAACTTGTTAATGCTTGGCCACGCAGAGAAACAGATTTTTATCCCTCAGTAACTATATTCTAAAACATTTGGTTGTCTGTTTATCCTAGTGTATTACTTTAGTCCCCTTATACTTATAAGAAATTAAGTAACGTTTTAGCATGAAATAGATAAATAATTTGGTACAGGTTTGTAGAGAAAGTCATGTGAATGGAGCACATCAGACTTTTTGTGTCACCAAAAATGTTCTATTTTAGTTTTATATATACCTTACAGCTGCGTGACGTTTAAGGTATGCCATATAGAAATTTAAACGGGTATTTGTAAGCCTCTGTTTTCTTGGCATGACAAGGATGAAAAAGTGTTTGAGAAAAATATAATATTCGAAATTTCAAAAACTAATAACAAGGAAGCTGAGTAAACATTGTGTGCTCTAGGCTTCTGTCTATCTCTTACGTTTTACCAGTTATGCAAAATCATTTAGAATGAAGAGGACTTAAGAAGCTACACCTACAGTCCATTTACCATGTAAATATCTTTAATATTACGTCAGAACCATTTTTGAGAAAATCAAAAAGTTGAAAAATTGTCCATGTTAAGGTACTTTGCTACTTTGGGGCGCTCTTAGGAAGATTCTTAAGTTCGGTATTTAGTGGAATGTTTGTCTTTGAGTTATGCTACATACATACACACACTCACTTTTGGTGTGAAATCTCGCTATTGATTTTTTTAATGTTCTTAATAATTAAATGCTAATTTCTCTAAAAAGAAAATCATAGTGCGGAGCAAATTTTCAAAACAGTAAAAATTATACAGGATATGGCCAATTCAAATGACTTTCTCTACTCCCTATTGTTTATTAGTGAGTATACGAGTACTCTTACGTAAGTTTCCATTTCCATATACTTAATTTTAATTGAGATGAGCCTTCGCAGCTACATTACACATTTTGTTATAGATACAAAGGGAATAATGACAGTCAAATGCTCAAGAACTGGAAAAAACTTCACTCAATGAACATGACCCATTCATCCTCTCCGTTGATAAGCAAAGAGTGGCAAGTGGAGTGAAGCATTCTACATTGAAAATGTACCACAATATAATACGCACAGCAATATAAAACTTTATGTAATCATAAACATTCAGCGGACACTGGCCATCTGAAACTACGCGATGCTGCCAACATGACAGCTATAATACCTCGCCGATGAAATACAAGTGAATTTAGCCGCTTTCATACATAATTCCCTTGGGCATATTGCAGCTTTTGAAACAGTATTTCGCTTTCATGACATCAAATTAGTATGAAATATTTTTTAGCCCTGAAAGCTAAATACAAAAATTATATATTTGCTGTTTTGCATAGCAAATAGGTCAGGTTAAAATTTAAATGGAATATAAAATACGTCACCAAATATAGAAGCAAGCGGGTACGTATAAATAATTAAAAAAATTATTTACTAAAAATATATTATTGTAGAGTTAGAGGATGACCTATACATACGTTATGTGAATTTACATACGTCCATTGTAATAAAACTCTGCAAATGTAGATAGAGCATTGTATTGTTCAGCTCCAAGGGAGACACATTGGAACCCAGATTCAGAAACAGTATTCATAATACTTTAAACCTGCGACATCAGAATTAATGAAAATGTAAATCTCTTATTAAGTAATGATAATTGAATAAAAAAAATATGATTCCAATTGCTATATAGTTCATTTAATTGTGCTATTTATACATACAGTGTTAAAATATTGTGGCTGCTATAGCAAACAACATGGGGCCACGCAGTGGCCAAGTGGTTAAACGGAAATGGCGTGTTATTTATGGACCCTCTTTTACTGCTATGGTTCTCAGTGTTCCATTCTATTCTGGGCGTGAAACACCGCTTTATTTTGCTCGGAGGCCTCTCTATCAGGCTTGAGGTTCTTTTATTTGCCGTAAAACTACGACACGGAACCAACGGCTTTACTTCCCTTACTTTACGCCCGAAAAAATCCATCATCCTCCGCCGGGGTTGGACCCGCGACCTTGGGTATATGAAGTCAAGCATGGTAACAATTACACCACGGAGGGCAACGCCAAGTGGTTAGACTACTCGCCTCTCACCAAGTTGTTCGACCCCAGACGACCGAATGTGGGATTTGTCGTGCAAAAAGCGGCACTGTGACGAACTTTCTTGGAGTTCTCCGGTTTCCCCCTCCATCGTACTCCGCAGTAATTCATCATTCCATGTGCCATCGCTGAGGTGCCATATGCACGAGTAAAAGCGGACGTTAAACGCTATAAAAAGAAACAAAAAACAAGATTTGCAGTAATACGAGTATTTAAAGAAATCTGGATGCTTAGGAGCGACTATCTGTTTAATTTTGTACGAGATGTGAGAAATGTAAATGAATAATACATAATAATACAAGTAATTGTGATTACATGAAATGCATGTCAAGTAAGACTTAAGCAAGTAACAAATATAATTATTTATTGAGTTACGTATATCAATAAAAATGAGATATATAAAATCGTGTTACTGCAAAGCGATGTCCTCTATTAATTTCATAAAATAAAAATGCTTTTATTTAGTGGAGTCGATTGATGTTTATTTCTTCACCTCAATTCTTCCTGAAAACATTTTGTCTCGGATAAAAGAAAGCTCAAATTCTCACAGATTACACATGGAGTTCGTCATAGGATCTGCTCCAGAAAAGTGTTCCAAAAGGCAGATGAAAACCGTGTATTTGATATGTGCAACAAGATATGTGAAGTGTACCATATTATAACTCACCCAAACTGATCTAGATCTATTATGGGGTATAGCAAGATATAAAATTTGTAATGTTTTCCATTCACATGGCATTCTCTACATCGCTACATAAATTATTGTTAAAAACTTGTTCTTCTATTTACTTAACACTGGCAGAGAAAAAAATAGCAGAAAGCGTCATAAAGGAAATAAGGAAACACATTAGGCTAAGTCGATGGTCACATCTTTTGAAAGCTGGTTGCTATGTGAATGAAGTACCTTTGTTTGTATGGACAGGAGTTGAAAAGTTCCCGTAAAGAAAAGTATGAGTATTTTCAAGCTGAAACTAATAACAAGGAATATATAAAAAATGACAAACTCCAAAATAAATTGTGTGTTTTAATGAGATCTACATTTTTTGTCAAGTAAGATTTTCCCTATCTCTTACGCTTTACCAGTTAGTCAAAACTCCGAAAAATTCATTCAGAATAAACATGTCTTCAGAGGCTATTCCCAGAAAATTGAAGATATACATTTTATTTGTCATAAATGTTTTAAATATAAGACATTTTAATCATAACTATTACAGCCATTTTTCAGAAAATCAATTTTTTTTGCGTGTAAAGGTTAGTTGCGTGGTAGGATTTTCGTGAAAATCTTTGTGTTGCATCTTTGGAAGATGCCGAACCTCAATACCAAGTTGGGTACTTTTCGTTTTTGAATTACCGTGTTTACAGACACACGTACACACGGACCTTTTTCTAAAAATGCTTTTATGGATACAGGGGGGCCTAATACGTGTATTTCCTGTGAAATATCGATATCAAATTTGTTGGTTGAATGCAATACCAATTCCATACACTATGTATATAGTACGTGTAGAGAAAGTAAAAAAAAATACCTACATGGACAAATGTGCGTGAAAATGTCATTATTTTTAAAATATTCACTGCCTAGATGTAGTAAGTTTCTGGTGCCACACTAAAAATAATTAGGCAGAACTTTTTAAATTAAATCGCACCAAACAGGAGCAAAAGAACAAATGACTTCCAACTAATAGCATATATTGAAATTCTGACACAATAATTTCGCCAATTCAGCAATTACTTTGGGGAACAAGTTAGCGGAATAGTAACAACCTTCAAGCTAGCTAATCATACCAGAAGAACCAGCTTCGACTCACGGCGGAACGAGGGACTGCAGCATCAAGGTAGCCAACTTTTACTGCCAGACGCAGGAGGCTCTGTATGTGTATTTGTCAGAAAACAAAGGAAATTTATGGAAAAAGAAAAAAGAAGAATAAGAAAAGGAATATAGCCTCCTAAACTGTCTTTTAGAGAGAAACCAGGATGGTTAATCTGCCCGGTGCCTGGTATAAAAGTGAGGACGTGAATGACCGGCAAGGTGATAAAGAGCAATGGCTGGAATGAATGACGGCGGAAATCGGAGTTCCCGGAGAGGACGCCACTTTGTCCACCACAAATCCCATGTGCGGTCCCCTGGGAATTAACCAGGCCCAATTGCGACCTTTACTTTCTGGTACACCTCCCCTAAAAGAGAACCAATGTTTCATCAAAATGAAATATTTGAGGGTGTTGGTAAGTCTACTAAAGCATTATTGGAAATTTTAATTAAGGGGTGAATTTTACGTAGGGGTTTATACATTAATTTATTTGTAGTAGAGGTCCTTTATAAATATTAATAATTTTAACAACTGCAATTAAATTTAAGAACTCCACGATCTGATGTGTTCCATTCACATGACTTTCTCTATATCTCTGCTATAAATTATTTTTAAAAAGCTAATGTTTCTATTTACGTCCTGCTAATCGAGAAAAAAATTAGCAGAAATAGTCTTATTTCTTGCTTCCTTGTAAGTAGAAGCGAAATAAGGGAGTACCATAGGTTAAAGTGATAGTCAAAAGCTGGTTCTTATGTGATTGAAGTTCCTTTGTTTGTATGGACACGAGTTCACAAAGTCCTGTATGAGAAATGTATGTGTTTTATAGCTGAAACCAAAAACAACGAATATCTCAAAAACAATCAACCCCAAGAAAAATATGTATATAACATTTATTGTGTGTTTTAAAGTGCTCTACATTTGTTGTTGTGCATCTCTTACGGTTTAGCAGTTATGCAAAATTCCGTAAAATTGACCAAGGATAAAGTAGTCTTCAGAGGCTAGTCCCAGAAAATTCAAAATATACATTTTATTTGTCAGGTAAATATCTTTAATATACGATATTTAAATCAAAATTGTTAGAGCCATTCTTTAGAAAATCAAAATTTTCGAGAAAAAAAAGTTCCATGTGAAGGGTAGTTTGGGGATTTTCCTCAAAATCTTCGTGTCGCATCCCTGGAAGATACTAAACTTAAATACCAAGTTTGGTATTCTACCGACTTTTCGTTTTTGAGTTATCTTGTTCACGGACACACGGATACACACACACGGACCTTATTCTGAAAATACTTTTTTTTGGATACAGAGGACCCTAAAACATATATTTCCGGTGAAATCTCGGTATCGAATTTTTTGGTGGAGTGCAAAACCTTCTCTATACACTATGTACATAATAGGTATAGATAAAGTAAAAAACAACCGCCTGTCTGAGTTTCTATGTAATAATTTAGTTTTCGATAATTTTGGCACTTTTTATCTTTTTGTTTCAAAGTACCAAGGTGGCATCTATGTTTCAAATGTGTGTTATTTGGAACGGAGATATGTTCGGTTTGCGATGCGTTACTTTCCGGTCTCGTCAGGACTAACAAGCCTGTGCCCGCCGAGCTTTGCGGATGCACACGTTCATTAAAACGTATATGTAACGGCAACAGTTCATTAAGCCTCAGCTAATATTTAAACAGTGGTCGGCACATAACTTTCCTGCGCTGTTTGATTTACCAGCAATATATAGTACACAGCAGTAAGCAAAACCGAGTGTATTTACAGTCCCTTTTTAGAGTAGCTTACTTAGGCATGCAAGTGACATTAATCTCTGCTCTCTGCGTGGGAGTGAACTCTAAACTTAAGTGTTATGTCAAGTTGCCAGAATCGAATCTTTGTTGGAGCTCAGTTAACAGTACGATAGTTTAAAGCAGATGTACTACTCCGAACATATATTCTAATGTGTTCCATGCCTTTAACTACCGACTCTACAAGAAACGATTCTTACAAAAGCTATTTCAGGCGTTCTTCCTTTGTCGATCCAGATTAAATAGAATATTATTCGGCCCTTAGGAGCACTTATGTACTTGTTTACCAGATTTTCGTTGTTTCGATCGCTATGATTCAATATGGCGGTGGCTGCTAACATTAATACAAAAAGTACCGCGAGATGACAAGATGTCGTCAAGTTCTAGCTTTAAGGCTATTGAACATAGGAATATATGCAAATCAATGTCAATTTTGTGAGTTACGGGTGCACGCTTTATGTGTTAATGCTTTAGTTCAAGAATTGCATATAGATTTGCAGCTTTTTTAAAAAGTTATTTTCGTGTAATATTTTAGTAATTTCCACTGATTTAATTAAAACATGCTCGCTCCGCTCGCATGCGCTGTAATAAATCTAGGTTTGTGTGTGTGCGTAAATAAATATGGTAGCTCAGTGGTAGAGCAACCGGCTAGAGACCGGGAGATCCGTGGTTCAAATCCCGGTTATGGCAATGAATTTTTCAGTCTTACTCTACCTATCCAAACTGACTGACTTTTAATTAGTCTTTAGTAATTTTTACTGGTTTCATCAAAGCATGTGAGCGAAGTGAGCATGCGCTTTGTTAACACCATGTTAGCATAGAGAGAGAGAGAGAGAGTGTGTGTGTGTGTGTGTGTGTGTGTGTGTGTGTGTGTGTAAATAAACTGATTTTCGTGAATTTGCTTTTACTAACTCCCACTGTTTTACCAAAGTATGGGAACGGAAGCAGCATACTTTCTATTACGTTAGGTTTAGGTCAGTGTATAAAATGAGTAATTTATTGTTTTATTGTAGTTTTTAGTATTTTACAGTGGCTTCATCAAAGCATCCTAGCATGCTTTCTGTTAGTTCTTGGTTAGTTTCTAAATAAATTAATTCGTGTGGGTGTGAAATAAAATATTTAGTTTTAATATTCTGTTAGTAATTTCTAGGGTTCTAGGTATATATATTTCCGAAGCGGCTATACGCCCTCTTGTGTAAATAATTGTGCGGTAGTAATTGCATCAATTCCCCACCGTATGGGAAGGATATCTCAAATCATTTTGTGTACTATTGTGTTTTCATACACTCTACATCTATCAGAAATGTAATCTGTAGTGTTAATGTTTTTGTGAATAAAATCAGCAATTTGAAAGAAAATTTCAACATAAGTTTATTGGAAAAGAAGACTCGCGGATTTCGTGAAAAAATAAGTTTGCAGTATAGTTGTGCTTGCGTAAAAATTACAAAAAATGAATATTCATTGCTCAGGTTAGTGTTTTCAATATTTTCAGTTAATCTGGGTTTGTGGAAAGTTCTTTAGCATTTCTTCTCTTTACTTCATGTTAATTATATAAACATTAGCAGAAATGATAATTTATATAGCTGTTACCATTTAAACTAATAAATTGCAGAAAGAATATTTCAGATGTTGTTAACTTCACAACGTTTATGTCTATCTGGCATAAATTAGGTATTTTAACGAGATGTACGATTTTTGTGTTGAAAGACTTTTTGTATTGCTTTGGTTTACCGATTATATAAAAGCTATACAGAATTAAGAGGGACTCAATGGCTATTCCCAGAAGATTCAGCATTTACATTTTACTTTCCATGTAAATGTATTTAATATATGGCGTTTTAATTAAAATTTTTGAGAAAATTGAAAATGTTGTGAAAAAATTCTATTTAAAACTAGTTTTGGTTTAAGAAATGTTTCATAAAATTGTAAGACATTAAACTCAAATATAAAGTTCGGTACTTAATCCACTCTTTGCTTTTGAGACTTACACACATGTACCTACATTTTTTATAAAACCTTCAATAAAATAATGTAGAAAACACAGCTTCCGTAAGAAGCCCTCTAATAAGTGGTATAGAATAGAGAGAGCAGGTGGCTGTAAGGCAATTAGACATTTTATTTTCTCTACCACAATATTAAATGTACATAGTAAATAGACAAGTTTCAATACAGAGATTCCATTAAAGATCTATATTTTTTCTCCATCGCTTGTATGGCAATTATACAGATTATACAAAATTCCCATCCAAAGAACATATTTCAAAGGTTGTTCCCAGAAAATTCAAGATGTGCATCTTATTTTACATGTAAATGTTTTTTTTAAGGTTTGTAAGAATTTCAATTACAATTTAGAGCATTTAAAAAAAAAATTAAATGCCCCATGCAAAGTCTAATTGAATTTGGGGGATTTCTTCAAAATATTATTGCATTTCTGGAAGATAATTTAAATACTAAGTTTGATATATCATTTTCGAGTTATGCTGTTCATAAACGCATACGCACACCCATAAACTTTTCCTAAAAGCTTTATTTTTATTAAGCGGCCGCAAAATATGTATGTCAGGAGAATTTCATACTCAAATTTGTGATAGAATACAATACCTTCTCTACGTACTAATGCGTTCGGGAAAATAAAAACATGTGGTTGTATTCTACGATAAGCATGTAAACAATTGTAAATACACAATAACAGTGTAACGAGCGTTGACGAGCTCATTGCTGGATAACACAATTGAGTTTAGCAAACTAACAACTTACTAAAAGAATCGTATTAGTGTTATACTTTCTCTACGCAAACTATATACATAATGTATAGAGAATGTATTTTATTGCACCCAAAAATTCGATACTGAGATTTCACCGGAAATATATATTTTGAGACACCCTGAATCCAAAAAAAAGTATTTTTAGAAAAACGTCCATGTGTGTGTGTGTCTGTCATGTGTGAGTCAGTGGGCAGCATAGATCAAAAACGAAAATTCCGTTGAATACCAAACTTGGTATTTATGTTCAATATTTTCCAAGGATGCGACACGAAGATATTCAAGAAACTAAACTATACCTTACATGGGAAAATTTTCGTAATTTTTGGTTTTCTCAAAAATGACTAACGATTTTGATTAAGATATACCCTCAACTACCCTTGACATGGAAGAATGTTCGAATAGTTTATTTTCTGCAAAAATGGATCTAATGATTTTGATTAAAATACCGCATAGAAAAGATATTTGCATGGCAAATAAAATTTATATCCTGAATTTTCTGGGAATACTTACCCTCTAAAGCCCTCTTTGTTCCCGATAAGTTTTCTGAATTTTGCGTGACTGGCAAACCGTAAGAGATAGACAAAAACTTACTACACAAAATGTCGATATCTTTAAAACACACAATTTATGCCATTTACTTTTTTTGTTCTTCTTGGAATTGAACATTTCTGAGATATTTAGATTGAAAATACTTAAACTTTTCTCACTCGGAAATTTGTAAGCTCCTGGCTATGGATAGAAACGGAATTTAAAAATGTGACTCGTTTTGGCCTAGTGTATTCCCTTGTTTTCCTTCTACTTACAAGGAAGCAAGTACAAGATAATTTTTGCTAATGTTTATTTCGATTGGCATGAAGCAGACAGAAGAATAAGCTTATTAGCAATCATTTATTACAAAGATGAAGAGAAATTCATGTGAATGGAACAAGTCAGTTTTTTTTGGAATGTTTTTACATGAAACTTTCAGGCGTCGAAACCGCGCGTCTATAAAAGGAGAGCAAAAAACAGTTGATTCAGTTCCTACCATTCAGTACCTGAAAGTGGAGTGATACCATCAATGGAAAGTGCTCCAAGAGAAATCGAGAATTGTGAGGCGTTGCCACTAGGTATATACACCTGCTGTTTGTTGTGCTTCAAAGTGAACAATCTATAGCTGAGTTCCGTAAAAAAATCTGAGATGTTCATTTTTATTACTTTCCCTATCTGTTCTGCAAACAAACCATTCTTACAAAAGAATATTATTAGGTTGTCTCATAAGTAAAGTCGGTTTTTTGATTTTGGTGTTTTGAAAATTTATTGGGTTTCTTTGGTTGGCAATACTATTTACAGGATGCCATGATTAGTGTTGCGTACATTGCGAGCATGTATTATTCTTCAGTTGTTAGTAAATCACAAAATGGAGATGATAAAAGTTTAAACTTAAGAGTCCTTCTAAAGCACTACTGGAAACAAGATTATAAAGCTGCTGCCGCAGCTCGAAGGATATGTGAAGTGGAAAGAGGTGTCGTTAGTGAACGTGTGGCAAAACGATGGTTGCAACGTTTCAACAATGGACACGAAAACACTAAAGATTTACCACGATTTGGAAGACCTAAAGTATGGAATACTGAGGATGCACGCTAAGTTTTGTAAGAAAATCGTCAAAAAATCCGTGGGCTTTCAGAAGAGCTTGGTGCATCAAAAGGTACCATACATTACCACATTAAGACACTTAAAAATCATACAGAAGCTGTAGATCTGTACCCCATGAACTGACACCTCAACAGGCTCAACGTAGAGTGGATATCTGTCGTCAGCTTATCCGTAATCCCATGTATGATAGATTTCTCAGAAGAATTGTCACTTGTGATGAAAAATGGGTATATTACCGAAAGCCTGATGCCTCGAAACAGTGATCCCGCCAACCTGCCAGTCATCCTTAAAAAAAATCGGTTCGGTCCCAAAGTAATGTGTGCCTAATGGAATTTTGAAGGTGTGATTCACTGGGAGGTTGTTCTAAATGAATGGGCGATTGATGCGGAATTTGTTCTCAACAACTGAAACGAATTCATGAAATTTTGAGACGGAGATATCCAGCATTAGTTAACCGAAATAGAGTTCTATTGCAACAGGATAATGCAGGATCCCATACTGCACGAACAACCATGGAACAAATTCAGGAATTGGGAGGAATCGACTGCTACCACACCCACATGCAGCCCTGATCTAGCACCATTAGATTATGGTCTTTTTCGATCCATGGCCCATTTTCTATCTGTAAGAAATTTTGACAACAATGAAGGCCATCAAGAGATAATAAACATCGCTGAAAGATGGCTCAAGACCATAGATCTAATGGTCTGTACTTTGAAGATTGGTTAATTGCTTGTCAGAACACATTTCAGATAATTGTTTTTCTTAAAAAATGACATTGCTTATGAGACAGTATTTATTTTATTTAGATCATGCTAATCGAGATAAACATTAGCAGAAATGGTCTTATTACTTGGATCCTATAAGTAAAAGGGGAATAAGGCAATATTATAGAGTAAAGCGGTTGTCAAACCCTGTAAAAGCTGGCCACTATGTGCAACAATTGAAATTTTGTTCTCAATAGAGATGATAGGAAAGAACACTTCTCGCTTGAGAAAGGTATAAGCAATTTGAAATTGAAGCAATTGATTTTTTTTCCATCTAAAGATAATTTGAGGTGCGGAATTTTCCTAAAAACCTTCGTGTCGCATCCTTGGAACGTATTAAACGCAGATACCACGTTTGGTATTTAACGCATTTTCGTCTTTTGAACTATTTAATGCACTTATACTTTGCTGACATGTGTTTTAGTTATTATTATTATGATTATTATTATTATTATTTTGTTTTTCTTTTCCTTTTTTGCTTATGGTAAAGCAAAGGGTAAAACCTAACACATATAACATAACTCCATGGCACGACAGCTCACGGGGAACCTTGGCCTACCGTCCGGCCGCTGCGTCCCCCATCTCGGTCCACTACAGACGTCATGGATGGGGTGCAGTATTGGAGGGTGAGACGTGGTCAGCGCCTCGAGCCCCTCCCGGCCGGTTAATGCGGTCCTCACGACCTGGAGCCGCTACTTCTCCATCAAGTAGCTCCTCAATTGGCCCCCCAGGGACCTCACGAGGCTGAGTGCACCCCGGTCCAGGTCTCCCAGCGGGGGAAAAATCCCCACGCCGGTACTGGGGATCGAACCCAGGTCTCCCGCTTGGTAGGCAGCTAACACATAAACTAGCTTTTAAAATATTTTACTATCGCTTTAGCCTAGTGTATACATTTAAAAGGAAATATGTGAGTAATATAATATCTATGCAAACTTTTATTTGCATTAACATCAAGTGGTTAGTACTTGCAGTAGTTAGTAGCTGCAGAATAGGTAGAGAAAGTTATGTAAATGTAACACATCAGATTTTATCTTAGCATTGTCTCTATCGATGGAAGCATTAACAAGAACTTGACGTGGCCTTGCTTGATATTTCTCTGCCATGTTTCAACAATAGCACCAGCAAGTACGTATCTCTTGATTTACGCATCACTGCTTGTCTGTCCTTTCAAACGCGTGTTTCACTAAGGTTTGTATGAAATAGCTTCGCGTAAATGTGGCAAATTCTCGGAAGGAAAACAAAACTGAGCTTACAAATATAATGTACAGATATTTTCAGGTCTTTTAGTACTTTGCTAACCGAAAATTAGTATAGAATGAATGGCAGATGCTTTACTGAGCTATCCTGATATGCTGCTCTCTGCGTCAGTCGAATGTCTTTTTTGTTCGTATTTCGTTTCACTAAATTGGATGGATGTTATATTTCCGTTTGAAATAATCTACCGTTGGCGACAGTGAGTGTTGACTCTGTAACCTTTCAGATAACCGACCTGCTGCTAATATTACAGTATTTTTACTTTCTCTACACATACTATGTGCATAGTGTGAAGAGGAAGTATTGTATTCCACCCAAAAATTCGATTCTGAGATTTCACCGGAAATGCATGTCCTGAATCAAAAAAAAATTCAGAAAAGGGTCCGTGTGTGACTGTGGATAGCACAGCTCAAAAATGAAAAGACCCTTAAATACCAAACTAGGTATTTAGGCTTGGTTTCTTCCAAGGATGCGACACGAATATTTTCAAGAAAATCCCACCACCCCCAGCCAACCTTTATATGGAAGATGTTTAGAAAATTTTAATTTTCTCAAAAATGGCTGTAACGAGTTTGATTAAAATCTCGTATATTAAAGATATTTACATCCCAAATAAAATGTATATCTTGGATTTTCTGGAAATAGCTCCTGAAGACCTCTTTATTCTAGATAAATTTTTGCCAAATTTTGCTTATCTGCTGAACCGTAAGAGATAGATAAAAACTTACTACACAGAAAATGTAGATCTCGTCAAAACACATAATTTATGTCCTTTACATTTTTGTTGTGGAGGTAATCGCTTCCGGGATATTCCTTGTTATTGGTTTCAGTTGTGAAGTACTTATATTTTTCTCAGATAGGTTTTTCTTTTTTTCTACTCCTGGCTAAGCAAAGAAGCGCTTTGCAAAGACAATCGCATAATGACAGCTTTTTTAAACATTTGACTATCGGTTTAGGCCATTGTATTCCCTTATTTTCTTCCTACTTATAAAGAACTAAGTAATAAGGACATTCTGATAATGATTATATCGATTAGCAAGTACAGAAAGAATAATAAACTAATATATGAGAAATCTTATACTAGAGAAAGTTATGTGAGTGTAACACTTTAGATTTTTCAGAACATGATGACCCTGGCCCACTCTTCTTCAAAACGCGGCCTGACTGGGATTAGGGTGTGTGTGGCTGGAAGCCAAACTTCGCTGTTGCCAAGTCTTCCACTTACTGTTCCCTTAACTGAAGCGCGATTCTCGGCTTGCAAGCAATGTATCCAGGAAACAGATTTTACTACGTTGCCTCTCGCTTTTAGTACAGGTTCGTCTTTTGTTTGCTAATGGTTATCGCCAGTGGTAGGCGAGAGCAGTCCCGTTTGAAGGCCATCATGTTTTGGAGAAAAGTGTACATAGATGTAATTTAGAGATGTTATTCTGAATAAATGCCACCTTACAGAAAACCAAGATGGAAAATGTACTAATCCACTGCTGGTAATAGAACACACACGTCATTTTTGTGATCATTTGGAATTAATTATTATAGAAAGTGTAAGGTGGTGGACTCCCGTATCCATTATTTTATTTTGACCGTCTCCGTAGCACAGTGGCAGCCCGCTTACCTCTAGTAATGGGGACCCATATTCGATTCCCGGTGAAGGCTTGAGCATTTTTCTCCAACCAAGATTATTCACTGATGCTTCCCATGCCAGTATCTTCCGCGGTATGGAAGTAAAGGGGCTCAGATCTAAGAAGCATCGTGAACATTCCTGGTCGGGTTGTGATCTCTCCCATGTTTTCGTCCCGGTTCCAATCAAACTTTGACTTGATCACCCCCCTCATCAACATGATTGTAATGTACATTACAAATTCGCCTAGTGTCATAATATTCATTAAGATGTTATTTTTCTGTCCATATTGCCTTCATAATATTCATTAAGATGTTATTTTTCTGTCCATATTGCCTTCATAATATTCATTAAGATGCTATTTTTCTATCCATATTGCCTTCATAATATTCATTAAGATGTTATTTTTCTATCCATATTGCCTTCTTCCGGTTGTTTCTCTATAAATTATTTAAATTTAAGCAATAATCGCCCATTTTCATTTGAATGTTGATATCAGATGTGTGAAATAAATTCAAAGGTTGTAGAGAGTGCGCCTGCATCTGCCACGGTGGCCCCAGGTTCGATTCCCACTGGGAGCATGAGCATTTTCCACAACCAGGATTCTTCCCAGTTCTGGGTGTTGTGTCCCTTCATCTCCATCCTACGGAAGGCATTGAAAAACCACCGCGATATAATCTTGCCTAGTCGCTGCGATCTCTCTCCTGATTCCGTCCCGGTTTCAACCAAACTTCCGGTTGATCCCTCCGCATCGTACATGCTTGTTATACATATTATAATACTGATTCGTATATTATAAAATTCACTAAAATTTTATTTTTCTATCCACTTGCGCTCTTCAGGATGAATTTTGTCGTTCAAATGTTGATAATAGCAGAACGTGAAATAAACTCAAAACTCTTAATAAGAACAAAAACAGTAGAACCTCAAACTAAAAACATTCCCCATAAAAACGTAATCAGGAACTGCGTATAAAACTGATAAATCAATGAAATCCAATCATATTTGTTGAAAAATTTTAACTTTAACTTTGCGGTCTCCCTATACTGTACTAATGTTGTGCAACGAACTTATGTTTTCAGTGTAAAATTGTACTGCATTATTTATTTATTATATACATTTATTATATTTATTTATTATATATTTATTTATCGACATTTCACTACAAATATATATACATATATGTTTATTCTAAGGTCTACGGAAAATCAAAAAAACCTAGATAAATTAAAACAACACATTTTTAGACAATTTTGCCCAATATGTACATATATAAGAGATATATCTGAAAAATAAAAGTTCGACAAATTCCAGACTCCGCTTCAAGAAAAACGTTTTTGCTATTTCACTGTCTCAATATGATCAACAGTTTATATTAAAATTTCATATTTATGGAGCATGTGAAATGTAGGTTATATTGAAAACTCTTCTAACTTTATGTAATATTCTCCACTTTCCAAATGGATTTTATTATTATTTTGGTACAAGTGCTGGACTGTAGGACTTAGGCAAGACCTTACAAAATGTTGTTCTCGAAAACACGCGCATATTCCTTGGTATTGGATTGAATTTTAAAATATTTTATACCATTGCACTTATATTTATTTATTTTTAAGTGCTATAGCAGTTTGTTTTCTGTAATCAGCTAAGGAGTTTAGAACTTAAAAGCCAGCATACAGTACATAGCTTATGGATATTTGAATATCCCACACCCATGCCTCACCCTTCTCACACAATGTAGCTAAACAAAATGCAAGAGTTGGGCTAAATTAATCCCTAGTATACTATAGCTTTTCAACGTAATTAAAAATACTACCATTTTTCAGTCCACGCAGCTCCCACCTTCTTCCCGCTTTAGCCGGCCATCGTTCGATGATGAAGGAAAGGTGGGGATGGAGGGAGAGCTTGCCATCACCACTATATGATTGTTACAATAAGCGCGTGCGTGGCTAAATGTCGAATGAGAATAAGTAATTGTTTTCGTAAATTGCTGCATTATAAGGCTCTGGCTCTAAGGGACTTAACAGAGAAGAACTTAGAGGTCTCGATATTCCTGTTAATAGTTCGCGGTTTATATAATCTTGCAATGTGATTTTTGTGGTCACTCACTGCCTCTTGCAATGCTCCCTCTCCCAACACTGATAAAAACTTCGCGATGCGCATGTCACATGGACATGTGGGGAAGGGAGAATGCGTAATCGGCAATATTTGAGCCCACAACGTTCTGCGCATATCTTTTATTACCCCGACGGGGTATAGTATGTTGTATTAAAGGAGCATAGAGGGAGAAGCAGAAGTCTCTTGCGCTATAGTTATAGATGGGCACAAAATAAGTATACAGTTCAATAGGAATCATTTTTATTGCAAAGTGTAAATGACATGAACAAAATAATAAATCTGTACAGTGGCAGATGAACTATTTAGTTTCATATGGGGTTTACATACGAGGACAATTATTGCAATCGATTATGTATATTTTTGGAATGTATCAAAATCCAAAGCCTTCGTATTTGACTTGGTACTACCCTTCCTTCGAAAGTGCACTTAGTCGCTTGCTTAGATTGAATGGTCGGTAGTGCTTGGGGAGCGGGAGGTTCTAGAGAATCTCTGTGTGCAGGCTGAAAATGTATAATATATCCTGTCCCGCAAACGTTAATTTCCATTTACATAAAGTAGAAAAACAATAAGCTTTGTTTAGACTGAATTGCATGTCGCACATCACTTTTAAAATATTATAACCCAAATAGTTAAGCCAATGCTTAAAGCTAGAACTTTAAGATTTAGGACACGGACGGAGTGGAGTCGGCGCTAAACCTTGCTGATTATTGAATCTAGCCCAATTAAGGGGCGCTCCGGGAGGAAGAGATAAGGTGAGATGGTACACCGGGCGATCGGAACCAGGAGCAACGCACAATAAAGACAGGGTCCTTAAAGTTTCCAGATAGACAGTCGGACAGACAGAGGGGAAGCTAACCCCACATATAGTCCAACGATCCGCCAGAAGCGGTTCTCTTCCCGGCAACCAGCCGAAATCGGGGGACGGGGAGAGTTTATTCATACAGATTTACACATTTCATCGTGCGATACAGTAGATGAAGCTATAGTCAGATTTTTAAAAAAAAAAATCCTGATCCATGATGACTTTGACAGTTCATACTCTTCGATGACCACGAATAAAAACTAATAATCATATCCCAAATCATTGCCTATATTATGTATTCGAAAAAGCAAACCGGTAGCAAAGTATGTCACGGAAATGCTTAACTGGAAACAATTTCTTTCAGATAAATTGTTGTTTTAAGCAGTTTTACGTTTTTCTGTAGTGAGCTTTTTGTCTATCTCTTTTACTTCTTACTAATTATACAAAATAATCCAGAATGAAGCGGATTTTCACTCGCTGATCCAGAAAGTTAAAGATACACAGTTTTCAGATCTTAAATGCGTAGTATTTTCATTAAAATTGTTAATAGCTATTTTTGAGAAAATAAAAAATTGCAAAACTCTTCCATGTAAAGGTTAGTTTGGAATAAAGGGGATCCGTTAAAATCTCACTGTCGGATGTTTAGAAGGTGCTGAACTCAAATACCAAGTTTGGTTTTTATCCGAATGTTTGTTTTATAAATATGCTGTCCATAAAAACATGATCGTCACACTCGAGTGTGCTCGTGCGAATTTATTTATTAAATTGTATTTTGGGGTTCATATATAACATATATTTCCAGTGAAATCTTGACAGCTAATGCTTAAATGGAATAAACTACCGTTTGACTTTAATTGTTTCATCCTTTTAGACGGGATCCCATTTCTGTGAAAACAGCCCATCAGTAACACATATCGTTTGATAAATATTCTCGGTGGTAATTTTTATTATTCATTCCGTATATTCTCATACGCTCCAGAAATATATAAAATGTCCACTATGAACATCCAGTTAAAATGAGTAAGAAGGAATTACCAGAGCGTTGACACACCTCAAAGTTCAAGCACTTCTTGCCTACGAAATCTGACATTTACGCCAACCTGAGGAAAACCCAGTTAGATAAATGCCAGTGGGACACAGCCCATCTCTGATTCTGGCACGAGAGGATAACATAACCTTACTTCTCCTACAAATTCATGTCATCCTAGCCACCAGGTTATATTACTGTAAATACAGGTATACAGAGTGTTTCCAAATCACCATCCGCTTCTTGAAGTATGCATCATAATACCGGTAATATGGGTTGCATATACCAGGGGTTTATGAGGTATAAAACGTTGTTAAATGAATAGTTAATACTACGAGGGTCTATGAAGATAATACTTGTAAGAAAATCACTTGAAAGTTGGGTAAAATAACCAAATTCTTACCTGGTTTCAGTAGTACCTATGTGATATCATATACAGTATTCTGAACATCGTTTTGCAGACGTAATGTGGTTGGAGACATAAGCAATGTCAGGCACAATGTCAATAAGCCCTTAGAAAAAGATAGAAAAACATTATTTTTTCAACACAATCGATTTTAGCTCCATACCCTTATCCCAGCGTTTCTCCAACTATTTTAAGCCTTCCAAAAAGCAGAACTTAACTTCCAGTTAAGAACTAAAAATAGTCACTGATTGCCAAATCTATGATGTATTAATTCGAACCTTAATTCTACAATGTTCGCCATCAAAACTGCACAAGTGTGCATCCTTGCACTGTCTTGATGGAAGTGAATATTTTCTTTACCAGATGAGCGCGTTTTTTCTTGAATTCTACGTTCAACTGGTGCAATAACGATGCATAATACTCTCCATTTATCGTTCTTCCTTTGTACAGTTGATCAATATATGATTCCGCGCATCTCAAAAAAAACAAGGCCAACACCTGGTCTACAGATTTCATTTCTTTGCTTTCTTTGGAGCTATCTCGCCTTTAAAAACCCATGGACACCCAAACACGCACATACGGACCTTTTTCTAAGAATTATTTTATTGGAGGCGATCCTAAACGAATATTTCCGGTGAAATCTCAGTATCGAATTTTAGGTGGAATGCAATACCTTCTTTATACACTATGTACATAGTACGTATAGAGAAAGTAAAAAAAAACAGATTGGTCTTTGAATGTAGGCTCTTTGACGTTCTGTGTTTATTTTACAATCACGCATTCACTCTCACATGCATACTTCCAGAATCTAGAAATAGGATAGGAAATAATTCTGGTTAAAGACTAATTCTCCGATCCAGCCGAGAATCGAACCCGGAACCTTCGGGTGTGATGTGAGCTCGCTGACCATTTGACGACGAAGGCAGTCTTGAAAAATGTGTGGATGTAAGACAAAATTAATTAGGTATAATTTTGCGTAGCTTTTACACTGTAAGAAACAGGAAAACCCTACAAACACAAAAATTAAGACCTTATAGTACATACGGATGCATTTTGGTGGATTTTTTTCATTTACTATTTTTTATTGTTTTTCGTTTATTTCGATACACACATATAATTACTATGGTCATGTCGGGGGCATTTCACTGAAATTAGTGAATTACATTTTGAAAATTTACAGTAGTTTTTTCATACGTGTATTCACTCTCACATGCATACTATCAGACCCTATGGAGAGTAGAGAATGATACTAAGAAAAATCCACCCTCCGGCCGGAAATTTAACCCGAGACCTCCGGATAAGAAGTCAGTTTTCTGCCAGCTCGACCACGAAGGCAAGTCTTATTTATTATTTTGATTTGAATTTTTTGATTATAGCTTTAATTTATCTTCTGTGTATACTACATTGTGTTCACACACGCATGGGAATCTTTGTTACAGAGAGAGAGAGAGAGAGAGAGAGAGAGAGTCTGTGCCTGTGTCTGGCAATAGCATAACTGAAAAAGAAATGTCAGTTAAAAATCAAACTAGCTATTTAATGTGAGCATCTTCCAAGAATATTACGCGAAATTTTCAATTTACATGAAAAAAAATTTGGGAATTTTAATATTATAGATAATAACTTAGAAAATTAATATTTACTAAAATAATATGTAATCAACATTAACTATTTTATTAATGTATTGTGTATTTTTTTCGAGTCATGTGAAATGCGTACAGGTATTTTAAATATTCTGGATATAACCTTTGAAGTCCTCTTTCTAAATAACTTTTGCATAACTGAGAAGCAGTAAGAAATTGAGAAAATCTTACCATACAAAAAGTTTAAAGTAGACCACATATGGTCTGTCTGTCATAACGATTTCCCACTTATTCGGATAGCCATGGTATTCTCAAATGGTAATTCATTATTGGTTCTCTCTCTTTCTCTCGCACACCTGACCAAGGAAAGAGAACGGAATTTCAAAGTCATCACATAGTGACCCACTCTTAATAGATTTGACCATCGCCTAAAACCTACTGCATTTACATAATACGTTGTTCCTACGGGGAAGCATTTGATAAGAAAATGTTGATAAGTATTTATATTGATTAACATGAAGTAAATAGAAGAATATGTGTTTATAAGTACAAGAATGAATAGAACAAGTCATGCGAATGCAACAGATCAGATTTGTTTAGCTTTATATCTTAATGGAATACCACTAACATGTCATCGTGAACGAAACAAGAGCAATAAAAATAATGGAAACAATGCCAAATGCACTCATCAGCAAAATTGTTATGGAATTTTAAACCAAAATATAGCTTCGTTAGGTTGTCATATAGTTATGTCATTAAACAAAGCCAATTTTTCTGCTGCAATTCGTTATTTTTGTAGAGTGGGTGCACCAAATGTGAAAGCATCGTCTATTAATCACTGTAGAGGCATTATCAGTTGCCATATACAGCAAACCAAATAAAAAAGTGACAAATTGTCAGATTCAGAAAGCGCAGTCGTTAAAACTGCACGCTCCCATGTGCAGCATTAAGAGTTCAGGTGTATATTGGACTGGCGGATTAAAGTGTTACTATTTTACAATCCGCAGCTAAAACAGTAACGTGCCTCTAAATAACAGCCCTGCTTGGTTCTCGGAAACTGATATAGCCTTAAATACCTCCAATTTTTACTTTCTCTACACGTACTATAAGCATAGTGTATAGAGAAGGTATTGCACTCCACCCAAAAATTCGATACCGAGATTTCACTGGAAATATATGTTTTAGTGTCCCTTGTATCAAAAAAAAATGTGATGTATTCCATTCACATGACTTTCTCTACACCTCTGCAACAAATTATTCTTAAATAGCTTATACTTCTATTTACTTCATGCTAATCAGAAAAAAATAGCAGAAAGAGTCTTAATAATTGCGTACTTGTAAGTAGAAGCGAAATAAGGGAGTACCATAGGTTATAGTGATAGTCAAAGGCTGGTTGCTATATCACTGAAGTTCCTTTGTTTATATGGACAGCAGTTGACAAATTCCTGTTTGAGAAAAGTACAAGTTTTTCAAAGCAGAAGCCAAAAACAAGGAATGTCTCAAAAACGATGAAATCCACGAAAATGTATGTAACATAAGTTGTGTGTTTTAACGTGCTCTACATTTATCGTGTAGTAAGTTTTTTTCCATCTCTTAAGGTTTAGCAGTTATTCAAAATTCCGTAAAATTCATCCAGAATAAAGCACTCTTCAGAGGCTATTTCCAGAAAATTCAAAATATACATTTTATATGTCAGCTAAATATGTTTTATATACGAACTTTTAATCAAAATCGTTAGACATTTTTGAGAAAATCAAAATTTTCGAAAAAATTTTCCGTGTAAAGGGCAGTTTGGGGTGGGAGGATGTTTCTCAAAATCTTCGCGTCGGATCCCTGAAATATACTAAACTTAAATACCAGGTTTGGTATTTTACCGACTTTTCGATTTTGGGTTATCGTGTTCACAGACACACGGACACATGGACACATGGACACACGGACACACGGACACACGGTCACACGGACACACACACACACACATGAACACACACGGACCTTTTTCCGAAAATGCTTTTTTTAGATAAAGGGGACCCTAAAACACATCTTTCCGTGAAATCTCAGTATCGAATTTTTGGGTGGAGTGCAATACCTTCTCTATACACTATGTACATAGTGCGTATAGAGAAAATAAAAAGCATTTTCACAAAAAGGTCCGTGTGACTTTGAACACGATAACTCAAAAACGAGTAGTCGGTAAAATACCAAACTTGGTATTTAAATTTAGTATCTTCTAGGGATGGGACACGAAGATTTTGAGAAAAAAACCTACCCCAAACTAACCTTTACATGGAACTTTTTTCGAAAATTTTGATTTTCTAAAAAATGGCTAACGATTTTGATTTTGATTAAAATATCGTATATTTACCTGTCAAATGAAATGTATATCTTGAATTTTCTGGGAATAGCTCTGAAGAATACTTTATTCTGAATGAATTTTACAGAATTTTACATAAGATACTAGACCGGAACAGCTAAACAAAAACTTGCCACACAAAAATGTAGAGTACGTTAAAACACAAAATTTATGTTATATACATTTTTCTCGTGGAGTGAATCGTTTTTAGATATTCCTTATTTTCAGTTTCAGCTGTGAAAAACAAACTTTTCTCATACAGGAATGTGTCAACTCCTGCCCACACAAACAAAGGAACTTGAGTTATATAGCACCCAGCTTTTGACTAACACTTTAACTTAAGGTACTCTCTAATTTCGCTTCTACTTACAAGGAAGCAAATTTTTGCTAAATGTTTCTCAATTAGCATAAGCTTTTTAACAATAATTTGTTACAGAAATGTAGAGAAAGTGATGTGAATGGAACACATCAGATTTTTTTTCAAACCATTCCCGTTTAACATAAATATACTTTCGCTTTCGATGGAACTAGTTCTTAAAGTAATGGCAATTTTTTTGTGAAGCACTTCAGAAACAGTGCTTTATGTTTCTCTGTTTCATTTACTGACGAAATAGTTATTTATGATATAATTGGTGTTTTATACTGTGAGTAGAAAGCTTGCGAAACGAGGCCATAGGCCAAGTTTCATAATCCTATGGGCAATACAAAACAATTTTAAAAAGTGTGTCATACACTATTTTTTTAGACAGTTCTCAATATTTATGGACATATTATAAGTATAAAGAGATTGTATCATCTATTTCACGAAACTCATGCTTAATGGTATGCGATATTCAGTTGTTGCCGTGCTTAGCATCGGTATTGACCACATGGCGACTTACTTGTACCAAACGAAAACATTCTGTTCAAAGGAGGCAGTGAAGCAGTTATAGTTTTGCTCCCTCCGCTGCTGTAATTACGTCTGGTTCAACAGATTCCATTTTCATGACATTCGAATTCCCTTATTCCCCTTGTACCTACAAGAAAACAAGTAATAATGCTATTTCTGTTAATGTTTATCTCTATTAGCATTAGATATGCAGAAGAATAAGTTTTTATACAAATAATGTTTGCAGAGTAGTTGGAGGAAGTCATGTGAATGTATTAGTCTAAAAACTGACAAGTAGTTTCTTTAATTGTGAGATATTTTCCATAATTTAATGCGTGAAGTGGATTCATGTTATTTTATGCTAAACTATTAATCAGCTAATGTGACATTCACATTAATTTCTCGACTCAACCTTCTACAAACTATTTTTGCATAAATATATTCTTCATTCCACTTCTTGTAATTGAGATCCGCCTCATTACACGTTTTCACCTTTCGGTGTGTTGATATGAGTGGTTCAATTTATTACACGCTGGAGTTCTGATCCAAGAACCTAGGGTTCTTAACTGTGACACCCCCATGTCAGTACATTTATTGGCATGTAAATCAACTCCTGCAAGGCGATTTTGACACACCCGTGGCACTGATATAAGCGTAGGAATCTATAGCGTCGTTAAAAATAAATATTTATTTATATAAATGTCATTAAAGGTATAAAAAGGATACATTAGATAAAAGCGATGTCCCAGTTAAAAAGATAAGCATTGGAAAACTCAAACAATACCTAAGTCTATGTAGATAATTGTTAATGCCTTAAAGATATTGACAAAACGTGTATCTGAATTTAATGAGAACTACATTTTATGCAGCCAGATTTGTCTATCTCTTATGGCTTCCTAGTACTGAAAGCATTCAGTAAGAGTATTTCAAAGGTTCCTCCCAGAAAATTTAAGATATGAAGTTCATTTGTCATCTAACCTTCTTTCCGCCAAAAAGTGAGACACTTATATTTTGCGGGAAATAAAACTTTTAGTGTTGCCTTAATCAGAAAAGAAGCATTCTTAGAAAAAGGTCATCTGTATGTGCGTGGCTGTTAGAAGAGCATAGCTCAAAAAGCAAAAGTCAGTTAAATACCAAACTAGATATTTAAGCACAGCAGTTTCCAAGGCTGCAACACGAAGATTTAAGAAAATGCCTCCAATCCAAATTACTGTTTACATGGAATTATTTTCAAAAATCTTGATTTCCTAAAAAATGGGTCTAACGATTTTGATTAAAATACCAAATTTTAAAGAGATTTACTTGTGAAACTGTATATCTTGAATTTCACGAGAATAGCGTCTAAGGTACTGTACATTCTGAAACACTTTTGCCAAAATGGTAACCCTAGGAGATATATAAAAATTTACTAGCTGACAGGAATATACATCTCGTAAAAACACGCAATTTATGTCAAATTAATTTTTGTTATGGAGCTAACAATTTCGGAAAAAGTATTTTTTATAGTTTTAAATTGTCTAATATTTATCTTTTTTCAAATGGTAAGTTGTTATTCGTGCTTTTTATCCAAGTCAAGTAAAGAAAACAAAATTTCAATACCATCACATAGCGATCGGCTTTTAAAAGATCTGACTATTGCTTTAGCTTAATATATTCCTTTCTTTGCCTTTTACAAGGAAGCAATATCGTAATAAAAGCATTTATATCAATGGTGATCTAGATAAACATGAAGTAGATGGAAGAATGAGATTTTGCAAGTTGAGTTTGCTGCAACATATGTAGAAAAAGTGATGTTAATAATGTATTAATGTAGTGCATCAGATTCACAGACAGACGGACATACTTTTGAAATCAGGGGCCTCTATTATTTACTTACAAATGGTAAGTTCGACAATAGTGGAGAAAGTGAAAGCGAAAACCCTTCCAGAGAATTCTAATCGTTTCTTCATCACCATATGTCTTCATTTTATGCACATTATTCATGGAACGTTAAGGAATAATTTTTGTAAATCGGCTCCCACTGTAAGCTTTAGGGAGGGGGTGAAACACATAGAAAGAAGCAGCAAAGAACTTTAGATATAAAGAGAAGTTTCTCTACAATCAGTTGTTGAAAAAAAAAAAACATGTTTCCAAGCAGGAGTGGCACATAAAGGAAGAAGTTGTCTGGAAGAAGTTATAATTTCTTACAATTGCACTTTGATGTGGATGCGGAATAAAGAAAAGAAAGGGAAGAAAACAATCAAAGGCGTGCATGCGAAACATTAATGCCCAAAACAAAGAAGCAAATGGTCAGGTTGTAGATTACTGAACCTGAAGAAGCGATAAAATATTCGCATTTCTTTTCGCTTGTTTTCTGTTTTAAGCGGAAAATGTTGAATAATACAGACTTCACAAACAAGTGCTAAGTAGCTACATTTAGAAACGAGAGTGTGAGTTTTATTGGACAGCTTATTTATGAAAACACACTTCACTTAGATGCACAAAAACAAAGAAGAAAAAGTAGACAGATAAAAATAGCGCAAACCATTCGAAAATTTTAGTTTTAAACGTGAAGCGCAAGTTTCAATAGTGATACTTAAAAGATTTGTTTTCCCTTTATTATGTAACTGTAGTTGTAAATCGGTTCCTTTGTAACGTTTTTATTTTTTCCACCACTACTCGGTACAGAAAGTTTTTAATTTTACATGCATCGGAAATGCAGGTTTTGAGGTCTACAGAACTCCAAAATTACTTTTAAAAAAAACTGTATATGTGTTCCATGTCTTTCTCTATATCTCTATAACAAATTATTGTCATAAATCTTATTCTTCTATCTACTTCATGCCAATCAAGACAAACATTAACAGAAATGTCTTATTACTTGCTTCCTTCTAAGTAGAAGGGAAATAAGGTAATACAGTGAAACAAAGTGATAGTCAAATCTTTTAAAAGCTGTTTTTATTGGTTGAAATCCGTTTCTTTGAATTGTTAGGAGTTTACACATTCCTATATAAGAAAATATTTATATATGTTTCCATTCACATAAATGTTTCTAGCTATTCCATATACAAACTACTCTGATAAAAGATTATTCTTTTATCTATATCATGCCAATCGAGGTAGAAATTATCGGAATTTGTCTTATTACTTGCTTCCTTATAAGGGAATACATTAGATTAAGCGATAGTCAAAGCTTTTAAAAGGTGGTCGCTACCTTAAACAAGTGAGGTTCTATTCCCTTTGGATGGTACCTTTTGAGAAATTTAGGTTGTTTAAAATTAAAACCAATAACAAGGAATATTTTGAAAACGATAAATTCTACAAGAACAACGCATAAGACATAAGTGATGTCTTTTAACGAAATCCACATTTTTTGTGCAGCCAGATTTTGGCTATTTGTTCAGTTTAACACTTATGCAAAATTCTGCAAAACTCATCCAGAATAAAGAGGTCTTCAGATGCCATTTTCAGAAAATTCAAAATATACATTTTATTTCAATGTAAATATCTTTAATATACGGTATTTCATTCAAAATCGTAAGAGCCATTTTTCAGAAAAAACATAATTTTCAAAAATGTTTCATGTAAAGGATAATAATATATGGTAGGGGAATTTTGTTGAAAATCTTCGCGTTGCATCCTTGGAAGATCCTAAATATAAATTCCACCCTCCGTGCTGTAGTGGTTACCATGCTAACTTCATATACCCAAAGTCGCGGATTCAAACGTGGCACAGGACACGGATTTTTTCGGGCGCAAAAATACTTAGCATTACTTCGGAAGGGAATTAAAGCCGTTAGTCC
Source organism: Hymenopus coronatus (assembly GCA_030762935.1). NCBI lineage: Eukaryota > Metazoa > Arthropoda > Insecta > Mantodea > Hymenopodidae > Hymenopus > Hymenopus coronatus. Next base: position 83,699,289 of record CM060888.1, on the reverse strand, counting down.
CATGTCATAGATTTAACGGCACCTAAAAGAACCTCAAGTCTGATAAAGAGGCGGTCTTTCACACCAAATATAGAGAGCCACAGTAGTTAAATAAAATTTAATTTCCATTTACACACACATACACGGATCTTTTTCTAAAACTGCTTTCTTTCGGACTCAAGGAACCTCAAAACTTATATTTCCGGTGAAATCTCGACATCGAATTTTGGGTCCGTATGTACATACTTGCTAGAGAATATTAAAAGTATTTTAAAATTGATACGAATAATAGGGCATATATTGGAAATGGTTAACTACACGACATAAATGTTTATTACATAAATTGTGTATTTTAACATGTTCTACATACTTTTTGTGGAGTAAGATTTTGTCTATCTCTTACGCTTTACCTGTTACGCAAATTTCAGCAAAATGCATCCAGAATGAAGAGATCTTCAGAGGCTATTCCCAGAAAATTCAAGGTATACAGTATCTTTGTGGTATAAATGTTTTAATATAGGCATTTTAATCAAAATCGCTAATCATTCGATTTTTTTTCAATATAAAGTATAGTTTTGGCGGGGAGTATTTTCCTCGAAATGTGTTGCATTCTTGGAAGATACTCAACTTAAACACCAACTGTGTTGTTTTACCTGTACTGCACTCTTTGAGTTATCGTGTTCACAGACACACGCACACATAACACGAATCTTTTTCTAAAAATTCCTTTTTTGTATACAGGGGATAATAAAAGGTGTATTTCCGGTATTGAATTTTTGGACAGAGTACAATACCTTCCCTAACAATGTATCATGTACTATGCGAGTAAGTAAAAATTATATATGTGTACAGCAAGCTCATAAACGAAATTTTAGATGAATACCAAACTGTACTAAATGTTAGCATTTTCCAAGGATATGAAAGATATTTTTGGAGAAAATTCCCCTACTCAAAGTTACTCTTTGATTGGAAAAATATTCATTCTTTCTCAAAAAGTTCTAAAAATTTAATTAAAACAATATTTGGATATTTTAATGGCTAATAAAATATATGTATAGGTTTATGTGAATAGCCTGTGAGATCCTGCTCATGCCAGTATCCTATACAATTTTGCATAACTGGGAAATCATAAGCAGAAGCTTCTTATAAAAAATTGTGTTATTACATTCACATGACTTTCTCCACCCTCTATCGTTTATTAGCTGCCAAAAAATATTTATGGAGGTTTATTGTTTTATCACGTATGTACGATGTACATCGCAGGTAGAGAAGATATTGTCTTCTACCCGAAACTTCGATACCAGAATTTCACCGTAAGTGCATATTTTCAGAACTCTTGAATTAAAAAAAAAAGTTGTTTAAGAAAGATTTGTTTGTGTCTGTGCCTGTGCGTGCGTTATGTGAACACAAAATCGAAAAGGCGGTTAAATACCAAAATTGGTATTTCAATTCAGTATCTTGTATAAATACGACATTAAGACTTGCAGGAAAAAGCCCCACCTGAACATTAAATCATTTTTTTAAAGTTTCTTCTTCCTAAAAAATTGTTCTAACAATTTTGTTTAAGATATTTAGATGGAAAATAAAATTATGTCCTAAATTTCTTTGGAAAACCTCAGTATTCCTCTTCATTCTGGATACGTTTGTATGATTGATAAACCGTAATAGATAAACAAACCTTCATACAAAAAACATATAGATATCGTTAAAGTACATATTTTATTCATAAATAGCGTTTTGTAGACCTAACCATTTCATAGATATTCCTTGCTATTAGTTTAAATTTTAAAGTATTTAAACTCTTCTCAGACAAAAAGTTGTCATTTGTTTCATATCCCTTGTTTTACTTCTGACCACGGAAATAGAACCGAATTTAATTGACAATCGTATTGGGACAATATTAAAGTATTTGAATATCGCTTCCAATGTATTCGCTTATTTTGCTTCTACTTATAAGGAACTAGGTAATAAAATTGGAAATGTCAATGTTCATTATCATGAATTAGATAAAAGAATAATATTTTTAAGAATAGTTTGTTTGCAGAATAGATAGAGAAATCAAGTGAATCGAACACATCAGAATATTTCTACCCTTTAATTTTAATCTCAATCAACATTTGTACAAATATATACCAGTAAATTAGAAATTTCTTTTTGTGTATAAAGGGATCAGTGATAGTCAAATGTTTAACAAATGAGCGCTAAAAGTTGGCCTCAAAAGTTCACACTCGCTCCTTGAAGTAGCTAAAAAGGATTCAAAATCCTCAAAATGTTAAAAAAGGAATGATAAAATATTGATAAATTTGAACTATTAATAACGGATATCTCGGTAATGGTCTAAGCAATTGGAAAGCTTATTTGAAATAAATGTTGTTTTTAAAGACTTCTACGTTTGTGCAGCAGTATTGCATATATAGGATAATTCTATAATCAGAATTCACTCTGCAGTTTGGATATGTGAGCGAGAATAAACGAGATTCAACCACAATTGTACTAAAAACCCAGTTGTAAATGAGTGAACACAATTGCCGATGTGGAACTGTTCGTAAGTAAAGATCGCTGATATGAACTAAGTTTTTAAATTATGTATATAAATGATGTAATAATAATGATAATAAAATAATAATTTATAAAATATTCATGTTTTAAACATCATACGTGTTACACATGTGCTTTCCACCCACTATCGTTAGTTCTCGTAATAATGCATGGAATTTACATGCACTTTGATTTATTGCATTTTTACTTTCTCTATACGCACCATGTACATAGTGTATAGAGAAGGTATTGCACTCCACCCAGAAATTCGATACCGATATTTCACCGGAAATATATGTTTTAGGGTCCCCTGTATCCAAATAAAGCATTTTCAGAAAAACATCCGTGTGTGTGTGTCTGTGAACACGATAACTCAAAAACGAAAAGTCGGTAAAATACCAAAGTTCGTAATTAAGTTTAGTATCTTCCAGGGATGCGACACGAAGATTTTGAGAAAAATCCCCCCACCCCAAACTACCCTTCACATGGAACTTTTTTCGAAAATGTTGATTTCCTCAAAAATGGCTCTAACGATTTTGATTAAAATTTCGTATACAAAACATATTTAGCTGACACATAAAATATATATTTTGAATTTTCTGGGAATAGCCTCTGACACACAAGTTATTTTATATACATTTTTCGTTGATTTCGTCGTTTTTGAGACATTCCATGTTTTCGGTTTCTGCTTTGAAAAACTTGTACTTTTCTCATACAGGAATTTGCCAACTGCTGTTCATACAAACAAAGAACTTCAGTGACATAGAAACCAGCTTTTGACTATCAATTTAACCTATGGTACGCCCTTATTTTGGTTCTCCTTATAAGTAATAAGACTATTTCTGATTAGCAGGAAGTAAATAGTAGTATGAGCTTTTTAAGAATAATTTGTTGCAGAGGTATAGAGAAGGTCATGTGAATGATACAAATAAGATTTTTAAGTTTTTGATCGTACTGTCTTTAACAGAGTTTTAACAGTTTACAATATGTATATTTTAATTTCACTAAGTTGCTTTTTAATCTATGCGAGAATTTTAGTTTAACTTATTTTGCGAGTTTTACTTTTACTTGTTGACCTAACACTAGATAATGCAATAGTTATTTTCAGAATTTCCCTTTGTTGTTCCAGTAAGGAAAGAACTTGATAAAATCAAGTGATCTACTGTTTGTTATATAGATGCTCAGCACTTTCCATGATTCTGAAGCGCCGGAAGTATTCTCTAGTTTTTCCCGAACATTTGGTGGTGATTTTTTACTCTTTGAACTTCATCGCTATTTTAACATTTCTCACACCACATTCACTTTCATCCTCTATTGAGGGAAGGGAAAGTCATAATTAAAAAATAATCCATACCAGCCAAGAATCAAACCCGGTCCCTTCGGGTGAAAAATCAGCTCGTAGAATGAGTAATCTGTTTGTATGTGGCATATCATGTAACAACCCTAATTTACTACTTTCTTCTCAAACTCTTATCATTGGTAGTATAATTATTTGTATTTGAAGACTATAATATTGTATTGCTTGAGAAAGTCATTTTGTACCGATTAAGAAATTTCCGTGGTAGCTTTGGATTCAGGAGTTTGGCGGTTTAAGTCTGGCCAAAACCGTACTCCTGACTGAGGTTTATTCCAAATTTTCCGTAGTTCTCATAACTAAAAAATCTGATATGATCCATTCACATGACTTTCTCTACATCTCTGCAACAAATTATTGTTAAAAAGCTTATGTTTCTATTAACTGCATGGTAATTGAGAAAAGATTAGCAGAAATAGTCTTATTACTTGCTTCCTTGTAACTACAAGCGAAATAGGGGAGTACTATAGGTTAAAGTGAAAGTCAAAAGCTGGTTGCTATGTGACTGAAGTTCCTTTGTTTGTACGGAGAGAAGTTGACAAATTCCCGTATGAGAAAAGTTAAGTTATATATATATATATAGTCTTCAGAGGCTATTCTCAGAAAATTCAAGATATACATTTTATTTGTCAAGTAAATATCTTTAATACAGCATATTTTAACCAAAATCGTTAGAGCCATTTTTGAGAAAATCAACATTTTCGAAAAAAATTCCATGTAAAGGGTAGTTTGGGGTAAGGGGATTTTTCTCGAAATCTTCATGACGTATCCCTGGAAGATACTTAACTTAAATACCAAGTTTGGTATTTTACCAACTTTTCGTTTTTGAGTTATCGTGTTCACGGACACACGCACGGACCTTTTTTCTGAAAATGCTTTTTTTGGATACAGGGGACCCTAAAACATATATTTCCGGTGAAATATTGGTATCGAATTTTTGGGTGGAGTGCAATACCTTCTCTATACACTATGTACATAGTGCGTATAGAGAAAGTAAAAATACGAGAACATACCCAGAATTAGGCCTTCAAAATTACTTTCCTAAAATATCAGTTCACTTCGTGTTTACCGTCTGTGGTACCGTACTTAATAAGAATGGGCGTTAAGCGCCACTAAAAATCCGTGTTATTGGTGAAACCTTGTTTTTCTGCCAAGATAACTTTTGTTATAAGATTCTCTCTACTTCGATTGGTCACACAGCGGCGTATCTGAAATTGGCAATCTTACAGGGGCAGTTCTCTTATCTCTTAGTGTCCCAAAATAGAACAGAGCCAATTTGGTCCAATTTCCTATCCTAGTTGTAGACTATTGATCCATTCCTTGCCTTGCTTTCAATTTAAATATCTTGCAGTGTGCAAATTTATCTCTGCGTAGTTTAACCGTGTTTAGAAATTCATATAGCCAATTAGATATTCAGACTAATATTGAAAGGAACAGAGAGGGACAGAAGAGATGAAGGGAGAATATTTGTGAAGCATTCAAACTATTTCACCAAATAAAGGCGCTGTTCTTCTGGGTGGACATAAACTGGAAAATAATTTACAGAGACTTTAAAACTGTGTTTTGATTTAAGCGGTGTTTATATCTATCTATTTCCCGGTGTTTATATCTATTTCATCTGATTGCAAGCCCTTTCCTTGAGTGCGAGTATCACAGTATTTTTTGATAATTTTCTTCAGCCTGAATTTAATGTGGCTAATGGCAGTAAAAATTGAATTTGTGAATGGATAAATTCCATATTGTGTTCATAACATCAAGATTCCCTCAGTTTTTCCTGGACTTTGTTTTAAAAGAGTGTTTTGGTGTGATTTTGAATTGAATTTTATTAACTGACACTGCAGATTTAAAAATTTTCTTATTTTTAGTTCCTATTGTCAACCCTCTATCTACATAAAGGATAGATCAAGCCTGGATTTTATTGAAGGTCTTTGTACGGCATCCTTAGAAAAAATGAAACTTAAGCACCAGCCTGTACTGCTATTAAAATTTCGGCGCTGAATTTTCGGGCGGAATGAAGTTCTTTAGTGCAGTTGTCAAGTAAAGTAGTAGAGAGAATAAAAAAGAATCATATTCCATTCCTATTAAAATTAATATACGTACATTATATGCAATAGCAATTCGTGCTACATATTGTGTAATAACCACTACAAGTAGTGTAAAGTGTTCAGTTTTATCAAAATCCGAAAACGACGAATGCAGAAATCCTAGAATGTCCTTTTAAAGACGCAAGATATATAAACATAAATAAGATAGGGAAACCTAAAATATATTTAAATAATCTAGCACAGAGCTGGTGGGAGTGCTTACTTCTTACCTGTACCACACTATGGTACGTTTTTAACTGCTGTTGAGCAAATATATATAGTAACAATTACGTCTGATGAAAGGAGATAGTTAAAATGTAACATTCATATGTCATATTAAAATGATGAATAATTTAATAGCCCGCCTGGATAATGTGATAGTAGCGTATCTGCCTCACATTCAACAGGTCGCGAGTTCGTATCTCGCTTAAGGTGTTACCCGGACAAGCTTTTTTTTTTTTTTCTTCGGAGTTTTCCCTTGTACTGAAAAGACGGATGTCGAGTGACTTTAACCTTATATATTTAATTTATTGTCTGATATACCAACCAAGTTAAAGCACATTAAGCTACAAAAAAAAATTCTTTATCGTGTATTAGTTTCACTGTGTGATAATTCATGAGTAGTAGGCTTAGTCATTAATTTATTCTCCTTTATTCCTTTGTTTTCTTCCAACAAAAACATGTCTTCCACAGAGGCTTAATTGAAATATTTTCTAATTCAATCCATTGCATCTTGAACTTTACTTTTTCTAATTCTCCATCCATCAGAAAAGTTTGTAATTATGGATCTTAAAACGTCTTGCAAGCTACTTAATTAATCATGTAAGTTCTTAGCAGCTCGGTCATCGAAAGTGTACAATGACAGGAAATGAATAATGTTTGCTCAAATAAGCGCTAAAAGACAGACACTTCTGAATCACTTCATTCTATTATACGGGATCGCTCATTAGCGCATATACTGCTCAAAGGAGAGGTTTCAGAGACTTTTCCTCAGCAGTAAAAATCTCACCACTGAAAGGTATTTCATTTCATAACACCTTTCTGTAGTATAGAGAAGCAGCCATTCAAAATTGTACATGCATATTTAATTATAAGTACACATCTTGAGGGTGAGGAAAAGACAAAACAACATACGCAAAACCCAAAAGTGTTGTAAAGACTAAAATTGATATTTAATTCAACATCTACCGCAGATGAGATTCAAACTTTTCATCAAACCAAACTGCTCTGATATGAAGAATTTTCCGATGTTTTTTTTTTTTTTTTTTTTTTTTCCAGTAAAGCTCCTCAAAGCTACCATAATGTTAAAATGTTTTTATGATTTAAAAATAGGATGTCCCATTCACATAGCTGTCTCTACCTGTAAGCAAAACTATTACCTATTACAAAAGATTATCTTCTATCTCTGCGTGCTGATCTAGATAAACATAAACTGAAATGGTATTCTTAACTACTTGCTTACAAATAGAGGGGAATACACCAGGCTAAAGCGATTGTCAATTTTTTTAAAGCTGTCGCTATCGATGGCATTGACATTTGGTTTTCTTTGCATGGTCATGAGTAAAACAAGAGTGAAACGAAAGATGAGTAACCGTTTTAGAAAAGTAATAAGCATTTTAAAATTGTAGCCTTTAACAACAAATGTCTTGGAAAAGATGAGTATGACATAAATTGTGTGATTTAATTTGTGTATAGTAAAATTTTGTATATCTCTTACGGTTTACCAGTTGCAGAAAAACACTGCAGAATGAGGAGAGTTTTAGGGACTATTCCTACAAAATTAAGGTATAAATTTTATTCCCTATGTAAATATCTTTAATATATAGCATTTAAATGTAAATCGTTAGAACTATTTATGAGAAAATCAGTAAAATATGTAAAACTGTCACGTATAAAATGTAATTGAGAAACCTTCATGTCGCATCCTTGAAAGAAGCTGAACTTACATAAATACCAAGTTTTGGTTTTTGAGTTCTGCTGTTCAGAGATACACATGTAGTAGGGCCTTTTCCTGAAAAATCAATTTTTTCAGGGGATCTTAAAACATATTTAGAGTAATATTTCATTTAGTGAAATGGAATACCTTCCTTAGCTACTATATGCTTAGTACGTGTAGAGAAGGAGAGTGTGTCATATTTTCTGCTTTAGTCTGAAATACTTTTCTTTCCGAATAATGTAATACAGAGGTAAACGCTTAGATACAATTGCAAGTAAAACTTCATGACAAATATGTGTGAGCCATTAAACATGTGCGAGATACTCGGTGCTCTTGGATTGAATTTCAATAATATATAAATTACGCTTATCATAATTCCATATATTTCTCACAATTTCTACAAGGAACTAAAGGAAAGATTTTAAAATATTTGGCTATCGATTTAGTACCCAATATGCACTTATGCACAAACAAAATGTGTAATGAAATTATTTCTAAAACGTTTGTCTCTTTTAACATGAAACTGAAAGAAAAGCAAATTTTTTTTAAAAAAAAAATACTGTTAGAAGAGTGATAAAATATGGTGCTCAGGGTAACTGATGATTGCTACACGCCAAAACTTGAATACCTGCATATTAGTGCAAGATATATCGCATACTCCACATAAATTGATTGTTAAGTTTTACTTTATCTGCACGTAGCATGCACATAATAGGTAGAGAAGGTATTTTATTGCACCCAAAAATTCGATGTCAAAATTTCACCGAATATATATCTTTTGAGGTCCAGTCCACTCAATCGAAAAATGTATTTTTAGAGATCTGTGTGTGCAGCATAGCTCAAAAATGAAAATAATGTTAAATATCAAACTCGGTATTTAATTATCGTCCAAGGATGCAATACGAGCATTTTCAAGAAAACACTCCCACCCCAAACTACCCTTTACATGAAAAAAAAATCAAAATTTTTGAATTTCTAAATAATGGCTCGGACATTTTGATTAAAATACCTTTTGACTTTTGCATAACTAACCAACTGTAAGAAATTGACAAAAATTTAATACACAATCCATGTTGGTGTCATTAAATCACACAATTTATGTCATATACATTCTTTTTTCGTGGAGTTAATCATTTTCAATATATTATTTGTTATTGGTTTCAGTTTTAAAATACATTTCTCATACTCAAATGTGTCAACTCCTGGTCATACAAAGAAATGAATTTTAATCACTTAGCAACCACCATTTTAAAAGATGTGACAATCGCTTTAGCCTTATTTCCATTCTACTTACAAGGAAACAAATAATAAGCCATTTCTACTATGTTTATCTCCATTAGCAAGAAGCAGAGAGGACAATAAGCTTTTAAACAATAATTTATTACAAAAATATAGAGAAAGCCATGTGAATTGATTACATTAGGTTGCAAGAGTAAGGTTATAAGTTTATAGCACATTCCGCTACAACGAAACAAGAAAATTAAATTGAATAACAGCTTCAAGTTTCTGAGTAAAGGGTGTGTGACTACAAACCTGCGATGAAAGCTTTAAACATTCCTTTATTAAGTTATAAAATACAAAAATCTGTTCATACATTTCAGTAAGAAGAATTAATTGTAACACGTTGCATACTTTTATTTAATTATGATATAAATTTATAAAAGAGGGACAAAAGAAATGCAAACCATTTTCATCTCCTGTAATAAAATCTACACTATTGAGAACTGTTTAAAGTGAACTAATCAAAGATGACTTGAACAATGAAACCTTTTTATTTTCTCTACACGTACTATGTACATAGTGTATATAGAAGGTATTGCATATCACCCAAAAATTCGATACCAACATTTCACCCGAATACACGTTTTAGGGTCCCCTGAATCCAAAAATAAATAATTTTTAGATTAAGGTACGTGTGTGTCCGTGTATCCATGTATCCGTGTGCCTGTGAACGCGATAAATCAAAAATGAACATTCGATAAAATACCAAAGTTGATATTGAAAATTTTTATTTTCTTAAATTGACTGTAACGATTCTGACTTAAGTACCGTATATTAAAGATATTTATATTGCAAATAAATTTTATACCCTGAATTTTCTGGAAATAGCCTCTAAAGACCTCTTCATTCTGAATGAACCATGCTCAATTTTGCGTAATTGTTAAACCGTAAGAGATAGAAAATAATTACTTCACAAAACATGTAGATCACGTTAAAATACACAATTAATGTCATGTACTTTTTTTTTCGTTGAATTGACCTTTTCTGAGATATTTCTTGTTATTTGTTTCAGATGTAAAATAGTTTTCTCACAGGAAACATAAAATCCTTGTCCTGCATAGAAACGGTTTTCAACCACATGGCAACCAGCTTTTGAAAGATTTCACTATCACTTTAGGCTAGTGTATTCCCTTATTTTCCTTCTACTTACAAGGAAGCAAGTAATTAAGACAATATTTGCTAATGTTTATATCGATTATCATAAAGTAGATAGAGGATTAAGCTTTTTAACAATAATTTGTACAGAGATGTAGAGAAAGTCATGTGAATGAAACACAGACTTTTTTATAGTGTTTAACGCCTGCTTTTTCTACTTATCGCATCGTAGGCGATGACTCTTACGATACATGGAACGAATATTGGAGCACCGGTGGAATGTGATGGCGAGGGAAACGGAAAACCCGGAGATAGCTCGCCCCTGCGCCGCTTTATCCATCACAAATCCCACATGCAATCGCTGGGATCGAACTCGGGCCAGTGGTCTCATGACTCGGCGGTCTCACAGTGAACAACTGGTAAGGTATCGGATCTAATAAGAATAATTTCAATGGTTTTTTGTACAATTTTATTTAATATGTTCGAGGGTCAGCTGATAAGTCCCGGGCCTCACGCAGATATGGCGGCACTAGGCCAGTTAGACGGTTGCAACGTAAAATTAACTTTATACTAGCTTGTGTCCATAGTTACAGGCCAATAACTTGTTTAGTTATCGAATGATAGCATTTTAAACAAGACAATGTAATAGTTTTCACGAAAATGCAAGATTTGGAAAAACGAGCAATGATTAAGTACTTCCATTTGAAACGCTTAACGCCTAAAGAAATCAAGGATGAAATGGAACAGTATATTGAAAGACTCTGCCCCCTCATATTCAATGATTAAAAGGTAGGTTGCAGAGTGTAAAACGGGACTACGGGCACTAGTGATGAGCGTCGCTCTGGTCGCCCTGTAGAAGTGACAGCTCCAGAGATCATTAAAAAAATGCATCGTTTAGTATTGTAAGACCGCAGATTAAAATTGTTTGAGACACCAGAGGCTGTAAACATGTCAGAAGAACGTGCAGATAATATTTTAAGTAATGTTTCGGGCTTTCACAAGGTCTGTGCAAGATGGGTGCCGTGTTTGACACCTAATCAAAAGAAAAACTGTTTCTGTTAAGAATGTGGAGCTCTGCCGTAAAAATCCCAGTGAATTTTTGAGACGGCTTATTACCATGGATAAAACTTGGATACATCACTACACTCCAGAAAGTAAATCACAGTCAAAACAGTGGATTGCGCCAGGTGAACCAACTCCAAAAAAGGCAAAGTCAATTTTGTCAGCTAACAGGTTATGGTGGGTGTTTTCTGGGATGCACGGCGAAATAGTATTATTGATTTATTGGAAAAGAATAAAAGTATCACTGTTGACCACTACGAACGTTTACTGCAATGATTGAGTGATTAGGTGTAAAAAAAAATACCTCGTTTGGCAAAACAAAATCTTGTTTCATCATGACAATGCTCCGGTCCATTGTTCAGTCATTGCAATGGGGAAAATGTGCAAATTAAAGTTGGAATTGCTTGAACATCCACCCTATTCACCAGATCTAGCTCCCAGTGATGTTAATCTGTTCCCAAATCTCAAAAAAAAAAGTCTTGGAGGACGAAGGTTTCACAGCAACGAGAGCAACGATATGACAAATGTATTAGCCTTTCTGGAGATTATGTTGAGAAATAAAGCAAAAAAAAAATTATAATTTTAAATGCTGTTTCATTGACAGACCCGGGACTTATCAGCCCACCCTAATATAAGTGTCAGAGAAAATAAAGCACAAAGGAGATGCGAATTAATGGCATTTTCTACAACAAAATATAAACATTTTCGATAAACGAATAAGTCATTGATGGCGTAACGTAAAACCGGAAAGGTATCGGGCCTAATTTTTGAGTTATGATGATGATGATGATGCCAATCATCGATGTACACTTATTAGTTGCAATTTACACACTGAAAACAAAAACAGGTATTTCAAAGCCTGTGATGAATTGTTACTATACTGTAGAACAACTTAACCTATTGCTTTGAAAGTATGCGCTCTATGGTATTCTTATAACATTCTTCAAATATATGTTATACTTTAACGTTAATTTCTCTAACAATTCCAAATTCACATACATCACATATATTTTATATAAGAGTTATGTTTCTATTCTCGTTGCCTTATTAAACTTATCGTAGGAATTATTTGAGACTAAGCAACATGGACTTAGTTATATGTAAATGGAAGAAAGATGCGGAAAAAATTATATGTCCATTAGATACGCATGTTTGTAAATACTTGTAGTGTAGAATATTCCAGAAACAGCTTTCACACTATAAACAAATTCCACTGATAATGTATCTAAACTTCTCCTGCATAAATAAAAATATCATATACGTTACATTCACATGACTATCTGACTACTAACAAACTATTCTTACAAAAGAATAGTAGTAGTATTTTATCTACATCACGATAATAAATATAAACATTACCATAAATGCCCCTATTACTTAGTTCCTTATGAGTATCAGAGAAGCGAAGAAAATGCACTAAGCCAAAGAGACAGTCAAACCTTTTAAAAGCTGTCTCCATGCGATTGTTATTGAAGTTGCGTTCTCTTGTCATTACCAGGAATAAAACAAAACGGAAATGTCACGGTTTAGAGCTTTCTGTTCGAGAAAAGGCTAAGTATTTTAAAATTGAAACTAATAACAGGGAATACTCTGAAAAGGTTTGCTCTAAAAAAAGATTGTATGTGACATAAATTGTGTTTTAACGAGATCTACGTTTTTGTGCGGCTTACGGCTTACGACTGTGCAAAACTCAGAACGAAAAGAACTTCCTTTGATTTGTAACTTACACATTTAATACGGCATTTTGATCAAAATCATTAGAGCGATTTTTATAAAATCTAAAATTTCGAAAAACGTTCCATGTAAACGGTAATTTGGGTAGATAGGTTTTCCTAAAAATCTTCGTGTTGCATTCTGGGAAGATGCTGAAACTAAAATACCAAATCTGGTATTCACGCGACTTATAATATATTCTGTTATACCTCCTTAGTTTTGGGGCAACCAAGTTTTTGCATAAACTTCAAAAAAACACTTTGAGAGAGTACTTTACGTTCTAAATATGTTAAATTCTATGATATGATTTATATACTTTCTAATTTAAGCTTAAAATGATACCTACTTTGAAAATTATTGCATTTTGTTGTCCGCACACATACACACACCCACACACCACTGATTTTTTTGTAACATTACTTTTTTTTTAAATTGACGGTTCTCAAAACATCTAGTTTCGGTTAAAATATTGGTATGGAATTACGGGAGGAATATAGCACATTTTTTACCTACTATGAATATGGTACAAACCTGCTAGAGAAGGCAATAAAACTACTAGTCAGGTTATTCATATAAAATTCTAGATACACGCTTTCTTTCTCATATCAATAATTATAATATTATAATTATAATATTTTCATCATTATAGTTACTATGTTTTTGAGAAAATAAAACATAAACAAACATTTCTGAAAATTGTGATGCCTCATTCTTACATGGCAGTGAGTTTATATTCCCGCTGTGTTTCGTTTTTTCGATTAATAGTGTTAAAACATTACCACCCATACATGGGTATTTAACTATTTTTTTTGTTCAGATAGCTCATAACACGTATTCGGGAAAAAAATATTCATATCGATTATTTGGGTAGAATAAAACGTTTCTTACCTAATGTGTATATATAGGTGGTAGAGCAAGAAGCTTTTGGAGACGAACATCAAGTTCTCAGTAACTTGTCTTAGATTAAATTTAAATACATATTTATACATTGGAAATTATGTTTTTTTTCTAAGTTTTAAATTTTTTATTTTGAAGTCGCCTAATAACACAAACTTCTAAGTTTTGATAGCTTTAAGATTATATGGCATTTTTGTTACCACAAATTGATTTAAGTTAGAATTTTGTTTCCCCCTGCGCTATTCCTTTAAACACATTATTGAAATTTCATTTTACTGTTTATCGGAATAAACCTTTTCAGAAATTTTTACTGTTTTAAATCACGAAATAGTACGCTTAAAATTAAGCTACAGACTGCATTGATATACCCTTGATATATGTTGATATATTTTGATATATTTTTATTGGATATGGAATGATGTGCACCAACATCTCCACATAACATAAATTTTGTAGCCATTTTAAATCGAGCTTCAGTTGCTAAAATACATATTTTGAATCTTAAAATTCACAACTTTTTAAACACCTGGTTTGCTTGAAATATTGAGATTCACATCAGCGTATCTGTCAAGACAAATAAATTTGTGTATTAAAGTCTGAGATATTAATATTATTGTAGGTGCTACAGTGTTTTAAAATGTGTAACAATTTCAATTTCAATTATTTTTACAGTGTCAAAATATGTTTAATTTCATACTCAAAAACCGTTTAGTTTAACATGTCAAATAATACCAACATGTCAGACTAAAATATAAATTGTCATCCCAATGTGTATACAAACGGATAAGTTCTATGTTTTAATTTTAGATGCGTACGAAACTTAAAACAGTGTTTTGTGACATTAACTAATGTTTACATTCACAAAAGGGAAATTTATCCAAAGTTTTCTGTTTAAAACGGTTTTTTGAATTAAAGGAGAAGTTTTAATTAGATTTTTAGCATTCAGTATTTACTGTTATTGTTTGTGTAGACATTTAAACAAAACGGAATATCTTATGTCTCAATTTAGGCTTAAATAGCTGTTTTTAAAGTGGATTACAAAATACTCAAAGTTAGTCTAGTTTGTGTATTTTATAAACAGTATTAGCTTGTATATATGTTATCTTAATTGCATCCATTAAAACTAAATGAAATTATTATGTTTGTTTTCTAGAAATTTTACAGAAATATTGTTTTATTTTGTAATATAATTACGAAATTACACATTTATAAGGGTTTAAGATGATACATCTTTAAAATTTCACAAAAAATTGTGAAAAATTCAGAATTTTTATAATAAAATAACTGAATTGTGAACTTTAAGAAAATATAAAGTAGTTTCCACTTAGGGAAGTTTGACTGACAGTTAATTCGAGTTTTAAACGTGCAGGCGAATTCATATTAACAGGTAGTCCAAAGTTTAAGCCTTGTTTTCCAACACATTTTCATACTGAAAACGCTCCACGCGTTGCAATTGTTAACTAATTTATTTCAAAATCCTTATACTGTCTCGTAAATGTACACGAAAGAAAATGTTCATATAGTTTTTCTAAAGAATGCTCACTTTTGAGAAATAAATCATTAAATTTCGAAAAATCAAAACCTTTGGGGAGTACGAAAAATAAAGCATTTTCTACAATAATTAGGGTTAATATCACACGATTACAGACAGACATACTTATGAACTCATTTGCTGCAAAGCTTGCAATTTTTCTGTAAATAGTTTTGAAAGGCATCACGCGTTTCACTTTATTAGAACAATGTATTTAGAGATTAACAATTTATTGTTTATACTATCAAGCTAGAATTTAAAACATTGTTAAAATACCACTATAATTGTTTACAATAACTGGTATAAATTGTAACAAGATATCTCACTTACTTTGGATTTTCCAAATTTCACAAATGTTGTCCATACTTTACAAATTTAGCTGAAATAGATACAACATTTTACATTTTTACTAATTGAATTTTAATGTTGAGTATTATACAACCACAAAGAGTATCCACCTAAAATTTGGCCTTATTGATATTATACGATTTTGTTTTTCAATTAAAAATAAATAACCGATGTGTTACATTCATATAATTTTGATACTCTATCTTTTATTAATGTATATAAAATCTATACTTCAAAAGTTTGTTTGTCCAATACATTTATTTTAATTTAAATAAAATAGCTAAAAACTAGTCACAAAATCCATATTCTTTCCATGCAATTATACCGAAAATATTTTTAAAACATGAAAAAGTATTGAACGATTCGAACCACTAATAATGGACATTTTGGAATGGCGCATGGCACCAAAAGTTAATTTTAATAAATTGTATGTTTTAAAGAGATCAACGCGTAACGTTTGCAATTATATCAAGACTTTACAAAATGCTTTCAGAATGAAGAGGATTTCACAGGCTATTTCCATAAAATTCAAGCAATGCATTTTGATTGTCATGTAAATATCTTTACTATGTGGTATTTTGGCCAAACCCGTTTGAGGCACTTTCGAGGAAATCAACAATTTTGAAAATCTTCCATACAAAGGGTAGTTTCGTTGGTTGATTATGTTAACAACTTTGATGTCTCATCTTTGAAAGACGTTGAGCTTATATGCAATATACATATGCTGTTCACAGACACACACGCGCGACAAATGCGTTTTTATTCAGGGGTTTTAAAATCTGTAATATCCGGTGAAATCACGTTATTGAATTTTTAGGTGGATTATATTACTTGCTCTGCTTGGTATAGATAAGCAGTGAGAAAGCAAAAGTAACTATTAAAGTGAATGTATCTTGATCACAGTATATTGAAATTATTCTACATATTTTAAATAATCACCTTTTTGTCTTGCTTCATCATATGGGGTTACGCAACATTATCATATTTTCGTATTGCTAACGTTTTCAGTGTAATATTTTGTAACAATAGATCCTTCAATGATTTTGAAAACCATATAAAGTATCACGTTACTGAGAGCTGCAATTAAAACAGAAAAAATGATGCTACGGGTACTTTTACTAGTTCTAGAAACTTTTAACTATCTCTATAGGCACTATGTACATAGCGTATAGAAAATGTATTGCACTCCACCAAAAAATTCGATATCGACATTTCACCGGAAATATATGTTTTAGGGCCCCCTGTATCCAAAAAAAGTATTTTCAGAAAAAGGTCCGTGTGTGTGTCGGTGTGTCTGTGAACACGATAACTCAAAAACGAAAAGTCCGTAAAATAGCAAACTTGGTATTTAAGTTTAGTATCTCCCGGGGATGCGACACGAAGATTTTGAGAAAAATCTCCCCACTCCAAACTACCCTCTACATGGAAATTTTTTCAAACATTTTTATTTTCTAAAAATTGTCTCTAACAATTTTGATTAAAATATCGTATATTAAAGATATTTACCTGGCAAATAAAAGGTATATTTTGAATTTTCTGGGAATAGTCTCTGAAGACTACTTTATTCTGAGCGAATTTTATGGAATTTGCGTAAGTGCTAAACCGTAACAGAGAGACGAAGAATTGGCACACAAAAAATGTAGAGCACATTAAAACACACAATTTACGTTGTATACATTTTTTCGTGGAGTTGATTGTTTTTGAGATATTCCTTGTTTTTGGTTTAAGCTATAAAAACTTATATTGTTCTCATACAGGACTTCGTGAACTCGTGTCCATACAAACAAAGGAACTTCAGTCACATAGCAACCAGCTTTTGACTATCACTTTAAGCTATTGCACTCCCTTATTTCGCTTCTACTTACAATAAAGCAAGAAATAAGGCTATTTCTGCTAATTTCTCAATTAGCAGGAAGTAAACTGAAGCATAAGCTTTTTAAAAATAATTTGTTGCAGAGATATAGAGAAAGTCATGTGAATGGAATACATCAGGTTTTTATACTTGAACAGTAAACCCTGCCTTAGATGAAACAAGATCGCTCCGGTATTTCTTTTCCGTTTTAGAAAATGTTGTATCAATGAAACAAAATACAATAAAATATAATTGCATAGAGTTCACAATGAAGGAATAATTTTGTCAAAGAATACTGTTGCGAATTTACAAAAATGTCCTTTGTATTTTATAATAACACATGATTCTTAAAACTTTGGTACAAATACGTCGCGCTCAAAATTAATTATCATTTTAAACGTTTGACATATATGTAAATAATACTCATATAAATAAGCTGACAAAGATAAATTACGCAAACAGTTCCTAAAAAGCATTCCGTTTTGGTTAGACATTTTTTTGACATATAGGTAGTATTTAACATAATAAAGAGCTCCTTCCGTCATTTGTTTTCCGTTTGTCCCGGTTTCCGTTGTATAGGCAGGTTCTACTGTAATTATAAGTTACTGTTAAAGTCATACCTGCCTTAAAAACCTCTGAAGATGACACTTTTTGTATAAACTGAACACTAGAGAGAGAACTATGGGGGCGCGTGCCCCCTCGGCTCGCGCTGCGCCCTCGCAACAATGAAGACGATGAAGACCGTGCAGCGTAGCGTCGCGTACCGTCGCGATGTCAGTACTGACACCCCGGCGCCGGTCTCGCGCTCAAGTGTTCCCGCTATCTGCCCGAACTCGGCCGAACCCTGACGAACGGGATCAAGGTCAGTGTTATGTAGGGTCCAGGTGGAGCTTAAACATACAGGCTCCTGCGCGACGGTAACGAGTGAACTGTTGACCTTAGCTCACATTATGTCCCTTGCAGCAAACCCCTTTATATTCTTACAAACACTTTGCTCATTTAGTTTCCGGGTACCATAAGGCAACCCAAATATAGGCACTTTTATTATGTCATGATTAATCTATGTAAACAAAGAAGGTGTAAATGTAAATGGCATCATAATTTTCAATATTAAAAAATCTGATGTGTTCCATTCACATGACTCTCTCTACATATCTCCAACAAATTATTGTTAAAAAGCTCTTTCTTCTATTTACTTCATGCTAATCGAGAAAAAATTAACAGAAATAGTCTTATTACTTGTTTCCTTGTAAGCAGAAATGAAATAAGGGAGTACAATAGGTTAAAGTGATAGTCAAAAGCTGGTTGCTATGTGACTGAAGCTCCTTTGTATGTAAGGAGAGGAGTTGACAAATTCCTGTATGAGAAAAGTATAAGTTTTTCAAACCTGAAACCAAAAACATGAAATATGTCAAAAACGATCAACTCCATGAAAAAAAAAATATATATATAACATAAATTGTGTGTTTTAATGTTCTCTACTTTTTCAGTGTGTTAAGTTTTTGTCCATCTCTTGCGGTTGAGCAGCTATGCAAAATTCCGTAAAATTCATCCAGAATAAAGTAGTCTTCAGAGGCTATTCCCAGAAAATTCAAGATATACATTTTATTTGAGATAAAAATCTTTAATATTTGACATTTTAAACAAAATCGTTAAGTCATTTTTGAGAAAATAAAAATTTTCGAAAAAAGTTCCATGTAAAGGGTAGTTGAGTGTGGGGGATTTTCTTGAAAATCTTCGTGTCGCATCCTTGGAAGATACCAAACTTAAATACCAAGTTTGGTATTTAACGGTCTTTTCGCTTTTGAGCTATGCTGTCCACAGGCACACACACACACCGTTTTGTAAAAATGTTTTGATTTTTTGGGATTCAGGGGGACCCAAAACATATATTTCCGGTGAAATCTCAGTATCGAATTTTTGGGTGGAATACAATACCTTTTCTATACACTTTTAACATAGTACGTGCAGAGAAAGTAAAAAATAGAAAATGTTAATGTATATAACACAATCAAGTTTTTCAATTTTAAAATATTTACGTGTAACCTTGTGAATTTGTTACCTTTCAACTCACATCTTTAATGAGGACTATGAAATTTTATAGGTAGATATATCATAATACAAATACCACTAAATTAAGATTGGTTATTCTTCCTAAGGGCCCAACGTGACACCAATAGAACTTACTATGTATATTTGTAAAACAGTATAGGTTTGCA
This sequence comes from Hymenopus coronatus, assembly GCA_030762935.1. Lineage (NCBI taxonomy): Eukaryota > Metazoa > Arthropoda > Insecta > Mantodea > Hymenopodidae > Hymenopus > Hymenopus coronatus. The sequence goes on along the minus strand of CM060888.1, from coordinate 83,679,400 downwards.
ATATTAGTTTACTAACGTCTCCTTAGCGCGGTTGTAGCGCAGCTGCTTACCTAGCGGGAGACCTGGGTTCGATTACCGTACAGTTCCTATGTTGGGAGACTTGGTCCGGGCTGCACTCAGCCTCGTGAGATCCCTGGGGGGTCAATTGAAGATCTATTTGACGGAGGAGTAGTGGCTCAAGATCATGAGGACCGCATTAACCGGCACTGACCACGTCTTAACCTCCAATACGGCAACCTATCCATGACGTCTGTCATGACCGTGATGGGGGGCGCAGCTGCCGAGCGGAGACCAAGGTTCCTTGAGAGCTGTCGTGCCATGGAGCTGTTGTTATTATTATTATTATTATTATTATTATTATTATTATTATTATTATTATTATTATATTAGTTTTCATTATAAATGTGGGAATTGGCTTATTACTAGACCAAGGATTTACATATAAAGGCATATTTTAACTGAATTTTTTTCATATCCTTGCAGAGCGAAACAAGTATATTGAAATAAGACTATCATATTTACATATTTTTGGTGATAAATGTATATTTTACTTCTTCTAGCACGAATATACAGCGTACATAGTGGACAGAAAAGGTACTGCATTCCACCAAAGCATTCGATACTGAGATTTCACCGGAAACATATACTTTGAGATCCCTAAATTTAAAAAAAGAAATTTTACAATCATGTTTCTGTGTGTCTGTGTGCATGTCTGTCTATGGGCACCATAACTCAAAAACAAAAAGTCGGTTGAATACCAAACTTGTTATTTAGGTTCCATATTTTCTAAGGTTGAGACAAAAGATTTTCAAGAAAATCCACCCACTCCCAACTACCCTATATATGGAACATTTGATTTTTTCAAATAGCTATAACGATTTTTATTAATGCCATATTTTTAAGATATTTTTTATGGAAAAGCAAATATAAATCTTGAATTTTCTGGGAATAACCTCTATTGATCTCTTCATTCTGGATGACTTTGTGTACCTTTGTATAACTGATAAACTGTAAGAGATATACAAAAACTTGCAATATATAAAATGTAGATATCGTTAAAACACACATTAATGTCATATACATTTTTTGTAGAGATATTCCGAGTTATTGGCTTCAGTTTTAAGCTACATAAAATTTTCTGAGGATGGAGTAGAAGGGAAATAAGAAAATGCACAGGCTGAAACGATACTCAAATACTGCATACAAGGAAGGAGGTAATAAGACCAATTATGGTAATGTTTATCTCGATATAAAAGTAATATTTTGTGAGAAAATTTCGTTTATGGAGCAGCTAGATAATATAATGCGAATGGAACACATAAGATTTTTCATTGAGCATATAATTGCATATTTTGGAATTGAGTGATTTAGTTTGGATGTTGAGGGTGTATTGGGTAAAATAAAATAAAGGTATTTCCTCTCAAAAATGCCCAAAATTCGATTACACGATCTTTTATATAAATTTGCAAATCAAGTTGTAATGTTGAACGTTCATTTTCATCATACAAACCTGCATTGATGGATAAATTGTACTCTTGCACACCAGATAATTTAGAAGGACTCTTATTATGCATTGCAATATGAACTATTGCAAAATCTAACTTTTTCCTAGTGCATTTAAATTAATTACTTTTTTCTTGCCAACTCCCAATTTTTCTTCTCATTTATTCCACTAGACTATTTTTAGGATTTATAATTTTAGTATACTTTTAAAGTATTACTCACTTTAAATGTCCACATATAATAGGACAATTTTATGATCATAAAATACTTGCAGTGAGATACAACATTGAACTCACTTTATTAAAATTACGTCTTTCTAAGATAAAGTAAACATCCATTGAAAAAACTAGAAGTGTAACTGAATTTTAACCACCCGAATTTAAGGGCAATTTTAATTTATTAATGTATATATGAGCAGTAGTGCACATTTTTCAACAATTTTAGAGTATATTGCATCATGTTTTGAGCATTTTAAAGAGTTCTAAAATGAAATTCTAATTCCTTTCTAGAATTCTTTTGTGCATATTACACATATGCACACTATTTTTAAACGGCCTTTATTATTTTTATAAGCTAACACTAAAAATTTTGTGTAAAACATTCATGTGACTTTCTATATTATGTAACAAACTATTCTTAAAAAACTTATGCCTCCATCTACTTGTTTTAATAAAGTTAAACATTATGAGAAACTATATTACATTATTCCTTAAGGAAGTACAGTAGACTTAAGCGATAGTCAATTATTTTGAGAGTTTGTTCGCTATGTGATGGTGGTAAAATTCCGTTCTCTTTTCATGAGCAGGAGTGGATAATAACGATACTATTGGAGAAAACCAAAATTATTGACAAATAACGAGGAAAATCTGCGAAATGGTGAAATCCACAAAAAAAAATTATCGGAGATAATCTGTGTATTTTAAGGAAGTCTGCATTTTTATATGTTTGACTAGTTATGCAAAATTAGTCCAGAATGAAGTGGACTTCAGTGGTTTTTCCGGTAAACTTCAAGATATACATTCTAAGTATCATTAAAATATCTTAAAATATGTAGTATTTTAATGAAAATTATAAAAAATGTTCAATGTAGAAAAGGTTTCAGGTGGAATTTTTTGTTTGTTTGTTTTTTCTTTCTTTTTTGTATCCTTAGTTTCGCGTTCTTGGAAGATTCTAAACTTGAGCATCAAGTGCGATGTTAGCCCATTTTTCGTTTTTGAATGATTATCATTACACACACACACACTTCGGTTTCAAATTACTTTCTCTAGCTACTATATATTATGGTATAGAGAGTAAATTCCGGATTTCCAATGATTTTGCCCAGCAATGCAATGCTGCCAATTCAACAGCTGATGAATCGATGGTCTAACCGAGATGGATGGCTCAGGCGGTTTCGTCTTTAGCCTGCATTCGGGAGGTAGCTGGTTCGGTCTATGTGAACGGCCTACCTGAGCCATGGATTTTTTCGGGGTTTCCCTGGGTCCCAGGTGACTGCTGGATAGGTTTCGTCCATTCCCCGAACTTCCTGTACTTCCATGTCGTCTTCATTCTCATTTCATTCATCCTAAATCCTTTTGGAAGTATGTGGGATGGTGCTCGGTGCGGCGTGGCAGAGAAACAGGATGAGGACCGCCGCTGTGGGATCGGGTTCGCGGTCGCTGTCCACATGACGAGGTGTTTCCATCTGGAAACTGTAGGGCTCTTCCTGTCATTGCGGTGATGTCTTTCTGGTTCCACCCGCCCAGCGTGTCGTCTCATCTCATCCCTTCCTCCCTGGGGCGTCGCCTTTTGGGGTATTGTTACAATAATTTGCGTTGGTTTGCTAACCCCATCGTCCGTATCCTATTCCTTTAATGATGCCTCCATAAGTATTTGAGAGTTGTTCAGATTGCTTGAAAATAAATGTGGACCAAACCGGAGATTCAGTATTTAAACCGGTGACATGGATTATGGGGATGCATAATGAATAGGTAAAAAAATTAAGTTGTATTTTACTTGCCACCCAAGTATAATATAATGTTACTGTAAATGTCTACTTACATTCAGACAAAATGATATTGTAGGGTACCTGATGGCCATTTTGAATACATTATATCTAATTTAGTAAGAGGTAAAGTTGCATCACTTTGAACAATTGATATTAGTGGCAGGATGTCATAAATGATGACAGAATTGTGTCATCATAAACAATGCTGGCATTAGCATGGATTTAGCGATAAAGGCTCCAAAAGCTATGCCACGAAGAACAATTATATCAGAGCAAGCACATTGCTGGACACACTAGATCGATTGTCCTACCACTTACTACTTATGATTATTTATCAATTTACAGATTCTAAATCTGTTACACTCCCTTCTGCCAAAATAGTTCAATTAATAAAATTCAATTTTAATAAAATTATTTCAAATATCTGGTCCTCTCGTAAACAGAAAGTATTACGCGAGTTCTGTAGATTTAGGGTGATCCATTGGGCTCTTCCCTTAGCTCTCTCTCTCACCATTTAAAGCCCAATAATTTTTTTAAATGACAGTAAAAACACTGTCTCCTCGCACACTTGGTGTACTCCCCGATCTCTTCCCAAACGTACACCCTCTTGTACCTGCTTCCCTCTATGCATGTGCGAGAAAACTACTCTGGACCTGTGGTTGCTCTGAGATTGAAACCCATTTCTTTGCGTGGCCAGGAGTTGACAAGTGCCCGTATGAGAAAATTTAAAGCTGAAATCAATAACAAAGAATATCTCGTAAATGACCAACTCCACGAAAAAAATGTACGTCATAAATAGTGCTCTATTTTGATCTATATTTTTTGTATAATAATCTTTTACGGTTTACCAGTTATACAAAATTTAATAAAAATCATCCAGAATAAAGAGGTCATAAGAGGGTATTACCAGGAAATTCAAGATGTACATTTTATTTTCATATAAATATCTTAAATATAAGAGATTAATCAAAATCGTTAGAGGCATTTCTGAGAGAATCGAATTTTTTTAATTTTTTTCCATGTAAAGAATAGTTGAGGGTGGATGGGTTTTCTTGAAAATCTTCGTGTAGCATCCTTGGAGGATACCAAACTTAAATACCAAGTTTAGTATTTCGGACTTTTCATTTTTGTGCTATGCTGTCCACAGACACACACACACATAGATGGACATTTTTTTGAAAATGCGTTTTTTGTATACAGAGGATCCTAAAACATATTTTCGGTGAAATTTCGGTAAAGAATTTTTTGTTGGAATACAATACCTTCTCAATACACTATGTACATAGTGTAGAGAAAGTAAAAAATCTGATGTGTTCCTTTCACATGACTTACTCTACATCTCTGTAGTAAATTATTGTTAGTAAACTTATGCTTCTATATATGTCATGCTAATCGACAAAAAATTAGCAGAAATAGTGTTATTACTTGCTTCCTTGTAAGTAGAAGCGAAATAAGGGAGTAGCATAGGTTAAAGCAATAATTAAAAGCTGGTTGCTATGTGACTGAAGCTCCTTTGTTTGTAAGGACAGGAGTTGACAAATTCCTGTATGAGAAAAGTATAAGTTTTTTATGGCTGAAACAAACAACAAGGAATATCTCAAAAACGATCAACTCAAACAAAAAAATGTATGCAACATAAATTGTGTGTTTTAATGTGCTCTACATTTTTGTGTGGTAAGATTTTGTCCATCTTTTACGGTTTAGCAGTTATGCAAAATTCCGTAAAATTCACTCAGAATAAAGTAGTCTTCAGAGGCTATTCCCAGAAAATTCAAAACATGCATTTTATTTGTCAGGTAAATATCTTTAATATACGATATTTTAATCAAAATCGTTAGAGCCATTTTTTAGAAAATCAAAATTTTCGAAAAAAGTTCCATGTAAAGGGTAGTTTGGGGTGAGGGCTGGAAGATGCTAAACTTAAATACCAAGTTTGGTATTTTACCGACTTTTCGTTTTTGAGTTATCGTGTTCACAGTCACACAGACACACACACACACACACACACGCGGACTTTTTTTTTAAAATACTTTTTTTGGATACAGGGGACCCTAAAACATATATTTCTGGTGAAATCTCGGTATCGAATTTTTGGGTGGAGTGCAATACCTTTTCTATACACTAAGTACATAGTACGTGTAGAGAAAGTAAAACGGCACAGACTACTTCTCCAAGTTTTATAATCGATTATGAAGGCAACACCTGTACAAGGAGTGAAGGTATTCCCAATCTAATAGAATATCGAGGAGGAAGCCTTTGCTGGTTTATTAATAATTGCAGCTCAATTGCTTCCTCGTTGTTAATGGATACAGAATGTGGTAAACACATGTTACTAGAGAAAACAGTGATGTTCCCAACAGTAGTAGCTAGCAGTGATTCATGGAACACTCGCATGTGAGCGCGTCCATACCTCGCAGTACAGGACTGCTTCTTGCATCATTTGCTTACTTAGACCTGGTTCTACGTAAAACGTTTGTGGTCACTGTTACGCATACTTCACTAGCACTGGATACAGAATGTGGTAAACACATGTTACTAGAGAAAACAGTGATGTTCCCAACAGTAGTAGCTAGCAGTGATTCATGGAACACTCGCATGTGAGTGCGTCCATACCTCGCAGTACAGGACTGCTTCTTGCATCATTTGCTTACTTAGACCTGGTTCTACGTAAAACGTTTGTGGTCACTGTTACGCATACTTCACTAGCACTGGATTTTAAAATATTTGGTTCGACACAATCTTTCAGTAAAACGTGCCTTAACCTTCAGTAATATTTCCGGCGGACTATCCACAAGTAAACTCCTAACCGGAAGTTGTTTAGATTATTTGCCTCTTTAGTAAATTAATAATGGCGTACTTAATAATAGCAAATATCTACTATGTTCCATTCACATACATTTCTGTAGCAGGTACACAAACAATGTTTTGTTACAAAAGATTATTCTTTTATCTACGTCATGCTAATCGATAAACATTAACAGAATTGCTTTTATTACTTGTTTCCTGTAAGTAGGAGAGAAATAAGGAAGTACTATAGGCTAAAGCGATATTAAAAGCATTTAAAATCTGGTCGCTATGAAAAACAATTGTGGTTCGTTAGCTTTGCATGGTTCCGTTTGAGAAGAAAATTGAAACCAACAACAATGAATATCTCGAAAACGGTATGTTTTAACGAGATACACATTTTTTTACGGATTAACTGTTATGTAAACTTCTGGAAAACTCAAACAGAATAAAGGGCTATTTAGAGGCTATTCCCAGAAAATTCAAAATGATGTCAATATCTTTAATATACGGTATTTTACTCAAAAGAATTAGTAATTTTTTATAAAATCAAAATTTTCTAACAGTGTTCCAAGTAAAGGGTAGTAGAGGATGGGGGGATTTTGTTGAAAATCTTCGTGTCGCATCCTTGGAAGATGCTGAACTTAAATACTAAGTTTGATATTTAACATAATTTTCGCTTTAGAGCTATGCTGTTCGCAGACACACACACACGCATACACACATATACATACACACGAACCGTTTTGTAAAAATGCTTTTTTCGTACTCAGGGTACCTCAAAAATATATTTCCGGTGAAATCTCTCTATCAAATTTTTGGGTGGAGAAAGTAAAAATGAGCTGTACTGAATTTTATGACACCGATGATGAACAGAGCGAGATGCATGTTAGAAAATCAGAACAATCTTCGAAGAAAGTTTGGACAATCAAGAAGTTTGCAACAATTTGGCTTAACCAAACCTTCAGTTCATTTACTTCTTAGGTTTATTTATGAAGAGATTTGTCAATTACTTAAGGCAATGAAGTTAGTTTCGCCTGCCTACTTATAAGTAAAGCAGAATGAATTATGAACCCTCTGGTCTTATGCTCGAATTTATTTGTACTGATGTTGAGTTTGTATTACCACCTAAGCGATTAATCATCACGGATTATTCGGGCCCCCATACTATTATATACAATTTCTACTACTTTTTTGGTGTATAAAACGTTCTAAGCTAAACATAGCTAAATTTTAAACGTCATTTTTATATAATTTTTCTCAATGTCCTGTATAAAATAACGTTTGCATAAATTATGTAATTTAGCAATGAACTAGTTGCTACTAACTCTGCGATTTTATGCCTTTTATCTATAAATAAAAATGATAATTTTAATAGTTTTTCCCCTCCCTTCGACGAAAAAGTGTTTCGCCTGTTCCTCTTTTTAATACTGTCACTTCAAAATGGTGTAATACTGCATTCAAGTAATAAAACATACAAACATTTGAGTAACATGTCTACCAACAGCTTGAAAATGTGCATCAAAGCATTAACCGGAATTAATTCTTAACCAGAAGATGATACGAACGAAATAATGTTTACTGCAACCGTTTAGTATAGGTTAATATTTACTCGTAATTAACTGCACATTGTAAAACTGGGTCTTATTCCAGTTATAAGATTTCAGAGAATTTCAGCGACCCTTTATCAAAATGTCTAAACGTGACCATTTTCAAGTCTTACTACAAAATGGTCGTCACTAGCCTTTTATGTGTTCATGAACACCATTATTCAATAAGTTCAGGATCATTGTCTGCCTTGTGAAGGATCCCGGATGGATTCCCGACTTCATGTGGGGAATTTTCTAGCATAGAGGAGTATTCCTGTTTGAATGGTTGGATGAGGGGAATTCTATTTCATATTTATTAAATTACATTTAGATTTTAAGTAAAACGAATTAAATATTATTGAGAGTGTATATGTAATGTGTAAAACCCCAGGAAAAAGCAGAAATCCAACGATTGCCGATAAATAATATACTGGAAAAGTAAAAGCCCGCGTTATGACCATTGCAGATTAAGGCCGAGTATAAGTAGAAGAAAATCCTGCGTCAGGCTGAGCACGGAATACGCATATTTTGATCCCACCCATGACGTTGCGGATTTTAAGCCCCGGCATAAGAGTGGTGCTCATTCAGCATTGTCAGCAAAGTGATGAGCTACGATAGGCAGCAATCCCGGACATGATAGCTAACATCAAAGCTAGGTGATGTGTGGTTCTGGCCGCATCTGTTGGATGATCCTTCAGTTCTGCCGTGGGTAAGTGGGCGTGCGATCGGCAGTCGGGTTGGTAGCCCCAAATAAGGGAATGGGATTCAATTATTATTATTGCTATTATTATATAAAGAAGACAACAATAAAATTAAAGATGAATGTACCACCTTTTAGGAATGCAAGCCAAATGTTTTTGAGATTCCCTCCACCCCTTCATGCAATGTTAACTAGCAAGGTGTAGAGATACATGTCTTGGATCTAACCAGATACACTGACACACGGACACACACGGATCTTTTTCCAATTTTTTTTTTTGATACAGGGGATCCTAAAACGTGAAATCTCGTATCGAAATTTGGGTGGAATGCAATGCCTTCTCTACACACTATGTGCATATAATGTATAGAGAAAGGGGAAAAAAAGGAAGTTGTACTAAAAAGTACCCCATATGCTCATCTTTGCAAAGTAAAGTCAGCATTTACGCGGGTGGTAGAAATGAGAAGTTGCCATCTCCCAGCGAATGGATGTCTGAACTCGCCAGAGAGAGATACAGTGGGAATTCCACAGGCGTAGCTCCTTCTGCGGCAAGCGCTCTCCAATAGCTTAAACCACAAAAGGCAATCGTGGTAATTTTGGTAGAGCAAAATTGGGGTTCTTCACTTTGGTGAGTTGAAACACCTTACCTACAGTCATTAGGGGAGGATCTTCCATGTCTTGAAATAGTTAAATTGTACAGTTATCAAAGAAATCGCCAGCAGCGCCCATTATAGAGGCTTGCATAAATTCAGATATAAGCATTACATAATTTCACTTCAGGAATATATTACTATTATAATATAGTTACATAATATTATATAAGCAACCTTACAGATAAAGCAGCAAAACAAAGCATTCTATTTAAAATCAGTTCAGCATGTTAATAATTTGTGAAAGTTTAACAGCGTTTATTCTTTCTTATCATTTGGAACTCTTTACTTTATTAGGCCTGTAATGAGGTTTTACACTATAAGTTGTCCTCTCACTTTTTACATTTAGGTTACTTTCTTAAATTACCATTGCATCCCAAACATTGAAGAAGAATGTAACATTTCATTCTTATTACGCTCCTCTCTCTCTCCCTCTCCCTCTCTCTTTCTCTCTCTCTCTCTCTCGCTCTCTCTCTCTCTCCCTTTGTTTTTATCAAGAGTTTGGCATCTTGTCCATCAAATATATCGATCTATAAATGTATTTGTTATTAATGATAGAATTATATAACCTACTTCAGATCTGTCTCAAATAATATCTCCTACTCTAAATTACCTAGCGTTTCAGGAGCTCTGGTGTACAAATTGAGGGAAAGAAATCTCAACAGCCAAGATTGAAGAGAAAGTTACCTCAAGTCATCTTTTTATTGGACACTGAAATTCATATTTCAGCTCCGTTACGTCTATAACATAATAGAGAAGCTAGTGAATTCCACACAGAAAATCTGCATACAGATTCCCATAAATATAACATTATAATTTCTGAATAAAAAGATTCATAAATGTGTGTATATGCGCATTGTGTGTATGTGAACAGTGTTTTTTGAAAATGAAATGTTAGATGAACATAAAACTTTGAATTTAAATACAGCAACTTCTAATGATACAATGAAAGACTTTAAAAAATAGATTCACATTGATTAAATGCTCAGAATATGTGCTTAATTGGTTAGATCTAATATTATCTTGAACTACCTACGAATAGTATTGAGTTCCTAATCATTCTAGGTAAATTATTTATTTTTCTATACCGAAAAATATTACACAGAAGACGTTCAAGATGAAGAGCGCCTCAAGATTAATCCGAACATAGATTTGTTTGGCATATGAACATTTTAAACATATGTTCTTCATTTTTATAACCCCTTTATATTCCATGGCCATATTGGGGTAAACCTGTGGCGTTTTAATCAAAATCATCACAGCCATTTTTGAGAAAACCATAAATAACGAAACATGGTCCATGTAGGAGAATTTTTTTCTGCAGGGATTTTCTTTATAATCTTAGTGTCCCACCATTAGAAGATGTTGAATTTGAATACCGATTTTGTTATTTAAGTGACTTTTCGTATTTGAGTTACACTCACATTTACACACATTAGCGCGCGCGAGGTCATTTTCTGAGAATGCTTGTTTTGAGTTCAAGGAGCCTCAAAATGCGCATTTACAGCGAAATCTCGACATCGCATTTTTTGATATAAAAGACTATGCTTTTAATAGTTTCTGAAAGTGTTTTATAGTCTTCCTAAGACTACACTTTACTGATATTTGTCAAGCTATCTTCCTTCAAAATGTCATGATTTCTCAAAAAGAATTTAAATGGATAAATCAAGTAAACAACCTTGTTTCGTTAACTTTCCTGCCCGTCTAAGCTTAGTTTTCGTTCAATTTAGTCTTGAACGTTAACTAGAGCTTTGATTTCAACAGCATTTACAATTTGGGAAGATACAGTTAATCACGTTTACCATTTTAAATGAGTCTGTTAAAACAGCGGGTAATTGACATTTCCATGGAAGCCAAATGAGTCCCGCTAATTGCACAGTCAGTTGGTATCATTTCAGAAGAATGGGTCTTAATTAGAACGACTACACCAGAATACAGATCCTTCATCGTTGTTGCGGCATCACTACCCGATACAATGCTTTCAATGCAAACCGTCTCCACTGGTAAAGAATATTGACATTTTCAAGAGAGCAAACTGTTTTTCCATGACAGATTCCATTTTGTGCTTAATGAAGACCGAAGGCTGAGATGACAGTGACGTCAGTAAACTTGTGTATTTGAATACGAAATAATGAATAGCTAACCTAGAATTTGTTTTTAAATTTCACGGTCATATACGTAGCTGTGTTTTACTTTCTCTATACGTATGTACAATACACATAGTGGATAGAGAGGGTATTGTATTACACTAAAAAGTTTGACACCCAGATTTCACGGGAAATACATGTCTTGAGACCCGTGAATCGTAAAAGCATTGTCGCCCTCCGTAGTGTAATGGTTACGCGCTAACTTCATAAACTCAAGGTCGCGGGTTCAAACCCGGCGGAGGGTGTAAGAATCCTTAGCATGGCTTCCTTCGGAAGGGAAGTAAAGCCGTTGGTCCCGTGTCATAGATTTACGTCACGTAAAAGAACCTCAAACTTGATAGAGAGGCATCTGAGCAAAATTAAGCGGTCTTTCACGTCCAATATAGAATAGGACGCTGAGAACCCCAGTAGTTAAAAGAGCATCCATAAATAACACGCCATTTACATTTCGTAAAAGCATTTTAGTAACTGGTGTGTGTGTGTGTGGGGGGGGGGCAGCATAACTCGATTAGTATTTAAGTTCTTCCAAGAATGCGACACGAAGATTTTTAAGGAGATCCCTCGCCCGCAACTGCTCTTTACATGGCAAGTTTTTCGCAAATTTTAAACTTCTCAAAAATGGCTCTAATGATTTTGATAAAATGCCATATGTTAACGATATTTTCATAACAAATGAAATGTATATTTTAATTTTCTAGGAATAGCTTCCAAAAACTTCTTCATTCTAGATGACTTCTATATAATTTCTGTATACTGGTATACCGCAAGAGATAGACAAAGGATTAGTCCACAAAAACATAGATACCGTTAAATACACAGATTGTCATATATATATATATATATTTTTTTTTTTGTATAGTTGGCTCTTTCGGAGATATTCCGAGTTATTGGTTTCAGTTTAAGATATTTCAAGCTTTCTCAAACAGGAAGTAATTCCTAGCAAAGAAAGAGAACAGAATTTTGATTATTTTACATAGCCACTGATTTTTACAATTTTTTACTATCGCTTTAGCCTATGCATTCTATTTCCCTTCAACTTACAAAGAAGCAAGCAGTAAGAGCAATTCCGGTAACGTTTATTTTATTATCATGATGTAGATAAAAGAAAAACTTTTGCAAGAAAACGATGCTTTGTGGAACAGCTAGAGAAAGTCATGCGAATAGGACATCAATTTTGTGTTTTTTATTTGCATAGTCCCCTAACTCTGTTAACCTATGTGGTCATATCGGGGACACTGATTTGAGGGGCTACTGATGGTGATATTGAACTCTGAGTGTGTGTGTGTGTGTGAGTGTGTGTGTGTGTGTGGCCGCCTTGGAGGGTACGCAACATATTCCAACCACTTCATCTTGAAGCGGAGAGCGCTAGGAGTTTGCTCCTCAGGTTCTACTGACTCCCTGAGCCTACAGACGACTTCCAACGCCATCCCGCCGCCAAGAGCTGTGTTTTACTTTTTCCAAAAGTTTTTATTTTCTCAAAAATGGCTAACAAATTTGTTCAAAATGTCGTATATTGAATACATTTACATAGCAAATAAAATGTATATCTTCATTACCTAGGAATTGCCTCTGAATTCCTCCTCATTCTGAATAACTTTAGCAAAACTGACAAACCGTGAGAGACAGACTAATGCTTACTACAAAAAACATGTACATATATTTAATAATATTATTTCTGAAACTAGCCATTTTCGAAATATTCCGTGATATTGGTTTCAATTACGAAATAAACTTTTCCAACAGTAAATCGTCATTTCTTTCATATCTCTTGTTTAACTCCTGGCCATGCAATAGAACCGAATTTCAATTTCATCAAATAGCAACAGCTTTTATAAGATTTCAATAGTCTATCTCCGTATTCCCTTCTACTTACAAGGAAGCAAGTAATTATATTATTTCTCTTAATGTCTATCTCGATTATTAGAAAGTAGAAATAACAATCTTTGTAAGCATAGTTTGTTTGCAAAACACGTGAGAAAGTCATGTGAATGAAACAGATCATATTTGTTCAATTTATTTTATTCCATAGATGAAACTAACGATTAGGCAATCCGGTATTCACCTATAAACTGAGGCAAATCACAAAAATGTCCGTCGAATTGGCCAGCACAGAATATTTCCAAAATAAGATTTTTAGAAAAAAATTAATTTGTGTGTTTGGACAGCGTAACTCAAAAGCGAGAAGTCCATTAAATACCAAACTTGGTATTTGGTTTAGTATCTCCAAAGGATGCGACACGAAGATTTTCTAGAAAGCGCCCACTGTCCAAACTACCCTTGACATGAATTATGTCTGTGCCACTTAGATTTAAATAATATTTACTTGCAAATAAAATGTATATCTCGAAATTTCTGGGAATAGCCTCCTCTGTATGACTTTTGCATAATTGTTAAACTGTAAGAGAAAGACAAAAACTTAACTAAAGAACAATATAAATCTTGCCAAAGCACACAGCTTATGTCCTCTACATTTTTGTTATAGAGCTAACCGTTTCGAAATATCCTTGTAATTGGCTTCAATTTTAGAAGTCGTTCTTGTTTCTTTTATTTCACTTCGGGCCATGCAAAGAAACGAATTTAAATGATGAGATAGTGACAGCTTTTAAAACAATTGCTGTCGTTTTATCATAATATATTCCTTTAGTTCCTTTCTATATATTACAAACTAAATAATAATTGAATTCTGATAATATTTATCTTGATTAGCACGGAGTAGAGAAAAGAATAATATTTCATTAGAAGTTTGTAGTACACCTAGAGAAAGTCAAGTTAAAGTCAAATATTAACCTATGACGTTAGTACACCATGATCAATAGGCAATATGCTCCACGTAAAAATGCCGTCAACATCACCATTCAGTTGAAATGTGAATGGTGTTTTATTTATGGAAGCTCTTAAACTGCTGTAGTTCTCAGCGTCCCATTCTATACTGGACATGGAAGACCGCTTAATTTTGCTCAGAGGTCTCTCTATCAGACTTGAAGTTCTTTTACGTGCCATAAATCTACGACACAGAACCAACGACTTTACTTCCCTTCCGAAGAAAACCACGCTAAGGGTTTTTACGCCCGAAGAAATCCATCGTCATCCGCCAAGTTTGAACCCGCGACATTGGACATACGATGTAAGCATGGTAACTATAAAACCACGGAGGGCGACTCCATGCAGTTAGAGGCGGAATATGAACGCACAATAACAAATAGGTATTTTTGCAAAGGCTTATCTCATTTAAGGTGAACTAGATAGAAATATAAAATTTAGTAAGTATAGTTTGTGTATCTTCAAATAAACGATAGAGTAAAGAGGAAGTCATATCCAAAAGTTCTCAGTTGTTTTTGAATCATACCATGCTTTTTGAAAAAGCTATTAAGGGATTTTAACCCTTTCAATATTCCATTATTATTCATCTTTCTTGTCTTAACTTGTTTATGCTGAACATTATTAATACATTTTCCTGTAATGGCTAATTTATGAGTAGGAGCATGAATAAGTTTAGAAATTAATTTACTCTCTATTTTGATTTTTTTGGTCATCCTGAAGTTTATATTTTAATTTTCCCAGGATTTGAAATAATTTTCTATGTAATTTCTCAGTTCTTGCTCATACGTTTCTAAGCCAGAGTTGCCAAACGTTACATATTACTCAGAGAATTAACTGCGGAGAAGGCACATATGTTTATGTATGAAATTAAACTCGCGAAGAACGAGGCGCAGAAGTTGGGGTAGTTTCGAAGCACAGTATTTTACTAAAATAAAATCTCCATTCACTGTTTAATAAACCATGGAGTTATTAAATATTTAACAAATATCAGTCTTTCACTATAGGACCGCTGCTACAATTCCCGATAAAGTTGTCTATAGTAACTCCAACTATTTTTTTCTGGCCGATGAGCATCGCGCTCGTTCTGCAATCACTCAGCTTCCTCTGGAGAGCGACCTATAGGATAATTGTAAAAGGTTAATTTTGTCATTCTAATTCGATGGAAGCGTTGCGGAATGCTTGAACGAGAAAACAATTGAGAGTCACGTTGCGAAGCAGTCCACAACAAAAACAAAATGAAAGCTCGTGTATATCAGGGGAATCCTCTTGCCGTGATATAAGAATAAAATGGAAGAGACAGACGAAGCAAAGCTCTAAACTTCACTCATGACGACTGCGAAAGACGGTTAAACCTTGTAAAATCATCTAAGACTGCACGGGTATAAAAAATCTGTTTGTCTAACTTGTAGGGAGTGGGGGAATGTTGGTAATTATGTTAAGAGTTCACATAACCTTACTTCTCTGTTTGTCATTATTTGCTGCTGTAGGTGCTTCTCGTTTTCTTATGGTCCTCATACGCCGAAATTATATATAATTGCAACTTCTAACAGTCCAAGAATTTATAATTATAATAGCCGATGAAAAATGCCGATACTAATGTAAGCGGAACGTATAACTTCTTAGCCTCAAATCCGATTTCTTCGCAGTATGTTC
Source organism: Hymenopus coronatus (assembly GCA_030762935.1). NCBI lineage: Eukaryota > Metazoa > Arthropoda > Insecta > Mantodea > Hymenopodidae > Hymenopus > Hymenopus coronatus. The sequence continues at coordinate 83,663,567 of CM060888.1, read as the reverse complement.
ATTTATAACTTCAGTGTGTTCATTTTCTAATCCAAAGGCTTAGAACCTTTATTAATATTTTAGTAATGTATGCCCTAAATTATAAGACATTTGATAGCCCATTACAAAGTATTGGACTTTTCAATTGTGAAAGAACTATCAAAATAGTTAATGTAGAGTATATAAAAGTTCAGCTGAGGGGTCGGCCCAAAGAAACCCGTCATCCGCGTGACAGATAGTAGGAGAAACTCCAAAACATCATTCGAGTTTAAAAAACCACCCGTGAAAACTCAAAAGTTAGCTTATAAATTGCTTCTTTGTGTTTCAACATAATTTTGCCTCTCTATTATGACCTTAAGCTTTCTCTTCTTTATCATTATTTCCTCGCCGTCGTTCAATAAATAAAATGTCATGATTACTATTGCAAATGATACTTGTCAGCCGAGAAATGAAAACGTATCTGTCGAATAGTAAATTTATTGGCTACTTCACCTAGCCGAAAACTTACCTTTTGGCAAAGATATCTTCTGGGCAGTATTATTCAAAGATTGTAGAATGCCAATCGTCAAGAAATCGGGTTCTTATATTTTGTCATCAGATCATAGTCTCTTAAAAATGTATCTCACAGGTAATATACATTAACAGCTGTTTCGTGAAGTACTGTAATGTTAAGATCTCTTTATATTCAATTGAAATGCAGTTTCAGTATCAGTCAGTACCGAGGTAGATTTAAGAGAATCTGATGAACAGAAGAACATGTTAAGAGATTAAATTAATTACTTAATAGATGGGAGATGACCAGGAGGAATATATTTTTACCTGGCCGCATTGAAATTTTAGCCTTATCGTGCTGCTATCTCCTTTTTTGTCACCCTTTTTCGTGTGGAGCGACGACAACCTCTTGCGGTTTCATACCCGGCAGAGGGTGTGACTATTTTCGGAGGATTTTTTTCTTTAGAAATGCCTTATATTGGAAGGGAAGTAAAATCGTTGGTCTCGTGCAATATTTATTTGCACGTAAAAGATTCCTATACTTTGAAATAAAATTCCTCTTGGGTAAACTAGCCATTTTCACGTACTCAAGTCGTGATTCTGTCCTATAGTCTTTAGGCGATGAGTCTATCCCTCATGACTATGTGAACTCGAGCACTAAAATTTCCTGATCAAGAAACCAGTGTAATGTACGCCGACATGGCGTTATGTAACTCGAACTGAGTTGCATTCCCCCTTTTTCTTGTAAGCATCACATCTCTAAACTCTAATAAGTCTCATTAGGCTTCTGTTAGATAATTCTCTTTTGTATCAACCGTCTTAAATGTATTGTATCCATTCACTTCCGTGCTACACATTAGACTATTAAGTGCGAAGCCGTTTTCTTAGGTCATTGAGTCTCATTGTCTACAGGTGTTTTTAAAATTCTCATGACCATCTATCATGAGCCTCATCTGCTTACTATTTTCTTTTACGCTTTCCATATTATCTTTGGACTCTATATACTGGTTTCGAATCTAGTCTAAGAAATTTGTGCTAGCCATTAATTTGCAAATACTCAAAAAAGGTTCCGGAATTAAAAGTGGGGTTTGCGCTCTCATTTCTATCAACCTGTCTGCATTGCCATTCCCAATCATTTTATTGTGGATTCGCATGCATGAGCATGTTAAGCAAGAGTAGTGGATTTATGAATAATATTGGGCATGAGAATTTTCTTTATGAACAATGTATTTTGAAATTCCAAGGGTAAAAGCTCCAAAATTCTTCGTATTTCAGATACTTTCATCGCATCGGGCTGAATCAAATGGTGCTGTCATCGATCGAACCACTTCAGCATCCAGCAGCATCCTGTAGAGGATGCCATGTATTAGTTTTATGTGCATAAAGTAGAAAAATACATTATGCTCCTGAGAGACTGTCCATTTTGTCGTTCAATATAGTTTGTAGAATGACATCCAGGCATGGCCTCAGTGATCGCAGAAAATTGCTCAGATCTTCAGTGAAAATTGCATGAACTTTGGATTACACCAGAGGACCTTGCTTCAATTAGATACAGAATTCAGCAGCTGCTAAAGCCTGTTCCATAAAGTATACTCGGGATTAGAATAGGAATATGCTTACTCCCGATAAGTTGCAATAATTATAGAATTATTATATCCTTTACTGGATTCAGAGCATGAACCAAGAGAAATTCAAATGCAGCTTTCTATGCACGCAGCTGAATCGGAATTTTGGGAAAAGAATAAAGGAATAATTAAATGACAGATAAATTATCTTGATATTATTGGATTTTCTGGGACACATCAATATGATTTGATGTATTACGTACGGAATGATTGATGATAATAATGATGATAATAATGATGATAATTATGATAATAATAATAATAATAATAATAATAATAATAATAATAATAATAATAATAATAATTGAGCTTTTCAAAGAATAGTCATATATACAAATATCGGTAAACTTTAAACCATCTACCTCCATATATCCTTTAAAAAGTTCAATGTGTGTTTGTGTGTGTATATATATATATATATATATATATATATATATATATATATATATCAGTGAACATAAAACCATCCATCTCCGTATATCCTTTAAAAAGTTCAATGTGTGTGTGTGTGTGTGTGTGTGTATGTGTATATATGTATGGAGATGGATGATTGTATGTTTACTGGTATCTATATATATCAGTAAACATACAACCATCCATCTCCATATTTCCTTTAAAAAGTTCAATGTTAGCTGCAACAAATCAGGTAATGGGTCATATATTAAACAAATTGGGGGCGCCAAATAGTTATGCGGTTTTGTTCACCGCTTAATTTTTGAAAGTCTCTGGTACGATTCCCGGCTTTGGTGTAACTTTCTTTTATTTGTTTAACTTCTATAGTAACTTGAGAAAGAATTGATGTTTTACTCGCTGAATTGGGGGTTTTCTTAACGTTAATTTTTTACCTTCTTTAGCAAATATGTACAGCGTACATGGTAGATAGAGATGGTATTGTATTCCATCCAAATATTCGATACCGAGATTTTCAGGAAACACATATTTTGAGATCCACTGAATCCAAAATGAAAAGCATTTTTACAAAACTAGCCGTGTCAGTCTGTGTATATGTAATGTGTAACTGTGGGTTATCTCAAAAACAGTAAGTCCGTTAAATACCAAGCTCGGTATTTAAGTTCAATATCACCCTAAGATGCGACACAAAGATAATCAAGAAAATCCCGCAACACCAACTACGCTTTACATGGAACATTTTTCGAAAAGTTTTATATTCTCAAAATTCCCTGTAACTATTTTGATTAAATGTCGTATGTTTAAGATACTTTATGACAAACGAAATATATATGTTGAATTTTCTGAGAGTAACCTCTGAAGACCTCTTCATTCTGGATGAATTTTGTATGACCTGTAAACCGTAAGATATAGATAAAACCTTACTGCACATAAGTTGTACAATTATATAAACTGTATTAAAACATACAATTTATGATATTTATTTTTTGTAGAGATAACCATTTTCACGATATTCCGAGCTACTTAAACATTTCTAAACTGGTAAATCATAAGAGATAAAACTCACTGCACAGAAAATGTGATCTTGTTAAAGCACACTGGCATATATAGTTTGTAGAGTTAACTGCTTCCGAGATATTCCTAGTTATTGGTTTCCATTTTAAACTATTTAAACTTCTCTCAAACGGGAAGTTATCATTCGAAGTTATCTCTCTTTTGTTTTACTCTTGGCCATGCAAAGATAACCTACGTTGAGTTGTTTCACAGAGTGACCACGTTTGCACTGTGTTATATTTAACAATCTGCTACCATTTTCTCGGGCAATGGGCCATGCCAAGAGGAGGGGTACCGGATTGTAATGGTACAGTTTTGAGAATCGATAATACACACTATATTTTATCTTGTTTCCCTTCTATTCATAACTACCATTATTTCTGTAAATGTTTATCTCGTTATCACGGTGCACATAGATAAAAATGTTTTGTAACAATAGTTTGTAGAGAGAATCATGTGAATGGAACACATCAGATTTTTTTGGCATAGAATAAATTTTATTTTATGAAATACATTAGGAGTTGGCCGAATGAGAGATCTACAGTAACTGGGGCATAGCACCGCCAGTTGTCTAGAGTACAACCAACCAAGGTGGCGCTGCGGGAACTTGTGCGACTTTCATTCTGGAGGTACCAAGTTCGATCCTCGACGACCATTCACTTTTATCCTGGTTTCCCTGAAGTCAATAAGTGAATACTGGAGTAGTTTCTCATCTATCACGATCTCCTTTATATCACCTCCACTCATTTGTCTCCTTGTCTTTCAGGTGTGCTTTTAGATTTCGTTGTATATCGTGGTGCCGGAAAGATGGTGCGAAGCATACTTAAAAGAAAGACTAGAAGTTTGCTCGATTTATGTTTCGTTCCTTAAACGAAATACCCCCAGCACTGCAATGAGTCTTCAAGCGTAAGGACCTCTGCGCGTCTCTGTGACTTATAAAGTGTGACCAGTATCCTTCCATAGTTCTATCACTTTATCCCTTATTCCTAGGTGACAACCTCAATTGTTCTATATAGGTCGAATTTGGCGAGATATCCCGTTCATTGTACTATAGCCCTAGCACTAGGTCATAAAGGGTCATATTTGGCTATAACGTAACCTCTAGGAGGAATCGTAAAGAGACCAGTTTGGAATGAGATGTGCACTAGCAAGGAGGAAGTTCCTAACGAGGCAACTAAGCTCTGACCCAAATAGATCTGCCTAGGGCATTTACAACCCCGAGTGTCCCGTGACATGCGTAGACAGCTCCTAGGAAGGGGGTTACAGTAGTCCTACGAAACACCAGGGAGAAACTTCACAGAGGGTAAATCCCAACGTCCAGCCGTAACACACAAACCATCGTATCCTGATCCTACAACTTCAGCAGATGAAGGGAATCGCCTTAGAATCGTCTCCTGAACGAAGAAACCATGAAAAAAAAAAACATGAATATGACTAGGTAGCGTCCGACAAAATTCAATGCCATAGTTGGGATTTGAACCACGGATCTCCTGGTTTCTAGCCGGTTGCTCTATCACTGAACTACCATGGCAACTTTTCAGTCTGGTTCTACCTATCCAACTCCTGTCCTACACATGGTTTCTCTGAGAAAACAATTAAATTAACATTATTATGTATAATAGTTGGCTATACTATGAATCCTGGGTCTTGAAGTATTTACGACATTGTAAGTTGCCATTGGGGTGTGTCTTCACCTTGTGGTTTACCGGGATACATGCGATTCAGTTAAGAACTTTAATGTCGTACCGACAAGTTGCCATGTTAGCTCAAGGGTAGAGCAACCGGCTAGAGACAGGGAGATCCGTGGTTGAATCCCGGCTATGGCATTGAAGTTTTCAGTCTGACTCTATCCAATTCCTATCCTTCACACGGTTTCTGTGAGAAGCCAATTAAATTATCATGAATATGACTAGATAACGGAGAAAACTTCTAGCACCTCGACCCCCAGCGGATATTTTGTGCAGGAGAAACAGATGAGTTGAAGGAACCACAGGAGACGTTTGGGCTGTAGGACATGCCGCGCAGTTATCAAAGTGCCCTAACAGTTACATCAGGCTGGACTATTTGTCCTCAGGAGGCTTGCTCGAATAGCCCTTCTAGCGAAACCGGTGAGAAGGCCTCAAAGGAGGCAAAAAAAAAAGCTCTAAAGTGCAAATATCTGTTATCTTTCCGGCATCGATCATCACTGATCCCGAAAATCAACCTGAAACATGAAAGAGGAAACGAAATGAGAGGAAACGGTGGAGAGAGGGAATCCATATTAAATTACACCACCTAACCAACCAAAGAAAACCACGAAAAACCCATAGTCAGAGTGGGCGACCACCTAGATCTTCTGATGAGCGCCTCACACACTACCACGCGGTAATAAAAAATCTTATGTGTTCCGTTCACATGACTTTCTCCATATCTCTGTAGCAAATTATTGTCAATGGGCTTATTCTCCCATCTACTTCATGCTGATCGAGATAGGCATTAGCAGAAACGGTCTTATTACTTAGTTCTTTATAAGTAGAAGGGAAACAAGAGAACATAAAGCTAAACTGACAGTCAAATGTTTTTAAAATGTAGTTGCTATAGAATTAAAATCCATTTCATTGCGTGACCACGAGTTCGCAAGTATTTTAAAACTGAAACCAATAACCAATAACAAGTAATATCTCAAGTGTTTAACTCCACGAAAAAATGTATATGTAATAAATTGTGTGCTTTAGTAGATCTGATTTTTGTATAGTAAGTTTTTGGATATCTTTTATGGCTTACCTGTTACACAAAATTAAAAAAAAAATTAATCCAGAATAAAGACTCCTTCAGAGGCTATTCCCAGAAATTCAAGATACACATTTTATTTGTTATGTAAATATCTTAATTATAAGAGAGTTTAATCAAAATCGTTAGAGCCATTTTTGAGAAATTCAAAATTTTCAAAATGTTGTCCATATAAAGGGTAGTTGGAGGCGAGGGGGTTTTCTTGATAATCGCCATGTCGCATCCTTGGACAATACTGAACATAAATATCAAGTTTGGCATTTAATTTAGTTTTTGAGCTATGCTGACTATAAGACACACATACACAGACACATACGGACCGTTTTATAAAAAATGTTTTTTATTCAAGGGGCTCCGAAACATGCATTTCCGGTGAAAGATCGGTATCGAATTTTTGGGTGCAATAAAATATCTTCTCCATTATGGCTTCACGGGTGATCAGCCGTGTCAGGTATATAAAATCCAAGCTTTCGACCATTGCACACTCCATGGTCTTCATCAGCGACTGCAGTCCCGTGAAAACTTCAAGTCTTACAAAATATCTTCTCTATACACTATGTACATATTAGAGAAAGTAAAATTGGTCAGAGTGGTCGGTTCGGCGGAATAGACTTCCCGAATGGGAGTTATACACGTTACCACAGAGCTGTCTTGTTTGGTTAACAAATATGTCGCCAATTTCCTTAATTTCTGGCAAATGTTTTAATTACGTAACACAGTCGTATAATCTTATACTGCTTAACAATAGCAAATACGAATGTCGGAATGTTGACTTAAAGAATTGGCATTTATGAATTTTAATAGGAACGCAGGAAGCGATGTATTATTTTAATATTCATTTTGTCAAATTACAAATTGTTTGTTGATGGCGAATACTAATGAGAGTAGAAAGGGTTTATCTATTCAAGCCATTAATATCCAACCCAACTGTTATACCGAAAATACTTTTCCTTAAAAACTAAAGTTGTCAGGGGAGATATCAATGTTAAATTTCTGAATTTTATGCTCTTTTTTCTCAAGAACTATTGCAAATATTAAAATAACCTTAGGATGTTTGGAAACAGCATTGTGTTAATTGAGCTACTTTTGTATAAAAATATTATTATTTATTATAGATTCTATGATTTGTTATAATTATACACTTTTAATAAACCATCGTAAGTTATTTTTGTTAGTAAGTTATTCTTCCAATTAAAATCAGAATTGATCCACTAATCACCTAAATGCTGTCTTCATGTATTTCAAATTATACCTTCTCATTACTTTCTCTAGCACGTATGAATATTCATGTACATTACACCCTAAAATTTGATGATGAGATTTCAGTTTAGTTATTATTAAACCCATGAAGAATTCAAACTTTTAATTGGAAAGAAAAAATGAAATTTTCATTTCTGTTTTCGCCATTATTTTATATAATAATTTCAGCGGTTTATTCCCATATATTTTACTGTAAATGTGTTTTGAGGTCCCCTGAGTTCAAAAAACATTTTTAGAAAAAGGTACGCGCGCGTATATGTGTGCCTGTCTGTGGGCAGCATAGCTCCAAACCCAAAAGACGTCAAATGCCAAACTTGGTATCTATGTTTAGTATCTTCCAGTATACAAAGATTATAAAGAAAATCCCTCCTCCACAAACTACCCTTTACATGGAACATTTTTTGAAATTTCTCTTTTCTCAAAAATTGGTCTAACGATTTTGATTATAATACCGTATATTGATGATATTTACACCACAAATACAATGTGTATTTTGAATTTTCTATAAATAGCCTCCGAAAACCTCTTTATTCTGAATGAATCTTGCAGAATTGTGCATAACAGTTAAACCGTAAGAAGTAGGCAAAAACCTAGTGTAGATCTCGTTAAAACATATAATTTATATCATATACGTTTTTCTTGTAAAGTTTCGAGATATTCCTTGTAATTGATTTCAATCTGAATTTACTTAATTTTTTCAATCGGGAAGATACCTTTCCTTTCATCTCTCTTGTTTTACAGCTGCCAATGCAAAGCGGACCGAACCACGTCTGTTTCACATAGCGATAGCTTTTAAATGATTTGACTATCGTTTTAGCCTGTGGCACTCCCTTGTTTACCTTCTGCCTTCAATGAAGCAATAAACAAGACAATTCTGCTAATGTTTTATCTTGATTAGCAGAATATAGATAAAGAATAATGTTTCGTAAGAATAGTTTGTGTATGAAACAGGTAGAAGAAGCTATGTGAATGGAACACATCAGATTTTTTGAAGAAAAAGGAACATGTATTTTGAGAAAAAACAGTTTAAGCCTAAAACTTGAAAAAATTCTTATTTTTCAGTGAAATATTTTAAACTCATTCTGGTTTATAGTCCTGGTCTTTTGCCTCTCGTTCTAAGAGCCTAGGCCTTCTTCTTATCCTCCTCCTCTTCCTCCTCCTTCTTCTTATAAATGTTGTTAGTTATTAATATTTTTATTGTAACTAACTGTAGCTCTTTAACTCCAAATTTTACTGAGTAATGATCTTTATCCTAAAATGAGGCACATTAAGGATGATGAAGTAACTGTGCAGTAACATTTTTAAAGAATTGTTAAAATCTTTGCATATATACGTATATATATATATATATATATATATATATAATATCAAAATAAATAAATATGTAAAGAATTATATATTTTAAAATAATATATTAATATACTCTGTTAGGGGTACAAATCCAGATATTCATACTGGTAATTAACATCATTACATCAACGTTTACTCCATTTTCTAACTTTTCATTTTACTTAATAAGAGTAGTATGTTTTCAGTTTGGTTGGTACTGGGGATACGAATGGCACACATAAGACATATGCATATGTTTTCCCAGATATCGCGGGTCGGAATGCGTATCTTTGAGTGGACAGCCTCCGTTTAACAAATGTTGTACTGGAGGTAAATCCTTATACTTTCTCCAAATAACCCACACTACCAGAATGTCACATATTGAGGTGTGAATATATGGAAGCAAAACGAATAGTTTATGTATTATTTTGATTTGTGAACATACTCGGTGTACACTGAAAAGAAAAATAGAGTACAATATTATTTTGGTTACAATAAGAATTAAACAATTTACACAATACTAAAATACTACAGACAGGCATTGTTCATTTCGCAACGCAGTTAAGAATATGCAAAAAAGTATGTAATAAAGCATGTGATTGGTTTGTGGGAAAACTTTTAGACAAAGAGAAAAAAGAAGTAACATACCGAATTGGGTGTATATTAAGATATAATTTATCAAAATATCTTTATCTATAGCTATCCTTGACACCTTTTAAAAATACATAGTTCAAAAGAAGAAAATGTCATATTTTTTGTTTCAAAAATGGCATTTTTTTATTCCCCTTTACACTAAACTTGTGATAGTTAAATTTAAATGTTCAACATTATTTCTTCATTGAAATTATAATATATTCTGTTTCCTTTTCCACGTATTTCACGTCAATTTTTCTGACAGCAGCCAATGGATAGCTTTCACTCAACCGTGAATGTGTACTAATTCGGGTACAATATAAAGCGTTTAGGGATGAAAATTAATTTTCTCCATCATCCACTTTAAAAAAGCTGTTATACCAAATTCCACCATGTTTATATAACTCTTGAGCGCTTTACCCAATGTTCTTAAACTCCTTTTCACTTAAATCAATTCCACTCCAAACTCTACTCAATTATATCACGCTTCTGAGAGGCAGAAATTATTTCCATTAAATCTGTATAACACTGTTTTGGTACTTTATTTTTTAATAAATGGGCCTCTCTGTAAAATTACTCCATTTTATTTCACAAATTCTTCTTCTGAAAAATTGCAATATACACCTGTTGTCATTTCATTCTTCCTTGATGCTGTGGATTATCATTTCTATCTCCACAGTTTTCTGTGGTTTACATATGCCTTTCGTTTTAAAGATGAGCGTATTTATTATCAGCAATAATGCAGTTACATGTTTCTAATTCATAATGTTCATAATTAGCTATAGCAACATGACTTCTTCTCATTTTTTTATTAGATGCTGGTATCATTAAGGGGGGATAAAAATCTAATCATGTCGTCGTTTCTAACGCTTCTCATAATATGATCTAGAGCAACTGCACGGGGAGCGCGAGAACCTTGTTCAATCCCAGGCTGTGGCATTGAATTTTTCAACTGGTCGTAATCAACTAATTGTATATCATTGTACCTTTCAATAATATGTAGGAGAGAGGAGTGTTATGTTACAATTATAATAGAATAGCTTATATGTTGGCAGAAACATAGTGAATATTACCCGGATACTAAATACTTACAATGGTAAGTCGCCATTCTGGTGGTTCTCTGAAGTGAGACATACTGGTTGGTTGAACCGGGTAAAAAACAATCAGTTGGAATATTGGACGCCATACCGGCGGATTGTCACAGTAACTCAATGGTTAGAGCACGGAGAGCGGGAGAACCGTCTTCAATTCCCAGCTGGGGCGTTGAATTTTTCAACGGTCTTAATCAAATGATCTCTGATGTTTGGTAAAACCTATTTCCTCCAAATAATTACTTTCGTAATTGGCTTACTCTCCCCGTAATTTTAGGACTGGCACTCCCCCTAGGACTTACAACCCAATGCCTAGGGGTCAGAAGCTTGTCGGGGAGCCTGCGGCACGAAACCACAGAATGGAGAACCTGTTACGAGGGATAGCCAGGCATGAACATGAAGTGGATGAAATGTAAGTGAAATTGATAATGCGGAGAAAACACACCCAGACGCCGTGTCGTCCAGTACGAATCCCACATGCGGACGCTTGGGATCGAACCCGGGCCGCCATCTCCTCCAAGTAATACTGGAACTATTTCTGATATGGAGGTCACCTGCGGCGGTGGCTGTTACCTCCAATCAATCCCCTACACGCCTAGTTGCGCAGACCAGAAACGCTGTCGTAATGTGAAGAAGTGTGGTGGAGGACAAGAGACTCCCTAGGTCGCGCGCAATACATTGGTTGTAATGGGAAAACAGTGACATTTAAAACAGCTATAATTACGTCATAATGATACCTGAGTAGGAAATAATTGCGACAACACGTTCTTTATGATTGTCAGCATCTATGCACAGGGATTAGACCTTAAATGTTCCGTTGGAAGTTGAATAAAATCACTTCATTGACTAGACGGAATTTCAATCCACAACTGAACAAAAAAGAAGTAAATATTATCATTGAACTTGAATATCGCATCCCTGCATTAAAAGTGTTTTACAAACAGAATATAACCAGCATAGAGGGCATAATTCAAGTTTAATTCCGTTTTCTCAGTTTCTTCTCAGTGATTCCAAGTATACTTTCTGTTTTTTACTTTAATGCACAAAGTCGTCAACAAGAATTATATTTGTTAAAAGTGTCTGCAGTAAAGTGGTCAAAATGCTGAATTAAAAATGAAAAATATGTTGGGTTCAATTCTAAACTGATGAACCTATTCTTATTCCCCACCCTAAAGAGCCTGGAAATATGAATGCGATACTGAATGTGTGTTAAGTTAAACGAGAAATACAGTTTTAATGTACAGCTCAAATTTAAGCAATCGTTATAGAAGGTCAAAATGGTAATACGACGATATTACCTAAGGCAGTATGTATATAAATAAAAACAAATAAATAAAATGATTTAGCAGAAAAAAAAACATACGCAATATTGAATTTCCAGAGATGATGGTATGTACAGTATAAAATTAGGTACATTACAGTGAAATTAGGTACCTGTATTCCTCTTCAGTAAACTGCATTCAAGATGTTAAGTAAACATTTTCTATCAGTATTTGTGGTATATTTGAGTTAGGTAAGTTAGGTATATTAATATGTGCACAACAGGAGAGTATGGTCTGTGCTTCCTGAAATAATTTAGAAAAAAATTTTAAATTTGAATCGATTATTAATATCCTTTATGTTCTAACGCTTTTGCAAAATTCCTTTTTGCACCCTGTGGGATTGTGATTCAGCCTGAAATTACAGATTTCAAAAATTAACTTAATCGAGGTTCCAGTTATTTTTTTATTATTATTTACGATAAATTATAATATTGAATCTAATATTTTAACACTGCCTTCTAATGCTAATTAAACATATACAAAATAGTTATAAGAATGAAATTATCGTTCTCATTAGCTTTGTCAAATGAGAAGGGAAACTAAATACTGAAAGAACTGTGTCAGGGTTTAGCATCATCTTGCCTTTATTCTCATGGAAACAATTTTTCATTTCGATGACACAAATTTGTTACGACTCGGAGCAGCTGACGACTTACGCAATAATTCTAGTCTATGTATTAGGAACCTAAAATAAATTATCATTCGCTTAGTGATCGAGAAAAACCACGAGAATAAATCGGAATGAATTTGGAACGCAAATGTTACAATGTATTCTTACCGATGGAAAGTGATCTCGGAATCATTTTTCTGGTGGTTAGTACAGTTATGCAGCATAGAAGTGCACCATGTTAATTATTAAACCCTAATACCCTTAAATCATCTCACTTTTAAAGCCTTTTAAGCGTACTGAACATAACGCAGAAAGTGCGTTTGCCACTCGCTTACCGATGCGCGAGAGGTTTCAATTAGCGACAGCAACACTAGCGCCAGCGGTGAGTCTAGGTAATATATGCCAAGGTCTTTGCCTCCAATGGTTGGGTGATGATGGGGCTGGTGGTGGAATTAGAGACCTGCAGTTTTTACTTTGGACTCCAAACTTAGTTGGGCTTTTGGGGTATTTCACAAGAGCAGAGCTTGGTTAGGACCGACCTAGCCATACTAAAGCCCCAAATGAACCACGACCCTCAGAACGCAAGCGGTGAGCGAATTATTAAACCTAATAAATGTTTGACAATTATCTAATAATCGTTTTAGATAACATTGAAATGTTTGTAGGAATATGTACGAGTATGCGTACTAAGTTCACTGATATTTTTATATAACAACTTCGTTTATTAAAGGAGATAGCATTACTTTAATTACATCATATTTTGAGAATATTACTTTTGAAAAGAACAGCATGAACACGCTTTATGGTTTAAACAATTTAAATATCTTCAATAATAACTTTCCTTTGCACCATAAAACGTCGTTCATTAAAAGATCTGTTCATAGAAAAAATGGATAAAGTAGTTTCGCATATATTTGCAATTAAATAAACCTTAAGACTCGAGCACATACGCCATAATTAACGAAGTACCAATTTTTATAGCAAATCTTCCTATAAATGATGGGCTAAAGTTGTGTCTACTTGTTTTTCTGAAGTGTTGCACAAATCACACTTCAAAGGGCAGATGCAGGTAATATCCGGTAAATAAGAGAATACGAAAGGGCTCTTGGTATGGACGCGAGCGGCAATGGGGAGCTGTTACGTCACGGCACCCAGCTACACGGAAATATATATGTTCAAGCGGAAGAGGGTGCATTTTTATACTGTTAATATGAGTTTGCTATTTATTACGTTCAAAGTTTTACCGTCAAGATTGCCATGCTGTGCTTTTAGAGGATTCAGTAACCATGAGAAAAATGATTAGCAGTTAGGAATTTTATTTCATACATTTCTGAAAGCAGAAAAATTACGAAAACAGTGGTTGTATGTTTGCGGGAGATTTGACAACGTTTTTGTTGAAAATACGAGTTCTGTTCAGTTCATTATAATAAAAGATACTATAAATGCAATTAATATTCGGATTAAAAATAAAAGTATCTACTGCTGTATTTTTCCAATAATCCAAAATTCACTTTAGAAACTTTAAAGTTCTTGTCATCTGAATTTGTCATTACTTAAAGCTTCTTCCTTAAATTCTACACTTAGATAAACTAGATTTCTACTCCCTAGTAGATTTATATGAAAAAATATAGAAAACATTAATGAAATGAAAACCTTAAGAAAGAGAAATTGTTGCTTAAACAGCAAAATGCATCCCTCAAAATACAACTTTTTTTTCCTAAAGTCAGAAAATTCTGAACTAAAAAGATAAATAATTTTTCCCCGAGTCAACAACAGCTGATAAAAGGAAAACATAGCAGCTGAAATTCTGATGACGTATCAAGAGCAGTGACATTTTATGTGAATCTGTCTTTCATCAAAGACCCATTCTGTGAGAATTGTCGAACTTGGGCTTTCATTGATACCCGAAAATCACTTCTTCTTTATTTATGCATTTTATTTTGGTTGCTGGGTATAAGCAGGAGAGTTACACAAAATGCTTTATAAGAATGGTTCATGTAAGACGGCAGAGCACAGAATTAATAATAAAGAATTAAGTATAAAGAAGCAGTAACAGACGGCTTCTGAGAGCCGCACTACGTCACAGGTAAATGAGAGTGGAGGGAAATTTGTGCCTGGGCCCTACCGTGTTATTCTGCTTGCCATGAGACGGCTTCTGGGAGCCACACTACGTCACAGGTAAATGAGAGTGGAGGGAAATTTGTGCCTGGGCCCTACCGTATTCTTCTGCTTGCCGTGAGACGGCTTTTGAGGGCCACACTACGGCGCAGGTAAATGAGAGTGGAGGGAAATTTGTGCGTAAGCTCTGCCGTTTTCTTCTGTTTGCCGTGTTTTCCATTGAAGTGGATGAACAAGCAGTATCACAAAAACTTGTTTTTGTTTATATCTTTGGCGTTCCGCATGCATTACTACGAAACCAAAGTGCCATTCTACATGGATTAGCTAAAATTTATAATTTTGTGCACAATTTGACTATGTGTACAGTGTAAAAACTGATTGCGGATAGTTATTGATGGGATATTCAAGTGAAACATGCTGAATAATAAGCGACATAATAAAAAAAGGATAGTGCAGTTGTCTTTATATTCAAATTTTCCAGTTTCTGTGACCTTCAGAAAATGGTGACACTTAAAAAGAATCACCTGAGAGTATACTCTTGTATTTCTGCGGCATTTTAATGCGCATGGAAATGAGAAAAATATCCTTCTTCCTCGTATATCCTATATTACTCCATTTGCATATGATGAGGCCCCACTTTTCTCTATAAGCCCTCACCATCCGTTTTCGAATGCCGTTGCCGATGAATTTTACCTCCCAAATAAATTTACAAGCTCGATAGATTACATAGTTCCAGAGCTTTGTAGTGCATTTAAATAATTGGCCCTAACTCACTTTGTAGCTTCTATAGCTGGTGTACGCATTAATCGGATTGCCTTATCCTGTGTCACTATGTGGATACCAATCGATTGACAGTTTGTTCTGAAAAAGTAGGCACCGTAGTCGAAGACTACGTTGAAAGTATTGTTAATTTATTTTAAATAACATAGGTAAATATCTAATTAGTCATATTCTAAAACGCCGAGTGGTTAGACCACTTGTCCCTCGCCAAGCGACCGCATGTGAGATTTGTGGTGGTCAAAGGGCGCTGGGGCGGGTTTTCTCCGGGTACTCCGGTTTCCCCCGCCATCTCATTCCACCGGTGCTCCATCATCATTCCTGTATCATCAGCGTCACCGCCTGGCGTTAACACTACCAAAAAAAAAATCTAAAACACTGGTATAAAATCTCCGGAAAATGATCAAATAGATAATCTGGTTTGAAAACCTTAATCTGACTTGAAAAATGTCATTTCACTGTCTTAAATTGAACGTACCAATACTGTTCCGCTTAGCATGGTGAAGCTGTGAAATTTTGAAAGTTCACTACATGCAAGATATCTTATATATATATATATATATATATATATATATAAGTTATTTAAATAATAATTCTTTATTGTTTGACCTCATTTTTCTACTAAAACTGAACCACGTGAACCAGTTCTAAAAATGTTCAATTTAAAATAAAAGTGTTTACAGAAAATGAGTACCAAATAAATTTAGTATTAAAATATTTTAATATTAATTCTAATTATTGTAGAAAAATGTAATAATGTATTTATAAAAACAATAGCATTATTTAAAAAACATATGTGATCGTTATCTTTAATGTACCTTTGAGAGGCAACATAAAAATGTTGAAATTAATTAGCAAAAATTGCATCGTGTACAGCGTTTTGAGTATGAAAGAGGTTTAGGAAAAACATTTGCCAGAAAACAACGTTTAAAGTTGCACGTGCCTATTAATAAGCCTGCACCTACCCATCTATAACATCATATAAGTGGTATTTAAATGGTGCTAAGTTGAAAAAGATTAGAATTCATATTATTATATTATGTAATGTTTTTAAAATTATTGTTATAATAAAATGACATAATCTCTAAACTTTAAGGAAACATATCAATTTTTTCACTAACCGCAATTTAGCTACAAATTAAGTGAAGCTATAAATGGATGACTACATGCTTGTGAATTAGCACTCCCAACTTTAAACAATATTTTTCCGTAAACTTTTTCTAGCATTCTTCCATATTCAAAATGTCCCACACGAAGCATTTTTTTTGTCTAATTTGTTTCAAAATGTGCATACTTTCATAAGAAACTATATATAACTAGCTATATAATTTTTCAAAATAATGCTCCAATATTGAGAAACAAGTTAATAAATTTTAAAAAAACAAGAGTTTTAGAGAGTACGAAAACTATAATTTTCTACACTAATTAGGGCTAATATAAAAGTATAATATGACGAATCTATTTATAAACTCACTTGCTATAAAACTACATTTTTATGTGAATAATTTCAAAATGCCTCACACGGCTCAGTTTTATTCGAACGATGAATTTAGACAAGCTGGTATAACTTACTGTAGATTTTACAAATTTCACAAATGCATCATGCAGATTCCCAGTAAGCTTTAAGGTAGTTAACAGAAGTTAAAGATAGCATGTCTTAGAAGCGCTTGCAGAGTTTCAAGTACTCGCATATAATCTTACACATATAATTTGCAGTGGTTTATACTAGTAAGGAAATGCCAAGGCACCTTTTCACTCATAACCCCCACCCCTTACTTGGCTCTAACACTGAACCCAACCGTTTTCTTTCCCTCCTGAGCCTGAAACCAATGCGTGTGGGTTTTAGTCACCTTAAGTTTGAGTATCAGACTTTTGACATCAAGCAATATTAGACGGACTCATTCAGGAGCTGGTGAGAACTCTCCTTTTGAAGCTGCCTCGGGTAAAATGTTTCCGAATTTTCCTCCTTTCGTCGCTCAACTAAGTAACTTTTGTTCATAGGTTTGTGTGTGCAAGTTGCAGTGGCTATCCCAGAAGTACACGACCTGACGTATAGATAGCGGTTGTTATTTCAGACAACAACGGTAAAAAGTACCAACCTTAGAAAGCTTAAGTTTGAAGTTCAAGATTTTACATTATTTAGTATTTGAAAGCCACCAGAATGCTCTCAGCTAATTTGTAAACATGGATAAAACTGGTCATCGTTATGTGATACTTTCATTTGAAAGGACTTATTCCAACTAATATTAAAGCTGAGCTAGATTCTGCTTTGGGAGAGTTTGCTCCATCGTTTAAACATGAAATATGAGGTTACCAGTCCAGAAATTGTAAAGAAAATCCACAAAATGGTATAGGATTACCATGAACTGAGAGTGCGCGAGCTAGCAGATGTTGCAGGCATTTCAAAAAGTTCTGTACATCGCATATTGACTAAAAATTTGGATATGAGAAAGTTGTGTGCAAGGGGGGTCGCGAGTTTGCTCACAATAGAACAAAAACAGCGTCGTAAGGATGTTTCAGTCGAGTGTTTGGCAATGTTTCGCCGCAATCAAGTTCAACTTTTGCGTCGATTCATTACAATGGTGAAAGATGGGCCCATCATTTCACACCTGAGGCGAAGGGACAATCAAAGCAGTGGATTGGAAGGGGAGAATCGGCTCATAATAAGAAGACAGTTACATCTGCAGACAATTTCATGCCGTCAGTTTTCTAGGGCGCACGCGGAATAGTTTTAATTTATTATCTCAAAAAAGGAAAAGTAATCAATGGCGAATATTATGCGAGCTTGTTACAGCGTTTAAGTGATAATAGAGCGAAAACACCGTATTTAGCGAAAAAGAAAGTTTTGTTTCGTCAAGACAATTCACCAGTTTATAAGTTCATTATTGCTATGGCCAAAATCAATGACTAAAAGTTTGAATTGCTTCCTCATGGCACCTTATTCACAGACTTAGCCCCCTCTGATTATTTTCTGTTTCCAAACTTGAAGAAATGGCTTGGTAGTAGACGATTTGCTAACAATGAAAAGGTGCAGTCTACAGTTGATCGCTATTTTGCAAACCTCGATATAAATGGGTATCGAAGCTATTGAACATCGCTGGGAAAAGTGTGTCGAGCTGAAAGGAGACTTTGTAGAGAAATAAAGATCTTTTCCCCAAATGTTTTTGTGCTTTCTTTGTTAGGTCGAATACTTCGTGTGTCAGTGTGAGTGGTATGTGCACTCGCTGAGGTTTACAGTTCCAGATTTTATAGATAACCACTATAATAAAAAAAAAATATTTTCCACACCAGCATGTAGGTACAAGCAGTAATTGGAGTGTTGAAACAACCTTGAAAAATGCAATAGATTTTCGGATGTGTAGATGCTCTTATTGCTTGAGCTACTGAAGAGATCTTTGCTTTGTATCCCATCATGCAGTGAAATATGACAAAGCGCATACCCATTGCAAACTTACCGTCCATAGTTATATCAAAGAGAGCATTCCATACAGGAAGAAATTAAAAACGTATTAAGATTGTAATTTTATGTATTTATTTTATGTATTTATTTTATGTACAGCTGTAGTATCGATCTCGTCTTCAAGTTGAAACTTTAAGTTAACTTTAAGTAAAAAATCTTATGCGTTCCACAATATGACTTTCTCTGTTTTACAAAGTATTCTTACAAAAGAGTATTCTTTTACATACTTAATGCTAATCAACATAAGCATTAACAGAACTGCTCTTATTACTTAGTTTCTTATAAGTAAAAGGTAAATAAGGGAATACATTAGGCTAAAGAGACAGCCAAATCTTTCAAATGCTGCCCCTATGCGATTTTCATTGAAATTCAGTGGTACTCTTTTCATGACCAGGAGTAAAACAAGAGCTATGAAACGGATAAGGCCTTCCCATTTGAGAAAATATCAAGTATTTAAAATTGAAATCAATAACTAGGAATACCTCTGAATAGTTATTTCTACAAATAAAATGTATAAGATATAAGTGGTGTGTTTCAACACAACTGCACTTTTTGTGTAATAAATTTTTGTCTCTCTCTTACGATTTACCAATTTTCCAAAAGTAGTTCAGAATGAAGAGGACTTCAGGAGCTGCTCCCAAAAATTAGATATATATGTTTTATTTGCCGTGTAAATACCGTGTACGGAACTTCTATCAAAACCCGATAGAGCCATTTTTTAGAAATTCGAAGTCACATCCTTATAAGATACTAGTTTGATATTTAACCGATTTTTGGTTTTTTTTTTAGTTTTGCTGTTCACAGACACACAATATACATACCTTTTTATATAAATGGGGTCCTCAAAACGAGTATTTCCCCTGAAATCCCTGTATCGGGTTATTGAATAAAATACAATACCTTCTCTTCCTACTATATACATTGTACATACGTGCAATAGAAAGTAAAAGGGGCAAAGAAACGATTTTGATAGAGAAACTTCATTCCATTTCCTCTAAAAAGAGTTGATTGCGAGGGTTTTAGCAGCAGGTTCAGAAATTGAGAGAAATAAGAAGCAAAATAATAGAAGCATGAAAGGAGCAGGAGAATAAAAGAATGTTTGCCATTAAGAAGTTTATTTCACGTTGAACTCTTGTTCCCAGCTGTCTGTTTGTTGGAAGAAAGCATCAACTCAAGTGTCCAAGTCGACGTCACGCTACCGAGTGCTTTTATCTCGCAGAGTTTCTTGATCGTCAGCGAAAACCATTGTTGGAAGGACCTTGGTATCCAACACGTATTTGAAAGAAGGGAGGTGCTTGAGGGATACGATACACGAGAGGTGGAGGAAGGGTTCAGAAACTTTCGCTGCAAAAAGGAAGCTTGGCACCGCTTGCTGACCTGGCAATTTCTTGGCTTCGCTAAGAAAGCGAGAAGTAGAGGGGAGACTGATGCGCATTACTTAGGGTTCAAACTTGTATTTGCATTACAAAATTCATGATAATATGTAAATGTAATGTCTCTGTTACATTTTACCCTTTTTGGCTAATATGCAAAGAGACCCGAGTTCGATATCCAGCCGGAGAGAGTAATACTTTCTGGACCACGTATGTACAATATAAATAGTAGGTAGAGCCAAAAATTTAATGCTCTAGATTTCAACGGAAATCAAATTTTTGAGACCCAAGGAAAAAATTACTTCCAGAAAAAGAGCCGTGTTGGTGGTGGGGTTTAGAAATTAATTTACTCTCCTTCACTCCATTGTTATCTTCCAACAAAAATATATATTCCTCAGAAGCCTAATTAAAATAGCTTTAATTCAAGCCATTGCATTCTCAATCCTATTGTTCTTAATTCTTTTAAAAACTAATTCTATGAAATATTTTATTGGGGTGGACACAGCATAACTTAAGCCGGTTAAATGTCAACCTTTGCATTTAAGTTCGATAGCTTCCAAGGATGCAACACGAAGATTTTTGCAAAAATCCCCCACCAACTTCCTTTATATGGAACATTTTTTTAAATGTTTTATTTTTCAGAAATGTTATGTAGATTTCTTATTATTACGCTATTTATTTAAGATGTTTTATAACAAACGAAATGTGTATCTTAAATTTTCTGGGATAACCCTATGAAGACCACTACATTCTGGATGACTTTTGTATAACTGGTAAACCATAAAAAATAGAAAAAAAAATGTGCCGCAATGTAGATACCTTATAAATACACAGTTTTTCATATATATATATATATATATATATATATATATATATATATATTAGACTTAACCTATTCCTTGTAGCTGGTTTCATTTTTAAACTACTTAATTTTTTACTAAATGGGAAGTTATCTTTCTTTTCATATTTATTTTGTTTTACTTCTGCCCACGTATATAGAACCGAATTTCAACTGATTCACATAGTGATATTCTAAAAGACTATCGCTTTAGCACAAGGTATTGCCTGATTTCCCTTATTTCCCTGCTACTTACAATGAAGCAAGTAAAAACACAATTTCTACTAATGCTTTTGTTTAGTAGGACTTATATAAAAGAGTAACATATTGTAACAAGAGTTTGCTTGCAGAACAGATAGGGAAAGTCATGTGAATGGAATACACTACATATTTTTAGTTGTGGAAAAACTTCCTGATTGAGTGCAAGGCATTAAATAAATTAGCCATTTTTATTAAAACTCTGTAGAGAATTAAAATAACGCATCTGTCAAAAAGTGACAAAAATTAAAACATTACAAATGTGATTTTTCTCTTAAGTTATTCAACCCTTATAATTCAACCATATGAAATTTATTTTGGTCTAGTGTCATTACAAAAACCATCAGAGATCTGAGTTTTCAAATAAATAGTCATAATAGAGGCATTCTAATTAAACCTTAATATTTTCAAACGTAATTATATTTCCTAGAGCTGTTTTGTAATTGAATGTCTATATGCAATGCGAAGTTTCAGAATACTACTCCATACCTAGTAAATTTCTTTTGGATAGCAGATGGGGTGACATGAAAAGTTGGTTTAGACCTCTTGCCCCCAATTAGGCGGCCCGTGATCAATTCTATGAGATCGCAAGAGGGAATTATGGTGGACGAAGCGGCGCAGATTTTCCTCCGCCCTCCAACTGCCGTTCATTCCATCTGTTCCTCTGTCATCACTTTTCCTATCATGCATTTCGCCTACTTTTGATATCTTCTACATCACCATGTTTATACCAGGCATTGGGATGTTCCCCGTCCCTGGATACTCTCTGATTCGTAGCCCGTCTGCTGCTCAACAGGCATCTGACCCCGAGCTTTAGCTTGTATGTAAATCCTTGGGAATATAACTCCTCCAGATGAGGAAGGTAAGCAGGTGGAAAAGAAAGCACATCAGAAAATAGAAATGCTGCTGGCCAAATCTATGTTTCTTTTTGACAATTTTTGTAATTTTAAAAAGTGCCACGCGATAATATATTTTACAAGTCTCACCAAAAATTTAATTACGGTTTTAAGAATAACCTTGGAATATAAGTACTTGTTTACGTTTCTTACATTTTTCTTCAAATAACTTTAATATTTGCTTCCTTAATCACGAAAACCGCCATTCTTCCTCAATGGGAGAATGTTTTGTTCCTCAATAAGGAACAAAACATTCAAATGGATGCAAGCAATTCATGAGTTGAAATTAATGTAAAAATTCATTTAGTTTTTGCAAATTTCTAAAGTTGAATCATATGGAACCTTGTCAAAATTGCTTGCATGTGAGATTTAAAGCAATATTGAGAAAAGTATTAAAAATCCTGAAACTTCTCATTTTAATTTTACATTACATGCAAAAAACCGGTTAAAACTAGAAAAATTCTGTAGTTCATTTTCACAGACGCCTTCCCTTGGTAACGCTCATTATAAATTTTAAAACTCAAAGTATGTAAGATATTTTAAAACTTGCCGATAAATCATATTTTAAACGGTGAGGGGCAGGATTATGCAAAACATTCTTCTGGCAACATTATCGTCTCCAACTGTACATAAACTGCCTAGACATTTAAAATGCGCTCTCATTTCTATTTACATTCTTCTTTGGACAACTTCGAATGAAAAGAATACTTGTAGCTCCTTCTATCAATTGACACTTACATCTTTTACCACAACAAATGCCATGCCCTTACACAAAGGCCCTGCATACACACGCCACTGCTGTCTGCTACTAGCAGGAATGACTGATGTTCTCTTCCCAATATAAACACATACCTCACTTACGAGCTGCAACCCAAGCGCTATGACTGCATTCTGAAACGGATCCTACGGACACATTTACATGTTATAACTGTAAACAAATAAATCCTATGTGGATTAATTTAAAAGTTGGTTTATAATGTCTCACCTGTTTGCTATTTTCGGACGAATTTATATTCCCCTCGTTCTTTTGTGTGGTTAAAGTTGAGCATTCAGTGATGGTTTCATCAACCGAACATTCATATCTTCATATGAACATGATGAGACTTCTGTACCTAAAAATACACACACATACACACACCAACAAGCTCTTTGTGTTTTAAGGTATTGGAGAATTGTCCATCTGTAATAGTAAGCCACACACGATACAACTTTTATTTGGATTTGAACGAGATATTGTGAAAGAGTGGGCATTGTCAAAATTTAAAAATACATAGTGGTGTCATTTAGCACACATTTTCTGAAAAACATGTAAATTGGTAAATATCGTATTTCAGCTAAAAGTGATTTAACATGTATAGATCTCTAAACACAGATGTGTATTTGTGTGTATTTTTATTTGATACATGGCAGTTGCTGGGCATTATGTAGCTTACACCCATTTCTTTTCCACTGAAGCCAAAAAAAAAAAAAAAAAATCTAACTCCTCTTCCTTGAATACTCTGTTAGGTTGTCAATTAAAAGGTGTCCAGGATAGAAAAGATTTGCTGTAATAAAAAGAAAAAATATTACATTTCACCCAAAAATTTGATGCAGATTTCGCCTGAAATATTCGTTTTGAGACTCCCTGAGTACTATATGAAATAATTAAAATTATTTCAAAACACAAAACAAAATCATTTGAGTTTTCCTTGCAAGTTGAAATAAAGTTCTGTCTTAGTATATGTCATGTCATTCATTTCACTCCGTAGGAGGCAATAGAAAATATCCTCAATGTCACTCTTCTGGTATGTTCTGGCTAGCCTACGGGGATCACAATCTTTCTAAATTAATCGTTCATTTTTAACAACAAAGGTGAATAGACTGTCTCCAAGTGGTAGGCATGTTGCCTTTTCAGTAGCAGGTTCCGGATTCAATTTCCAGCTGGGGCGTGGAATTTTTCTTTGTTTGTATTGTTTTTATAGGACAGATTGGTGAGGTAGTGTCAGACTGAAAAATGCATTGCAATAGCCGGGATTTGAAACACGGATATCCGGGTTTCCGTCCATTTGCTCTGACCATTGAGCTATCATATCAACATTGTGGCACGGTACTAAATCCTTTAATTGACTCGCGTTTTTCCCGGTAAGAAATCTAAAGTTATTTTATACGTTTACCTCGATGGCGGCCACAAACTCTGTAAGTACTTTTTTCCTCTGATGGTGTTCAATTCCCGCTTTTACTACATATGACACCGCAGGCGATGACTCAGATGATACATGGAATAAAGATGGAGCACCAGTGAATTGCGATGACAGGGGAAACCGGAGAAATTGTAAAAACAGGCTAATGCGCCGCCATGTCCACCAAAATCCCACATGGAGTCGCTTGGGAACGAATTTGTGAGAGGCGACTGGTCTAATCACTCGGCCACGGTGCGGCCCCTATAAGTACTTTATAGTAAACCAACTATTAGATCAATTAATGTGAATGACCTGTTTCTGACCATACTAGTCGTGTGTATGACAGAAGTTGGAGAGATAGAGTTAGATTGAAAATTGGATTGTCATAGAGCAACTGGATGGAAATCAAAGGATCTGTGGTTCAAATCCCAGCTGTAGCAATGCATTTTCAGGTGACTCTAGCCGTCCAATTTCTCTTTTATCAGAATTATTTCCTATCCCCCACAGAGTCTGGAAGCGAGAGTGTATGTGGATGTGTATAATTATATAAAATGATAACCTAAATCCAGTAACCTACAGTGAATATATTATGAGTTGTTTCACAAGTCTTAAGCCCCCAAAAAGGCCATAGAAGTTAAAGGAGAATATACAAATGAAAACTTCTTATGTATTCCATTCACATGACTTTCTCTACATATCTGTAACAAATTATTGTTAAAAAGTTTATTCTTCTATCTACTTAATGCTAATCGAGATAAAATTAGCAGATATAGGCTTATTACTTGCTTACTTGTAAGTAGAAGGGAAATACGAGAGTACACTAGGCTAAAGCGATAGTAAAATATTTTAAAAGCTGGTTGATATGTGATTAAAACTCGTTTGTTTGTATGGCTAGGAAAACTTCCCGTATGAGGAACTTATAAATATTTGAAAGCTGAAACCAATAACAAAGAATATCTCAGGACCGATCAGCTCTTAAAAGCAAAACTTTTATATCGAATAGTGATTTAACAAGATCTAAATTTTTTGTGTAGTAAGTTTTTGATTGTCTGTTAAGGTTCACCAGTTACACAAAATTCGCCCAAAATGAAGAGGTTTTTAAAGGTTATTTCCAGAAAATTCAAGATACCTATACATATATTTTATTTCTCATTATTATATGATATTTTAATCAAAATCGTTAGAGCCACTTTTGAGAAAATCAACATTTTCGAAAACTTTTACAAGTAAAAAGTAGTTAAGGTGGGAAGATTTTCTTGAAAACTTTGGTGCCCTGTCCATCGGAGATGGTAAAATTAATTCGTAATTAAGGGACTGTCAGTTTTTGAGCACAAACACACTCGCATTTTTCTAAAACTGTTTTTTTATTCAGGGGGTCTCAAAACATGTAAATCGGTATCGAATACCTTCTCTACAAAATGTACACAGTAATGTAGAAAAAGTAACAATTAAAAATATATAAATAAATGTTATTGTCCTTAGCCGTGGTCTGTTAATGGCAGAGTTTAGACCAAATTGGTCCAATCTGAACCAAGTCAGAAATAACATTAATACTTTAGATCCGATCCGGGTACATTTGATGCAAATTTTAAATAATTCCAATGGACTGGGCATTTCTACTGATTGCCGCATGCGTTTCTAAAATGCATTTTTATTCATAAATGTAATAATGCCATAAATTAATTATGATATATTTTTATCATGTCCCAGCACGCCCGAGTATGACAAATTTTCCCCATTTAAGCTACAGGTAATAATTATTACAAGCCATTTTCCCACGTGCTCATTTCAGGAACAGATCAATCTGCTAGAATATTAATCTCTCATTGCTTCCATCCACATGTAGAAAAATCTGATGTGTTCCATTTACATGACTTTCTCTATATCACTGCAACACAGTATCCCATTTACTTCATCTAATGGAGTAAAAATTAGCAGAAATAGTCTTATAACTTCCTTCCTTGTTAGTAGAAGCGAAATAAGGGAATACCATAGGTTAAAGTGATAGTCAAAAGCTGGTTGCTCTGTGACTGAAGTTCCTTTGTTTGTATGAACACGAGTTCACAAAGTCCTGTATGAGAAAAGCATAAGTCTTTTTAGCTGAAAAAGAAACAACGAATATCTCAAAAACAATCAACTCCACGAAAAAAATGTATATAACAAATTGTGTGTTTTAAGGTGCTCTACATTTGTTGTTCGGTAAGTTTTTGTCCATCTCTTACGGTTTAGCAGTTATGCAAAATTCCGTAAAATTGACCGAGAATAAATTAGTCTTCAGAGGCTATTCCCAGAAAATTCAAAATATACATTTTATTTGTCTTGTAAATATCTTTAATATACGATATTTTAATCAAAATCGTTGAGCCATTTTTTAGAAAATCAAAATTTTCGAAAACAGTTTCATGTAAAAGGTAGTTTGGGGTAGGGGGATTTTTCTCAAATATTCGTGTCGCGTCCCTGGAAGATATTAAACTTAAATACCAAGTTTGGTATTTTACCGACTTTTCGTTTTTGAGTTATGATGTTCACAGACACACGGACACCTGACACACGGACACACACACGGACCTTTTTCTGAAAATACTTTTTTTGGATACAGGGGACCCTAAAACATATATTTCCGGTGAAATCTCGGTCGAAGTTTTTGGTGGAGTGCAATATCTTCTCTATACACTATATTCATAGCACGTATAGAGAAAGTAAAAATAGCGAAGTCCTTCATATGCAGCTATTATAACAGGCGATTGTTTTATACTTATAAATGTCGGGGGAAAAGGATTACGTTTTCACTATAAGAGGAGTAAGTCGGTTGAAAGTGGGACGAAATATTAAAATTGCTATTTTTGCTTCCTCTACACTTACTATGTGCATAGTGTATAGATAAGGTATTGCATTCCACCCAAAAATTCGATACCGAGATTTCACCTGAAATAGCCGTGTTAGGGTGCCCTATATTCCTCAAAAAAGTATTTTAGAAAAACGTCCGGGTGTGTGTGTCCGCGTGTCTGTGAACACGATAACTCAAAAACGAAAAGTCGGTAAACTACCAAACTTGGTATTTAAGTTTAATATCTTCCAGGAAGCGACACGAAGATTTTGAAAAACATCCCCTCCACCCTAAACTACCCTTTACATAGAAAAATTTCGAAAATTTTGATTTTCTCATTTTCCTCTAACGATTTTGATTTAACCATATATTAAATATATTTATTTGGAAAGTAAAATGTGTATATTGAATTTTATAGGAATGACCTCTAAAGACCTCTTTATTCTGAATGAATTTTGCTGAATTGTGCGTAACTGATAAACGATAAAAAACAAAAACTTAATGTACAAAAATGTAGATTATGTTAAAACACACAATTTTTCATATATGTTTTCTTCATTGAATTGACCATTTCTGAGATATCTCCTGCTATTTGTTTCAGATTTAAGAAAACTTCTCACACACACACACACACACACACACACACACACGCACGCACACACACACGCGGACCTTTTTGTGAAAATGCTTTATTTGGATATTGGGGACCCTAAAACACATATTTCCGGTGAAATCTCGGTATCGAATTTTTGGGTGGAGTGCAATACATTCTCTATACACTATGTACAAAGTGCGTATAGAGAAAGTAAAAAAGGTGTGATTTACTAAGGCTCATGGTTACATTAATGTTACTTTTTACTTTCTCTATAGGTACCATGTACATAGTGCATAGAGAATGTATTGCACTCCACCAAAAAATTCGATACCAAGATTTCACCGGAAATATATGTTTTAGGGTACCCTTTATTTAAAAAAAAACATTTTTGGAAAAAGGTCCGTGTGTGTGTGTGTGTGTGTGTCCGTGTGTCTGTGAACACGATAAATCAAAAACGAAAAGTAGCTAAAATACCAAACTTGGTATTTAAGTTTAGTATCTTCCAGGGATGCGACACGAAGATTTTGAGAAAAATCTCCCCAACCCCAACTACCCTTTACATGGAACTTTTTTCGAAAATTTTGATTTTCTCAAAAATGGCTTTAACGATTTTGATTAAAATTCCGTATATTAAAGATATTTACCTGACAAATAAAATGTATATCTTGAATTTTCTGGGAATAGTCTCTGAAGAGTAGTTTAATCTGGATGAATTTTACTAAATTTTGAATAACTGCTAAACCGTAAGAGATGGACAAAAACTTACTCCACAAAAACTGTAGAGCACGTTAAAACACACAATTTATGTTTTATACATTTTTTCGTTGAATTCGTTGTTTTTGTGACATTCCTTATTTTTTGTTTCTGCTATGAAAAGCTTATACATTTCTCATACAGGAATTTGTCAACTGCTGTCCATACAAAGGAACTTCAGTGACATAGCAACCAGCTTTTGATTATCACTTTAACCTATGGTACTCCCTTATTTTACGCCTACTTGCAAGGAAGCAAGTAATATGGCGATTTCTGCTAATGTTTTACTCATTAGCATGAAGTTAATAGAAATATAAGCTTTTTAAGAATAATTTGTTGCAGGGATATAGAGAAAGTCATGTGAATGGTACACATCAGATTTTTACTTTGTCTACACGTACTATGTACACAGTGTATAGAGAAGGTATTGTATTGTCCTCAAAACTTCGACACAGAGATTTCACTGAAAATATTTTGAGACTCTCTGAAACCAAAAAAGAGTATTTTTTAGTAAAATGTCCATGTGTATTTCTGTATGTCTGTGTGTGTGTGAGTGTGTGTGTGTGTGTGTGTCTGTAGGCAGCATAGCTAAAAATGAAAACTCCTTTAAAAACCAAACTTGGTATTTAGGTTTGGTATCTTCCAAGGATGCGACGTGAAGATTTTCAAGAAAATCCCCCAACACCAACTACCCTTTACACGGAACTGCTTTCGAAAATTTTGATTTTCTCAAAAATGGCTATAACGATTCTGCTCAAAATATCATATATTTAAGATATCTAGATAACAAATAAAATGTATATCTTGAATTTTCTTGGAATAGCCTCTGAAGACATTTTTATTTTTGGTGAATTTTGAAAAATTTTGCATAACTGGTAAACCGAAAGAGATAGACAAGAACTTCTACACAAAAAATATGGGGTACATTAAAATGCACAATTTATGTTATATACATTGTTTTCGTGGAGTTGATAGTTCTTACTTTCTCTATAGGCACTATGTACATAGTGTATAGAGAATGTATTGCACTCCACCCAATAATTCGATACCGAGATTTCACCGGAAATATATGTTTTAGGGTCTCCTTTATCTAAACAAAGCATTTTCGGAAAAAGGTCTGTGTGTGTTTGTGTGTGTGTGTGTGTGTGTGTGTCCGTGTGTCCGTGTGTCTGTGAACACGATAAATCAAAAACGAAAAATAGGTAAAATTCCAAACTTGGTATTTAAGTTTAGCACCTTACAGGAATGCGACACGAAGATTTTGAGAAAAATCCCCCCACCCCGAACTACCCTTTACATGGAACTTTTTTCGAAAATTTTGATTTTCTCAAAATTGGCTCTAACAACTTTGATTACAATTTGGTATATTAAAGATATTTACCTGACAAATAAAATGTATATCTTGAATTTTCTGGGAATAGTCTCTGAAGAGTAGTTTATTCTGGATGAATTTTACTAAATTTTGAATAACTGCTAAACCGTAAGAGATGGACAAAAACTTACTGCACAAAAAATGTAGAGCACGTTAAGACACACAATTTATGTTATATACATTTTTTTCATGGAGTTCGTCGTTTTTGTGACATTCCTTATTTTTGGTTTCTGTTATGAAAAACGTATACTTTTCTCATACAGGAATTTGTCAACTGCTGTCCATACAAACAAAGGAATTTCAGTGACATAGCAACCAGCTTTTGATTATCACTTTAACCTGTGGTACTCCCTTATTTCACCTCTACTTACAAGGAAGCAAGTAAATTGGCTATATCTGTTAATGTTTTACTGATTAGCATGAAGTTAATAGAAGTATAAGTTTTTTTAAGAATAATTTGTTGCAGAAATATAGAGAAAGTCATGTGAATGGTACAATCAGATTTTTTAGATATTCCTTGCTTTTGGTTTCAGCTTTGAAAAACTTATATTTTTCTCATACAGGAAACTCCGGTCCATATAAACAAAGGAACTTCAATCACATAGTAACCAGCTTTTGACTATCTCTTTAATCTATGGTACTCAGTTATTTCGCTTCTGCTTACAAGGAAGCAATTAATAAGACTATTTCTTCGAATTTTTTCTCGATTAGCATGGAGTAAAAATATGCATAAGCTTTTTAACAACAAGTTGTTGCAGAAATGTAGAAAAAATCATGTGATTTTTTTTAGTGAAATTAGATCGAAAATAAAAATACGTGGATTTCGACTTTCTCTCTCATAAGCCTAAGTTGTAGGACTAGCTTTCGGCTACTTCTACTCCATGACCTCCTTCAGAAGATAGATATACAATATGATAAAATGATCGTATATAAAAAATAGGTCACAACCCTACCCCTAAATGTTTAAGTATTTTAAAAGGAAACCAATAAAAAGTAAAATCTCAAAAATGCTCTCAGCTCCACAAAAAAGTGTATATGGCATAAACTGGGCGTTTTAACGAGATCTACATTATTTGCATAACTAGTAAACTATAAGTTATTGTCCATCTCTTACGGTTTACTAGTTATGCAAAATTCATAAAAAGATCTTCAGAGTCTATTCCCAGAAAATTCAAAATATACAACTTATTTGTCACGTAAATATATTTAATATGGGGTATTTTAATCAAAATCATTAGAACCATTTTTGAGAAAATCAACATTCTCGATTATTTTCCATGTAAAGGGTGGTTTAGGATGGGGGGATTTTCCTCCAAAACTTCGTGTTGCCACTTTGGAAGATACACTCCATAATAACTACATAAAGTCGGAAGCAACAGATAGGTTATTCCAACCACATGCCGTTACCCTTCGTTGGGACGTAAGTTAGGCTACCGCAGAGTTGTCATTCACCCCGATACCTGCTAAGAATTGGACCAATCGGGTCATTCAACATAAGCTGTGCATTGTGCCAGTGGCTACAAACATCCTGAGAGGACAGCGCTGAATAGTTGGAGAGATAAACAAAGATAAGCAGACATAGTGGTGCTCTCGTTTAGTATAAATGCCTAAGTGCTATCATTATATAAATGAAATATAGTGGCTGCCAATATTTAAGAGTATATTTAATATACTTAAGTGAAAGGGAAACATGTGCCACCTACATAACCAGTTGGCGGGATTGGTGGTTTCTAGTGAGATGGTATGTATTAAATTTATTTTAGATAACTGATTATATAAGTACAGAGATTGAAAATAATATTATGTATTAAAATTTGCAATGAGAAATTTGCAATACCTATGATGGCAGATATCTATCCAGATAGATATTAACCGGAATCTTCTGGAAGTTTCTCCTCTCTCGCTCCCAGACGTTCCGTAAGTTTCTGAGATATCAGCTACTAAATAAGCGAGTGCTCTTTAGAGTTGGTAAATAAGCGAAGGCTCCTGTGAATGGCTAAGTTGGTGAGTTAGGAGTGCTGTTTGGTGCTACAAAAAGTGCGAGTATGTGACGCGCGGTGAGTCCTGCTATTGCAGGAGGTTAGAGGTATCCTGTGTTCGACACTCTTGCGAGTGAGACATCTGACTGCGTCGTGCGTACTTCATTGCGCGCTACCCGCGAAGAAAGAGAAGGAACAGCGAGAACTAACCGAAGTGACAGTGAAAATATTAGATTACATTAGTGTGGCAGTGATAACTTTGTGAAGTATCAAGAAATGTTGGATAACGTACCAATTTTACACAGAAGAAAGAACACATTGTGTAAGGAAGAGCAAACAGGGACTTGGGCAGGAAGGATAAAGGGTAGATAGAACCTGGGGAAAAGCTTGCAGCGATGTGGCGGGTGAGCAAGCGGACAGGACTTAGCCAGCGGAAGGACTCGTAACCTCGCCTGCTGATAAATCAATTTACCGGACCCCTACATTGCAAAATCCCAACGGGTCTTAATAAAACACACCGAAAGGGAACCAAAATAAACGATGTGGCTTTTCAGAACATTTGAGGAGGTAACGTTGGATTTGTGTGCGCTGGTAACTAAATAAAATGAGCAGTAAGACCCATTAGCAGAAACAATGCTGCATTATACCCTCGTTAATACCTTCTTCAAGAGAATGTGGTCATGAGTAGAGCTCGCTTTAGCCTGTTTGCCTATTTCTTCCGTTGTTTAAAATCGTAGACCTTATTTCGTGCTTACTGGAGTAAAATTCTCTATTTTATAGCCCATGTTTTTTAATTTCTCTAGCTCCTAAGTACAATGTTCACAGTGGATAGGGAAGGTATTGAATTCCACCCAAAAATTCGATGTCGAGATTTCACTGAAAATACATTTTTTTTAAATCCCCGAGTTCAAATAATGGTTTTTATAAAACGTCCGAACATGTGTGTCTCGGCGGACAGCATAGTTCTAAAACGAAAAGATCGTTAAATAACAAAATTGGTCTTTATCTTTAGTATCTGCCAAGGTTATATAACATCAAGATATTCAAGTAAATTCCTCTACTACAAACATCACTTTAGATGGAAAATGTTTTGAAATTTTTCGTTTTCTCAAAAATAGATCTAATGATTTTGATAACAAATACCGTATACTAAAGATATTTCACATAAAAATAAAGATTTTGAAGTTTCTGGGAATAACTTCTGAAGACCTCTTTATTCTGGATGAATTTTGCATTACGGTTTAACCGAAGAGAGAGAAAAAGAAACTAACTACACAAAAATAAAGATTTCATTAAAGCAAACAATTTGTTATGTACTCTTTTTATGTAGAGCTGACCATTTCTCAGATATTATTTTTATTAGTTTCAATTTTGAACTACTTAAACTTTTGTCAAACGGAAAAGACTTTTTTTTTTTTTTTTTTCATTTCGCGTTTTACTGAGAGCCATGCAAAGCGAAACGAAGACATTGCTTTAAAACATTTGACTATCGATTTAGCTTAAGGTGTTCCCTTATGTCCCTTCTATTCACAAGGAAGCAAGTAATAAGACAATTTCTACTAATTTTGATCTTGATTAGAATGCTGTATACACAAGAGTAATATTTTTTAAGGAAAGTTGTTTCTGCGCCAGCTAGTGAAAGTCATGCGTGTGGAACCATCAGATTTTACTTTCTCTACACGAACTATGTACATAGTGTATATAGAACTATTTTATTGTACCCAAAAATTCAACAATAAAATGTTCACCTAAATACATGTTTTGGGACCCCCTGAATCCCAAAAAATAGCGTTTTTAAAAATATCTACGTATGTGTGTGTGGAGCATAGTTCAAAAAAGAACATTCCCTTAAATACCAAAATTGAAATTTAAGTTCAATATCTGCCAAGGATGCGACATGAAAATTACCCTTAGCGTGGACAATTTTTCGAAATGTTTGATTCTCTAAAATTGGCCCTAACGATTTCAACTAAATATGGTATATTAAAGAAATATACATGAGATATAAAATGATTATCCCGAATGTTCTTCATATAGCCTCTGAAGACCTCTTTATTGTAGGTGAATTCTGGATAACTAGTAAACCATAAGCGATAGACAAAAACTTACTGCACAAAAAATATGGATCTCGTTGACCCTTTTAGTGCCAATAACAATCTAATCTGTGTACTTTCTACATCATTGCCCCAGGGAAAGATTTTCTGGGGTGTTTCTGGGACTTATCTTAACACTCAAAAGCGCATATAAGCTCCAAATTTAATTTCTCCAGCCAATGTTTGTTTATGATGTTTGAAAACTGGCAAAAGCCTACGAACCGTAGAAGAACTAACAGCTGCAGATTGCGATTTTTAGAAGAAAGTGGGTGATTTTGAATTTTCAGACATAGATGAAACCGTTTCTGACATCGACGTGAGAGAAGAGCTTCAGCTATGGTCCTCGTACTTATGAAATATTTAGTGTAGCTATCAAAATGAATTTGCGGAGGTGTAACCAGAAGACACAAACAATGCGAATTAACCATTCAGCTACGCAACAACATAAGTGCTAAATTGTACGGTAATCTAGTTACATTTGTATCCTATTACTTCATGAAATTGTCATTATTAGTGTTACTATGCTTCTGTGTGTATGTATTTTTGGTGATTTTTTTTTCAATTTTCATCCTTCAGGTTACATGAATTCATTTTTTGTATTTTAAAAATAAAAAAAACCAGACAAAAAAAAATTCTGTTTTAGTAAAGAAATAGCTACACTTTCATTTCAAAAGTTCTTAACTTTCTCCAAAGTAAGGATTTGTATGCCTAATTAATATTTATTGATTTTTTATTCTATTTTCAAGTTTATTTGCTTTTAATGTTTCTCCCTATGCTCTTTGGTACTCATTTTATTACTGATAGCATTCTGCTATTTGGGCTGGCACTATGCTTTTCTTGAGGAACTGAACATTTCTGAAATATTCCTTGTTTTTTTTTTTCATTCATATAGCCCCCTTTAATATCCAAGGTCATTCGAATTAGAAACAACTCGTTTTCTGTAGGTTTACGTTGGGTTTAAACCATTTTATTTCCTCAAACATGCACACATTCACTCTCACATACATACTTCCAGACTCTGTGGGGGATAGGGAATAATTCTGGTTAAAGAAAAATTCCCCGTCCCAGCCGGGAATCGAACCCGGGACCTCCGGGTGAGAAGTCAGCTCGCTAAGCCCTCGACCAATTCCTTGTTATTGATTACAGCTTTAAAATACATATAATTTTCTTATACGGGAATTTGTCAACTCCTGGTCATACAAACAAAGGAATTTCAATCTCTGGCAGCTAGCTTTTAAAAGATTTGACTGTCCCTATGGTACTTTCTTATTTCTCTTCTACTTACAAGAAGGCAAGAAATAAGACTATTTCTGCTAATTTTATCTCGTTTAGCATGAAGTAGATGTAAGAAATCAGCTTTTTAACAATAATTTGTTCCAGAGATGTAGAGGAACTCATGTGAATGGAGCACATTAGATACTTTTCCCCCCCTTTGCAATGAGAACGGTAATCAAGATGCTTGTCTTTCGTAATTTTATTATTTTTGTGATTAGTGATTGTTAATATTATTTGTTAATATATTGTTAACCTTTATATTGCGCTGTTCATAACAACACACTTAAGGCAGTTTTAATACCGGGATTAACTCTTGGACGAGATCTCCAATCAATAGGCCCTTGGGGATCTTTATGACTGACGTGATTCCAGGGAAGGATGAGAAGTGAAACCCGAAGAGCGTTCAGATTGAGATGACGATGAGCGCAAGCATAAACGGGGATCCCTAACGATTCCATATTCCTCCGACGACTCCTAGTGGTCTGCGGAGATTCCTCTAAGGGCCTCAGCCCGAAATCCTTGAAGGTGGATCCTATTGATAAGGTCGGAACAGACCTCAACAAACTGCAAGCCACCGCCCAGCCGCAAACGCCCATAGGGTCAAGAGGAATGACAATCGGAATCAAACTGCGAACTCCCGAGTATGAATCATAATACCGGGAATCCTTTCTAACATCAGCATTAGAATTACTTTTTAATAATAAAATGATGGTTAATTTAATTGTTTTTTTACAAGAAGCCTTGTGTAGGTAAGGAATTGGATAAGTAGTCAGATTGAAAATTCAATGCCATAGCCAGGACTTGAACCACAGATCTCCTGGTTTTTAGCCGGTTGGCCTAATCACTGCCACAACATTAAATTTCCTAAATGACTTTCATGTTTCCCGGTAAACCACAAAGTGATCTCAAATTGTTTTGAGATGACAACCGCATTGGCGACTTACAATATCATAAGCACTTAAGTCCCGTACTTCATAGTTTAGACAACTATTAGGTCGAGTATTGTTAATTTATTTGTTTGTTTCATACAAGCCGTGTGTAGGAAAGAAGTTGGATAGGTAGAGTCACATTGAAAAATTCATTGCCATAGCCAGGACTTGAATCACGGATCTCCCGTCTCTAGCCGGTTACTCTAAGTACTAAGCTACCATGGCAACATACCGGCATGGCATTACATTTCTCAGATGATCCGTATGTTTCCCGGTAAACCACAAGGTGTTCTCAAATTATTTTGAGATGACATATCATAATGGCGACTTACAATATAAAATAATTTGAGGTTGTGTTACTAGAGAAATTTAATGTCATACTGCCATGTTGCTGTAGTAGCTCAATGTAGAGATCCGCCTAGAAACCGGAAGAACCGTGGTTTAATTCCTGGTTAAGGCATCGAATTTTTAAATCCGATTCTCCTATCCAAAATAGTGGTTACTTAGTGGTACGGTAAACTATTAACTATAGAAAGGTTGGCCGTGTACCTCAGTCGGTAAAGCACCTGTCTGCTGTGCGAGCGGTTCCGAGTTCGATTCCCGGCTGGAAGCGGGCATTTTTCTCTAGTTCCGATTATTTCTTGTCTTCCCCACAGTCTTGTGTATGTGTGCGTGTGTGTGTGTGTGTGTAATGTGTATATAAAAATTAAAGATGAATAGTAACGTAACGACTGCAGTACACCATTGCCAATAAGAAAGTTGGTAAATAAATTGAACAATAAAAATTACTATTGGTTTATAACTGGAAAAGCGACCAATTTAACATTTACTTATTGTATTACGATAGCTTTATTTTTTTCTACTTCCCACGTGGGCGAACAGCAATACTGATCTAAAACCACTATAGTTATTACATTATACATGCAACAATAGCCTGTGTAACAATAATTATTACAAACCAGCGTGCTAGAATAAAAGGTATTCAAGAGAGAAATTACTGAATGTTGCTAAGAGGGTTTTCCTTAAAAATTACCCAGTAACTGAAGAGTGCAAATGTAATTAGTATTTACGGTTTGCACCCCATTACATCTATAGGTATCTACGTAAATCAGAAAGTAAACGATATTATGTCTATACCTTCGTGTATAAGATATTCTTACAAACGCTTAATTCAGATAAACATTTGCAGAAATTGTGTCATTACTTAGTTCCGTAGGTAGCGTCTTAAGGGAATGTAGATGCCTTTAGTGAAGTGTAGTGTACCTGAGGAGATTCCGCACCTCAGCCAGTGATAGGCCTTTTGTACGTCA
Organism: Hymenopus coronatus; assembly: GCA_030762935.1. Classification (NCBI taxonomy): domain Eukaryota; kingdom Metazoa; phylum Arthropoda; class Insecta; order Mantodea; family Hymenopodidae; genus Hymenopus; species Hymenopus coronatus. The sequence continues at coordinate 83,625,981 of CM060888.1, read as the reverse complement.
GACCCCGGGGATGATAATGAGAGCAATTACAAAGGGTCACCGTAACTAGACTACGGCAGGGAGCCATCGTGGAGGGTTCCCAATCAATTCTACATTTCCACGCGGTGAGCCATAGGAGTCAGCGCCCCTGAGTATACCGAGGACCCCCAGCACATCCTGCCACCGAGAACTGAGTTTCGAAAGCGCAATCAACTCAACGAGAGGGCGCCCACTCTTATAAAATAAAAAAACAAAAAAACAGACGAGTGAAATTGAGATGAAATGGAGGGACAGGAAATTCGGGGGATGAAGAATCCTCTGCAGCATCCGCCAAGTGAGCCGAAAAACAAAACAATGGTTCAGAGAGATCGGCCGCTGAGAGGCGATCTCACGACCTTCCGATGGCCAGACCCAGACGACATGCCTGACCCACCTAGCTCGGTTAGTAGTCATTAAGTGAGAGTCAAAGCTTTTAAGAGCGGGTCGCTATATAATGACCTTGAAATCCCGATCTCTTTGCATGACCGAGAGGAAAAGCGAAAATGAGAAAGTGTTAATTTTTTTCAAAATTCAAACCAATAACTAGAAATATCTCGGAAATGATTAATTCTACAGTAAATGAATTTGACGCAAATTGTGTGCTTTAACGAGATCTAATTTTTTTTAAAGTATAATTTTGTCTGTCTCTTACTATTTACCTGTCGTCCAAAAATCTTTCAGAATGAAGAGGATACACTTCGGTGTTTTAATCAAAATAGTTAGTAATTTTTGAAAACATAAAATTGTATGTAAATGTAGAACGTTGCTGTTTAACGAACTTTTCATTTTTCCGTTTTGCACCCTCAGGGACTCACATCACATACACTTACATAGACCTTTTTCTAAAATTATTATTTGAGGTCCTGAAAACATATATTATCGCTGAAATCTCGACATCGAATTTTCGGGTGGAATACAATACCTACTTCTCATTTAACCGAGTAGGATTGCTCAGGCAGTGACGACTGCGGCCTATATTCGGAAGGAGCTGAGTTTGATTTCTAGCTATCTCCGTCACTGATCTATGGGTTTTTCGTGGTTTTCCTGGGTTGGCAGGTAATTCAGGGGTACTTCAGCTTCTGCCAATACCTTAATGCCACTAATTTACTGTACCCATCACTTCCACTTGTCATCTTTTACAGGTTGCAGCACTAGACGACGATATTTAGCGGGTGGCGCACAGACAATGGCTTATGCGGTATAAATATTCCCTCCTGAAGTCGCTGAGGGACTTCCGATCAAAACATGCCTCTGGGACATTTCGAGTGAGCTTCTCAGTACTACCGTCGGTTCAGGAGCTTGTGGGAATACGCGGACGACATCGGATGCGTTCTATCTGGAAACGTTAGGAACCCCGAAGTCATCCAGTTCTCACTCATCCCTTCCAGGGTTCACGTAAGTATTAAACGGCAACAATAGCCTCATGTAGTACAGTACTTCAGTAGTTGCGTAGTTAGTCTAATCCTAAACACACACACACATATATATATATATATATATATATATATATATATATACAAGGTGGTTCTCCTGTCTCTTATTCTTTGGTTTTATGCAACACACAGATTACAGTCTAACCTGAAAACATTGTTTCCGAGAACCATCTTCTGCATACTAACATTATAGAATTTGCCGTTACAAGTTATAGCTAAACAGTAGCGTATTTGGTTAACGCGCGCTGTTAGTCTGAGCTCCCAAACGCTCGATTTACGTTCGAATCTAACCAAAACGTTAACAACTTCCGCCCCCCCCCGCTTTCTTTCTTCCTGATTTGATTGAAAGCTAGATGGGATAATGGAACATGTTTTAACTTCCTTATTTTTTTCTTTTCTTGTTATTCTAACTTTATCAGTCCAGTTATAGGAAATACAAATGAAAATGAACGTCTGAGGCACATTTATTCAGTTTCTTCTAATTATGAGTTGTTTTTATTATTACCATGTTTTAAAACTAACATAGGTATTTCAAATAATACTTCAACCAGACCCATTTTCGTGGTCTCTCTAAAACGAAGAATACACAAAATATCTAGGTTGACAATCAAAAACTGTGACAAATACATAGGTATTCAGCAATATTTTCAGTTGAACATAAAACTAGGTTTAATCTTACAATTCTCAATATCCACTAGATAAAGCGTTTTCGACCTGAAACTTAGTGATGAAACTTCATTTAGCGCGGCAGCTGTTCGAAATGATGACGAGTTCACGACCGACTGAGTCTGCCTACCTAATGTGCTGTGAGGTTCATAGCACATACCTACAGGTTTACTTCGTGCATTTGTATCTAATGGGGCATGTCTAGACCTAAAGTGTCTTCCGGTAGTATTCGTTAACCCACCGAAGGTTCAAGCTGCCAAAATGTTGTAGAGAACATTGTCTAACAACGAAGAACAATCAATAACATGTTAGGTATTCTCGTATTTTGCAATTGTTTTATTAACTTTATAAATTTTGAAAATGTCCTATATTATTTAAAGTCTTAGTGAAGTTTCTTTTTCAGAATAATTAGAATGAAAATTAAGAATCAAAAACTGAGGAACACGTAAAATGAACCGCGTTTGCTCTTCGTTTGTATACTGTTTTGTTTACACCTAAAATTGTTAGAGTGACAAACATTGAACTAACTTTGCATCTTGACGGACAATACATAAAGAAGAAAAAAAAGTGCATGCAGACTGTGGGACTCGATCCGCTGACACGCTCTGGCGTGATGATGCAGTTTGAAATTAACTAGTTGAGCTACAATCATTGCTCCCGCTTCTTCCGTTAAAACTTGTAGGTATAGTGTCACACATGTCTCCCTCTCCGCTTCTATCTCTCTATAACTATTGTTTGACTCCTTTTTGTAGCTTAAGCCGTTCATTCATTATTATTTACATTGCAGAGCGTATGACAGTGGTCCTATTGATAAAACATGTTCTGTAACAGGTTACTAAGCGCATGCTTTTGGATTGGATGTAACTATCGCTGCTATAGTCTATTTACCTATGAAGCAGTCTAGATTTGCATGGTTACCAAAAGGCAAGCACGGTAATTTCGACCTTATGTTTTCAGAGTAGGAAGTGTTGCTTATCTCTAAAAATAATACAGGACAGGTGAACCACCTGGTTTATATATATAAAGTATAAAGATTTCGGAGCGGAATTTTAACACTTTATAACAGGATTAAGTACTCGATATTATATCCTAGAAGGGACTAGGTTTAAATGAATGTGTATTTTTGGTACTTAAGAATGTACTTTGGACTCTCTAAGTGATGGTGTCAGCCGTTGCTATGGCTTTCTAAACACCTAGTTGCTAAGGAATTTGTTCTGTATATTCGCTTTGCGAGAATGATATTTTTAAAGCTCTAGATGGCCTAGATAAATAAAATAAGTAAAATAATATAATAAAATTAATGAAAAAGAAATTAATAAAAATAAAATTAATGGGATCAATAAAATTAGTGGAACTTATGTACTGTAAAGCTATTGTTAACGGTTCATAGTTATTAAGAATAATAGTGGTTAATATAATCGTTTTTAGTGGGCGTTACGTGGCGATTATGTGGTGTTTTATAACGCCGAGTTCGAAATAATTAAAAAATATCCCCATGTATTTGTCTATAAAATGAAATGAGCAATATATTGGAATATTTTACTACCCACAGACTTAACATAGAGCAAATAGCGAATTTACTTCACATTTGCAAACTTTTGAGATAGTCTCTGAATTATCATTACCTAATGTCTATGTGGTAAAAAATTAGATTTTGGTCCGAGGCGGCAATATTCTTTGAGAATGTTAAAATATATCAAAAGTAATGTTATAACCTGAATGTTTTTGTAGGCCGTACTTACTTACTTTTGAGGCCCTCCCTATTGTCAGGTATTATGTATTTATATAATAATTTAAATTATTTAGTTTTTTTCATTATTATATATGAATGATTTTATAAATATATATTTATGAATTAAAATAATCCTAGCTTTTTTGGTTACTTAATTCCCATTTGCCATCCTTCTCAGTCTTTCCGAGCCCTGTGCTGTAGGTTTCTTTCTCGTCATCCGGTTAACATTTGACGTCAATGGAATCCTAAGCCATGCCCTCTTTCTGCTTCAACAAAGCGACCGTTGCAACAATTTCCTAGGCCATATCTCCTTATCCATTTGATTAATATAACCGTCGCATTTCAACATCCTACTTGAATACTTTCTATAATTGACTCTTCCATTTCCATAATCTTCTTAAATCCGGATTCCTCCTTTTTGTCAAGTCTTGATACTCTCGCTTCTCGACGGATTCCATCCATCTCCATGGATTTTTCCATGAGTTAATTATGCAACTGTTAGGAGAATTCTCCTCTTTGTCACTAACATTCCTATTATAGTCCTAATATAGATGTATTTACTAAAGTAGCCGCATATTCATGCATAGACTATTATTATGCCCGATGGCCAATAATATTTATAGAATTGGATAAATTGTTTTTTCACACAAGCCGTGTGTAGAACAGGAGTTGGATAGGTAGAGTCAGACTGAAAAATGCAATGTCATAGTCGGGATTTGAACCACGGATCTCCCGGCTAGAGATCGGGAGATTCGTGGTTCAAACCCCGGCTATGGCGTTGAATTTTTCAGTCTTCTGACTCTACCTATCCAATATTTATAGACGTAATTTAAAAGAACAGGTGCTGAATTAATGGAGTATATTTTTGGACAAATAGTAACAATGTCCAGATCACAAAATCACGTGTTTATTCCAACAATTAAAGATCGTTTAAGGTTAAACAGTACGAACTTTCTTTCTAACTAACTCAATTTAAGACTCGACATAGAAAAACAAATTGTACTTTGAACGTTTAAAAATAAAACATTCAGATAAACATTTATACGTCCTGCATAAATTCTTGTTCAAAATGTCATCCATTTAGTTTTTGAACTCCCAAGATAATAAATAATTTAGCACATCATCTTAACTTCTCCCAAATATCTTTGACATCACCTGCAATGCAGTGTTTAAAACAGATAAGTTTTTGTAAGTTTAATCGATATATTAACCATATTTTCAAAGCATTGTGATATAATTATTGTTTAAATATTTATTTAATTGATAACTTATGTAAGACATCTGAATACTGTTATAATATTATAAACTAAAGCTTTAGCGGCGTTTGTAAATTGGGACTAAATTTTTGGAGAATAGATAAATAATCTCCGTCTATAGGATTCCATTCAGCTTTTGACCTATAAAAGAAAACAAGCAGAAGAAAGCAAAGCAAAATGCTTGCAGGCCAAAGGCATAATTTTGATCAAATATATTAATCTATTTTTCTTGTGTGCAGTGTTTCATTTGCCCAAGCTATAATGTGCAGTACATAACCTAATAGAGTGTAAGTTATCCACAACTGTTTGTTTTTGTTGTCTCATTACTATAACACATATTTATGTTGCCTTTCCTAATCTAACCTCTGTAATTGAAATGCAAGAATAACTATTTAGTGCTTATGTTATAATACTAAAGATGTTATCTAGGCTTAAGATATTTCCCATTTTGGATACATGAAAATCCAGATCTGGGAGTTTAACCCTAAAGTTTTATTATTTGCATTCGTAGAAATTGCTTGTGCAACCCGAATGCAGAAACTCATACCGCTTGTGGATCTGAAAGTAATGAAACCTTTAGTAGTTGCAGGAGGCAATGTAATATCGTATCCCCACAGAGTCGATAGCCTATTTCAGAGAAGCTTTGATATGTCACCGCCAGGGGTCATGAATATCTCAAGCATAGGGTACCACAACAAAGCCGTTATTAGCGATGGCCTCATAGGATGTCATTACCTGGTGTGCGTTCGCTGATGTGTTGAATGCACCACCGCACCCGGTGAAAACCACCCTTGGCATTTTCCCTCGGTTGTACTTGCTTTAATTCCTTATCGCGATTATTATTTGTTTTGCTGTATGACGTGCACCACCACCGCAAATCCTATCCAATGTAGGATATTGTTTTTCGCTCAACGGAAACTAAGTACGCTAGCTGACAAAGAATAAATATTCAACAATAGAGATGCACCAAAGTTGAAATAAAACAGATTAATATGCCAACATGCTGTGTGAGCTCATTGTACAGGATGTTCTAAAAAGTTTATACCTCTTTCAAATATTATTCTGTGAGCCCCTTAATCTGTATTTTATATACTAAGAATTAGGTTATATATTACCGTTCTTTTTCTATTTTACAATAACATGTGAAGGAGCTCCATCCTGTTTGAAAATTAAATCCTGATAGTCCGATTCAAGTTGTCACATCAACCAATTCTGGAGCATGCCAAGATACAAACGTCCCTGTCCATAAAGATTTCTTCTGATATGGTAGGAAAGACGCTCGTCTTTCGAGAAACTTTTGACATGCTCAATGATTTACCGACGATATTCTGAACCCCAGATTCGGACTTATTGCTTACTCTGTGCTTCATATGGAAGGTTGCCTCGCCACTAAAGACTATGTTGTTCCCAAAGCATTATTTTTCAGGAATTCAAAAATGTTTGCACTGAAGACCCTGTGAAGTTGTTCGTTAAGTCTCAGCTTGTAAGACCTAAATTTCAAACGCTTGTGAAGAGCATCGCAAACTATTAAGCGGACAGTGCAAACTCACAAGTTGCTTTCTTAATTGACTTCTTGGGACTATTATCGAACTCTCTGCAATGTCTGCTTCTATTGCGATGGATCCCTGATGCTTTTACCTGTAACTACGAGGGATGACCAGAAAGTAAGGTTTCAAAGCCAGCAGTGAAATGAGAATACAGGCATCTGAGAGTAAATACATTAGGTTATTTTTCAACATAGTCTCTTTATCGGTTGAGGCACTTGACACTTCATGGGATGAGTCTGAATATTCTCTCAAGTAAAAATCCTATACTTGCGTGTTCAGCCACGTTGTCGTTAACTCTTGCAACTCGTATCTGAAGCGAATCGTCGGTCTCCTAGGTGTTCCTTCAAGTGAGCAAAAGGTTAAGTGTTACTTGGTTTAAGGGTGGTCGATAATATCTTGGCAAAATTACTTCAAGGAAGATGACACCCTTGGTGAGGAGTCCAGTCCATTTCCTCCTGATTGCTTCGCGCAATATTGTCATGGTTTCCCTATATCGGTCAGCGGTCACTGAGTGCCTTATTTCCAAAAACTACACGTGAATGACACATGAGCTGTCCCAAAACAATGTGGCTGTCACCTTCCCGGCAGATGACTCCTCCTTAAAATTCTTTTATTTTGAAGAAGGATGTTTCCACTCACTGGCGACCACTTTCTGCTGGGAGTATAGTGGTGGATCCATGTTTCGGCATCCGTGACAATGCGGTGAATAAAACTGTGCCCTTCCGTGGAGAACCGTTGCAAATTTACAGACTTGTCCCCATGCGCTTCTCTTTGTGTTGGTTGGACAGATTTCGTGGAACCCATCAGGAACAAACTTTCCGGTACTGCAGAATATCGTGAACAACGTAATGAATGCTTCCAAAAGATAGTCCCAGCTCCACCACCAAATGTCGTGATCCTCCTGTTGTCTGGAATCAGCTCCTCCACGGGAGCTGTGTTCATATTTCTGGATGCCGTACTGGGTCGACCACTGCGATCCCCGTCGGTGACGTTTTCTCTATGGGCCGCAAACTTTCTGTGATATGCTAGCGAGACATTACAGCCTCTTCATAAGCCACTATCAGCTGTTGGTGAATGTCAGTCACGGCTACTAGATACTCCTATTTTTTTTAAATACTCGCCATTCTTGAGGACAAAAATTTTTAAGAAGATTTCTACAAACCAACAGAAGGCATATTGTGCATTAGAGTATGAAAATACAACATCTGTTATCACAGTTACAGGCAAATTTCAACAACGTTTGCAATTCTTTCACTATATAAGAACACCATTAAAATGCACCATTCTTTAAAATATATATTTATAATGTTGTATTATCCTAAGGCGGATGTTTAACACATTTTCGATGTCATTTTAAAGCCTTACTCTTGGATAGACCTATGTCAAACGTTTAAGCCATTTTCCTTGGCTTCATTTTCTTTTTTACTTTCCCCATATCTAAAATACATGTTTGAAAATTTGTTTAAAAAAAAGAGCACACTGTGTTCAATGAAATGTCTGGTTGGAGTTTTGATATTTATTATGGATTACCTTTAAGAAATTAAGTGATACAAATATGCGATATTTTTGTTGTTTTTCCACATTTTATATAAAATAATGCTTTTTAAATACTATTTACTATAGAATATTTTCAACTACACAATTTGTTAAAAGTGTATTAAGGAATGCAATTAAAGAAACTGATGTGTTCCGTTCACACGACTAGCACTACATCTGTGTCACAAATTGTTGTGCTAATCATCAGCATTAGCAGAAATGGTCCCTCATATTTACTTGCTTACCTGCTTATTTACTTACTTACGTACTTACTTACCTACCTATTTGGTTGCGAATGGAAGGTAATTTGACGTGGGCATCAAAATTAAAGAAAGGGTTGGAAACCATTGGGATGGGAGACATTTGAATGGCGGGGCAGGAAAACAGGCGAAGTATATGGAGAAAAATAAAGAAACGTCTCTGTGATATTGACAGACAGCAAATAATTGCGCAATGCACAGAGAAGGTGTCATTAGAAGTACAGTCTGGGCTGAAATCGGAGTGGGGTATGGAGCAATACATCAAAACAGGTACCAAACTCATTAGAGAGGGGCTCGTGTGGATTAGACTAGGAGCATGGAGGAGCACGAAAATGGTACGAGAATCTGTCCCATTTGCGAGGAGGAAGAGTCGTGGACTCGCATCTTGGCAAGATGTAGGGGTACGGAGGAATGGCGAGAAAAATATTTGCCGCGATTTTTACCACTGCGAATGTAGGTATAGAAGCATGTTGGACGCTACTGGCAGGCACGGAAAACATGGACGGGCTAGGTAAAGTTATACTTAAGGCAAGACAGCTGAGATCTGAGGAGGCTGCCAATAGAGAAGGGGGGAATAAGATCAACTAAACAAAAGTGACTACAATGTTCTACATACATATACAGGGTTACTACAAAAGAAATAGACAACTTCAACTGCCTGTAAAACAAAACTATTAGAGATAGCAACCTAATTATTTTGGAGGTATGTTGAGAAACTCTCAAAGTTTCGTTTGTTACCATTGGTAACGCTGTAGTGTTTTGTTTGTTGTTGCTGAAGCTGAAATGGCGGAAAATCCTGTGGAAAAGGCATATTGCGTGTTGGAATTTGCTAGAACGTAATCAGCAACTGTTGTCCAACGACATTTTAGATCACGTTACCACAAAAATGAAATGGTGCGCTCTCAAAAACCAGCATCGTCTTCATCATGTCGCAACATGTCGATGCAAAAGTCACTCCGTATGACCTTATCTTCTTCACTCAGAAACTGCAACATCTGTAATCTGTAAGGCATCATGTGCAGTCGCTTCCGCAAGATTTTCCATACAGTTTGCTGTGGAATTTGTAATTGCATGCTTGCCCTAGATGTCGATTTCTGTGGGCTTCTTATATAGGCAGAACGAACACGTTCAACGTTTTCTTCCGAAACTCTTGGTCTTCCGAGCTCTTCCCTTTGCACAAACATCCCGTTGTCTCGAATTTTCTATACCAGTCGTAGATTGACTGTATAGTCGGTGGCGTTTTGTGGTAACGTGTTCTAAAATGTCGTTGGACAACAGTTGCTGATTGCGATCTAGCAAATTCCAGCACGCAATATGCCTTTTCCACAGGATTTTCCGCCATTTCAGCTTCTGCAACAACAAACAAAACACTACAGCGTTACCAATAGTAACAAGCGAAACGTTGAGAGTTTCTCAACATACCTCCAAAATAATTAGGTTGCTATCTCTAATAATTTTTGTTTTACAGGCTGTTGAAGTTGTCTATTTCTTTTGTAGTAACCCTGTATATTATGTCATACTTAGGTCACTGTTGTGCTAGGGTTGTATATATTATGTGTATATATGTCTTTTAAGTGTAATTATCTATTATAAGAGGGTGCATTTATGAAGGTGTACTCTGTGCTTTAAATTTAAATTGCTATATTTGAATATATTTGTATCTTTATTTTCGGATTCACTCTTAATTTTTATTGTTGTTTAATATTGCTTTTGACTGTGTATTTCCTTTGTCTTATTATTTTCGTGTTTACTCTTTTAATTCTTTGTTGTGGTTGTTGTTTTAATATGGCTTGTAATGTTTATTACAAAAGCACGTACGGTCTGTGGACCCGTGCGACTGTTGAAATTCTATGTATTATATTGCCATGTTAATAAATACACTTATTCATTCATTCATTCATTCATTCATTCATACCTACTTATTTACTTACTTACTCACTCACTCACTCACTTAGCTACTTACTTTTAAGTAGAAGTGAAATAAAGGAGTTCACCAGGTGAGGGGATTTTCCTCAAAATCTTCTGGTCGCATCCTTGGAAGAAACTAAACTTAATGCCAAGTTTGGTATTTTACCGACATTTTGTTTTTTAGTTATCGTGTTCACACACACATACACATGAACTCACTGACGCAGGACCATATGAATACACATTTTTTTTTTTCTAAAATGCAGTTTTTGGATACAGTGAACCCTAAAACGAGTCTTTCTGGCGATATCTCAATATCACTTTTAGGGAGGAGTGCAATGCCTTCTCTTCCTATGTACTAAGTAGAGAAAGTAAAAATAGTGCATATAGCTCAATTATCTGTAGCGGAAGTAGATATTAATTTTACATAACTAAATCGTATAAATTAAATAATACATCTACAATGAAAACAATATTTCTATAAATATTGGCATGAATAGTACTTTTGCTGTCATGAATGTCTGAACGACACGTTACAGCTCTAATTCTAATACTTTAGAAAATCACTTGGTGTCCACATTAAGCATTAGCAACTTCGAGGAATGATCAGAAACCAAGGTTACAGGACCCATATGTTGGGTGTTTCGTCTTTCGCAGCAAACTTAATAGTGTGCGGTAATTCGATTGGCCATTGTGTAGAGTTTTAGCCAAGTACCACATACAGCGCTACTGCAGGTAAACACAAATGACGTTTCTTTTGGAAAGATGTTCTCGCAAAGAAGTCCGCTCAGTTTTCTGTGGGCGAAACGTACCGTGTAAAGAGTAGTTAATGGTGGGTGGATTTTCTCGAAAATCGTCGTGTCGCATCCCTGGAAGATACTAAACATAAGTTCCAAGTTTGCTATTTAACAGTCTTTTTATTTTTGAGCTATGCTGGCCACAGATACACAAGGACTTTTTTTAAAAATGCTTTTTACGAACTCAGGGGACCTCAATTTTTGGGTGGAATACAATTACCTTCGCTGGTTATTATGTACATTGCATGTGCATATGACCTAGAGAAAATAATAAATAAAAGGGTAAAATCTTTTTCAGACACCTCTACATCGATATTACTGTGTACTTTGAAGTCGAAGTGTAACAGGAGAGGCAATATGCGGTCAGGTCGACCCACCTCAGGTGGTTGGAAAATAAACTGAGACTTTTATCATTACCACTATAATACATTAAAAGAATATTGTTCATCAAAAAATCTTGGAAATGGACTATACCTACTAGGCTTGTGAAATGTTCAAACTTCGGTCGGAAACCAAGATGGGCCAACGTGAGCCTTGCTGCTTATGCAACTGTCAAAACGTTTGAGTGGACCGTGTAATCTAAAACCCAAGTGCAGTCAAATTGGTCCCTCAAAGCGGCATGTTTGATGCGATATTTGCTGACTGGAATGGATGGATTGATTTAATGGCATTCCAAGCGATATACTGAGTGACGCTAAAGTCAGTTTCCCTTAAGTAAGTTTCCCCTTCATCAATTCGGCTTTTTGCAGGTAAATATTGAGGATATGCGGAATAAAAACAATTACAGGATATTGTTGGCAGCACTGTATACACATTCATTTGTTTGTGAGCCTTCTGTGTTTGTTTTTGTTGGTGTATTGAACATTTTTTGCAATGGCTGGCAAACAAATTAAGTAAGGAACACCGCATTTACATGCTTCAATGTGGAAGAACGACAAAGCAACAACCAGAGTTCATGATGACTTTCAAACAAGACTTTCTAATGCATCATTTCCAACTCAATATAAAGTTTGAAAAATAGGGAGCGTTGCAGATGACCGCGTAATGTCCGAAATGAAGAAAACTCTCCCCACCTGGGTAGTGTAGTGGTAGCGTGTCTGCCTCATAATCAATAGGTCGTGGGTTCGAATCTCACTTAAGGTGAGTTACCTGGATAAGGTTTTTTCGGGGATTTCCCTTATCCTGAGAAGACGAATGTTGAGCAACTTTAAGCTCCATGGACCCTGAGATCATTTGAGCATAATTTCACCAATTTCATCCATCGTCCGATATGACCAAGCAGGTTAAAGGACGTTAAGCAAAAAAAAATTCTCAGTTAGTTACTCAGAAATAAGTGGCTAGGAAGGCTCTGTGCAATTGGACATATCTCGAAGCAGCCTCCAGAGAATCCTAAAAGATATAAAATTCAAATCTTTTCGCCCAAAATTACTCCATGCATTACATGAGGCTGCGACAGATTACTTAGAGTCTGTGGCTCTAGCGCCACCCTGTACATCATTCAAAGCTGATAAACCCTTGTTTATAAAATAAAGGAAACGTCGGGAATTTGTTGGTATATAAGGATGATATATTGATTTAACCCAGGCTAAGTGGACAATTTTTATTAATTCATACCATTTGAGAGGTTTAAATTTGTTTATGTGCTATAACGGCTTGACATTCGCTGTTTCAGGGCTATTCCGTTTAGTTTTACTTTCTCTACTTATTACACAGAGGAGGCATGGCATACCTAAAATTTCGATACCAAGATTTCATCGGAAAGGCATGTTTTAAGCTCCCCCGAATAAAATAGAAGTATTTTTAGAAAAAAGGTATATGTGGCCGTAGGTCTGTGAAACTATAATGAAAAAGCGACAAAATACCATACTTGGTACTTAGGTTTAGTATCTTCCAAGGATACGTCGTGAAGTTTTAGAGGAAAATCCCCCACTCCAAACTATCTTTTACATGAACAGATAGTCGTACATTTAGATTTCTTCAAAAATAGCTTTAATGATTTTGATAAAATACCTTACATTAAGTATATTTACAGGGAAAATAAAATGTATATCTTGAATGTTTTGGGAATAGCCTCTGTAGAGCTCTTCATTCTGGATGACTTTTGTATAAATGGTAAACCGTAAAACAGTTACTACCCAAAAAAAGCAGTTCTGGTTAAACACACAACCTGTGTCGTATACATTTTTCGTACGGATGAGTATTTCTGATATACCTATTCATTTTATTGGCTTCAGTTTTAAAATACTTGAGATTTCCGCATACGAGAGCTTTTCAACTCCTGTCCAGACAAAGAAATACATTTCACATAGCAACCAGATTTTAAAAGATTTGACTATCCCTTTAGCCTAGTGTACTCCCTTATTTCCCTTCATCTTAAAAGGAAACAAGTATGCTAACGTTTATCTCGAGTGGCATGAAGTAAATAGAAAAATAAGTTTTTAACAATAATTTATTACTGAAAGAGAGATATAGAGAAATCATGTAATGGAACACGTCTATTTTTCATATATGTAGTTTGATTAATTTGTGCGTGTGTTTATATAAAGTACAGTGCCTTATTTTCGACGTTGGTCCCGGCTCTGCCGGCAAGCAGCTGCCCGCCTGCCGCTAGAACTTTCATTGGCAGCCCGGTTCAACGTCAAAAATGAGGCACTGAACATCTTTGGTATGGCCAGGAGAAGAATTATAGCTTATACATATGTGAGAACGTATGTTAATCATTTCTCCAAAAGCTGAACTTCTACCTGAGACCGAATTAAGAGGGAGGGAGGGAGGGGGGAGAGAGAGTGAGTTCATTCTGTAAACAGGGATTAAAAAGTCTAAGCAGGTTCGGTATTAGCCTAACTCGACAACCACGAACCAAGCCCGTATTTCGCATGCGCTAATACTTTCTCCTATTAACTATTTACATTATATGATATGCACTTACGATGTGACAGTAGAGACAGAGTAAATCTAAAAAAAAAATATGATGTATTGCATTCACACAGCTTTCTTATCCATTCTTCAACAAACTATTTCTTCAAATACTTATTATTTTATATTATAGCATATGGGTCCTTGACATAGATCTGTTGTTATTGAGAATAGTTATGATAATTTTATTGTATTATTGGGAGGCCAGTTATGGCGATTGTAAAACGTTGAAATTCGTTAGGTCAACTTGAAGGTTGAACGTCGTACGCCAAGTTGGGCGGTCAATTGGCTCGGCATTGACAGTTAGTGAGAAGGGTGCTAGTCGTTAAACTTCAAAATATGTGCGTGTGGGGGACACAAACAATCAGTAAAAACATTTACATAAAGTATGCTCTGTTTTGAACTCTGGAAGGAAATATAAAAAATATTTACAAAAATAATTGTAAAAAATCAACAAACAACACATAAGATTTGTTTAATATTATCTTTGGCGGAGAGGGTAAAATTTAGGCAACACTGTGTAAGGAACTAAGCAAGTACAATTTTAAATATATTTGCAAAATAAAAATTTAATTTGGCAGGCAGCATGAAGGACACTTGTAAATAGTCGTTGCCAATTGTTTCATTTTCTTTTTTTATTTAGCAGTTTCAGTTTTTCTTATTTTCTCTTTTATATTCATTTTGTTTTACTTTCTTTATCAACGTTGGGTTTGATCTGTGGCCGTGCAGGGGTGAGATATTGCATATGGGGGTTACTTGGTGTAAATATTTTGTTATTGAGAGTATCCTATTTTATAATTGGTAGGCCACTTATAGCGGTTGTAAAAGGGTTAAATCGTTAGGCCGGCCGGTCATGTAGGTTTGAACGTCGTACCAGTTGGGCGGCCAATAGCAGGTCTGATTACAGTTCTGTCCACTATCGCGCATGCGCAGAAGGCAACTTGACGATTCTGGAGAGAACATCCCAGACCGGCTTGGAGACTTTTTTCTAGCGGACTCAAGAAGCTTCTCTTGGTTCCCACAACAACCGTCATCAGTATATGATGGAACTACTAAATGTTGATCGTGCTAAAAATCTTTAAATAAGTTATAAATACTCGTAATATTTTGGTTGGTTAGTACCGCATACATTTAGTAGAAATATCAGTATCAGCTCCGGTGCCAATCGCAAGCTAAGCGAGATGTGCTTCCCCATATTTGTGTTCTTAGAAGAACAATATAATCTATTGTTTTTGACCGGTTGTTACTACCGCATATATATGTTTCATTATAATCGAGTTAAACTCTCTAGAAATGAGAGTAAGGAAATCTCTCTCCTTGTAGATAAAATGAAAGTAAGGCAATATTGTTGGCTTAATGTATAGTGAAATCCTTTACTAGCTGGTCGCTATGTAATGGCGTTGGAACTCCATTGTCTTTGTAAGAAAAGGAGTAGTAAATGAATGAGGGCTTCCCCTTTGAAAATTAAAAAAAAAAAAAAAAAAAAATAAGAAATATATCGAAAAGTGTTAACTCCACACAAACACGTATTATTCATAACTGTGGGATTTAAACAGCTCTACGTACATTGTTGTGAGGTATATTAGCCTAGTCTATTACAGATTCCAATTAATTCATTGAAAATAAAGAGCACTTTAGAGTATTTCCATAAAATTCAAGATACGCATTTAATTTGTGATAAAATATCTTAGTGATGCTTTAATCAAAACCTTTAGTCACTTTTTATAAAAACAAAATGTTTTGAAAAAATTCTAGGTACAATGGGTGGGTATTTTAGAGTAGAGATTTCCTTGAAAATAATCGTGTTGAATCATTTGAAGATGATGAATTGCCCCACCTCGATAGGGTGGGGGTGGTGTGCCTTACATTCAAGAGGTCATGAATTCGAATCTCGCTTAGGGTGAGTTACTCGATAATATTTTTAGGGGTTTTCTCTTTTCCAGAAAAGAAGAATATCGAGTAACTTGTAAACTTATTTGAGTATCACTTCACCGATTACATTCATCGTCTGTTATGACCAACCAGGTTAATGGACGTTAAGCTAAAAAATAATAAGTAATTAAAAGGATGCGGAATTGAAATACCAAGATACATTTTTGGGTTAGACCTTTATATATATACACATACACATGGAGCGCAAACGACGGTTCTTCTGTGCCATTTTTTGTTTGTTTTTTTGGTCCAGGAAGCCTTAGAATGTGCATATTCGATAAAATCGGCATATCGAATTTTTGGGTAGAATACACATGCGTGTATTTACTATGCGTGATAAAGTAAAAATTGCTTTTCAATAAATATGGTAATCATTATTTGACATCTATACATATATCTAAAAATTATAATTATAATCAATATATATAAAATAACTTAGTTTTCATATTCTGCTCCTTTAAGAGCTATATCCCATGAATATATATTGTGTACAGATTGTTTTTGTGCGTTTCTTTAGCTGACATTCTTCAAAAAATAAATAAGTTTTTTCTTCTTAATCTTCGCTCAATTTTTAATTTTAAATGCTATGGTTGATCTAAATAAGCCCACTCGACACCTAGTAACTAGTTTACCTTCTCTACCAGGTACATAGTAAGAAAAGAAACTATTGTATTGCACATAAAATTCAACTCCAAACTTCAGCCTAAATAAGTTTTTTTAAAGTCCCCTGAATCTGTGTGTTGGTAACGATAAGTTGCTAAAATACCAAACTTGGTAAACAAGCTTAGTATCTTTCAAGGCTGCACCACGAAGATTTTTTAAGAACAACCCTTTGCATGGAAAAGTTTTAAAGATGTTGTTTTTCTAAAAAATAGTTCTGACGATTTTGACTAAAATACCGTATATCAAAGATATTTGCATCACAAATAAAACGTATAATTTGAATTTCCTGGAAACAGCTTCTGAAGACCCCTTCATTCAGTATGACGTTTGCACAGATGTTTATCCGTAAGAACTAGATAGAAACTTCTACACAAAAAAGTAGCTCTACGAGTAGTTTGCCATATACATCGTTTTTGTGGAGCTAATCATTTCCCTGACATTCTTTGTTATTGGTTTCAAATTTAAAATATTTCAAGATTCTCTCATAGGGGAACTTTCCAATTCTCTTTCTTTTGTTTTATTCCTGGTCACCCAAAAAGAATCGAATTTCATCATATGGCAACCAGCTTTTAAAAGATTCGACTATCCGTTTAGGTTAGCATCCCCTTATTTCCCTATTTCCCTTCTACATATAATTAACTAAGTAGTAAGATCATTTCTGCTAATCTTTACCTTGATTAGTCTGAAGTAGATAGAGTATGATTTTGTAAGCATAATTTGCTGCAGAAACGTAGAGAAAGGTACGTGAATGAACATAGAAGTTTTTTAATACCACGGTTTGGATGGAACAATTTATTTATTATAACAATTCATTAAGATTGTCAAAAATAAATAGATACCCGTAAGTAAAAAAAATATATGATTCCAAATTCTTCTATTATTTTAGCGTAAAAAAACAAAACGTATATAAACTTATTCCAACAGATATAGTAATTGTTTTACAATATTTAATATAATTAATATTCACCATATGGTGCACAAAATTACGTTGTCATATTATAAATATATAACATTTGAGATAAAATAACCTAAACTAGGAAGCAAGTGAATTCTTAAGCCCCTTAGCCTTCTTATTTATAATATGTATCTCTTACTTGAATTTTTGAACAAAAATAATGTCAATGGCTTTATTAATTGATTTGATGACAACATTTAAGGTTTTAAAGTAGGTAATTATAAAATATATTTTTGATTATCCGAATAAAACCAAACGCATCTATGAGTTCGGGGTGAGCTATGTGAGCTAATGGACAATTATTTGAGATATTTTCTAAGTACCATTAAGAGTGGTCAAAAATATAGTAATAATAAAACAAAGGAAAACTTGATTTCAATAAAAAAACATTTTTTACACCCTTAGGAAAACATCTGTCGAAGACATTAGAAAATTAGTAAATTGGTTTGTTTGAAATACTGCACTGTACGAAAACGTCCTGTTTAATCAAAGCGAGGTAAACTATCTAAAACTATAAAAAAAATGTGATGGAATATGTAAAAAGAATAGTTAAAACCGTTCATTATTCACTTTTCAAAATAGTGGGCATAAGAAAAACAGCAATAAAATAAAAAAAAACCTGATGTGTTCCATTCACATGACTTTCTCTACATCTCTGCAACAAATTGTAGTTAAAAAGCTTATGCTTCTATTTACCTCATGCTAATTAGCAGAAACAGTCTTATTACTTGCTTCCTTGTAAGTAGAAGCGAAATGAGGGAGTTCCATAGGTTAAACTGGTATCCAAAAGCTGGTTGCTATGTAACTGCAGTTCCTTTGTTTGTATGGACATGAGTTAAGAAATTCCTGTATGAGAAAAGTATAAGCTTTTCAAAGCTAAAACAAAAAACCAGGAGTATCTTAAAAATGATCAAATCCACGAAACAAATATATATGACATAAATTGTGTGTTTTATAGTGAGCAACTTTTTCTGTGTAGTAAGTTTTCCCCCATCTCTTACGGTTTAGCAGTTATGCACAATTCCGTAAAATTCATCCGGAATAAAGTAGTCTTCAGGGGCTATTCCCAGAAAATTCAAAATATACATTTTATTTGTCAGGTAAGTATCTTTAATATAAGATATTTGAATCAAAATCGTTACAGTTATTTTTAAGAAAATCAACCATGTAAACGGTAGTTTGGGGTGGGGGGATTTTCTTGAAAATCTTCGTGTCGCATCCTTGTAAGATACCAAATTTAAATACCAAGTTTGGGCTTTAACGGTCATTTCTTTTTGAGCTATGCTGCCCACAGACACACACACACATACACATATATACACACAGACAGATAGACAGACAGACACACACACAAACGGACATTTTTCTAAAAATGCTTTTTTTTTATTTTCAGGGAGTCTCAAAACATGTATTTCCGGTGAAATCTCGGTATCGAATTTTTGGGTGCAATGCAATACCTTCTCAACACACTATGTACATAGTTCGTATAGAGAAAGTAAAAATATTTTGACTGTTATTTTGCATTAGAAAACTACTAAAACTACTAAAAGTTGCATTAGAATAAACGATTGTAGGAATGCAATCCGTGGTCAAATTATTAACACAAATGCTTAAAACAGAAGTCATTAATATATTATGCCCTTTTTTGTGTTATTTCTATGATATCTAGCTGATTTATCACACATAATTTTTTAAAAGACATTAACAGAGTGTCCAAAAAAATGAGCATCGATAGATATAGAATTATACAATTAAATTATATTGAGTTTATTTATGAACGCTCATTAACTGCTGTGGTTCTCAGCGCCCTTCTCTATTTTGGCGTGAAAGACATCTTAATTTTGCTCAGATGCCTCTTTATCAGGATTGAAGTTCGTTTACGTGTCGTAAACCTATGGTAAAGAAGGTATGCCTTAACTTCCCTTCCAAAGAAAGTCAGGATAAAAATTCTGCTTTCGAAAAGAAAAACAAAAATCCATCGCTCTTCACAGGGTTTAAACCGGCGAACTTGGGAACTAATGACTAGCATATTTCCCCTAATCACGGAGGACGACTGAATGGATAGAGAACATCCATATGAGTAGTTTGTTTCCTCACAGAAAGCGTGTGTAGGAAAGTAGTTGGATTCGGACTGAAAAATTCAATGTCAAAGCCGGGATTTGAACCACGGATCATCCGATCTCTAGCCAATGAGCTACCATGGCAACATGCCGGCAAATCTTTGAATTTCTCAAATGACTCACATGTTTCCCGATGAACCAGTAGGTCATCTCAAAGCGACTGCAATGAATCCTGGACTTGCAACATTGTAAATCGCCATTGGGGTTTGTCATCTTAAAATAATTTGACATCACCTTGTGGTTTACCGGGAAACATGCGAGTCAGTTGAGAAATTCAATGCATAGCTCAGTGGCTAGAGATTGGGAGATCCGTGGTTCAAATCCCGGCTATGGCATGGAATTTTTCAGTATGACTCTACCTATTCATCCATATGAGTATTTTAATGCACTTAAATTTAAGACCATAATGTAGTATTATGGATGCAAACAGTGAATAGATTGAGAAATATTGAATTAAGGTTGATGTTATTACATTTATACTTTTCCTGATGTTTTAAATAAATGTTGGGAAATGTCGTTAAACTGATTATAAACTAAATGAAGCCCTTGTGAAGAGAGAACTGTAGAAGAGCTCCCTCTAGTTTCAATTGTCTATTACCAGCCATGTTTACGAGAGGAAATTGCATAACAAACATAAAATAGTTATACAAAAAAAGTGAAATAGGTATTGAAGCTGCATGCACTTTGTAGTATTTTGAACATTCATAACAATGCAAGCATTGCTATATTAAAATATTCGCACAGATATTCTCTACCACCAGACGAAAAATTTGCACTGATTTTGTAGACCAACCTCGGACGCTTATTTTATACCTCTATCTGTTAAATAAAACTCTAGGGAAGTTACCGAAAGTTCCTGTAGAATAATTTATTTCGATAGCCATTTTGGAATAATTCCAAATATATTTCCAGTGTATTCGTTTCATCCCTTTAGCTCCAATGCGGTATGCTAATGTTCGCATTATCAAACTTTTCTTTTTTTAAATCCAACTGTATTTTTAAGCATCCCGCTCCCACACTGAGACTTCATTAGGCACAAAATCGTCACTCTTCATCTTTCTCTTCTCATACATATTAAAAACCATTGTTCGTCAGGAATGGATCTTAAGCTACGAGCATGAAATAAAAATGTTTAGCTATTGCTTATTACTTGCTTTAGAACAATGTACATATTAGATAGAGAAGGTATTGTACTGCACACTAAAATTCGATACTAAGACATTGCCGGAGATAAATGTTTTGAAACCCCTGAATAAAAAAATATGATGTACTCCATTTACATGACTTTCTCTGCATTTCTGTAACAAATTATTGTTAATAGGCTTATTCTTCTATTTAATGCTTAAATATTAGCAGAAACGTTCTTATTACTCGTACTCAATTCTTTTATAAGTAGAAGGGAAATAAGGGAATGCACTAGGCTAAACCGAGAGCCTAGAGGTCGGGGTTGGATCCCAAGCGACCGCATGTGAGATTTGTGGTGGACAAAGCGGCGCTGGGGTGGGTTTTCTCCGGGTAATCAGGTTTCCCCCGCCATCGCATTCCACCGGTGCTCCATCATCATTCATGTATCACCAGTATCACCGCCTGCAGTGCCATTAGTAGTTTAAGGGGCGTTAAACACTACCAAAAAAAATAAACCGAGAGTCAAAGGTTTTATAACGTGGTTGCTATGAGATTGAAATCGTTTCTTTGCGTTACCAAGCGTTGAGAAGTTTCCATGGGAGAAAAGTTAAAGTATTTTAAAACTGAAATCAATAACAAGGAATATCTCTAAGACGACCAACTCTACGAAAAAAATGTATATGACATAAATTATGTGTTTTATCGTTATCTATATTTTTTGTGTAGTAAGTTTTTATCTATTTCTTGCGGTTTACTGTTATGCAAAATTCATTAAAAATCATCCACAATAAAGAGGTCCCAGAAAATTCAAGATATGCATTTCATAAGTCATGTAAATATCTCAAATGTAAAAGATTTTAATAAAAATCTGTAACATCATTTTTGAGAAAATGCAAGCGTTTAAAAACGTTTCCATGTCAAGGGTCGTATGGGGTGGGGGGGGGGTATTCTCTTTAAAATCTCGTGACGCATCCTCAGAAGATACTGCACTTAAATATCAAGTTTGGTATTTAACGAACTTTTCGTTTTTGAGCTATGCTGCACACTGACAGAAACATACACACAGACAGACACAGACATACACATATTTTTTAAAAATGCCTTTTTTTGTATTCATGGGGTCCCAAAGCATATATTCCTGGCGAAATCTCGGAATCGAGTTTTTGGGTGCAATACAATATCTTCTCTCTACACGATGTACATAGTACGAGTAGAGAAAGTAAAAAAGCATTTTTAGAAACATGTTCGTGTCAGCCTGTGAGCACCATAGCTCAAAAACGAAAAGTCGGTTAAATACCAACCTCGGTGTTCCAAGTTCAATATCTTTAAAGGATACGATAAGAAGATTTTCGGAAAAATTCCCCTAACCTCAAATACCCTTTACATGGAACATTTTTCGAAAGTTTTGATTTTCTCAAAAATGACTAACGAGTTTGATTAAAATGCCATACGTTTAAGATGTTTTAAAACTAACGAAATGTATATCGAGTTTTCTGGGAATATATCTGAAGACCTCTTCATTCTGGAATTCGTAAATTGTGAGAGATAAACAATAACTTAATACACAAAAAGTGTAAATCTCATTAAAACACGCGATTTATACCGCATACATTTTTGTAGAGTTCATCTTTACAGAGGCATTTTTATTGTTGGTTTAAATTTTAAACATTTCTCAAACGGGAAAGCATTTCTCTTTTGTTTTATTCCTGGTCTTGCAAATAGAACCGAATTTCAATTGTTTCACATAACGACCATATTTTAAACACCACTGCTTTAGCCTAGTGTATTCCCTCATTTCCCATCTACTTACAAGGAAGCAAGAAATAGGGCTAATTTTGATTAAGTTTATCTCAATTAGCATGATGTAGAAAAAAGAATAATCTTTTGTAAAACTCACTTGTTTCTACAACAGGTAGCGAAACTCATGTGAATGGAGCACATCAGATTGTTTTAGGTTTTGCGACGGACATGGCACCTCGTTGAAGAGCCAAGTACGAAGGTTGGTTTGCTCTTACGTTGACGATGCCTCTGGACTCACTCCACTACCAAAAGGCGTAGCTCAGCCTGCACGAGGATTTACTCACTGAGGGAGTCGTCTTGCGAAATACTTAACACACTTTCACTTTATCTATCCGTTTTATTCTTAACTATAAAGTAAGACATGCAGATAAGCACTTTGCTTTACAAACTAACTGATAATGATTATTTCTAGGAGCTTTCCTTCTTTAACGATGTAACTTCGCTTCACTCATAAAACTGATTACTTTCTCACATTGCTTTCACACCGTATAATAATCTTACAATGAGTATGCGCCTTGAACGTAGTGGTGAGGGTTCTCAAATATAATTACGCGCACATGACCTTAAATGACCGACTGACTGCCCAACAGCGACTGAGTGTATCCAAGAGTGTCTAAGAGTGCCCTGACATCCTACAATCTGATGCTTATATAATAGATTTGATGTTATTGCTGCTTCATTCTCATTGGTCAGAAAGACCGTGAACTTGGTGCTGAGATAGCCCATAATGCATCTTTCTTTGCCCAGAATGCATCAAAACTCCCTCGTGACCATCGTCACACAGTGGAAAAAAACTTATTTCTCTGCAATTCGCGTCTTCACCAAATTGCGTCGTCACTTATTGCTCTATTGCACGTACATGCACCAGAAATCGTGACCAACAATTGAGATCGTTTTCACAAAGAGTCTTCCCCCCCCCCTTCAAAAGCCAAGTTTGGTAATCAGCTTTTGAGCTGTGCTTGCTAGAAGCCAGCTTTACACTTTTAAATACATCAAATGATTGATAATTAACACTTTTAAATTCATTAAATAATTGATAATTGACGAAAACAATAATAATAATAATAATAATAATAATCATAGTAGCGAGGCCGACTAACGGTCTCAGTTTATAGTACGCAGTTTTTGGAGAACTATTGAAACTTGAACAGAGAAGTTTATTATATTTCTTGGGGTGTTACTGAGTCGCTTTAGCACACTTGATGAAAGATATATTGGCCTACCTGGTGAAAGATATAAAGAACTCACCAGCTGGGAAGCTGATTCTGCGCACAGAATAAAACAAAATAATGAGGTGGTGGTGGTGGTGGTGGTGGTGGTGGTGAGCAAAGCAAACCTCTCGCTGAGGTCCCGAGTTCAAACCTCGGTTTGGCTAAGTTATCCTGATAATTTTTTTCGAAGTTTCCCTTATTCTGAAAAGCCAAATGTCGAGTAATTTGATACTCTATTTATTCCTGACTCATTTGAGCATAATTTCACTAATTTCATTCATCATCCAATATGACATAAGGACGTTTCACTATAAAAATGGTAAAGTTTAGGCTTATTTTTAAGGTAGCAAATACATTTTAACATTAAAATGCAATTTTAATAACAAAAAATTTTTAGAATTTTTAGACTATTCTGGATTTTTTGTTTTGTTTTGATTGTTTTTTGCACTTGTGCTAAGTGTTAGGATACTATAAATTACGAGGCAAATAATTTCTCAATTTATAATTATATATTACTCGTATGTAATAAAAAAGGGCAAGTAAGGATTAAAATTGTGGATGTAAAAATTATGTAATTTTGAAGTATAAATTGAGTTGCAATTCATTTTTTAGAACCAGAGTAGGGCATTGGAGGCTATGTGCATCCTAAAGGAGGTGGGGTTTCATGCCTCAACAATCAGCAAAACATGTTGATTCAGCACGTGAGCTCCACATTTTGGAGGTAACGAGCGATTCCACTGACCAACAGGTTGCGTGACATGGTTAAACGAGTCTTGATAAACAAATTTGTTTTCCACCGGCAGTAGAAGACACGTAGGTGCGATATGTGTTCAGTGAACTGTGCAGACCTGACTAACATCGGCCAAACAAACATGCTTATTCCTTTTTCGCTAGCGAGAAAAGTATTGGGGGCAGGAGACGAGAATGCAGCTGTTAATTAATGCGATCATGCAACACTCTACACCTGGGATATATCCCTAAAGGACTACAGAAATAAATGAAGAAAATGGAGTGAGTTTGCCCACATTTTAATCTACACACGGGAACATAGAGGAAAAACAGGTTAGTCTCAATTCAGCTCTGAAATTTGTCCCCTGTTTTAAAATTGTTGGTGAAACTATAGTCAGCTAAAAACTGAAATCTTCTTCCGATAATCTTAGACAATTCTTATAGCTGATCTATCCTCTATTTTCATCTCAGAGTAAAAGTTTTGTTCATATTCTTAGAAAAGTAAGTACCATAACTGCTACCTTTTATTCTTGCGGATCTTTCACCAAATGCATTAAGACCGCAAAAAGATAAATCTTGATAATCAGAATCCATGTTATTATTGATGTTAACCAACTAAATGTTTATTGTCTCGCTTGTTTTGCGCTGGAGACGGAAAATTGGTGGAAATTCCAATTAAATGTATGCTTCAACATGTTTCGAATTAAATGTTTTCTAGAGCTGTTTGTGTTTAGCGTTGAGTGTTGTGCGTTAATTGTTGAGGCAGTAATGGCCCATCCACATAGAAAAAAATCTGATGTGTACCATTCACATGACTTTCTCTATATCCCTGCATCAAATTATTCTTAAAAAGCTTATGCTTCTATATACTTCATGCTAATCTAGAAAAATCTGATGTGTTCCGTTCACATGATTTTCTCTATATCTCTGTAAGAAATTATTGTTAATAAGCTTATCTTTTATTTATTTCATGCTAATCGAGAAAAATTAGCAGAAATATTCTTATTTCTTGCTTTAATGTAAGTAGAAGCGAAATAAGGGAGTACCATAGGTTAAAGTGAAAGCCAAAAGCTGGTTGCTATGTGACTGATGTTTCTTTGTTTTGTATGGATAGGAGTTGACAAATTCCTGTATGAGAAAAGTATAATTTTTTCAAAGCTGAAACCAAGAAACAGGAATATCTCAAAAACGATCAACTCCACGAAAAAATGTATGTGGGTTAAGTTTTTGTCCATCTCTTACGGTTTAGTAGTTAAGAAAAATTCACCCAGAATAAAGTAGTCTTCAGAGACTATTCTCATAAAATTCAAAATATACATTTTATTTGTCAGGTAAATAACTTTAATATATAATATTTTAATCAAAATCGTTAGCCATTTTTTTAGAAAAACAACATTTTCGAAAAAAGTTCCATATTAAGGGTAGTTTGGGTTGGGGGATTTTTCTCAAAATCTTTGTGTCGCATCCCTGGAAGATACTAAACTTAAATACCAAGTTTGGTATTTTACCGACTTTTCATTTTTGAGTTATCGTGTTCACGGACACACGGACACACACACGGACCTTTTTCTGAAAATATTTTTTTTTATATAAAGGGGATCCTAAAACATACATTTCCTGTAAAATCTCGGTATCGAATTTTTTGGTGGAGTGCAATACCTTCTCTATACACTATGTACATAGTTCGTATAGAGAAAATAAAAATTAACGTAAACGTGAATGTATGACAGCAACATGAAATTCAGTTTGCCATTCAGGATCATAGTAACCTTGATGTTAATGTCAACATTAAAATAAAACAATTGAAGTGGTAAAGTGATTAAAAATGGGGGCTGGAAGTATTGACGAAGATGCAGTAGTGCAATTTATGCTATTACAAACTACGATATCTTGTATGTGTATGTGTGTGCCTGTGGTTTACTATAATTGAAATCAAATAAATCTAAATAAGGATGATTTTGAAATAAAGTAATCAGTTTCTCGTCATATTTTCGTTTCTTTTGTTCTTGTGCAGTGCGACAGTGTTTTGTCTTTTCTCTTGAGTCACGTCAACATGAACGCAATAGCTTGGAATTTGCAAGCTTTGGCGTTAGCGTCTAACGATCATGTTCATGTTAATAAAATTAATAGTAAATGGCCCCATTTATTAACCTGGTGATAAAGCTTTAGCGTTCGTGTTGCGTAAACTTTTCTATGTGAATTGGCCATTACAGATTGAAATCTAGCGGCAACAAGTTACACGCCGGTATGTTCTCAGTTGCTCGCAAGTCTGCATTGGGAGGCATGCACGCCAATGCCACATTTCAAATAAGCAAAACTCTGACATTTCAACTACCTACTAAAATTCTGTGGATGTCAAATTAATGAACTAAGGAAAGATTGTGGACATAAATGTCCACAAACACCAAACACCAAGGGATTATTCGCCTAAACGGCTGAGGAAAACGTTTGATCCCAATTCTGGATTCGAGCCGAGCTTCAAGTGCAACCGTATGCGTATTTTATTGATATTATTCCGTTCAACTCCTTGCTATGCATTTAATCGTGACCCAGATGAGATTTACTATTTAAAACAGTCCTTATACACGAAACTTTGAATTTAGTGAAGCTCTTGGGAATGCATTTGATTGAATTTATTTGGACATTCTATTGTTGATGTCTTCAAATAATGGGTAAGAGGTTTCCACGGCATTCTGCTTTTAAATGGGATAAAACAAAGGATTTTTAAAGGCATGCATAAGCATATGAGGAGGACATGGCTCGAGTGAACGCTAATACCCAAAGTTGTATTATTTCTCTAGATTTTCCTGCAATTTTTGTATACATTTGTCTAGTTTTACAATAAATGTACTTCATTTTTTTAATAGCTCGATCTATAACGTTAAAAATAAGCATTTGTAGAGAGAATTACGAAGTCAAACATAATATAGATAGTAAAAGTTATCAAAATAAAGTTTAAAATACTTGACTTGAATATTTTGTAAAACCACATTTGTTGTTATTTTAATTACATTTTCACACTTTCAAAAATTTGGATCTCACTTCAACACCAAATTTATTTTTATCCATAACAACGTATTCCAGAGCTTTGAAACTTTGTAGTATCCATTATTTTTTTTTAATAATTACTATAATCATATTAACCATCACTGCATTGATAGACAATTGGCCGTTCTGACTTCATAAATCATCAGCCCAATGCTTCTAGGACACCCAAGATCATTTTCTTGGTAATTTCCCTTGCTATTAGGGGATATTACATCGGTAGCCTATAACAGGTTTTATTTTCTCTACCGCATACCATGTATATTGTAGGTAGACAATTTATCGCATTCCACTCAAAAATTATGCACCGAGATGTTACGGGAATATATCTTTCGAGAAACCTTGTCTAATAAACGCATTTTTAGAAATGGTCCGAATGTGTGAATAGCAAAACTCAAAAATCTGATGTGTTCCATTCACATGACTTTCTCTGCATCTCTGTTACAAATTATTGTTAAAAAGATTATGTTTCTACTTACTTCATGCTGAATAGCAGAAATAGCTTGCTTCCTTGTAAGTAGAAGCGAAATAAGGGCGTAACATAGATTAAAGTGACAGGTCAAAAGCTAGTTGCTATGTGACTGAATTCCTTTGTTTGTATGGGCAGGAGTTGACAATTTCCTGTATGAGAAAAGTATGTTTTTCAAAGCTGAAACCAAAAACAAGAAATATCTTAAAAACGATCAACTCCACAAACAAATATTTATCACATAAATAGTGTGTTTTAATGAGCTCGACATTTCCTGTGTGGTAAATTTTTGTCCATCTTTTACAGTTTAGCAGTTATGCAAAATCCCACAAAATTCATCCTGAATAAAGTAGTCTTTAGAGGCTATTCCCAGAAAATTCAAGATATACATTTTATATGTCGTGTAAATAGCTTTAATATTTCACATTTGAATTAAAACCGTTAGAACCATATTTAAGAAAATCAAAATTTTCGAAAAATGTTGCATGTAAATGCTAGTTGGGGGTGGGGGGATTTTCCTGAAAATCTTCGTGTCGTACCCTTGAAAGATAGCAAACTTAAGTACCAAATTTGGTATATAACGGTCCTTTCGTTTTTGAGCTATGCTGTCCACAGACACACACACAGATACACACACCCACACACAGGGACCTTTTTGTAAAAATGCTTTTTTTGGATTCGGGGTACCCAAATCTCGGTATCAAATTTTGGGTGGAATACAATACCTTTGTGGAGTGACCAGTAGAGGATTAATTTTATGTCTACATTAATACAGACAAGTCAACACTTTTAGATCTATGAAGGCCTGTGTCACTTTATTTTTCCTTTTTGAAAATCAGTACTACCAATACAAAACATGACAAGAATGAAACAAGGGAAGATAAACATTATACAAACACAAAGAGTAAATAAAACATGGAACATTTTCTACTTCTATTCATTCTGCAACATCCTCCCCACCCTGGGCGATCTCCAGAGGAACGGCCAGCTGGACAGGACGTGTGATTGCGTTGCCATCTGCAGTGCGTAGTACAATTGTCCTTACATTTCCATCCCTTCCACGATGGAGGTCCTCTATGCGCGCTTTCTTCCATGTTTGGCGTGGGCGCATCTCTTCGTGGATCAAGGCGATGTCTCCAATTTTGAGCTAAGGTGAGTTCTTATCAGGTTGACGAACTTCGTGAAAACTTCTAAGTTCTGTCAAATACTCCTTCGACCAGCGCTTCCACAGGTCATCTGCTAGTTTCTGGTGAAGTCTGAATTGTTTTGTTAAATCGTTCTTCACCTCAGGCTCAGCTCCACTAGGTATTGTGGTTAACCTTTGACCACAAAGAAAATCTGATGGTGTCAATGGCTGTGATTCTGCACTATCTGATTATGATATTGGTCTTGAGTTAAGGGCTGCTTCAGTCATGATGAGAACTGTATTCATTCCTTCTTCTGTCACTTGGGCTCGACCCAATACCTTTCTCAGACAGCGTGTCATAGTTCCTGTCATCCTCTCCCACCAGCCTCCCCACCAAGCAGCCCTGGGAGCAATGAACTTCCAAGTGATGTTGTTTTCTGCAAGATATTGCTTGGTTTTTGGAGCGGCGAGAGTGTTCCATAACTCAGTTAATTCTCTGTTTGAAGCATGGAAAGTCTGGGCGTTGTCAGAATAAATACTATGAGGCAATCCGCGTCTCCCGGCAAATCGCTGGAGTGCAGAGATAAAACTATCTGTGGCCATAGAAGTGCAGAGCTCTAAGTGGACTGGACGAGTTGTTGCGCAGGTGAACAGCGTAATATAAGCTTTCTTAACTTCCCTTCGCACCTTAATGTATACAGGTCCAGAAAAATAAATTCCCGTTACTTTGAAAGGTTTCAGTGGTGTCACTCTGTCACTAGGAAGAGGAGCTTCAACTGCTTGTGCAAATGGGGCTTTTGCCAGTATGGAAGGAAGACACTTTCCTAGTGTCCTTTTTATAGTTTGGCGGGCACGGAGAATCCAAAATTCGTCTCTAAGCTCGGATAGAACAATCCGAACACCCATATGATGAAGTCTGGTATGTGTGTTTTGGATCAATAAGTGAACAAAGTGGTGCTGCCCATTGAGTAGTATGGGATGACGTTGTATTGAAGACAGGCTGTTGGCAAACTGCAAGCATCCACCAATATGAATGACTCCGTTGTTTATGAAAGGGTTGAAACGTGCAATTTTAGATTTCTTGGGCAGTGACTGATTGTGCTGGAGTGCGTGAAGTTCATCCAGAAAAGATTCTCTTTGCACAGTTTTAATCCAGTGGATCCGTGCAGTGGAAAAGTCCGAAGCAGTGAATTCTCCAGCAGTTCTGTTCTGTGTACGTGTGTTCCGTGTGAATCGTAGAGTCCATGCTGTTATGCGTAATAGTTTAGTGTAAGAACTGTACCTTTCAGCGTTAACAGGAGATTCAAGAGTGATTATTGTCAATACTTGTTGACTTGTTTTCCGTATTTCAGGAAGTGTGATTTTGGAGACCTCATTTCGAGGTCACGAATCGAGATGGTTCTTGAGCCATAGTGGACCACTGCACCACAGCGTAGACTGAAGTAAGGCCGTGGCAGTAATTCCCCGAGATAAAAGATCTGCTGGATTTTCTTGTCCAGGACAGTGTGTACACTGTGCCGGTGAAATAGTGGACTGAATTTCCGTAACACGGTTGCAGTCGAAGGTTTTCCACCGATTTGCGTCGCTGCGAATCCATCCTAGAGTGACCATGGAATCACTCCATAGTGTCGCCTTAGTGACGTCATATCCTGTAGAATGGCAGAAGTATTTTAAAAGTCGGACACCTATCAGGGATGCCAGTAATTCAAGACGTGGAAGTGTCACTTTCTTAATGGGAGACAACCTAGTCTTACTGCAAGCTAACTGGACTAAAGCGTTAGTCTCATATTCTGTCCTGACATATAAAACTGCACCGTAGGCCCTCTCTGATGCGTCGCAGAACACGTGGACTTGTGAAGTTTCAGGCGTCCAGCTGGATATACCAATCCATCGTGGGATCGTAATGTTTGAGAGGTTCGGAAGACTTGAAATCCAGGTGTGCCATTTACATACGATATCATGAGGTAGAATCTCGTCCCAATCTATTCCCATCAACCATGTGTCTTGGAAAAGAATTTTGCCTTTTACTGAAACTGGCGAAAGTATTCCAAGCGGGTCATAAAATCTTGTGATTGTTCTCAGCATTTGTCATTTAGTGGCTGGTTCTGTTAACAAGTCAGTAGAGATAAGTGGTGAAAGAATAGGGTATCTGACTCTGTGTTCCAGTTTACCTCTAGGACTCCAGTTTCTTTCTTTATTTCGCGTCCATCAGCTCTCCATATGTTATTCAGTACTTCAGAATTAGTAGCCCATTTAGCCATTGACATTTTAATTTGCTTCAGTAAGCCAGTCAACTCGTAGTACAAAGTCACTGCTTGATTGTCATCTTCAACGCTGACAGCAGTATCGTCCATGAAGGTACTGCTTTCCAGAATTTTTGCTGCCAGTGGAAATTTATCGTGAGACTTAGAAGCGAGTTCTCGTAGAGTAGCTGACAGTAGAAAGGGGCTGCATATGAGACCAAATGGCAAGCACGTGAATCTATAAGTGATAACATCTTCGGTCGTTCTCCAAGATCCATTTTCTTCTGTGACCCGAAACCATAAGAACCTTGCGAGGTCTCGATCTTTTTTGTCCAAGCTCAGTTGCAAGAAGGCTTGCGTCACATTTCCAATTAAGTCCTTTCGGTGCAAACGAAAACGAAGTTATGTTGACAGAGTTTCTGGTAACAAATTGGGGCCAGGTTCAAGGGCATCGTTGAGAGATGGAGAGTTACTTTCGTGTGATGATGCGTCGAACACTATTCTCCATTTGATTTCACCTCGTTTTTCCTTTTTAACAGCATGATGGAGCAAGTAGTATGTATTGTAAGAATTGCCATCTACTGTAGTTTCTATGTGGCCATTATGAATGTAGTCTAACCTCTGTGAGTAATACATCTCCTGGAATGAAGTGTTATTTGCAAGTTTTTTCTGCAGACTGACAAAACGTTTCTCAGCATTGCTTTTGTTAGAGGCTAAAACATCGTCCCCCTTTCTAGGCAATGAAACCACTCTCCTCCCGTCCTCCATTTGAAAATTATCGTGAAACTCTTGTAAGATGGTAGCATCTTTGGTTGTAAGTGTCCTCTCTTTCTGATCTTGAATTCCCAACGTTTCTAAATCCCAGAAGTGTCTCGCGTCATATTCTGGAGGCAATTGTGCACTTGAGTGAATGAAGTTAACAGTTACATGGTTAGCTGAAACTCCGGATCTACTTCCGCTAAGAATCCAGCCAAAATGAGATGGACGAAGAACCAATGTGCATGATAAGCTTATAGGCTGATGATGTTTCATCACCTTCCAGTACTGGTCTCCTCCTATAAGAATCTCAATAGGTGGGTTGTGTTTTTCTCCTTTAGGATCTGCAAGTTGTATTTTAGGAACACGTGACAATGCTAGGATGTCTTGTGATACTGTCGGATATGGTGAATATGTTTTTTTTTTTTTTTTTTTTGGTAGTTTAACGTCCTTTAACCTGGTTTGGTCATATCGGACGATGAATGAAATTGATGGTATGATGCTCAAATGATCCATGGGTCCATGGAGCTTAAAGTTACTCGACATTCGTCTTCTCAGGATAAGGGAAAATCCCGAAAAACCTCACCCGCGTAACTCACCCTAAGCGAGAGTCGAACTCACGATCTTTTGAACGTGAGGCAGACATGCTACCACCACGCTACCCAGGCGGGCGAATATGTATTATCACTTTCAGATGCAGACTAGTTTAGCTTCAATTTTGTGGAGACTCCGCTAACGACGAATTTGAGTAGCCTGCGCTTGAAGTGTGTAGTTTTCGCTGATTCAAAGGCCGTAACTGCTAGGTCTGTGTGGTCAATGACATTCAGTTGTAAGTGATCTGCCAAGGTTTTGCTTATAAAACTTGACTGACTGCCACAGTCTAGTATACAGCGTGTTCGTTTTCTTATTCCAGTTGGACCTGTCACTAAGATCTGTGCTGTTTGCAGGTAAGTGAAACTAGAACGATCAGTATCAATCTTGAGTGATGTCGAAGTCGTGGAAGCAGTAAGTGAAGCACTGCTGTGTTCTGCGCAAATGGCTCGATGGTGACTTTTTTTGCATTTTGAACACGTAGCTTTACTCCTTTTGTTACATTGTTGTACAATGTGGCCGCGATTCAGGCATAAGAACCACCCGTTACTGGTTTTTAGTTTCTGAGTCCTTTCGTGAAAGTCTGTAATCTCTTGACAATCTTGTGCCCAATGGCAACGTTTTTCACAAAAGACGCGATACGGGTCTAGAATTCCTTTAGATTTTCTGGTGTTTTTGGAACGGATGTGAAGTGTTGCTGCTGTTGGTATGGTATTGCTCATTTGTGACGTATCACCGTGGATCTTCTGACTTATTAGTGCTTCGTTTACCTCGTCACTCAGGAACTGCATAAGTTTAAGAATATCACCCTCGGATATATTCTGTCGCCCTCCGTGGTGTAACTTCATATACCCAAGGTCGCGGGTTCAAACCCGGCGGAGGACGATGGATTTTTTCCTTAGCATAGCTTCCTTCGGAAGGGAAGTAAAGCTGTGCGTCCCGTGTCGTAGATTTACGGCACGTAAAAGAACCTCAAGCCTGATAATGGAGGCCTCTGAGCAAAATTAAGCGATCTTTCACGCCCAATATAGCATGGGACGCTGAGAACCAAAGCAGTTAAAGAGAGTCCATAAATAACAGGCCATTTCATTTTTCGGATATATTCTCTCTCTTGACGTGAATAATCCATTGTCGACAGATGTCTTCGGGGAAGGCGCGAAGTATTTTTGGCGCAAGTACTCGTCCGTATGCATTGATGTCCTCACCTAACGCCCGAAGTGCGTGAATCCTCCGATTACACTCGATAAATGTTGTGTTGAGTTTCTCAGGAGACGTGAAGCGGATAGGTTTTAATTCTTCCAGGTAGTCAAGATGAGTCTGAATTATTCTACTCTTGTCCCCATATCGATCTCTTCGTCTCTTCGTAAGTAGAGGCTGTGATTGCAATGCCGTCTACTAGTGCTTTAGGTTCCCCTTCGAGATACCCTCAAAGGAAAACATGTTTGTTAATCGTCGAAAGAGACGTGTCACTATCTACAGAAGCCTCGAACTGCTCCCAGAAGCTCATCCAGTTTTCGATGTCCCCTGAAAACGGTTCTAATTTGATAGGTGGTAGTTTGACTGTGAGAAATCGATGATGCGGGAGCTGCCGTGGAAACTGTGGATGTGGTGTTGGATCCTAAGTCTTGGAATCTGTTAGAGTGGAATTGCAGTTCAGAATCCCTCGTGAGACCTTCTGTATAGCTCGCTTGGCAGTGTCAATATACTCCTCGCAAGTGGTTACGTCTGTGTCATGTTCTTCATTAGTGAGGAGATCGTGAACTTCGTCATCGAACTTAAGTAATCGTTCCAATATGTCTGTCAAGCTATTTTTATGATGCTCATAATCCTCTAATGTCGTATTTTCTGTGTAAGAGTTGATTAAGTTTGCGAATCTTGTGATATTATTTCGTTCGCGGGTGCGCTTTCGTTTTAGGTTGCGCAACGCCACTGCTGGATCGCAATCGGTCATATTTAATTCGAAGAGCTAACGCAATGTGAAAGCTTAAATAATAATTAGCACGTTTCACAAATTCCTTCCCTGTAAAATGCTTTATTCGAAAATGTTATGCGTTGAGCGGCGTTTGTTTTGCAAGAATGCTCGTTTTGTCTTCAGTATTATTTTTCCTTCCCTGAGTGTAGGAAGAAGTGTAAGCCACACAATTATTAATAAACAGAAATAATACTACTCAGAGCAAGTCCTTGTTCCCGGGTTTCGGCACCAATATTTTGTGGAGTGACCAGTAGAGGATTAATTTTATGTCTACATTTATACAGACAAGTCAACACTTTTAGATCTATCAAGGCCTGTGTCACTTTATTTTTCCTTTTTGAAACTCAGTACTACCAATACAAAACATGACAAGAATGAAACAAAGGAAGATAAACATTATACAAACACAAAGAGTAAGTAAAATATGGAACGTTTTCTACTTCTATTCATTCTGCAACAACCTTCTCTATACACTATGTACATAGTACGTGTAGAGAAAGTAAAAATTAAAGGTCGGTTAGTTACCAAATTAGTATTTAAGTCTATGAATTTGAATAAAGAATATCAGGAAAGTCTCCCCACCCTAAGCTACATATGGAAAAGTGTTTATTTTCCCAAAAATGTCCCTAACGATTTTGTTTAAAATACCATCTATTACAGATATTTATATCACAAATAAAAGGAATATTTTTAAAAGAATAGCCTCTGAAGCCCTCTTCATTCTAAAATATGTCAAAATTACTTGCATAAAGAGAATTAGATAGATAATGGGTGATAAGATAATGATTCTTAGTGTTAAATTAATTCTGAATAAAATATAAAATGACTTTTGCATATAAGATAAGCCGTAACAGATAGTCTAAACATTCTCCATAAAATAAAATAAATCTCGTTAAAACACACAATATAGTCAAATACAATGTTTTGGATCTCACTATTTCCGAGATATTTCTCGTATTTTTTGTTTAAATCCTAATGAGCAGTTATTCGTTTCTTTCTTTATTTTTCATCCTGGTCATAAAAAGAGAACGGAATTTAAAGCTATCACATAGTTTAAAGAGAAGCTAAGAGAAGATGTACATTAGACTTACTTACTCCTTGGCACGACAGCTCACGGGGAACCTTGGCCTACCGCCCGGCCGCTGCGTCCCCCATCTTGGTCCACTACAGACGTCATGGATGGGGTGCAGTATTGGAGGGTGAGACGTGGTCAGCGCCTCGAGTCCCTCCCGGCCGGTTAATGCGGTCCTCATGACCTGACATTAGACTTAGTAGCTCAAAAAGTATATACTTTGAGGTGCGCGTTTTGGGTTAATAACGACAGAACCAGAGATATCGTTATTGCTATAATGCTCGACCGTGCTTCATTGTAAAGAATATATGTGCCTCAAAATATGTGACACTTGCTCTAAATAATCTCCTAATATGTTTCAACCGGAGATTTCATTCAGCATGCAGGTTGCATTTATCTCTGGTGCAGAACATCTCGTGCATATGATAACTCTTGTGTATGTCACAAGCTCTTTTCGGGGAGAGCTCTTATTACAAAACTTTTCTTCGAGCCTTAAAAGTTAAATCCAGCCGGCAGGTGTAATTACTACGCCTTCACTCTTAATGAACTTGCAAAATGGCCACATTAGCAGAGTGGCACTGTATGTGTTTATGAACAGCAGAAAGGTTTTTTTTTTTTTTTTTTTAAGCAAATGGATGCAGTACCACAAGAAAGAATTCCACTGGCTATCTAATAAGTAGCATCAAAAGAAAATACACTAAGGCACCATAAAGAGCCTTGCATGACTAATGAATAAAACAAATAAGTAAAAATTAACCAAACAGAATCTTATAGGACACGTCAAAATTAATGTATTGAAAGGAAAAGATTACAAAATATCTATAAATTAATTTTCCGGGCTTTTTGGCCGTGGTCCAGTTCCTGTAGCTAACGCTTCGCTCGTCCCTCAATTGGGCATCCTCAGAGCGAGTCAACTCATGGCTGGAGTAGCTAGTCCATAGACCACGACCGAAAGCACGGAAATTACATTTTATTGTATTAAGCTGGCCGTGAAAACCTTAGCATTCATATTAAGTGCTGCTTAGACGGAGACATTTCTTGTACACTTCTTGTACCACTCACTTGTATGCACTTAGGCATCATTTCAGTGGCAATAAGATTTAGAAAAATCATTCACATGACTTTCTCTACATGTCTGTAGCGAATTATTGTTAATAAGCTTATGCTTCTATCTACTTCATAATGACCGAGATGAACATTAGCAGAAATGCTCTTATTACTTCTTTTCTAGTAAGTATAACAGAAATAAGTGAATACACTAGGCTAAACATACAGTCAAATGTTTCAAAATGTGGTTGCTATGTAATTGAAATCCGTTTCTTTGCGTAGCCAGAAGTTGGCAAATTCCTGCATGAGAAATTTTTAAGTATTTTAAAACTGAACTACTAATAAGGAGCATCTTGAGAACGGGCAACTCCATTTTTTTTTGGTAGTGTTTAACGCCCGCTTTAACTACTAATGGCACCGCAGGCGGTGACACTGATGATACATGAACGATAATGGAGCACCAGTGGAATGCGATGGCGGGGGAAACCGGAGTACCCGGAGAAAACCCGCCCCAGCGCCGTTTTGTCCACCACAAATCTCACAAGCGGTCGCTTGGGATCGAACCCTGGCCGTCTAGGTGAGAGGCGAGTGGTCTAACCACTCGGCCACGGCGCGGCCAAAAGGGCAATTCCATAAAGAATGTTATGACATAAAGTGAGTGTTGTAACTAGATCTACATTTTTGTGTAGTAAGTTTATGTCTATCTCTTACGGCTTAACCGTTATTCAAAATTCAACAAAATGCATCCGGAATAAACAGGGCTTCAGAAAATTCAAGATATACATTTTATTTTTTATGGAAATGGCTTTAATATGTGATATTTTAATCAAAATCTTTACAGCCATTTTTCCATGTAAAGGGTAATATGGGGTGGGGGGGATATTCATGAGAATCTTCGTGTCGGATCCTTGGAAGATACGAAACTTAAATACCAGATGCGGAGGCACACTCTAATTTTTTTTTGGATCCAGGGAGTCCCAAAACATGTATTTCCAGTGAAGTCTCGGTATCGAATTTTGGGCGCTATACAATACCTTCTCTTAGTACGTGTAGCGATAGTAAAAATGATTTTTTCAAACTCAGGGTACCTCAAAACATATATTTCCGGTGAAATCTCGGCATCAAATTTTTGGGTGGAATACAATATACTCACCTGCCCACATTTACATACGGGCTAGAGGAAGTAAAAACACTTTGATGTGTTCCATTAACATGACTTTCTCTACCTGTTCTACAACAAATATTTCTTGCAAACATTATTCTTTTATCTACATCATGCTAGTCAAGATAAACATTACCAGGCTTGCTCTTATTACTTGCTTCTTTATTAGCAAAAGGGAATACATTAAACTAAAGCGATAGTCTAATCTTTCGCCAAATTAAGCAATTGAAATCCGGTTCTCTCTACTTGCTTGAAATAAACAAAACAGAGACGATAAGAAAAAGATGTTCCCGTTTGAGAAATGCTTGTGGCTAAAAACGGATATTCACAACTCGAAGTATCGAAAACGCTTAACTCTATAAAAAAAGGTGCAGGATATAAACCTTGTGTTTCAATTTAGATTTTTTGTATATTAAATTCTGTCTCTCTCTCTTACGCTTTACCAGTTATATAAAAGCTATACAAAAGCTATGAAGAGGTCTTCAGAGGCTATTACCAAAAACTTCAAGATAAACATTTTGTTTGTCATGAAAATGTCACAAATATATTGCATTTAGATAAAAATCATTAGAGCTATTTTTGAGAAAATCAAAATCTTCCAAAAATGCTCCATGTGAATGGTAGTTGGGAGTGGATGATTTTCTTGTAAATCTTCGAGTGGCATTCTTGAAGGATACTGAACTTATGTATCAACTTTGGAATTTATCAGAATGTTCGTATTTTATTTATACTGCACACACGGACATGTTTCTAAAAATGCGTATTTTGGATTCAAGGGGTCTCAAAAAGGGGTGTATTTGCTGTGAAATCTCAATATCGTAAAATACCTTATCTATCAACTATGTACATTGTACATATAGGCTAGAGATAGTCCAAATCTGCCATAGATATGCTCATTGAAAGTTATAAAAGCAAAGCATACCTCTGCAAGCAGTGCTGTGCATCACTATATCAATTGCCAGAATGAATTTGTAGCTGAGGGTGGAGCGCCTGGTTATTGTGCACTGGGTCTCGTGTGTGATTCTTTGGTAGGTAGCAATTTTTATTTTACTTCTATCCTCCCCATAGTATGGAAATAGTTTTAAATACCTTATTGTTGCCTACTCCATTTTAATACTACATGCAAATATAGTTTAATATGTTTTAAGATTTTACGTGTTATCTCTTTTCATTTTGGTTGTCTTGTTAAGTCTTATGTTATTAAGTTGCAATGCATCAAAGTTTATATTTATTTATATTGTTCGAAAATTACAGAAATTGAATTTTGGCGGTTTTCACCAATTGAGTCAGGAAGAAAAACAAAAATCTACTATTTGCACTGACACGAACATAACGCTTTATTTCATTAGTACTTTTGAGGATGCCGATTGGAGAAATGGGCCAAACGTTAGATGCCTTACCATCTACTGGACCATGTCGTTGGGTTAACGCCGGCCGTGAAAGCCTAAGCATTTATCTTCTTACAAAGGTTATTTTTTAATCTACTTCATTTTATTGAAATAAATATTAGTAGAAGTTGCATAGGTAGAGTCAGACTGAAAAATTCAATGCCATAACTAGGATTTGAAGCACGCATCTCCTGGTCTCTAGCTGGATGCTCTACCACTGAGCTATCATGAGAATATGCCGGTACGGCATTAAATTTATTAACTGACTGTCATCTCAAAATAATTTGAGATTACCTTGTGGTTTCCTGAGAGACATTCGAGTTATTTAAGAAATTTAATGCCGTGCCGACCTGTTGTCATGGTAGCTCAGTGGTAGAGCAACCGGATAGAGACAGGGAGATCCGTAGTTCAAATCCCGGCTATAGCATTGAATTTTTCAGTCTGACTCTACCTATGCAACTCTGACCTACAAAGATCTTTTGTAAAAAACAAGTAAATCAATACTTATTGACCATAATAATTGGCTATACTATGAATCCTGAGACTTACAATACTTGTGACATTGTAAGTTGGCATTGAGGTTGTCATCTAAAAATAATTTAAGATCACCTTGTGGTTAAGAAATTGAATGCCATAACGGCATGCCTCCACGGTAGCTTAGTAGTAGAGCAACTGGCTAGAGACCGGTAGATCCATGGTTCAAATCACGGCTATGGCATTGAATTTTTCAGTCTGACTCTACCTATTCAACTCCTGTCCTATACACGGCTTGTGTGAAAAAATAATTAAATCAATATTAGTAGAAATGTTTTATTGTGACCTGTGGTATCCTATGCTCCCCTTACTTCAGTCCTTCCTTCTAACGGTGTTAGCCGTAATAAATCTGTGTAGGTCGCAGTGCACCTCTGTTGTCTATCCCCTACGGTAGGGGTGGACAACATTTTATACAAGCCAAAAATTAAACACCCCCTAAAGAAAAATACTGAGATGTCAAGTACGAGCGCCGTTTTTTTTCTTCCTTTCTTTCTTTCTCCCTCCCTCCCTCCCTCCCTCCCTCCCAACTTCCGATAGGCTAAAATGAAAAACAAGCTCATAGAAAACAATTATTTTATTACTTAAAATGTTGTACACTTATTGTTCATTTGCAACATAATCACCGACAAGATTGAGCCATTTATCGTACCTGTGCACGATACTCGCTTCAAAAAATGTTGCCGCCAATGATTTCAAATGAGTATTGACGTTAATTTTGAAGATCTTCGTACTTTAGGACGTTTGCAGAGAGCCATTCAAAACAAACGAAGAGGAATGCTGACTTCAGGAATTGTGTTGATCCATGACAACGCTCGTCCATGCTGGCAGAACCCATCTGCTCCTTGAATAATCTCAATGGGACATTTTCGATCATCCGCCATACAATCCTGGCCTGGCACCCAGCGACTTTCACCGTTTCTCTGGATGAAGACGTGACTAGTAGAGCAGCACTTTCAAACCAACGAAGACCTTCAAAACAACATCAATGCTCATTTGAAATCATAGGCGGCAACATTTTTGTGGCGGGTATTGCAAAGCTTGTGCACAGGTACGATAAATGTCTCAATTTTTTCGGTGATTATGCTGAAAAGTAACCATGAGTGTACAAAATGTTTAGTAATAAAATAATTTTTTCTATAAAATTGTCTTTTATTTATAGCCTATCGGAGGTTGAGAAAAAACGGCCCTCATAAAATGTTTATCGATGTCATCATTCTGTATGAATATGTCGTTCCTGTTTTTGTTTGTTTGTATGTTTGTTTTGTTTTCTTTTTTGTAAAATTGTATTTAAAAATATTAAACTTGATGTGTTCAAGCATTTTTAAAATGAGTTAATTTTGGCTTTATTTGCATTATTTCTTACTTATGATATACACAATAGCAGGCGACATTGTAATTCAAAATTTTACATATGGAAAAAAAAACATAATTCTGATAGAGAAAAGTATCTAGTTAATCGTTTTTACTCCAATTAAAGCGTAAGATAAAAATAAAGAATCGGTTGTAATGATTTAGCGGTAACGTCCCCTCTACCACTCACATGAAAGATTTTCAAAGTTTTGGATCTATTTTAAATGACTGTAATGAAGTTAGTTAATATGCCATATATTTTATCTATTCATATGACGAATAAAATATAAATCTTGAATTTTCTTGGACCATCCTTTGACCTCCTCTTCAAAAGGAATGCTACATAATTTTGTATAACTAGCAAACGTTAGGCGAGGTACGAAAATGTACTACACAAAAATGTATATCTATTGAAAAAACACAATTTATTTCAAAGAACTTTTTTGTAATATGAGCCAATTCGAGATATCTGATATTAATAGTTTAAAGCTCTTGTGATTCTTTTAAACTAGTCCCTATATTCAATTACTTCTCGCGATTGCATAGAAAGAGTATAAGGTTTTAAGGCCAGTTCTTAAACACTAGACAATTACTATTAAGGTTAGACTATTTCTATTATATTTAGATCTATAACGCAATTTGTAATGTGTCTACTTCTGCAAAGAGTTGTCTCAATTAAATAAACGGGAAAATAAGCTTTAGCAAAATAGATGGTATACTCGCCAACATAGGTAAAGAATGGAATCTATGAGTATAAAATATACTGCAAAGTATATAATAAGTGTTTAATATATATATCGTATTAGAATTAATAAATAATATTAGAATACACATCTTATATATTTATTATTCTGACCCTTTACTATTTCTCGTGTGACAGAAATCTCTTTATTCACTGCTAATTTTGTTTTCTCATGTAAACCGTGTGTAGGACGGGAGTTGGATAGGTAGAGTCAGATTGAAAAACTCAATGCCATAGCCGGGATTTGAACCACGGATCTCCTGGTTCTCTAGCCGGTTGCTCTATCACTGAGCTACCATGGCCATACGCCGGCATAGCATTGAATTTCTCAACTGACTTGCATGTTTCCCGGTAAAAAAAGCAAGTGATCTTAAATTATTTTGAGATGACAACCCCAATGGCGACTTATAGTATTACAGGATTCATAGTATAACTATTATGGACAATTGTGATAATCTTAATTGTTTTCTTGCAGAAACCGTGTGTAGGACAGGAGTTGGATAGGTAGAATCAGAGAAATTCAATGCACATGCCGGCATATTACTATGGTAGCTCAGTGGTAGAACAACCAGCTACAACGGCCGCACCGTGGCCGAGTGGTTATACCATTCGCCTCTCACCTAGATGGCCACATGCAAGATTTGTGGTTTTTCTCCGGGTTCTCCGTTTTCTCCCGCCATCGCATTCCACCGGTGTTCCATCTTCATTTCGTATATCACCAATATCATCGCCTACGGTGCCGTAAGTAGTAAAGCAGGCGCCAAACACTACCAAAAAAAAAAAAACACCGGCTACTGATCGGGAGATCCGTAGTTGAAATCCCGGTTATGGCATTGAATTTTTCATTGCCCCCTTATTTATTATTTACCAGGCAACAGTGCCTTATAGGTTAGGCTGCTTACAGAGACTCCTTGCAGGATATGCAACACGCAAGTACACTAGTCAACATCTGGTTTTAAGAGTGCGGTAGTCCTCCAAACCAGAAAGAAGCTACAACGGAATATTTTGTGGCCGCTCAGTTAACCGGAAGAGGAAGACCAGCAGCTTCCTATATTCCCGATTCTTTGTCCTCAATGCAGGGATTCCTTTGTAGTCAAGGGCGGTTCAATTTCGCTTTATGCGCTTGCACACTTGGGTGGCATTTTCCTGAGAACCTGATACAGATAGGGAAACGAGAAGAGGCTCTTACATGATTTTATCTCACAGAAAGAATTCGTGCTGAATGTCACATAGAAGGAATAAAATGCGAGGATTAAGGAGTAAGAATGGCAAACTGCTTTAGTTGCTATTTTAAATGGATCCTCAACACACAAACCTTTTCAGTGGAACGATAAAGATAACAAAAGGATAAGCAGGATATAAAAAGCTAAACTTAGTAACAGTGGATTTTATTCGGTCTTGATATAAGAAAGCGTGAAGTGGATATACGCAGTACTAAGCGAACATTATTTATTTATTATTTATTTATTTTTGTAGCTTAACGCCATTTAACCTGGTTCGTCATATCGGACGATGAATGAAATTAGTGAATTGATGCTCTAATGATCTCGGGGTCCATGGAGCTTAAAGTTACTTGGCATTCATCGTCTCAGGATCTTACCTTATCCGGGTAACTATTCCTAAGCGAGATTCGAACTCGTGACCTGTTGAATGTGAGGCAGACACACTACCCAGGCGGGATTTGAAACTTTAACCCAAAGTTATAGATCTATGCAGATCCACTTGCAAAGATTGAGCTTCGACTTCTGTAGATAAAATTAGTTAGGGTAATGTATATGGAAATTTTTTGAACCCAGAGCTTGTAAAACATCTTTTATACCAGTTATTAAACACAATATCGGTGATATTTTTCTTCTGGTACAAAATTATAGATTTTATGTTTATATAGCAATAATTTATATTGCCTAAATCCATTGTTGTAACAAACATGTTCCACACAGACATTTTTTTTAAATATTCACATCATAAGTTCAAGATTTGCAAAAACTTATATATATGTTAATATTTACCCACCATTATTGTAGAAAAGCTACTAATTGTTGTGCTCTCCCAAACTATTTATTTTTCAAAAGCTTCTAGTTTATTTCACAAAATTGGAGCATTATTTAGAAAAAGCATATGGTAATTTACATGTTTCTGAAGAAATACAAAAATGTTAAACAAATTAGTAAAACTTTTTAAAGTATACAAAAATTATTTTCACGCGCAGGCGAGGTAAAATAGTTCAAGACCAACTTACCACTCTATTATGTTCCCATGCGAAACAAGATCACTGAGGAACGTTTATGTTCATTTTTCTTTATTTATTAACCACACG
This sequence comes from Hymenopus coronatus, assembly GCA_030762935.1. Lineage (NCBI taxonomy): Eukaryota > Metazoa > Arthropoda > Insecta > Mantodea > Hymenopodidae > Hymenopus > Hymenopus coronatus. The sequence continues at coordinate 83,581,563 of CM060888.1, read as the reverse complement.
TAACATTTCATTACCAATGGTAGTATTTTTGTGCCATGATTTTTAATGCTAAAAGACCAGCTATTTTATATCCACAACGCTGCAAATATACATATACAACGCAAAATACTCTGAAACACTCAACACATACGGTACAATATTTACACAAACCCCTTATCTCTTAGTACACGCACTTCCATTAAGTATGTGTCCAAGCTTGGTCAGTTTTGGTCGTTTAGAATAAAATTCCAACACACTGTTCTGCGTCTATTGGAAGCAAAAACTACCTTTGAAAATCATTGTTTCCTAATACACTCTATCTGCACGCATGCTGCCAAGGTCTTCCTGTTCCCCCTGTTCGTCAATCCTACGAACTTTTCAACCGCCCAGCCTAAGCCATGCTGTTCTCATCCTTCGTTTTATGCAAAATTACTGCAATTTTTATACAATACAAAATTTACTGCACCAAATTGTTATTATTTCTTAGTTTCATTATCTATATTTGCATTCTCTTTACTTTCTGTTTATATCACATAGTCCTGTTTTGATTTTATTCAGGCTGTATCTTTTTTCATTGCCGCATGCCAGACATCGTAAGCTTTTACAATCTCCGCGATACTCGAGTCCCGCCATTTTAGATGCGCTGCTATTTATTTTATGACGATAACATATTGCTCCCAGAGTTGTTTGGTTAACTTTAATTGTTTGCATCCAGTATCTAGCTACATGTATTTTAATAAATGCATCTTCTCAGCATCCTACCTAATAGAAAACTCCGTAATATGAAGGACCCCTTCCTAGCCCCAGAATACGCTACCAGAAACCAAATTGTATTTAGTTTATATTATCTCCCTCTCCAATTCCTATCAAGGGACCCATTTACTGTAGCGTTACCTTTGCCAGGGGACCTGTTGTAAAACAATGTGGTATTTAAAATCACATGCGCTTTGAGGTTTGGTTGGCATAACTGGTTAAAACGCGTGGCGCAGCAGGAATAACTATTATGACCTACACTTTTCTTTATTTACAAGAAATTGTCTTGATTAAACATGAAAATTGGATTTGTGTTAGTGTCATTTACTGGGAGCACATTTTTATGCATAGGTTCTCAGAGATTCAAAATTAAGCCCACGACTCCAAGGTCAATATGCAGGTGTTAGACGCTTGTATCGACTAATTTATGTTAAAGAGTTTATTATTATTGGTGTTGTTATTGTTGTCATTGTTGTTGGATATTATCATCATTATAATTATCATTTTCATTAATATTATTTTATTACTATTGGTCGCATTATATCTATTATTAATTGAACAAGAGTATGAAAACATGGAGTTTATGTTTGGAAAGTTATTAGAAGAAAAATGTGGTCTGAAAATAAATGTAAAAAAAAAAAGAAAACATTTTACCTATATGGGATATGGAATATAAACCAAAAATTTATATTGAAAGAACAGAAAGGTTTTATTATCACATGAAGAAATTGATATTTCAGGTAAAATGAATAAAAATTGACAGAAAAGGTTATTAAGAACAGAATCAATGAAGATCAAATTATAACAGCAATGCTGAATATTACGCTGTACAGTGAAGGAAATTGTTTCATATGGAAAATTTAACAAAAACTCAGAATTACAACTTATGGCGATGGAAAAGGACTTTTAAGAAAGTTAGCGATATGCTCAAGATTGAAAAAAATAGAAATAATCTAATAAGAGAAACAAATAATAAGAAGAACTCTGTGTTAAATTGTGTAAGATATAAACAGCTGAGTAGGTATGAAACGTCAGAAGAATAAATGTGGATAGGTTATCAAGAAAAGAACTGGAATGGAATTCACCTGGTAGAAGAGGAAAAGGAAGACTTCGAAATTCGTGGATGCGGCAATACGTAAGAACTGGAATGAGAGCAGAGGACTGGAAGATAGGGAATGGATGCATAGAGGCGAGTGAACATAAATAAATTTAGGAACAGAAAGATGTGAAAACTTTAAAAGTTTGTATATAAATAATAATAATAATAATAATATGTAATTATAATTATTATTACCTGGTGATACAGCCATAGTTTTAGAATCATGTGCAAGATCTTCAAAGTTAACATTCCATTAAAAAATGTCCTATTTCTGAGCTTTGAATGCTATTTTCAAGAAGGAAGGCAGAAAATGTACTCCAGATATTAAAATTAAGAAGTGATGAAATTTAATAGTTCATAATATTCTACAAGTTTCAATAAAAGAGGCAGCTGTCGTGTATATGGGTAGAAGCACATTTATCGTCTAGACGTCTTCTACTGCATCGCTTTTATTGTTAGGCGCCACCATTCCCATCTGTCCCTTTTATTGGCTGGAGTACAATGCATTTCAGATATTTCCTCTTTAGTTGGCAAATATGAAGTTGGAACATTTAAGGGTATATGATTATTTCCTTCATTCCTCGTCGTAAAGGAATATTTTATCTTCTGTAATACAGCCTCAAAGGAATGAGTGAGCAGAATTATTTGCACCCATTTGTGCTACATCAAAGTCTCCACAGTATTACTAGAGGAGATAAAGTAACTTTCTGGGTTCCAAATTGTTGAGGGTATTATACAAACACATACTATACAGCTATTGGTCGTATACAAATTAAATGCTAGATACAAACGCGAATTAAAGGGAAAAAAGCTGATATGCTACACTCTCATGGCTTTCTCTAGCTACTCTACAAACAAACTTCTTACAAAAGATTATTCTTCTTTCTGCACAATGCTAATCGAGATAAACATTAGCAGAATGTTCTTACTACTTCGTTCCTTATGAGTAGAAGGAAACTAAAAGAATGCGCTATGCTAAACTGATAGTCAAATGTTTTAAAAGCTGTCGTTATGCGATTATCATTACAAATCGCTTCGTTGCTTGGTCAGGAATAGAATAAAAGAAAAGCGAACACATCCTGTCTGAGAAAAGCATAAGTACTTTGCAGTTGAAACCAATAATAAGGAATGCCCGTCTGGGTAGTGTGGTGATAGCGTCTCTGCCCCATATACAATAAGTCGTGAGTTCGAATCTCGCTTAGGGTGAGTTACCCGGATAAGGTTTTTTTCGGTGTTTTTCCTTATCCTGAGAAGACGAATGTCGAGTAACTTTAAGCTCCATGGACTCCCAGATCATTTGAGCATCATTTCACCAATTTCATTCATTGTCCAGTATGATGAACCCGGTTAGGTTAAATGACGTTAAACTACAAAAACAAAAAATAAAATAACAAGGAATATTTCGGAAACTGTTACTTCCAAAACAAAAACGTAAAATACATAAATTGTGGGTGTTTATGAGATCTACATATTTTGTGCAGTAAGGTTTTTTTTTCTATCTCTTACGGTTTAGCAGTTAAGCAACATTCGGCAAAATTCATCCAGAATAAAGGGGTCTGCATAGCTTATTGCCATAAAATTCAAGATATCAATTTTATTTGAGATGTAAATATCTTGAATATAGAGATTTTAAGCAAAGTCGTTGGAGCCATTTTTTAGAAAATAAAAATTTTCGAAAATGTTTCGTTGTAAAGGATAGTTTGTGGTGGGAGGATTTTATTGAAAATTCTAGTGCATTTTGCTTGACTGCTAAACCGCAAGAAATAGAAAAAAAACTTACTACACAAAAACTGTAGATCTCCTCAAAACACGCAATTTTTTTGTTATGGAGGTAACCGTTTCCGAGATATTTCTTGTTATTCGTTTCAATTGTAAAGTACTTATAGTTTTCTCAAACAGGCAATGTCCCTTTTTCTTTTGCTCTACTTCTGGTCAAGTAAAGAGGCGATTTGCAATGACAATCGCACATCACTTTAGCATTCCTTTAGTTTCCTTCTATTTAAAAGGAACTAAGTAATAAGAACATTCTGCTAATGTTTATCTTGATCAGCATCACGCAGAAAGAAGAATAATCTATTGTAATAAGTTTGTAGAGCAGCTAGAGAAAGAAATATGAGTGACGTCACATTTTTTGTACCCCTGACCATACCAAAACAACATAAATTCATCATCTAGTTAAAGTTTTGACTATTGCTTTACCCAGTGTATTCTCTTATTCCTTTTTTCTTACAAGGAAATAAGTGATAAGGTAATTTCTGGTTACGGTTATCTTGATTAGCAGGAAGTAGATAAAAGAATAAGGTGTGTAAACATAGTATATTACAGAATAGATAGAAAAAATCATGTGAGTGTATAATCCAGATTTTTTCTAAAGTAATACATTTGCATTTTATCTCAATTCAATTTTATTTTATTTTCTAAGTTAAATGATACCATAATTTTACGCTTCGATTCAACTTCCTTTCATCTGATAAAGATCAATCTTCTTTTCACACTTTTCATGTATGGTTCTCGTTTATTTAACCTCTTTTCCTTTTATTTAAAACAGTTTGCATTCGTCTCTTTAAATTGCTTTCCAGCTCAGGTACCCAAAATGTATAAAAGTGGTTTTCTCGTCGATTCGCTGCTCTTATTTTACAGCGGCTTCATGGGATGCGACCCCCTTCAAAACTTCACAGTTATCCATATCTTCTGATATGCCTATGTGTTCTGTTCTGCACATTTCCAAATTTCACGTTGGATTTGTCTCTGAGGGGTGTATTGAGTAAAAAAGAACAAAGACCTACCTTGCTGAAATAACCAAACTTGTCATAATGATATTATATTTGGTCATTTACCGTTCTCCTCGTTAAAACAACTGAGTGAATGTTTTAGATAATTATTACAGCAGGTTAAATTTTTATCTTTGTATCTAATTTTTGATCTCATAGCTATTTAATTTAAAATAAAATATACATAGCTTTCACAAAGTGAGAAACCCTTAACATATACAAAGAAGTAAAATTCCTCACTCGCAGGCCGCCAAGATAACATCACAGTGCACAGTAAATAGATAGATATTTAATTATCCAATGAAAAAATACAATTTGAATAGCTTTGTCAAACAGAACAAACACAAGTATTACAGCATATCAATAACAACATAAAGTTAAAATACTCATTTAATGTGAAGTAGTTTTAAACAGTTCCTGAGAACTTTTTTAATTAAAACTATTTCTCTGTATGTGTCTAGAAGGTATTTCATCTGATTCATTTTTTTTCCACAAAAGTAAGTTTTATTTCAATATACATTTAAACACCTGCAATAGGGATTATAAATCTTCCTACCCTTTTTAAAATCTAAGTGATGTTTATAAAAAATTTTAAAGTTTATTAATGTTATTGTCTCTAAAATAAAAAGTTTATATTAGGACCTTGTGTGTTTTATATCATTGAATCAAATATTGTGGTAGTCCTTGTACGTTATTTTATTTTATAGATTGTATGTATAAAATATACCCCTTCCACACTTAGGTTAATACAGCATATTCCATAGTAATAATAATAATAATATGCACTAATAAATAATAGAGGCTAGAGAAAGTACATGAGATTTTTTATTCATAAAGTTAAATAGATTGGAAAATATGGTGACGAGGGCGGGACTTGGATGGTCCTTCAGCTTTCTAAGTTGGTGGCCTAAGTTTAGCTATCACGGTGAGATGTCCATACAAGTAATATTTTCTCACCTGATTGGGTATGCCAGTAAACTACAGGAGATCACAATCCCAGAATCATGTCGACAACATGTAATTAATGTTGCAAGTATTTTTAATATCTAGAAGCTATACAATTATTAAGACTTGAAGCTTTCCTGGCGGCGGTATGAAAATAACTTTTCTCGGGCTATTCTGGAAATTCCAGAATTCACCTGGCTGATAGCCCGAGAAAAGTTATTTTCACAATTATTAAGGTTAATTTAGGCTTGACTCCTCTTTCATACTGCAAGAGTGTGGGTACTAAGCTTGAAAGCTGAATATCATTTAAATTAATTAAATCACAATGGGCGCACTTTTTTTTTCTCTCCATTTTTCCAGTTTCCTATATTTCCTTAGTAGACCTTATTATTCTTAACGTTTTTCTGTTACATATACACACACAAACATAGACCCATTTACAAACACCCATGCCCAAGGCGGGACTCGAACCCACGATCCTGTGCACCACGAAACGCCAAAGCGACAGACACTTTAGCGAGCGCGGCCACCGGGATCGGCGGACTTCGCAACTGTAGAATATCACCTGGAATGTCACCGCACTGCGGTGCTAGTCCTGGCCATCGTATTAAGTTTTCTTGCTTGAATCGCCTTTTGAGTTTCGTGACTAATGTAAAAGAACAATTATTACATATTTTGATTTCGTTTGGTCAAAGTTGTATATCACATCAGAGGTTGTTTTTATTTTTATTTTGTAGTCCCTCTTACTTCAGAGGTCATATCGCCGGGTTTGACTTTGAAAAAAAACTGGTTGACAGTGGGTTGTCAACATTTCAGTCTTAAACCACACAAACACACACACACACACATATCCACTCTCATATACATTTCTAGAACTTGTGAGAGATGGGGAATGATTCTAGTTAAAGAAAAATGCCCTATCTACATAACCCTCCAGGTGAGAAGTCAGCTCGCTGGGCATTCGACCACGGAAGCAGACAAGTTTTATTTGTGCAGCAATACGTTTCTTTATAGTCGAAAGTCACTGTCGTCACTCAGTACCAGTCTCCGAAAGTTGGAGATATAAACAGGGATATGTAGCGCTCTAGCACAGCATAAACACCAGAATCGCTATTGATCGTAATCAATTAGAATATTTTTCAATTCCAACTTCTTCCCGCTTCCAGAACATTGTGGAATGCTGCAAATAAAGTCAAATTTCAATTAAACCATCGTAGTAAAGCAACAGCGTGAACTTAATGAAGCCACGGGAAATCTGGACAAAGTCACTATGTATTAATAAAGGCATGCCATTCGTTTGTATAATTTTGAATCTCTGTCTATGCCTACTTATTTTTCATGCATTACTGATCTAGTTAGAGAAAATGATACAACCGAAGCATTTAACCTCTGAACTAATTTGAAACATTTATTTTAAAAATGATTTCTGCTCTTTCTTTAAACACGCAAAATATTTTAATGAAATGTTATATTCCCAATCTCCCTTTGCATTCATTTCCTTCTAAGAAATTGTTTAGGACTTATTGAAATGGCTTACTTTTGAGATATACAAATTGCGATCTTGAATTTTATGTGGCAACCTGTAAAGTTCTCTTCACTCTTATTGACTTTTATATAACTGAAAATTATTACAGCTATAGTCAAAAAATGTTGCCGAAACCCATAGAATATAATTTATGTAAAACACTCCTTTGTTTATAAATTAATTGCAAGATGTTTTCTATGCTCTGGTAGTTGCATTATTTAATGTAGGATACTTTAAACTGTCATTAGTTTGTTTGATTTTTATTTCGCATACTCGTTTCTATATTCGGCTTGAATTTAATACACTGTCATTTCGGGCTTCCCCATGTACCTATAATTGTTGAAATGTTTTGGGCAGTATTTATTTAACAGAAAAACGTGTTAGTGAATAATTTGTAGAGCAGTTTTTTAACGGTCAATGAGCGGTAGAGCAAATAATATAAATACTATTGATCACGTTTTATCCATTTCCTTGTCATAATCAGCTGAGCAGAAACAGTTATCACGTGATATCTGACAGGTATTGTGTGTGTGCACCAAAATCCTGGTTTTTGCTAGAAACTTTATTCCCTTGCAGGTGTATTATGGCTAGTTGTTCATTCAGCTTTCCTGTCTCCATCGCAATAATAGAGTAATCAAAAACAGAGCAATAAAACCTCATCGGTTAGAGCCGCAAACCAAAAGCTCGGAAATTATATTGGACTTTTGAATGAAACCATTTCATTGATATTGAATGTGTAATGTTATCGAAGCAATTCTGATGCGGACAAATTTAATGTGTTGCAGGCATCATATCTAACCGTAGCCTGTAAGCATCGCTGACAACTTCCTAAAATCAAAATAATATCCGTGTTTTTGGAATTTCTCACGCAATCACGAGCCTGCTTGATATTAAATTGATATTTAATTACTACGGTTCTTAGCATCCTATAGATGTTAGTCTATGTGCGAAAGAAGAAATCTGATGGGTTCTATTTCATAACTTTCTCTATCTGTTCCATATACAAACTCTCTAACAAAATATTATTCTTTTCCCAACACATTTTTGTTTCATTGTAAGTAGAAAGGAAATAAGGGAATACATTATGCTAAAGCGATAGTCGAGTCTTTCAAAAGCTGGTCGCTATGTGACACAATTGAGATTCGGTTCGCTTTGCAGGTTCTGTTTGAGAAAATTTAGGTAGTTTAAAACTGTAACCAATAAAAGGGAATATTTCAAAAACGGCCATCTCCACAAGAAAAAACATATATGGCACAAATATGTGTTTTAAGAATATCTACATTTTTTGTGCATTACGTTTTTGTCCACCTCTTATGCTTCAACCGTTATGCAAAATTCTGTAAAACCCATCCAGAATGGAGAGGACTTCAGAAGCTATTCCCAGAAATTCAAAATACACATTTTATTTGTGATATATTTATCTTTAATATACATTATTTTTATCGTTAGTCATTTTTCTGAAAAACAAAAATTTTAAAAGATTTTCCATGTAAAGGGTAGTTTGGGGTGGGAAAATCTTAGTGTTGCAACCATGGAAGATACTAAAAATAAATACCAACTTTAGTTTTTATTCATCTTTTCGTTTTTAAGCTATGCTATCCTCACACGCACGCACCCAGACCCTTTTCTAATTTTTTGGACTCAGGGGACCTCAAAACATTTATGTTTGCTGAATTATTAAATTAGCAAAATATGAAGTTTTCCATTTACTTGATTGACTTTCTCTATATCTGTGACAAAATTATTGTTAAAAAGTTTATTCTTCTATCTACGCTATGCAATAGAGATAAACATTAGTAAAAATGTCTTTATTACTTACTTTCTTGCAAGTAGAAGGGAAATAGGGGAATACAATAGGCTAAACACTACGCTGTGCCAACTGTTAGTGCAGACAACAACAGTGCCCCAGTTAACAACAAATTAAATCCTCGTGGAAAAGTAGTGCTACGTGCTGTTTCAGAAATGACAGGAGTTAACGAATGTGTTACTGTGAATTCTTCTACTGAAGTTGAAAGTGCTAGTGAATGTAAAGAAGGTGAACCGAACATAGCGTCAAAGAGGATAGTTGGTCTACTGTTGTAAAAAAATAATAAAAAAGCGAAGCAACAGAAACAGGTGATTGTAGGTGTGAAGAATTCCAATCAGGTTTCTGGTTTAAAAACTGTCCCCAAAAGAGGCTTTCTTTTTGTTTCAAGGTTGGATCCAACTACGACAGCCGTGCAGTTAGAAAATTATGTGAAAGAAATGTTTCCTGAAGCAGTTTGCGAGCCCATTAAATCTAAATACCCTGATTCATATGCATCTTTCAAGGTTACTATTGACGCAAGTAATATAGATAAGGCAATGGACATTGCAGTCTGGCCTCTTGGTATATTAGTTACTAAGTTTTTTCAGAAGAGACCCGCCCATTGGAAGGGACCTAATAACTCGTAATGCAAATTGGTCTACTTTTAAATCCGTTTGTGATAATGGAATTAATATGCTCTACTGGAGTGCTCAGTGCATTTCCAACAAAATTGATTATATGTTAATTTTACTGAATCAGTTACAAGTATATATTGTCTGTATTACAGAGCATTGGTTAACTTATGATGAGATCAACCAATTAAAGTGCCTGGTTATTATTTGTCTAATAGTTATTGTAGATCAAAGGGTAATCATGCTGGTTCTGCTATTTTTACTAAAGATGAGCTTTGTGGATTGAAAAGCACTCTCACCAATGACACATGCTCAGATTTTGTATTTGAAATATGTTCTACTTTTCTTGCATCCTGCAACCTATTATGCGTAACAGTTTATAGAAAGCCTGATAGTAAAAGGGCTCAAATTGATGAATATTTTAGTAAATTTTATGAATTTTTAAACTTAGTATATCACAAGTATAATTCCAATGTACATGTGGTTGTAGCCGGTGATTTTAATTTTGATTTTCTTACTGTTCTCAACGACATTATTGAATTTCAAAACTTAACTTGATAGTATTCGATTACGTTTAACTGTTAATGAAGCTACTAGGCCAGGTTTAAGTGCTTCTATTGGAACTTGTTTGGATAATATTATCACATCTATCCATAGTGACAAATGCTCCTCAAAGGTATTTAATCCTGTTTTTTCTGACCACCATGCAATTTTATTTTATTTTAATCCTGGTAAAATCACAAAAAGTGATAATTATTCTAAACCTAATTTAAATCTTATAAGGCCAGTTAATGATTATAATCGATGTCATTTTATTAACCAATTAAAATCCATAAATTGGATTTGTTTGTATAGCAGATGTCCTGCAGATGAGTCTGAGTATTTTCTTAAAATGTTCTTACATGTTGTCAATAAATATTTTCCTTTAACTCAGTGTAAACCTAGTCGGTTAAATGAGCACAATAAATAGTATACAGATGAACTCAGGATTTTAAAACAAAAATGCCTTTATTATTATGATCCGTGAGTATTTTGGGTTTTCTCAACTTAAACATACATACAATGAGTTAAAAAAGCAATTCAAATATACTCTTAAAACAACTAAAAAGAATTACTATTCCAAATTAATCAATAATAGCGAGAATAAAACTAAATGTATTTGGTCAGTTGCATCCATGTTTTTGAGTACCAGTTCCAAATCTCACAAGGTACCTCTTAATTTGTCTCCATACTGCTTTAATTTATTTTTATTGATAAAGTTGAGGATATTATTTCTAATTTACCTCATGTTAATCACGATGCTTTTAACTTTTTGGATAAGTTACCCAGAACAACGAGAACCTTCCAGTTCAGCCATGTTAGTGTTGAGCATGTCTATCTTACCATTTTAAAACTTAATAACAGCGCATGCCTGGATGTTTATGGCTTGAATTCAAAAATATTAAAATTGGCAGTGCAATTTATTTGTGAACCTTTAACTGATTTATTTAACGTTTGTATTGATTCATGTGAATTTCCAGACATTTTAAAATTTGCCAAAGTAATTCCTATTTATAAAAAGAGGACTACATCTGATTTCTCAAACTATAGGCCTATTAGTATATTGCCAATGTTGTCAAAGGTTTTTGAAATTATTCTAAATAAACAAATCACACACTATTTTGATGAAAATTCGTTATTTACCAATTGTCAATTTGGCTTTAGATCTTCTCGCAGCACAGTTGATGCTCTAATTGCATTTATGACAAAATGTTTTAAATATCTTGATAAAGGCGATTTGGTTCACAGTAGATTTTTCGACTTAACAAAAGCTTTTGACACTTTATCTCATGAAATGTTGTTTAAGAAATTAGAATTTTATGGTTTTGACAAGAACAAATTGAATTTTATAGAATCTTATTTTTGGAATAGATATCAGTCTGTTTGTATAAATGGTAGTTACTCTGATTTTAAATTAGTTAAAAATGGTGTCCCACAGGGCTCTGTGCTCGGCCCTTTATTTTTTTTAATTTATATTAACCACCTCCCTTCTAATATCCGAGAGGATTGCCTAGAAACATATTTGTATGCGGACGATTTGGCAGTAAGCATCTCTGTCAATTCTGATGCCAGTCTGCACGATAAACTTGATGCACTTAACTGAAAAAATTGATAAATAGTGCAAATACAATAGTCTTGTTCTCAATGGGAACAAAACAATTGACCTTACTTTTAATATTAGTTGTCCTGTTTTTTTTTAACTGAAACAAGTACAAAATTTCTAGGCATTCATTTTGAACCTGGTCTAGGTTGGCGTTCACATATTAATTATATCGCCAACAAAGTAAGCAGATGTATTTTTATGTTACGTGTTTTAAAAAATCATGTGTACTCCAATGTTTTATTATTAGTTTACTATGGACAAATCCATAGCCATTTGAGTTATGGTATTTTATTTTGGGGGAACCATGCTTTAGCTAAAAAGATACTTTTATTACAGAAAAAGGCAATACGAATTTTATGTGGTGTAGCCCCCAGAACTCATTGTAAACCTTTATTTGTTAAGTTGGGTGTTTTAACTCTGACTTCATTGTTTATCTTCCACTGCCTCTTATTTGCTAAGAAAAATAGTCATAAATACAATCTATGTTCCGATATCCATCTTCATCACACCAGAACTAGTTCCAATATTTACATAAATAGATGTAAATATAGCAAGATATAAATTTCCTTTGAGACAATATCATTGAATCCATTTAACTAACTTAGTAGCAGCACTAAAGGTCTCTCCGTTGAATCTTTTAAGAGGTCAGTTAAGCGCACTTTGATTTTAAATCCATTTTACTGTCCGGATGAATTTTATAATACTGCCAATTGTTTTTGACATTATTTGTAATTGACGTTGCTACACAATGTACTTTGTTCTGGCAAATAAACTTATATATCCAAATTGACAGCCAATCTTTAAAAAGCTGCTTGCCATGCGTTTGAAGTCTGTTTCTATCCATTGCCAAGATTTGACAAATTCCCATTAGAGAAAAGTTTTAAGAATTTTAAAACTGAAGCCAACAACAAGAAATATCTCAAAAATGGTCAACTCTACGAAAAAATATACATATGACAAATTGTGTGTTTTAGGAAGTCTATATTTTTATGTAATACGTATTTTCTATCTCTTACGGTTTACCAATTATGGAAAAATTCAGCAAAATTCATCCAGAATAAAGAGGTCTTCAGAGGGCATTCCCAGAAAGTTAAACATATACATTTTGTCATGTATGTAGACATCTTTAATCTACAGCATTTTAATGAAATTCGTTTGAGATATTTTTAAGCAAATCAAAATGTTCCTATTTTTCCTTTGCAAAGTGCAGTTTTGGGCTGGGGGGATTTTCCTCAGAATCTGCGAGTTGTATCCTTGGAAGATATTAAACTTAAATACAAAGTTTGGTATTTTACCGACTTTTCGTTTTTGAGTTATTGTGTTAACAGACACAAAAACACACACGGCCTTTTTCTAAAAATGCTTTGTTTGATACAACGAAATCCTAAAACAGGTATTCCAGTGAAATCGTATCGAGTCTATAGATGGCGTGTAATACCATCTTTACCTATGTACTATGTTAAAAATGTAATATAAACTAGGAAACTAGCTTTAGATACGCAGTTATTATTATTATTTATATTATTGTTATTGTTGTTGTATTCTTAACCCTCCCTGGGGTCATGTGGTTCTATTCCTAATCCGAACGTCTCGGATAAAATATATATTTTTTGTTTGTTTGTTTTTTTTTGAAGGGAAGGGTTTATACTGATCAGTGCACCTAATTTTTACTTTCTCAAGCCCGCATGTACAATATACATAGTACATAGAGAAGGTATTGTATTTCACCCAAAAATTCATTGTCAATATTTCACCGTAAATGTATATTTTTGGATCCCCTGAGTCCGAAAAAAGATTTTTTAGAAAAAGGTACGTGTGTGTCTATGAAAGCATAGATCAAAATCGAAAAGACCGTTAAATACCAAACTTAGTAATACGGTTTAGTATCTTCCAAGGATGCGACACGAAAATGTTCAAGAAAATGCCCCCAACAGAAACTACCATATTCATGCAGAAATGTTCCAAAATTTTCTTTTTATTAAAAATGGCTGTAACGATTTTGATTAAAATCTTGTATATTAAAAATGTTTACATCCGAAGTAAACTGTATATCTCGAATTTTCTGTGAATAGCCTCTGAAGACTTCTTTATTCTAGATGAATTTTGCCGGATTTTACTTAACTGCTAAACAGTAAGAGATAGACAAAAATCTATTTAACAACAAATGTAGATCTCGTCAAAACACACAATTTGTGTCATTTACGATTTTGTTGTAGAGGTAACCATTTCCGAGATATTCCTTTTTGTTGGTTTAAATTGGAAAGTGCTTATACTTTCTCAGACAAGAAGTGTCCCTTTTTCTTTTGTTCTTCTACAATGAAACGTGCATTTTGAGTGATGTCAAATTTCACTAGGGAAAATACGATTCCATACTCGAGGTAGCGAAAGCATCAACTGCTTCTGCCACTTGCAAATGTTGTGGTTTACCAAACCTATGTATCAGTTTTCGTAAAGTTGGGTTCTAATATATAGTGATATCCATCCTGCAAGTGTTGCTGTCTACTCCAAAGGAACATGTAGCAGGATTACAGGCTCCAGAGACTGCAAATATGTCACCACCCCTTTAGTTCAAATGAAACTCATTATACAAATGTTGAGATCTGAGGATAGTGAAAGATTACTTATAATATTGCAAGTGAATTTTACATTTGTTTTCACACGATTGGCATTACTATTGATTAAGATGTCAGTGCTTGCTAATGAACAAAAAATCTGATTGCTCAGTCTCATGATTTTCACTAGCTCATCTACAAACATCTTACAAAATATTATTCTTCTTTCTACACCACGCCAATCGAGATAAACAGCGAAATGTACTTATTGCTTAGTTCCTTCTAAGTAGAAGAGAACTGAGATAGTCAAATGTTTTAAACGCTGTTGTTATGCAACTGTTATTGCAAACCGCTTCTTTGCTTGGTTAGGAGCAAAACAAAAGAAAAACGAACACTTCCTGTCTGAGAAAAGTATAAGTAGTTTACAATTGAAACCAATAACAAGGAATATCTCGGAGACGTTCCTCCACGAAAAAAATGTATATAACATAAATTGTTGTTTTAACGAGAATGTTCTTATGCAAATATTTGTCTATCTCTTAATGTTTACCAGTTATTCAAAACTCTGCAAAATTCATTCAGAATAAAGATGTCTTCAGAGGCTATTCCCAGAAAATTCAAGATATACATTTTATTTGTAATGTAAATATGTTTATAAATGATATGTTAATCAAAATTGTTAGAGCAATTTTTGATAAAATCAAAATTTTCGAACAATGTTCCATGTAAAGGGTAGTTGGGCTGGTGGGGACGTTCTTGAAAATCCTCGTGTTGCATCCTTGGATAAACTTAAATACCAAGTTTGGTATTTAACGGACTATTCGTTTTTGAGCTATGCTGCACACAGTCACACACACACAAACACAAGCACACGCGCACACACACACACACACACTGACTGACAGATACAGACGAACATTTTTCTGAAAATCCTTTTTTTGCATTAAGGGGTTTCAAGACATATATTTCTGCTGAAATCTCGGAATCGAATTATTGGGTCCTTATCTATGAAGGTCGGCGGATAAGTCCCGGGCCTCTAACAGATATTACGCCACTAGGCCAGTTAGACGGTAGCATCGTATAGTTTAATTCTGGACTAGGTTGTATCTATAGTTACATGTCAATAGCTTGTTTATTTTTCGAATTACTGCATTTTAAACAAGACAACTTAAGAGTTTTCTCAAAAATAGACGTTTTGTAAAACGAGCAGTGATTAAATACTTCCATTTGAAAGGCTTAACACCTAAAGAAATCAAGGAAGAAATGGATATTACATTGAAAGACTCTGCCCCTTCATATTTAATGACTAAACGGTGAGTTGCAGAGGTTAAAATGGGGCGTACGAGCACTAGTGATAAAACTCGATCTGGACGCTCTGTAGAAGTGATAATTACAGAGAGCATTGAAAAAATTCACTGTTTAGTACTGGAAGACCACATATTAAATGTGTTTGAGATACCAGAGGCTGTAAACATGTCAAAAGAACGTGCAGGTTATATGTTAAGTAATGTTTTCGGCTTTCACAAGGTCTGTGCAAGATGGGTGCCGCGTTTGTTGACGCCTGATCAAATGTAGCAAAGAAAAACTGTTTCTGTTAAGAATGTGAAGCTCCATCGTAAAAATTCCAGTGAATTTTTGAGACGGCTTATTACCATGGATTAATCTTGGATACATCACTACACTCCAGAAAGTAAATCACAGTGAAAACAGTGGATTGCGCCAGGTGAAACAACTCCAAAAAAGGCAAACTCAGCTAACATGGTTATGGCGAGTGTTTACTGGGATGCATCGGGAATTATTTTATTGATTACTTGGAAAAGGGTAAAAATATCAACTACGCAAGCCTATTACAACGTTTCAATGACGAGGTGAAAAGAAAAAGACCTGATTTGGAAAAGATTTGGTTCATCACAATAATGCTCCGGCCCATCATTCAATCATTGCAATGGGAAAAATGTGCGAATTAAAGTTGGAATTGCTTGAACATCCACCCTATTCGCCAGATCTTGCACCCAGTTACTACCACCTGTCCCCAAATCTCAAAAAACTTCTTGGGGGACGAAGATTTATCAGCAACGAGGAGGTCATTGATGCGGTAAACAGCTATTTTGAGGACCGTGATTAATCGTACTACAGAGATGGTTTAATGAAATTAGAGCACCGATATGACGAACGTATTAGCCTTTCTGGATGTTATATTGAGAAATAAAGCAAAAAATGTTTTTTTAAATTCTGTTTTTATTGAGAGGCCCGGGACTTACCAGCCGACCGCAGTATACATTATGTACACAGTACACGTAGAGAAAGTAAACGTTTCCTTCTTGTTGCTCTCAGCCTCAAAACTGAAATTAAAAACAATTCTCTTCAGAGAATATTTAGATTCATAGACCAAAGGAACTAAGTAGTGGCGAATGGAACGAAACTCTTAAAGGAAACTGGGAGTAAAATTGCAAATTTCTGGATTCTGTACAGATTTTTCTGATTTTTTTTCTATGAATGTAGTTATGCTATGTCAACACAAATACCAAATTTACTCAAATTTGGTAAACATTTTGCAAGATATAATTTTGTTCATAAATAGTATGTAAATATATTGCAAAATCAAAATGTTCCATGCTTCAATTTTCTGAATTAAAGCTTTGAACCACAAATAAAAGCTTTAAATGTAATGTTTCAATAACCTTTATTACTGAATTATTATATATTTTTTTAAAAAAAAGTCAATCTGTAAACTTAATCATTTTCCATAAAAATATATTTTTAATACTAGTATTGGTGGTAGGATAGACAATTTCGGCGTTTTTAATTATACAACAGTACTTCGCAGCTTTTGGGAAATTTAGCTGTATTAAACAATAACTGACATGTGTGGAACATTTTGAAAGTGTGAAAATGTAGTTTTGAGAAAAATGTTTTTTATGAAATAGCGTACTAGGAAACAGTTTTATTGTATGGCCTTTAAATGCCAGTAGTGCCTGAAGCAAGAGGGGGACAGTTAAATGTTGATTCTCTATAGACGTGCAAACATTCCAGAATATGTTTGCTATAAAAATCTGATGTGTTTGTTGCATTCACATGGTTTTCTCTAGCTGTTCCACAAACAAACTTTTCTTACAAAAGAAAATGTATCCACATCATGATAATCAAATTAAACATTACTAAAATTGGTTTTATTACTTGTTTCTTTGTAAGTAGAAGTAAAATAAGAGAATACGCAATCTTTTAATTCGGTTTCTTTGCTTGCTAGCAGTAAACAAAAGACAAACGAAAAAAAGATATCTTCCATTTGAGAAAATTTTAATAAGCTTAAACCAGTAACAAATAACTTGGAATATCTCGAAAACCCTTAACTCTATAAAAAAGATTTATATGGCATAAATTGTGTGTTTTATTGAGATGTACATTTTTTGTGCAGTAAGTTTTTATCTATCTCTTACGGTTTACCAGTATACAAAAGTTATACAAAAGAAGAGGTCTTCAGAGGCCATTACCAGAAAATTCAAGATATGTATTTGGGTTGTCATAAAAATATCTTAAACATATGCTATTTTAATAAAAATCGTTAGAGCCATGGTCGAAAAAATCTATGTTTTCTAAAATGTTAAATATAAAGGAGGTGGGGGATTTTATTGAAAATCTTTGTGTTACATCCTTGGAAGATACTGAAATTTAGTACTAAGTTTAGTATTTAACTGAATTTTCGTTTTTTCGCTGTCCATAGATATACGCACAAAGACACACACAGACAGGTACGTTTCTACAAAAGATTTTTTTTATTCAGGGGGTCTCAAATTATGTATTTCCGATTAAGTCTCAGTATCCTATGTTTGGATGGAATACAATAAATACAACATATTTTCTATCCACTCTGTATATTGTACATGCGTGTTAGAGAAAGTTAAAACAATTTTGGATTTGTTTACCGATTTTAGTCAAAATTGCATTCCCACTTAAGAGCATATATTATGGAAATTGCTGGCGTTTAGAGAAAGGCGTGTGACTGTCCTTTTTCCTACCAGTAACCCCCATAATGTACATTTATCAGTATTCATTATTTAAGCGTCACACTGACAATTTACACAGTTCAATTCAGAACAGAGAAAACAATTATTTGAACTCAGTTATTTATTCTCTTTTCCGTTCTGTTTGTTTAGCAAATTAAACGTTATCATTTTAAAGGGAGAGTTAATTTTGTTTTGGAGGTTGTTAAAATGCAAGAACTATGTTTAAAAATGATGTTATGAGATACATTCATATACCTTCCACATCCATTGTTCAGTACTTTCTCTACACGTCGTCCTCCGTGATATAATGGTTACCATGCTAATTTCATACACCCAAGGTCGCCGGTTCAAACCCGACGGAGGACGATGGATTTTTTCGGGGATAAAAATCCTTAGCATGGCTTCCTTCGGAACGGAAGTAAAGCCGTTGGTCCCGTGTCGTAGATTTACGGCACGTAAAAGAACCTCAAGCCTGATAGAGAGGTCTCAGAACAAAATTAAGCGGTCTTTCACGCCCAGTATAGAATGGGACGTTGAGAACCACAGTAAATAAAGAGCGTCCATAAATAACACACCAATTCATTTCTACACGTACTATGTACATAGTGTATAGAGAAGGTATTGCATTCCATCCAAAAGTTTGATACCGAGATTTCACCGGAAATTACGCTTTGAGGTCTCCTGTAACAAAAACGCATTTTTAGAAAAAGGTTCATGTGTGTGTTTGTGTCCTGTGTCAGTGTGCCTGTCAGTTCGTGTGTCTGTGAACACGATAACCCAAAAACGAAAAGTCGGTAAAATACCAAACTTGATATATAAATTTATTATCTTCCAAGGATGCGACATGAAGATTTTGAGGAAAAATCCACAACCTTAAACTAACTTTTAGATTTAAAAAGGTTTCGAAAATTTAGATTTTTTCAAAAACGGCTCTAACGGTTTTTATTGAAACATCGTATATTAAAGATACTTAAATAACAAATATAATGTCTCTCTTGAATTTTCTAGGAGTAACCTCTGTAGACCTCATTATTCTGGATGAATTTTGCATAATTAGTAAACCGTAAGAGATAGACAAACTCTTATTACACAAAATATGTAGATATCGTTGAAACACACAACTTATGTCATACACATTTTTTCGTAGAGTTTACCATTTTTGAGATATTCCTTATTATTGGTTTCAGCTTTAAAATAATTAAAACTTTCTACATGCAGGAATTTGCCAACTCCTGGCATTGTGAAGAAACGGATTTCATCCACATAGCAACTATCGTGTTAATCTAATGTATGGCAGTATTTCCCTTCTACTTACAAGAAAGTATATCTGATAATGTTTATCTTGATTAGCATGGAGTAGACTAAAAAAATAAGCTTTTTAACAATAATTTGCTATAGAGATGTGGAGAAAGTCATGTAAATGGAATACTGGTGATGTCTATAGAATTGCTCTATGAATTTCCGTTACTCGAGAAAAATGTAGAAACGGTTGTATTATGAGTATATTAAGTTAAAGAGGGGAATAAACTAGGTACAGTTAAGGTTATGCAGTTTTGAAATTAGCACAAACATTGTGAAAAATTAAACAATTTTTACTTTCTCTACCACGCATTATGTACATGGTTTGTAAAGAAGATATTGTATTCTACCCAAAAATTCGATGTCGCGATTACTGGAACTACAAGTTTTGAGGTCCCCTGATTACTTTTTTAGGAAAATATCCGCTTGCATGTGTGTGAAATTAAGTTCAGCATCTTTCAAGGATACGACACGAAGATTTACAAGAAATGCCCCACAAACTATCCTTTAGATGCAAACCTCTTCGAAAATATTGATTTTTTCAAAATGGCTCTAAAGATTTTGATTAAATTACCATACATTTAAAATTATTACATCTCAAAAAATATAGTTTTCTAGGAGAGCCTCTGATCAATGTTTTTAATTATTCAATAATATAACCTTACTAAAATGGCCGGTTTTTAAACGATTTTACTTGTTTTTCCTTATTCCTGTTGTACAAGAAAATAATATCGTAATGAAACTATTTCTGCAAATGTTTGTTTTGATTAGCTGAAGTAGAAGCGTTAAAATAATAGTTTGTTGCATCGTACCTAGAGAAAGTTATGTGAATGTAACACATTAGCTGTTTTTGCGTAATGTAATACTATGAATATCAAAGTTTAAGGAAAATGTATCAAGACGCTCATTTATTGCATTTGAACTACCAATTAATCGAAATTCCCACGAATTGTTGGTTCGATCCCACCTTTGGGGGTGTAGATTTTAAGTCCCGGATATAGGAGAGGTGTCCACTAACGATCATAGTGATGAGCTGCGATAGTTAGCGGTCCCTACCAAGAAGGCCAACTTTCCGGATGATGGATGCGTAATGATGACTACATCACCTACCCCTATCGTTTGGATAACCTGTTCATCTCTGCTGTGCTTAGGTGGGCGTGAGGATGGAAATTGAGCTGGTAGGTTGTAGCACTACTATTCCATTACTATAATAATAATAATAATAATAATAATAATAATAATAACAACAACAGTTGTATGCTTTTTAATAGATACGCCCAACTTTACACCTGTTTTGTTGCTAACGTTTTTACTTTCTCTAATGATAATGATAATTTATTTCACCATTTGGCATACATACAATGCAATAGGTTTCGTCAGCAAGTCATTAAAATGCATCTATATCTAAATATTCTTGTATGTTGTAAAAATTAAGTTCCTTAATTCTGTTTTTTACACTAATTTTAAAAGAAATTGCATTTCCAATTTGTCTTATAATTAAATGTAGTTTATTATAAAATTTCACTCCAAGATAGAGATGAGAGTTAACAGGTTTCTGTAACCGAAATTTAGGAGGTACCATATTATTTCTACACCTTGTATAATGGTTATGTATATCAGCAAAATGTAACTCATCTTTCTTTTGGAGATTAATAAAATTCAAGCATGCAAATACATACAAAGACGCCACAGTTAAAATTCCAAATTCTTTAAAAATAGGTGCACAATGTTGGCGAGAATTACAATTTTTTATTATTCTGAGAGCCTTCTTCTGGAGCAAAAATACTTGATTGGCTTCCCCACTGCTACTCCAGAGCAAAATACCATAGTTTAAATGGCAATGAAATAAACTATAATAAACAGTCAATAAAGGGCTAATAGAAACATACATCCTAAGTCTTCTTAAGATAAATAAAACGTTTGACAACTTTTTGCATATTTCCATTATGTGGAATTTCCAGGAAAGCTTGTTGTCCAACAAAATTCCAAGAAGTTTAACCTTTTGCTCTATACTTTGTTTATCTTTTAAACTAAATAAGATAGTTTGAGTTTTATCTTTATTCATGTGCAAGCCATTTGCGTCAAACCAATCAGAAATTTGATCTAAAGTATTGGACCAATCAAAAGTATTTGCAGAAATAATATTTAGCACAGTGGTGTCATCTGCATAAGATCACTTTACCTGGAGTAGCAGCGGGCAAGTCATTAACAGCAACAATGAAAAGAAAAGGTCCCACGTATATACACGTATATACAACGTAGCAACATAGTAGGTACAATTGCATTCTATCCAAAACGTATATACCAAGGTTTCACCGGAAATATACGTTTTGAAACCACCAGAGTTCAAGAAAAGCATTTTTAGAAAAAGGTCTGAGTGTGTGTCTGTGTGAACAGCATAACTCAAAAATGTAAAATCTGTTAAATAAAAATCTCGGTATTTAAGTTTAGTATATTCTAATTATGCGACAAGACGATTTTCAGGAAAATCTCTCCACTAAAAACTGCCCTTTACAAGGAAAATTTTTCGAAAATTTAGATTTTCGCAAAAATCTCTAACGATTTTGATTAAATAACACACGCTTTAAGACATTTATACAACAAATAAAATATATAGGTATATTTTCATTCTGGACTATATTTGCATAACTGGCAAACTGTAGAGAGAAACAATTTGATACACAAAGATGTAGATCTCATTAAAATACACAATTTATGTTATATGTTTTGAAGATTTAACCATTTCCGAGGTATTCCTGGTTAATGGTTTCAATTTTAAAAAACTTAATTTTTCCAAATGGGAAGCCACCATTCGTTTCATAAATATCTTTTTTTTTATCATTTTTTTTTTTTTTTTTACTCCTAGCTGTGAAAAGAGAACGCCAAGGCAACAACTTTTAAAATATCTGTCTATCATTTTAGCTTAGTGTTTTCCGTTATTTCCCTTCTACTTATGAGGAAATGCTGTTTCTCTCGATTAGTGTATAGCAGATAGAAGATTAAGCTTTTATAAGAATAATAGGTTTTTTAAACAGGCTTTTTAAACATATATTTAAGGTGAAATATTGACATCGAATTTTTGGATGGAATACAATACTTTCCCCGCTACGTAGTGAAAATTATAGAAACAGTTAAATCCACAAAAAGACCAACCTAAACTAGATTCCGTGAATCACCGAAGGGTTCTCCATAGGCTTGACAGTTTTTTTGCTCCTCATTTTAAGGGTGTTATTTCGTGCTACAGAGGAGATGAGATGCGATTTGTAGCTTTCCGGAGAGGAAAATAGCAAAACCTCTCTGGGTCTCGATCTGCAAGGCGATTACTCGCATAAGCTCCCTTTCAGAGGTTTCGTCTCAGTCATCAAGAAGCCATCTACTTTTAGAACGGAGTAAGCAATGTCTAGGGTCCAGCTTTGCGTATTACTCGGCTCCCTTACTAAGCCTTAAACCAGTCAAATGGGAATTAAAATCCTGGGGCCCTTATATATTTCACTAAGTAACGAAAACGTATTTCTCTTCTTTTTTTTTCCGATGAAGTCCCATCCAGAAATGTAGTGAAAATAAATACTGAGCTGAAGAGAAGAGCTTGCATCAAAAAAGTAACAAATCCTGCTGGATAAATTATGTAGGAAAGCAAAATCACTCAAGTCTTTATTTGTAGATTTTAGCGGCATATTTTTTCCGGAATTAATTTTAATGACTATACTTTGATGGAATATAACACACAGAAAAGATTATAAAACGTTCAGCAAAAGTGTTTAACCAATCAATTTTATCTATCACGAACAGCGTATATAGTAGATTAAGGCATTGTCGCCCGCTTTTACTACATATGGCACCGCAGACGATGACACTAAAGTTTCAGGGAGCACCGGTGAAATGCAATGACCGGGAAACCGGAGAAAACCCGTCCCTGCACCGGTTTTTCCAATCACAAAACCCACATGCAGTCGTCTGGGATGGAACTTGGGCCACTTTGGTAAGAGCCGGGCACGGCGCGGATATATTTTCCTTAGATAGCACTATATAATACATATACACACACGCATACTTCATTGACTTCCCTAACCTAAAAAATCACGTTTAAATAAGTTGCATGCATAGGTATGTTATGTGCGAATATAATGAATATGGTACTTAAATTCATGTCTTTTAAAAATTCTGTTAGAGAATTTTAAAGAAAACCCTCACATCCCAAACTATCTTTGTTATTTTTAATTTTCTCTGAAATAATGGTCCTATGGCTTTTATTAAAGGGCTATTATTTTTACAAAAGTGCACGTCAATTATTTGTTTTATATTATGCTCTCTTCATTTTGAATTAATTTGCTATAAATTGATATTACAGATAAATAGAAAGACAGAACGTGGTGCCGCTCAACATCTGCAACTCACATTCGAAGGTTCAAACTCCGGGATCGACCAACCTGGCCGAACCATTTGCGGTTATCCTTGGTCACTAGGCGAATCTGTATTAGGTAATTTGATGCGCGAATAGTAAAATTCTCAATGCATTTCATTTCCTTCCCTTCTCGACGGCATTGGGCTCATCATCATAGCTGTAATCTCTTGCTTCCTCCTCGACAGGCTACTCTCCCTAGCAGAGGCTTGTAAGCCCTTTATAAGTAAGGGTAATTCGTTGAAGAAGAAGAAGAAGAAGAAGAAGAAAAAAGAAACAGAAGAATGTAAATATAATTGACTCAAGTTTACTAAAAAAAATGCTTAACTCATAAAAGCACGTTAGTTATATCGAAGCAACTGTTAGGTTTTTGTGCTATTGGTTTGCATTTTAAATTGTAGTTTTGGAAGTTTTGTGTAATTCTTTTTTCTCATAACCTCATACCAGATCGTACAAAGATTAACATTTCAAAGTCAAGATTTGATCATCATACCTCGTTTGTATCTGCAACGAAATGTAGATAAAATGAAAGCAAGATTATGAAGTTGACAAATAAAAAACCTAATGCTTTACATTCATATGACTTTCTCTACCTGGTCTGCAAAAGCTTATTGTTCTGTCTTATATACTTCACATATATCGACATAAACATTTGCAAAAATACTTTTATTACCTGTCTATATCCTTGCACATGGGGCGGAATGGAATGGAAGGGACGGTCGGTCTGTGGTGTGGTGTGGGTTTGAGTCTAGGGCTGATGTGCGGCTGGGCGTCTCGTTGTAGTATTTATTTAAACTTTTTACAGGTTTTAATTTGCCGCTGTATATGATGTTGGTCACGCTTGCTGTTGGCGAGACTGGAATTAACTATTTGCGCCAGACTTGATTGTTGGGCAGTTGCAAGCTTTTTATCGACGGCGAATTAACCTATTTATTTACAGCTCGACCACGTTTTCCATTATATGTTTTCCAGCTTCAGTGATGAATAAAAGAATCTTAATCCCCTTGCTTGGATGGTAGGATTTAATACAGTAGAGAATTAACTTTAAAGATTTCTTGTTAATTTTAAACTTTTATTTCGTAAATCGTTGAAACAATATAGTGAATTAAAGCACGCTATTTAAACTGATATCTTTTAGAGAAACCTGTGCCAAATATTTACTTTGTAATGTGACTTTCAATAAATATATTGCTGATAATCTGTAAAATACAATATTTCACACTAAATTGCTGTATTAGAGATCTCGATTTACGGGATTAACTCTTAGCGTCTGTATCCTGTCTTCTATCTTGAAGACTAGCGTCCCGGAACCACTTAAAAGTTTCACATGGTGACGGACAGATTTCCTTGTTCCACATTTCGTGAAATACGTATTTAGAATACACTTCTACACACTCATAATAATACATTGTATAATGTACATGAAAATGTTCTTATAAATAGCTGACATTTTAAAAGCATTATGTGTTTAACTCTGTTCTTATGCTTTGTTACCGGTATAAACCGTTTACAGCATCCGGTATCTCGTTCGCCTTTATTATTCTTCTTCTCTCATATTACTACTTTAATTATGAAACGTTATTTTCGTAAAAGCACGCCATTTTAGGCTATTTTCGTGCGTATCGTAAGGCGATGACGTCACGCTGTCATTTCTATACATAAAATTCTTTGGCTTGCATTGCAAAACAATGTGTTTTATTATTTTATAACTTTATTTTAGGGCAGTAGTGTTTCATTTTCTCTTAACTTGATTTATTTAACGTTAAAGCCTGCGTCATAGATATGCGGGAATAAGAGAATACGCTAGACTAACGCGATTACCAATTCTTTCAAGAGCTACTCGCTATACAATGCATTGACATTTCGCTCTCTTTGCTTGACAAAATGAAAGAAACATGAATAACGATTTTCTATTTGATAAATATATAAATATTTTAATATTTCAATAAGAGTGAATATCTCGAAAGGGGTAAACCCTACAAAAAATATATTTGCCATACATTGTGTGTTTTAACAGATCTGAATTTTTATGGCTTGCCAGTTATACAAAAGTCATCCATAACGAACAAAAGCTATTCCCAGAAAATTGGAAATCCAATTAGCATCAAATATCTTAAACATATAATATTTTTATAAAAATCGTTAGTCATTTTGGACAAAATCAACATTTTTGAAAAACAGTTTAGAGTGATGAGATTTTCTTTGAAATTTTCATGTCGCATTCTTGGAAAGTGTTCAATTTAAGTATCCAGTTTTCCTTTAAGCTGTTTATACATACATGGACTGCCTTAATTTTTTTTTTTACTTTATCTAGCCCATTTACTAAGTAGGTACAGAAGGTATTGTATTCTAACCAAAAGCTCGATGCCAAGATATCACCAAAAATACATTTTTGAGGACTCGAATCATTTTTAGAAAAACTTCAGTGCCCGTGTGTGAGTGAACAGAATAACTGAAGAACGAAAGATCAGTTAAGTACTAAACTTGATATGAAATGTACATCCTGAATTTCTAGGGAATAGCTCCTAATGTCCTTTTCATGCTGAATGAATTTTGCATAACTGGTAAATCGTAAGAGATGGGCATAAACCTACTACACAAAACTGCAGATCTCGTTAAAATACACAAATTATATCACATATCTACTTTTTTGTGCAACCATTTCGGAGGTATTCCCTGTTATTGGTTTCAAATTTAAATTTATTCGTTTTATATCACCTTGTTTTGTTTTTGTTTGTTTTGTTTGTTTGTTTGTTCTTTTTTTTTACTCACGGCAATCGAAAGAAATTTGGATATCAAATACAAACGCATAGCGACAGCTTTTTAAAGTTTTGACTACGGCTTTAACCCAATGTAATCCCTTATTTCCCTTCTACTTATGAGGAACTAAGAAATAAGACCATTTTATACTTTTTACCTTGATTATCATTATGTAGATAAAAGAATGATCTTTTGTAAGAATAGATTGTTTGCAGAACAGATAGACAGAGAGAGTGAGTTATATGATTGGAAGACATCAGATTTTTGAATTCAGGGGGCCTCAAAACACATATTTCCGATGAAATATCAACATCGAATTTTGTGAGGAATACAATACCTTCTCCACTTCTAAAATACTTTCAATCTACATATTGAGAAAATAACAAATTTTTAGAGACTAGTTAGTAGAATAGATCAACCAAATACGTTTAGTATAGCGGATAGAAAAAAGCATATGAAAAGCATATATAAACCTACAATAAAACAATCTCATCAAAACTATAATTGAAAATTCTGCTTCATATTTACTCATTTTTTCATTAGTACTCTATAGCTAATACATTTTATTTATAAAATATCGTGTCAGGTGGATAATATCTTAATGAATACACGTGAAAGCTTTTCCTCGTTTTCAGATTTTTCACTTCATATTTCGGCTCTAGCGTTTCCATTGTCAACAGCAAAATGTTCATCACCTAAATGGTTGAACATTTCATGCTGCCGTTGATTTTGCGGTCTGGTGTTACAGCAAAACTGTCAAAATGTTCCTGTATAACCTCTGGACGTAATTTCAAATTACAGTCAAACATAAATATATAGCACAGGGCTCAAAACCACAGATTCTTTTTAGGCTACAAAAGCGAGCGTTAGAGGAATGAAACAGAACAAGTGGTTCAGGTGTATCATTTTGGTAAATATTCAGAACCTCGGTTTAAATCCCGGTGTTCTTTCAGTTTCGTAGATGAATGCTGAGCTAATTTTCAAAAAATTCCTGCCAAGCTGTTTCACTTTCGCAGAAATTTAACGAAATGCTAGTAAAGCCTGACCACTATGCACAACGCACAACACGTGACTAGCTTAAATTAGAAATTGCTATTAAAATACTGCAAAAGCATTAAAACGGAATTTTAAGGCATATTTTTCTTGTCATATAACGTTGTAAGAGTCAACATGTCTGCTAACTATAAGCGTGTACATTTGATTTGCATTTATTTTAATGTATGCGATTTTGCCTTAATTAAACTACTATATTAATGAAGTAATTACACATAGAAGCATTCAAAGAAATATCAAGTTGAACTAGTTGGAAGAATTCATAGTAGCTAACCATTTTTGGAATTCTAACCATAAATTTGGACAAGAAATTAAATTATTAAAAGCCAATAATACTTCATCAGAGTTAGATATCTGGGGAAAAAATGCCCATCCATACTAATAGCTGTAATGTGGTCAATTTTGAAATGCCATCAGTTGACGTAATTTAAAATGAATTCAATCTGAAGGTCAAGCTTAAGACTTAAAACTAGCAAACTCTTCCGAGATATCCAACGAGATGTCGCCCAGGTCGCATTGAAAGAAGGCAACTGTTACAGAATTTCAACCACTACAACTTGAGGTCGTACCAATCGGAACGCGACCTATGTTAGAAGTCGAGGAAGGACCTGTAAGAGATGTTCCGCGGATGGTGTCGCAAGAATCGAATACTTTAACGCCCGGGAACCGATTCTCTCTGTCTTGGAGTCAACTCGCTCTTCCGCACACCATCTGTTGATACAACAGATATAAAAACGCGCCAATAAAGGACTGTGTGAAAGAATATGCAGTAGGTATACTTAACATGGTTGAACTCGTGCTGAAGGTGGAGAGGATATTGCATTCCACCCAAAATTCGATACCGAGATACCACTGGACATACGCGTTGAGACTCCTTGAAAAAAAAAAATCTGATGTGCTCCATTCATTTGACTTTCTCTAGCTGTTCCTCTTGTAAACTATTCTTACAAGAGATTATTCTTCACTCTACTTCATGCTTTGTCTTATTACTTGCATCCTTGTAAGTAGAAGTAAAATAAGAGAATACCTTAGACTAAAACGATATTCAAATCTTTTAAAAGCTGGTTACTATATTAAATAATTGAAGTTCGGTTCGTTTTGCATGACCAGCAGTAAAACAAGAGAGGTGAAACGTTTGAATAAAGTTACGTAGTTTAAATCATATAATAGTAGTTATTAGGATACGAGTGAGAGGTAAGTTTCGACGCGAGCGAATTGAGCGTCGAAAAACCTCACGAGTATTCTAATGAGAATTATATGAGAATTACATACATAATTTTTCTACGACATACAATAAACATTTAATATTTAGATATCCTACATACGAAAGATGAACTCCGTCAACCGCTGTGCGTATTGTACACATGCGTCGGTAACAAATGGAATTCGATTCACGGTGATAGTGGAGACTGGAGTATTTTGGCGGCCTAGTGATAATAACATGGAATTTAGTTCTACCCTCCTGATATAACAATTTAATGTTAACAATTTACTTCCGCAGAAATGAAAAAGATCTACAAAAGCTATATGATAAATTCATGGCATGGAGAATAACCAAAAAATGCAACTTCATTCTCGGAAAATATCCTCATAGCTTACTTTGAAGAAATCTCAAAAACAATAAAATTTCCAATCTTGTGGACAAATTATTCAGTATTGAAAATTCTCTAATGTGAAACATGGAATTGATATATCTCAATATAAGAGGGTGTACTCACTGTTAAAACAGAAATCGGTAGGATACAGAGGAGAAAAAAAGCGAAAATATTCTCCACAGATTAAATTAAAACCTTCATTAATGAAGCACCTGACAATATATATTTACTGATAAAGGTATGTAAATATAACTATTCTCGTAAAAATAAATATTTTGATTGGAAGTAAAGCTAGCGCGCATGCCCTGGGTTATTGATTTCCGCGTCTCTGTGATGCCATCGCCTACTTTGCTTTGCTTACCGAATATTATGAGTTTAGATTCGGGAAATAATTATATATTATTATAATTCCTGTATATAATTAAATATTTGTGCAGGTTATGTACGCGTAAGATGTTTCTGTAACGTTATGTAGATTATCAGGCAGTGAACAGCCATTAGTAGGGCAGCGCGCAAGCGTGAAAATCTATATCGTAATGAAAATCTGTATAGAAATGAGTTTTATTTCGATATAGATTTTTAACAGTAAATGAACACATTTCAGTATATGAGTATGAAAAAGATGTTATATTACCAAATATTTCTTTGTAGGTACAATGGATACAGGAACACCGTAGACAAATGCAATAGTCAACATTTTAAGAACTGGCGATGCTTGAGTATAATTCTCCTTGCATAACAAGTAGAAAAATCTGATGTGTTTCATTCACATAACTTTTTGTGCTGCTCTGTAGCAAATTAGTGTTAGAAAGTACTACTACTTCTGTCTACTTCATGCTAATTCAGATATATATTAGCAGAAATCGTCTTATTTCTTGATTCCTTGGAAGTAGAAAGGAAATAAGGCGTTACACTAGACTAAAACGATAGCCAAATCATTTAAAAGCTGGTTTCTACGTGAATGAAATTCGTTTCGTTGAGAAGTTCTCGTATAATAAATTATTTTAAAACTCAAAACCAATAATAAGGAATATCTCGGAAACGGTCAACGCCACGAAAAAATGTATAAGATACAAAATTCTATTTTAACGAGATCTACATTTTTGTGTAATAAGCTTTAGTATATTTCTTACCAGTAATGCAAAAATTAACGATTCTACCAGTTATGCAAAAGTCATCCAGGTTAAAGAGATCTTCAGAGGATATTCCTAGAAAATTCAAGATACACATTTTATTTATCATGTACATGTCTTCAGCATAGGGTATTTTAATCAAAATCGTTTAACCATTTTTGAGAAAATCAACATTTTTGAAATTTTGTTTTATATAAAGAATAGTTGAGGGTGGGCGTATTTTCTGAAAATATCTTCGTGCCGCATCCTTGAAAGTCACTGGACTGAAATCTCAAATCAGGTATTTAACGGACTTTTCGTTTTTGAGCTATGCTGCCACAGACACTCACACACATGCACGGAAATGTTTCTAAAATGCTATTTTTGGATTCAGGGGTCTCAAAACGTATCTCCGGTGATAACGCCTTCGTATTTTTTCAAGAATTCAAATCGATAACAAATATATAATATCTCAGAAACGTTTAACTCCACAAAAAAGTATATTTGATACAAATTGCTTTACAGTGAACATTTTTGAGAGTTATAATTTTCTCAAAAAGGGTTCTAACGACGTTGATTAAAAATTATGCTTAAGATATATTAAGTAATTGAATTGTATGTCTTGAATTTTCTGGCAATAGCCTCCAAAGTCCTCTTCACTCTGGAAGATTTTGGATCGCTGGTAAACTATAAGAAATAGAAGAAAAAAGTACTGCACAAAAGACGTAATCTCGTTACAGTATATAACTTATTTCGGATAAGATTTTGGTTTTTGTTGAGTTTAGAATTTCCGAGATATTCATAATTATCAGTATCAATTCTACAATACTTATATTTTTTTTTTAATGGGAAGTAGTCTTTTTTTGTTTTATTCAGTCCATGCAATGAGAACGAAACTTCAATAGCATCAGATAGCAACCAGCCATTCGACAGATTTTATTGGATTTACTCTATCTACTTGGAAATAAGTAATAATATAATTTCTGTTAATGTTTATCTATATTAGCATGGAGTAGATAGAAAAAATAAACGTTTTTAGGAATCACTTCATTATCATAGGTAGAAAAATTCATAAGAATGGAACATGTTTTTAAAGTGGTATTTATCTCTAAATTGTTGGAATCTTGTAGCATTCGTTTATTTTACGAAGTACTGAGTTGATGTCGTTCCTCATTACACCAAATAGCGTAAGAAAATAGTTATTGAGCATGGCAACTCGCTGGTCTGAGAGTTCGGCAGAAGGTTGAGGCTATTGCTACGGAGTGTTTCAGTTCCGGGTTTGTTTCTCTTGCGAACAGAGTGGCAGCGGAAGTTAAGACAAATAGGAACATTCAATATTCTCATTTATAACACAGTTCATTTACTTGGAGCCGTCACCGTTCTTGCATTTCAGGTAATATTTGATTTATTTTAGTACAACGGGTTAAATAAATGTTGCATTATTTTAACACACAGCTGTAGCGTATTAACATTTCAAAGTAATATCATTATGCTCTGTTATTTAAATTGAAAAGTGTTCCTGGAGACACATTGTAAATATACTTGAAACTTACAGTGAATATTGAATGGGTGTGTAATGGCTGGTTAATGTTTTTGAATATAATGTATTAAAACAAGGTTGTGAATTTTCGGTGCGGTGGAAATTATCATATATTAGAAATGTGGTATAATTCTGGTTAATGAATATAAATGTTAATGCTGACACGCATTTTACGAATATTTAGATGAAAACAATATTATTCGCGCAATACATGCATGTTATATCAGTATCAACAATAAGTATATTCACTGTACTTTTACAACAATGATATTTAAATAAATATAAGGTGTAAATATAATACTGTAACACTATAACATGTTCAATTGAAAGCCTATACCCCAGCACGCTCTTCATATGATGTTCGAACTTCCTTTCAGGAATCTGATGGGACACGAGCTGGAAGGGGAATGATTACAAACTGGAGTCATATTTAACTTTTCCGATAGTTGCCGATATGTAAAACAAGTAACTATACCCAAAAATCTGGTGGTTCCATTCACATAAATTTCTCTAGCTGTTCCATATACAAACTATTTTTACAAAATATTATTCTTTTATCTACGTCACGCTAATCGAGATAAACATTAACAGAATTCGTCTAATTGCAAGTAAAAAGGAAATAAGAAATTACACTATGCTAAAGCGATAGTCAAATCTTTTAAAAGCTGCTTGCTATGAATAATTGAGTTTCGTTTCGTTTCGCTTCGCTTTGCATGGTTCCCGTTTGAGAAATGTTAGGTAATTTTAATTTTAAACGCGAAAACGGTCAACACTATAAAATGATAAATTTAAAGAAAACGTATATGACATAGATAACGTATTTTAACGAGATCTAAATTTTTTGTATAATAAGTTTTTGTCTATCTTTTATGGTTTAACTGTTATACAAAATATTGCAAAATTCATTCAGAGACTATTCCCAGAAAATTTAAAATATACATTTTATTTGTGATGTAAATATTTGTAATTTGTCGTGGGGCGATTTTCCTGAAAATCTTCGTGTCTAACCCTTGGAAGATATTAAATCTAAATACTAAGTTTAGTATTTAACGGTCTTTTTGAGTTATGCTGTCCACACACTCATACACGGACCTTTTTCAAAAAATGCTTTTTAGGAGTCAGGGGACCTCAAAACATATATTTCAGGTGAAATCTGGCCATTGAACTTATGGATGGAATGCAATAGCTTCTTTAGCTATTATGTATATTGTATGTAAAAATAGAGAAAGTAAAAATCGGATCATCTCTGAAGAAACAGAAAAAAGATGTGTGCGTGCGTGTGTGAGCATGAAACGACACTTAACTCAAAATCTAAAAGTCGGACACATACCAAATGTTGCTTTTAAGTTCAGCAAATGCTCAAAGTTGCTATGTGAAAATTTTAAAAACACCCACCGAAACTACTCTTTACCTGGAAAATATTTCCTTTTTTTTTTTTTTTTTTTCCTTTGCACTTTATCAAAAATGGCCACTTACGATTTTTTACCAAAATATATGTTGACGCATTCACATGAAGAAATGTATATTCTATCTATGAATGGCCTCAAATTTTTACAGTAAATGCGTTCACAAAAAATATATCGTATTAAAGTTTATGTTACCCTAAATATTGTCTAAAATGATTTTTGTACTCTCCGACATTCTTGCTATTTTCAAAAGCTTATAACTTTTCTGAAAATTAGAGTATTATTACCAAAAAGTAAGTGGTCATTTTTTTCATGTACTTTTGATAAACGTCAAAAATTTGAATCTTGTGGAAATTTTGACTGTGGAGAAATGCTGAAAAAAGTTTCCGAGAAAACCAAGTTAATAAGAATGCAACTGTCCATTTATATTTTCGGTTAATTGGTAGTTTAAATTGCCAAATTGAAAAACTACATTTTTCTTGAAGTTTAGAATACTATTTTATTATGAAGAAAAATTTCACAGGCGAATTACTTTAAATAACCTTTCTAGTTTTAGCCGTTAACGAGATATTTTATGCTTTTGTTCGCCGGAATTTTTCATTAATTCAATTTACACAGGTTTGGATTCTTTGATCCATTTGCTCTTATCAAGGCATGTAAAATCTAAGCGACTACATTGTTATAAAAGTGCTTAAGGACAACACTGGAGAGTGAAGTAGAAATCCTCCTATGATTTTGCAAACTACGTTGGATGAAAGTAAATAATGGAAATAGTATTCATGCAAAAATTGAACTTACGTAACAAGGTCACTAACAACTAATATTGGTGGCGAACTCGCAAATGACCGTCCCGCCTGGTTGTTGACCTTAAAAAATCGATACCTGCAACTCATGCTTACAATTAGATATAGAAGCATTGAATCGTTTAGTAAAATTAACAAGCAGATACAAGCAAATACGCAGCTAAGACGTACTAATAAAATTCGGCTAACGAATTTAATTACATTTAATGCCTGCGATAATAGATGAATAAATAGAATACAATTCCTGCACATACCTGATGTAAAATAAACAAAACACACACGAGGGTTACGTAATCCGTAGACCGAGGAATGTCTAAAACACGCGATATTTGTAATAAAAATCTGATGTGTTCCATTCACATGACTTTCTGTACATCTCTGTAACAAATTATTGTTAAAAAGCTTAGGCTTCTATTTACTTCATGCTAATCGAGAAAAAAATAGCAGAAATAGTCTTATTGCTTGCTTCCTTGTAAGTAGAAGCAAAATAAGGAAGTACCATAGGTTAAAGTGACAGTCAAAAGCTGGTTGCTATGTGACTGAAGTTCCTTTGTTTGTAGGACAGGAGTTTGCAAATTCCTGTATGAGAAAAGTATAAACTTTTCAAAGCTGAAACCAAAATCAAAGAATATCTAAAAACGATTAACTCCACGAAGAAAATGTATACAACATAAATTGTGTGTTTTAAAGTGCTCAACATTTGTTGTGTGGTAGGTTTTTGTCCACCTCTTACGGTTTCGCAGTTATGCAAAATTCCGTAAAATTGATCCCGAATAAATTAGTCTGCGGAGGCTATTCCCAGAAAATTCAAGATATACATCTTATTTGTCAGGTAAATACCTTTAGCATGCAATATTTGAATCAAAATCGCTTGAGCCATTTTTTAAGAAAATCAAAATTTTCGAAAAAAAGTTCCATGTAAACGGTAGTTGGGGTGGCAGGGATTTTCTTGAAAATCTTCGTGTCGCATTCTTGGCAGATACTAAACTTAAATACCAAGTTTGGTATTCAAAGGTATTTTCGTTTTTGAGCTATGCTGTTCACACACGCACACACAAGGACGTTTTTCTGCTTTTTTTTTTTTTTAATTCTGGGGGACCCAAAACATATATTTCCGGTGAAATGTCGGTATCAAATTTTTGGATGGAATGCAATACCTTCCCTATACACTATGTACGTAGTACGTGTAGAGAAAGTACAACTATTGAAAATATGCTCCAAAACATTGAAAATTTACGCTTACATACAAATAAGCTATTCTTAAGAAACATGTAGAAGATCGTCAACCATTTTCTGTTAAAACACACTACCAAAAGTGACAAATTACCGCTCTTTTTAAATTACGGATATCTGTGCCAGTATTTCCTCGGCACCTTAAATCCATTTATCGCATAAATCTCTTGAGGTAAAATTTGTACAAAAGTGTATAAAAAAGTGAATAATATAAAACTCTAATATGTTTCATTAACATGACTTTCTCTACATTGCTGTAATAAATTATTGTTAAAAGGCACATTCTTCTAGTTACTTTATGATAATCGATATGAACATTAGTAAAAACTGTCTTAATTACTTGCTTCCTTGTAAGCAGAAGGAAAATAAGGGAATACACTACGCTAAAACGATTGACAAATACTTTAAAAGCTGGTTGTCACGTCGTTGAAATTCGTTTTTATGCAGGGCCATGAGTTTACAACTTTCACTTTCCGTATGAGAAAAGTCAGTATGAAAATGACTCTGAAACAAATAAGAAGGAATATCTCAGAAATGGTCAATTCTATGAAAAAACATATATGACATAAATTGTATGTTTTAAGGTGATCTAAATGTTTGATTAGTAAGTTTTTGTCTATCTCCTACAGTTTATCAGTTACACAAAACTTGTAAAAATTAATTTAGAATAAAGAGGTCTTTAGAAGCTCTTCCCATAAAATTGAAGATAATCATTTTATTTTCAATATAAACATATTTAATGTACGGTATTTTAATCAAAATCACTAGCCCATTTTTGAAAAAATAAAAATGATCCATTTTTTTCCATGTCAAGGGTAGTTTATGATGGGGAAAGTTTCTCAAAATCTTCGTGTCGCATCCCCGGAAGATATTAAACTTAAATGCCGAGTTTAGCACTTTACCGACTTTTCGTTTTTGAGTTTTTGTGTTCACACACACGCACACACACAAAGGAACTTTTTCTAAATTGTTTTATACAGGGGACCTTAAAACTAGTATTTCTGGTGAAATATCCGTATCGAATTTATGGGTGGAATGCAAAATAAAATTAGTCTCATTAAAATGCACTTCTTTCGAAATGCCAAATATGTTAAAATCTTGTAGGTATATGGTACTTCAATAACAACCTGCATTATGTTTATATTTCATAACTTCGTTTATTGTAAGGTTTCTTCATGGACAAAGCTTAACAAATGTTCAGTCTAGTTATCAGTGAAGCCACAAATTCTAGAGCACTTATCAGCGAAGGAAATGCTTGGTCCAAGTTGGTCCTCATAAATTCTTCGGAAACTGAATATGTTTTACTTTATCTACTGCGTAGAATAGCAGAGGATGTATTGTATTCCACAAAAAATCCACTTCATGGTTTCACTAAAAATATACGTTATGAGACGCCCTAAATCAAAAAATGGCATTTTTAGAATTGTGTATGTC
This sequence comes from Hymenopus coronatus, assembly GCA_030762935.1. Taxonomy (NCBI): domain Eukaryota; kingdom Metazoa; phylum Arthropoda; class Insecta; order Mantodea; family Hymenopodidae; genus Hymenopus; species Hymenopus coronatus. The sequence goes on along the minus strand of CM060888.1, from coordinate 83,544,740 downwards.
TGTGTCCGTGAACAGCATAACTCAGCAACGAAATGTCGTTGAAATACCATTTTTGGTATTTAAGCTTGCATCTTTTCAAGGATGCAAGACTAGGTTTTCAGGAAAAAAGACTCATCAAACACTCTTTACATGGAAGATTTTTTGGAATGTTCGATTTTCTTAAACATCGCTAATGATTCTTATTAGTAATTCTCTTATAATGTAATTTACATCACAAATAAAATTTATTACTAGAATTTTCTGGTAATAGTTTCTAAAAACCCCTTTATTCTGGGAAACAGTATATATGGTTAACTGTAAGAGACAAAATCTTACGATATAATAGATTTCGTTAAAAAGCAGAATTTATTGAAAGTTGCCTTTGTGGAGTTACCCATTTGCGAAATGTTTATTTTAAATATCCTAAGCAGTAGTGTTGTCTTGTGTTCTAGGCCTGTGCAAACTACATCCCTCCTATGATGAGATAAGCCCTGGATAGAAAATCTGACTTTTCGACGCCATAGGGCAAAGGCTGTAAATCGGTAGAACAGTGAGCTACTTTACTCTAATTCAACCGGAAGCGCACCGTTTCCATTTGGCGTAGAGAAAAACGAAGCGAGGCAGACAATAAATATCTCACGTCCGCCCTACAAATTGTATCCTTCCTGCTCCAGCCAGAGAAAAAAAGGAGACGTAAGCTTCCGCAAGCAAAAGCGACGCCGGATGACCATCAAAGTGTAAGGCTTAGGTGGTAAATGTGTCGCTATCTGACTTGACACAAGGTATGGGAACGGTCAGCTGCGGGAAATCGGATTTTATGATATAGCAGCGAAACGAAAAAGCTATTATTCAAAGCATAACGGCGAAGAAAAGCACAGCACAGAAAAACGGTGCTTAAATCTCTTTTCATAATGCAAATGTGCAGCACATTTACGTAGATTTATATGCTTGTTTTTTCTGCTTTCCTTACCCGGCGTGGCAACATATAGTTATAGAATTTGCTCAACTAGCGCATGGATTTCTAAGGTCCGGAGAATGGTTTTGCTCTTAGTTCTCCAAGAAACGAGCTTCTTGTCTTATTTGATATACGAACGTCTATCTAACAAAAATCTCATGTGTTCCATTCACATGACTTTCTCTACATCTCTGTAACAAATTATTTTTAATAAGCTTATTCTTCTATCTACTTCATACTAATCGAGATAAACATTAGCAGAAATTCTCTTATTACTTGCTTTCTTGTACGTAGAATGGAAATAAAGGAATACACTGGACTAATATATATACTTTTAAGGAGTCTACATTATTTTTATATATTCTATTACTTACCAGATATGCAAAATTCATCCAAAATGAATAGGATTTCAAAGACTATTACCAAAAGATATTTTATTTTTTATGAAAATATCATAATAATACGGCATTTGAATAAAAAAACTATATTATTATTATTTGACAAAACCAACACTTTTGCAAAATTTTACATGTAAAGGATAGTTTGGGGTGAGAGAATTTTCTTGCAAATCATCGTGTCACATCCTAGTAAGATGACCGAACTTAAACACCAAGTTTTTGAGGCTGTGTTGTTCACACACATATATATATGCGCGCGCGAGTGGCTCGATCATCAAACGATGTGAAGCAGCAGTTTCTGCACTATAGGCTGGACAGCCATGATGTTAGTACCTCAGGTTGCTCCTAGTTTGCAAGGAAACCTCCTCTAGCGCCGTAGAAGATGGTCTATTAGAAGCTTCGATACTTGTGCAAGTTCATGTTCCTTCTATGAATAAATTAAGAAATTTTCCATTCATATGACTTTCTCACATCTCTGTAACAAATTATGCTTAAAAAGCTTGTTCTTCTATCTCTAGGGTGTTCAACCTCTGCTCTTATGAGCTAATTGCGTAACCTAGTCGCGGTACCCCGCCTTTTGTTTTGTGCATGGCCAGTTAGGAAGTATTTCTCCTTCATTCATTCAGAGGCGTTTAACTGGGTTCGACTCTTGACACGATAGCAGGTTTTAACCGAACCAAACATACTGTATTCCAGAAAGAATGGGAAAAAGAGTTTTTGTTTGTTTCATAATACTTTTGGTCTTATTTGTAAGCATCACTTATCTTAAGGTTTCCAATATAATATTAAATGTACTTTGAAAAATACCATTATACCGATTACGGCAAACATTCTTACTTTCTCTATACGCACTATGTACATAGTGTATAGAGAAGGTATTGCACTCCACCAAAAAATTTGATACCAAGATTTCACCGGAAATATATGATTTAGAATCCCCAATATTCAAAAAAAGCATTTTCACAAAAAGGTCCGCGTGTGTGTGTGTGTGTGTGTGTGTGTGTGTGTGTCCGTGTGCCTGTGAACACGACAACTCAAAACGAAATTTCGGTAAAATACCAAACTTGTTATTTAAGTTTAGTATCTTCCAGGGATGCGACATGAAGATCTTTATAAAAATCACTCACCCCCAACTACCCTTTACATGGAACTTTTTTTCGAAAATTTTGTTTTTCTCAAAATTGGCTCTAACGATTTTGATTAAAATTTCGTATATTAAACATATTTACCTGACAAATAAAATGTATATCTTGAATTTTCTGGGAATAGCCTCTGAAGAGTAGTTTACTCAGGATGAATTTTACTGAATTTTGAATAACTGCTAAACCGTAAAAGATGGACAAATACTTACTCCACAAAAAATGTAGAGCATGTTAAAACACACAATTTATGTTATATACATTTTGTTCGTGGAGTTCGTCGTTTTTGAGACATTCCTTATTTTTGATTTCTGCTATGAAAAACTTATACTTATCTCATACAGGAACTTGTCAACTCCTATCCATATAAACAAAGGAACTTCATTGGCATAGCAACCGGCTTTAGACTATCACTTGAACCTATGGTAGTCCCTTATTTCGCTTCTACTTACAAGGAAGCAAGTAATAAAACTATTTCTGCTATTTTTTTCTGATTAGCATAAAGTAATTAGAAATATACGTTTTTTAAGAATAATTTGTTGCAGGGATATAGAGAAAGGCAGATTGGAATTTATTTAAATCTGTTCCAATGAAACATCTCCCAAATAGCAAAATTTTGCTGCCAAGTTTATATTAATATTTGGTTCTACATATATTTGTGAACAGATGTTTTTGAAAATGAATCCAATAAAAAGCAAATATTGTTGTAGGGAAGGATCGTTTGGTCTGCCGTTTAAAACTATGTTCTTCATCCCTGTCGGCAAACATTGATGAACTGGTTTCAATAAACTGGTAACCAAGACACTAACAAATACAGCGTTTAAGAAGGGTTTTAGTATTTGTACCAGTCTATACAACCTTAACTTTCTTGAAGCTCCCGCCACTGATAGAAAGTGACGTCATACACAGAGAGGTTTATGTCTGCCGCTCCAAACAAATGGGTAGAGGTAAATTTGCCCTCACCTCTTGCCGCCGAAGGTTGGGCACCATTATTCTATCCTCTTCGGCAGAAATTGCCTTATTTCCTGCTTTCTTGTAAGTATAACGGAAATAAGGGAGTACACTATGCTAAAGCGATAGTCAAATCTTTTAAAATTAGTTGTTATGTGATTGAAATTCTCTATTTGCATAGACAGGAGTTCACAAATTCCCGTATGAAAAAAATTTAAGTAGTTTAAAAATGAAACCAGTGACAAGCTATTAATGCAACAAACACCTGAAATAATTCTCATGATTTATAGAATAATGCATACAAATTTCTGGAAAAACAACTGAATACTTTAAGATCACTGGTAATTCAACTCACTTAAGGTGTAATTTCAGTTTGTTCAGTCTACCTTGTCCCCTTAATATCGCACGGCTACAAACCGAGTTTCCGAAGTTCTGCAGTGCATACTCGGCTCTGATCGACTCAGATCGGAATAATTCGCAGTGATTATAGCAAGAGTATGTGAGGAAGCGGCAGACAGGCGAAGCAAGCGCGTCAAGAACAAATGAAACTTGCTACAAATTGAGGAGTAGGAATTTGTTCTGTTGTCCACCTAGCCATGTCGTATTTTGTAATCTGCACCGTGCAATGCTGTATAGCACATTGGATTGTGACGTCATCCCTGCACCAATCCCATGTGTTCTGCTCTGCCAGTTTCCAGCGCCTGTGCATCGCTGCTGTAGTTGTCAACTAGTGTGCTTACCTGTAAGGAATACATTTCGGGAGGCAAGAAAGAAAAATAGTGTAGATTGAAAGCAAAATCAGTAATTTTTAAATCTTAAGATTTCAATATAAATTAAAGTAGTTATGTAATTAAAATATAAATAATGTAATAAATAGTTTTAAGATTACAATATACAGTCTATTATGCTGTAAACACATGGCTATTTTTCCCCCAAGTATCGGCCTCAAGTGGTCGTTAGCACTTCTTCCACACAAAACTAAATAATAATAATAATAATAATAATAATAATAATAATAATAATAATGAGCATGAACTGTTACCTCCTGATGGTCTGCAGCATAGTACACAAAAGTTCGGTGGTGTTTAGAAATAAGTATAAATCCTTGCGAAAAATTTATTCTTTAATTAATGTTTCTAGAAATGCACAAGGTCTAGGTGTCCTAATTCGGTTCGAATTAAAATTTTTAAAGATGGTCCTATTATACCTGTTTAATTTATTGACTGAAGTTGCAGTGTCAATGCCGAGCTGAAACTGTTTTCTCGGCCTTCTAGAAAACTAAAATTCAATGGTAATTTGTTGATACGCAGTAGTTCAGGAACATCATCATTTTGTGAGGGGTGAAATGAGTAAAAAAACAAACACCTTGCCTATCAAACCCCTCAAAATTCGATTTCTAAAAGCGTTACAAAACATTGGTTTCCTTAATCAGACTTTAAGTTTATTTTTCGTACAGTACAGATTCCAGTTTTATTTTCTCTACATATAATATTGCACTCAAAAACGAATGCGAAACGAAGATTTTTAAGAAAATCTCCCTCACACCCAAATACCCTTTACGTGGAACGTTTTTCGATAATTTTGATTTTCTCAAAAATGGCTCCAACAATTTTGATTAAAATACCTTATGTTTAAGATACTTTTATGAGAAACGAAATATATATTTTGAATTTTCTGGAAATAGCCTCTGAAGACTTTCATTCTAGATGAGTTTTGTATAACTGTCAAACCGTAAGAGGTAGACAAAAACTTACTCCACGCAAAATTTATGTTATATGTATATATTTTTTTTCTTCTTTTTTTAAGAGTTGTGTGAATGGAACATATCGATTTTTTTCCGTGTTCAGTTGTTCTTCAATCGCTATTTAGTTGCGATTTTTATCAATTTCCATCTGTATTGTATGGTTAAGTTTAAGACTATTGAATTGCAGACATTGCTTTAAATATGTTGGAATTACTGCTCTCAAAGTGTGTTCTTTTTATGGATTAAAAATTTTATCTTGCTCAGAAAACAAAATTGAAATCATTTTCACTCATTCCCAAACAAACAAAAAATTGGGGTTGTCCCATTAACTTTCTCTTCCTAATCTGCAACAAATAATTCTTGTAAAACATTTTCTTTCTATCTACTTCATACTAATCAAACGTTAGAAAAATGGCCTTATTGATTAGTTCCTTGTAACTATAATAGAAATCACGTAAAACACCGGGGGGAGTGAAATCCTTTAAAAGCTTTCACTATCTTCTCTTAGCATAACCAGGATGAAAAAAAATGATAAATGACCTCCCATTTGAGAACAGTCTTAAGTATTGGAAATTTAAAAACCAATATCAAACAATATTTCAGAAATAGTTAACACCACCAAAAATGGCATAAATTCTGTGTTTCAACGAGATCTGCTTTTTTTTTTTAAATCAATTTTTGTGCACTTCTTTCAGTTCATCAGTTATACAAGTCATCCAGAATGAAGAGGACAGGAAATTAAAGATATATATGTGTGTGTGTGTTTGTGTGTTATTTGTGATAAAAATACTTAAAGTGTATCGTATTCTAATCAAAATTGTTATATAATTTTTGAGAAATCAAACTTTTTTATGTACAAGGTAGTTCAAGTTGAGGAATTCCCTTGAAAATCTTAGTATTGCATTCTTGAAAAAACTGAACTTAAATGCAAATTGAGTATTTAACGGACTTTTCGTTTTTCAGTTATGCTGTTTTCAGACACGCGGACTCACACACACATACAGACACACGGGACTTTGTCTAAAATACTTTTCCTTAATCCGATCTTAAAATATATTTTCAGTGAAATCTTGACATCGAATTTTTGGGTGGAATGAAATACTTTCTCTAACTACTAAGTACACAATACATTGTAGAGAACGTAAAAACATAAACAGCTCCATGCCATACTTATCCATAAATTGTTTTATCCACATTTCTCTTAAGATACCAAGCAAAAACACAAATATTATTAGCCAAATTTCCATCAATAGGTTCCATTTTGCTTTTAATTGCGATTCTGTTGCCGCAACAGGTCAGGCTAATGTGGATGGAATGTTAAAAGTTAGGTTACACCTTGTTGAACATAGTTGAGCATATTTAAAAGTTGGAACATCGGTTTTTATATGTTGTATGTTGACTTTTGATTGTTGAAATTAAATGTTAATCAATGCGGACCACCTTTACTGGCAAACTTAATTTCGAGGCATATACAGCAGTAAAAACGCTTCAACTATATTCAAAATGCATATTTTGCTACTGTTTTTATAGACTTCAATTTTCTGCAAATTACTTTACGGCACCCAGTACATTTGGAATGACCTTTTGTTTCACAGCCTTTTCTCAATTACTAACCAAGCATTCCGTCGCTTTTCCCTCGTGGAATCGGTTGGTTCAGATGTCCATTAGTGGTAAATGAGTGTCTCTCAAGGTTGGTTCTTATATCCGTTACACAGATGCTGTATGAGAAAGGTCACACATTGCAAACTATTGAGCGTTTCTATTTCCACAAAGATAAGCTATGTAACGCAAACATAATTTTTACTTTCTCTAGCCCCATATGTACAATGTACATAGGGATAGAAAAGGTATTGTAATGCACCCAAAAATTCGATACCGAGATTTCACCGGAAACATATGTTTTGGGGACTCTTTTGAGTCCGAACAAAGCATTTTTAAAAGAAAGTCCGTGTGTGTGTCTGTAAACAGCATAGCCCCAAAACGAAAAGATCGTTAAATACCAAATTTGGCATTTAGGTTTAGTGTCTTTCAAGGATGCGACACGAAAATTTTCAAAAAAATCTCCCTACCATAAACTACCCTTTCCATGGAAAACATTTCGATAACTTTGATTTTCTTAAAAATGGTTCTAAAGATTTTGATTAAAATCCCATATATGAAATCTATTTATGTATATCTCGAATTTTTTGGGAATAGCCTCTAAAGACTACTTTATTCTGGGTCAATTTTACAGAATTTTGCATAACTGCTAAACTGTAAACTTACCCCACAACAAATATAGAGCACCTTAAAACACACAATAAATGTTATATACATTTTTTTTGTGGAGTTGATTGTTTTTTAGATATTCCTTGTTTTTGGTTTCAGCTATAAAAAAACCTATACTTTTCTCATACGGGAGTTTGTTATTTCCTGTCCATACAAACAAAGGAACTTCATTCACATAGCAACCAGCTTTCGGCTATCACTTTAACCTATGGTACCTCCTTATTTCGGTTCTACTAACAAGGAAGCAAGTAATAAGACTATTTCTGCCAATTTTTTCTCGATTAGATGAAGTAAATAGAATAATTTGTTGCAGAGATGTAGAGAAAGTCATGTCAATGGAACACATCAGATTTTTAAAGTTCTTCCCTAAATTTCTCCCTCAAAGCTTACGTTTACACGCAAAATTTTCTCTGAAACATAACATTTGAAAAATTGACACGAACAAAATGTATTATCTTGAATATTCAGTAAAATTTAATCCTGACATCAATTAGGTTTACTCTTTTACAAAGAAATATTTTATAAAACTTAATTATTAACAAATTCTATGGAGAATTTTAATTATTGAAAAGAATAAAGAGCATTAATAAAGGATTCATCTTCATTAACATTTTCTCAAATATTTTATATAAAGTCTCTTATCAGGTCCTTTCCAATCTATGAATTTTTTATAAATTTGTAAAATTAGGACGCACGAGATAGAAAAGTCATACTACGGAAAATCTGAAGAAGTTATTAAAATATAGAATTTGTATCTATAGTTTAGCCGTTTTTACAATTCTGTATTGGATGTTTACACTTATCCAAGGCTAAGAGTACTATGCATATTTGAAAGTTTAAAACTCCTTTTATTTTCTTAAATTCCTTATCATGCAAACACATATTCCCACATGTATTTAACTAGGCACTTATTATTTAATTTGATATATTTCTGATCAAACATTTATTACAGTTAGTAAAGCGTAGAAACAAACTTAATATGAAAAAGTGTGTGTATGTATATGTGTGTGTATATATATATATATATATATATATTACGATATTTATTAAAATTTCAGCCATCAGGTGCCAGCTTTATAATAATATGTTATATTCATAGAGCAAAGTATAAAAGCATTCGTGGAATAGGATCATGTTTTGAAAATTCTAGGTCAAATCCAGTATTTTAACTACGGAAGTCGTCAAACATAAATTAACCTTATTGAAGGAGAGGAGGCAGAGCCTGTGAATTTCAAAATTCTTGTTTCATGAATGTTTAATTTATTTTAACATGTTGAGTGTAAATGCATTTTAGCATAATTAAGAATGAAATGGTAATACAAAGAATTAGGCACATGTTTTGCTATGAGAAAGGTATACGCCTAAATACATAAAATCAACATTCAAAAGTGGACCATATTTCTCGTTCTTCAATAAACAAATAAATAAATATATATATATATATATATATATATATATATATATATATATATATATATATATATATATATATATATATAGGGTTGGGATGGGATTGGATGGATGGATGGATGGATGGATGGATGGATGGATGGATGGATGGATGGATGGATGGATGGATGGATGGATGGATGGATGGATGGATGGATGGATGGATGGATGGATGGATGGATGGATGGATGGATGGATGGATGGATGGATGGATGGATGGATGGATGGATGGATGGATGGATGGATGGATGGATGGATGGATGGATGGATGGATGGATGGATGGATGGATGGATGGATGGATGGATGGATGGATGGATGGATGGATGGATGGATGGATGGATGGATGGATGGATGGATGGATGGATGGATGGATGGATGGATGGATGGATGGATGGATGGATGGATGGATGGATGGATGGATGGATGGATGGATGGATGGATGGATGGATGGATGGATGGATGGATGGATGGATGGATGGATGGATGGATGGATGGATGGATGGATGGATGGATGGATGGATGGATGGATGGATGGATGGATGGATGGATGGATGGATGGATGGATGGATGGATGGATGGATGGATGGATGGATGGATGGATGGATGGATGGATGGATGGATGGATGGATGGATGGATGGATGGATGGATGGATGGATGGATGGATGGATGGATGGATGGATGGATGGATGGATGGATGGATGGATGGATGGATGGATGGATGGATGGATGGATGGATGGATGGATGGATGGATGGATGGATGGATGGATGGATGGATGGATGGATGGATGGATGGATGGATGGATGGATGGATGGATGGATGGATGGATGGATGGATGGATGGATGGATGGATGGATGGATGGATGGATGGATGGATGGATGGATGGATGGATGGATGGATGGATGGATGGATGGATGGATGGATGGATGGATGGATGGATGGATGGATGGATGGATGGATGGATGGATGGATGGATGGATGGATGGATGGATGGATGGATGGATGGATGGATGGATGGATGGATGGATGGATGGATGGATGGATGGATGGATGGATGGATGGATGGATGGATGGATGGATGGATGGATGGATGGATGGATGGATGGATGGATGGATGGATGGATGGATGGATGGATGGATGGATGGATGGATGGATGGATGGATGGATGGATGGATGGATGGATGGATGGATGGATGGATGGATGGATGGATGGATGGATGGATGGATGGATGGATGGATGGATGGATGGATGGATGGATGGATGGATGGATGGATGGATGGATGGATGGATGGATGGATGGATGGATGGATGGATGGATGGATGGATGGATGGATGGATGGATGGATGGATGGATGGATGGATGGATGGATGGATGGATGGATGGATGGATGGATGGATGGATGGATGGATGGATGGATGGATGGATGGATGGATGGATGGATGGATGGATGGATGGATGGATGGATGGATGGATGGATGGATGGATGGATGGATGGATGGATGGATGGATGGATGGATGGATGGATGGATGGATGGATGGATGGATGGATGGATGGATGGATGGATGGATGGATGGATGGATGGATGGATGGATGGATGGATGGATGGATGGATGGATGGATGGATGGATGGATGGATGGATGGATGGATGGATGGATGGATGGATGGATGGATGGATGGATGGATGGATGGATGGATGGATGGATGGATGGATGGATGGATGGATGGATGGATGGATGGATGGATGGATGGATGGATGGATGGATGGATGGATGGATGGATGGATGGATGGATGGATGGATGGATGGATGGATGGATGGATGGATGGATGGATGGATGGATGGATGGATGGATGGATGGATGGATGGATGGATGGATGGATGGATGGATGGATGGATGGATGGATGGATGGATGGATGGATGGATGGATGGATGGATGGATGGATGGATGGATGGATGGATGGATGGATGGATGGATGGATGGATGGATGGATGGATGGATGGATGGATGGATGGATGGATGGATGGATGGATGGATGGATGGATGGATGGATGGATGGATGGATGGATGGATGGATGGATGGATGGATGGATGGATGGATGGATGGATGGATGGATGGATGGATGGATGGATGGATGGATGGATGGATGGATGGATGGATGGATGGATGGATGGATGGATGGATGGATGGATGGATGGATGGATGGATGGATGGATGGATGGATGGATGGATGGATGGATGGATGGATGGATGGATGGATGGATGGATGGATGGATGGATGGATGGATGGATGGATGGATGGATGGATGGATGGATGGATGGATGGATGGATGGATGGATGGATGGATGGATGGATGGATGGATGGATGGATGGATGGATGGATGGATGGATGGATGGATGGATGGATGGATGGATGGATGGATGGATGGATGGATGGATGGATGGATGGATGGATGGATGGATGGATGGATGGATGGATGGATGGATGGATGGATGGATGGATGGATGGATGGATGGATGGATGGATGGATGGATGGATGGATGGATGGATGGATGGATGGATGGATGGATGGATGGATGGATGGATGGATGGATGGATGGATGGATGGATGGATGGATGGATGGATGGATGGATGGATGGATGGATGGATGGATGGATGGATGGATGGATGGATGGATGGATGGATGGATGGATGGATGGATGGATGGATGGATGGATGGATGGATGGATGGATGGATGGATGGATGGATGGATGGATGGATGGATGGATGGATGGATGGATGGATGGATGGATGGATGGATGGATGGATGGATGGATGGATGGATGGATGGATGGATGGATGGATGGATGGATGGATGGATGGATGGATGGATGGATGGATGGATGGATGGATGGATGGATGGATGGATGGATGGATGGATGGATGGATGGATGGATGGATGGATGGATGGATGGATGGATGGATGGATGGATGGATGGATGGATGGATGGATGGATGGATGGATGGATGGATGGATGGATGGATGGATGGATGGATGGATGGATGGATGGATGGATGGATGGATGGACAAAACACAAAATTTGGTCAAAGGATGAACTCAAATTAAACCATACGCAATTGAGTAACAGAACTCTTACAAAATCGTTTAATTTTAAATTTAGCGTGATTTATCATTAGTGTAACAATGAATGTTATCTAAATATAACGCAAATCTACAACAGCCATTGTAAGTGATTCCCCAATTTATATTTCGCTCTGAAAAAGCAATACTTTTATATTAATGAAAATTAGTCAATCCCTCTCTGTATTAACTGTTTTTATTTCTCACTTTTTACTTTCTCTAACACGTATGTACATACAATGTACATAGTAAAAAAATTCGATGTCAAGATTTCACCGGAAACATGTTTTGAGATCCCCCAAGTACAAAGAAAATTATTTACATGTACTATGCACAGGTCTATAAAGAAGGTATTATATTCTACAAAAAAAAAAAATTGGTACTGAGATTTCACCGGAAATACGCGTTTTAGGGCCGCTGAATCTAAAATGAGCATTTTTAGAGAAATGTCCGTGTGCGTGTGCGCTCGCGGGTGTGTGTGTGTGGGTGTAATTTCGTTAAATACCAAACTTGATATTGAAGTTCAGCATCTTCCAATAATGCTACACGAAGATTTTCAGTAAAATCCCCCCATCGCAACCACCTTTACATGAATAACATTTCGAAAAATTTTAGTTTCTCAAAACTGTCACTAACGATATTTTTTAAAATCTTTTATATTTAAGATATTTATATGACGAATGAACTGTATATCCTGAATGTTCTGGAAATAGTCTCAAAAGAGCTCTAGTTTACCACACAAAAAATATAGTTCTCCTTAACATACACAGTTTGTCATATACATTTTATCGTGGAGTTGACGTTTTGTAGATATTTGTAGTTATTGATTTCAGTTTTGAAATACTTAAACTATCTAATACGGGAACTTGTCAACTCCTGGCAACGAACGCAAAGGAACAGATTTCAATGCCATAGCAAACACAATTTTGGAACATTTAACTGTCGGTTTAGGTTTGTGTACTCCCTCATTTCCCTTCTACTCACAAGGAAGCAAGTAATGCGACAATTTCTGCTATGGTTTATCTCGTTTATCATAAAGTAGAGAGCTTATTGACAATAATTCATTACAGAAATATAGAAAAACTAATGTGAATTGAACAATTCAATATTTTGAAAAAGGTCCGTGTGAATGAGAGTGAGTGAGTGTGTTTGTGTGTGTCTGTCTGTGGGCAGCATAACTAAAAAACGAAGATGAAGTAAAACACCGAACTTGGTATTTATGTTAAACATCTTAAAAGGATGCTAGACGAAGATTTATCAAGAAAATCCCCTCACCTTAAACTACTCTTTACATGGAAAATTTTCATTTTCTGTAAAAAGGCATAAATGATTTTGTTAAAATACTGTATTTTAAAGATATTTACCTCACAAATAAAATATATATTTGGGAATGGTCTCTGAAGACCTCTTTATTCTGAATGAATGTCACAGAATTTTGTATAACTGTTAAACCATAAGAAATAGGCAGAACAAAGTACAACAAATGAAGATTTCGTTAAAATGAATCATTTATGTCGATCGTTTTTCTTGAGGAGTTGACGATTTTCGAGATATTCCATATTATTGGTTTCAATTTTAAATTATGTAACTTGGTTCAAACGGAAAGACACCTTTTGTTTTGAACCATTTTAAAATGCCAAACAATGGCAAAGAATATTTTGGAAATAATTATCTTCCCTACAAAGGTGTATTTGACATAAATGGTCTTGACCAGATCCACATATTTTGCATAGTAAAATTTGTCTTATCACTTACGGTTTACCAGTTATGCAGGAATATTTCAGAACTAAGAGGGCTTAAGAGAATGTTCCCAGACAATTCAAATAGTACACATTTCATTTCTTATGAAAATATATCGAGCTATTGGCATTTTAATCCAAATTGTTAGAGCAGTTTTTGAGAAAATCAAAATTTCCGAATCGTTTTCTCTGTAACGGATAGTTTATTGTGTGACTTTTTTTAAAAATGTTGTCATCGCTGAAATTAGTTGAATTTAAATACCAAAGTTTATATTTAACTGATTTTTAGTATTTGAATTATTCTGTTCAGACACACAATTTTGTTCTAAAAACATCAAATGTGTTCCATTCAGATGACTTTATGTACATCAATGTAACAAATTATTGTTGAAAAACTCATTATTTTATCTACTTTATGCTAATAAAGATAAAATTAGCAGAAATGTTTTATTTTACTTGATTCCTTGTAAGTGGAAGGGAAATAAGGGAGTACCATGCGCTAAGCGATAGTCATATATTTTAAAAGATGTTACTATGTGATTGAAATTCCTTTGTTTGTATGGCCAGGAGTTGAAAAATTTCCTATAAAAATATTGTTAAATATTTTAAAACTGAAAGCAATAACAAAGAATATCTCAAAAACGGTCAACTCAACGAAAAATGTACATTTCTAACATAAATTGTGTATTTTAACGAGTTCTACATTTTTCGTTAACTAAGTTTTTATCTATACTCTTGCTTTACCAGTTATTCAATTCCACAATATTCGTCCAGATTAAATATGTCTTCAGAAACTATTATTATAAAATTCAAGATATACGTTTTATCTTATGTAAATATATTTATTATACGATATTTTAATCAAAATCAACAGAGCCATTTTTGAGAGAATCTAAATTTTCAAAAAAATGTCTATATAAAGGATATTTGGGGGTGGGGGATTTTCTTGTAAATCTTCGTGTCTCATCCTTGGAAGATACTGAGCTTATACTCCGAGTTTGGTGTTTAACGGACCTTTCGTTTTTTGCTATGCTGTCCACACACACATACACACACACACACACAAATACGGACATTTTTTTCTAAAAATTCCTTTTTTGGGGGGATACATGAAATCTCGGTATCAATACAATACCTTCTCTATACACTATGTACATAGTGGGTGTAGAGAAAGTAATATATTTTTAGAATATCAAATATTCACAACGAATGTTAAAGTAGACAACTTAAACTGCTTAATAGGTAGTAGAGAAGATACAGTTTTGACTACGTATTGAGCTTCATTCTATGATGGAATGCTGAATGGGTTTAATCTGTTAAATTTGCAGGTATATTCTCTCTTATAGTCACGAAGTCGATAAATATTCCAGTAGCTCGTAGGGAAGGCAGAAAGCCGGTCTGACATGAAGTGAATGCAGTTATTTTGGGCTAATTCTACTTGAGCCCACTCTGACCTCTATCACGCCATCCGTTATGTCCAAGTTAACAGGTTGAAGCCAGCAGTCATTGTGCATGAGAGGTTGTCCGTGAATGATGCCAGGTGGCCGTAAGTCTATTGTCCGCAATTTGCCTAAAGGGATGCGTTGGATCTGTCTCCCTCTGCTTTGGTTGACAGATATTTACGGTTGTATTCCTTTCTCAGCTTTAAAACATAAACTAAGTAACTGGCGTATTTTTACTTTCTCTACACGTACTGTGTACATAGTATACAGAGAACTTATTGCATTCCACCCAAAAATTCGATACCTTGATTTCACCGGAAATATATGTTTTAGGATCCCCTGTATCCAAAAAAGCATTTTTAGAAAAGGTGTGTGTCCGTGTGTCTGTGAACAGGAAAACTCAAAAACGAATATTCAGTAGAATGCCAAACTTAGTATTTAAGTTTAGTATCTTCCACTGATACGAAACGAAGTTTTTGAGAAAAATCCCCCACTACAAACTACCCTTTAGATGGAACTTTTTTCTAAGTTTTGATTTTCCCAAAATGGCTGTAACGATTTTGATTAAAATACGGTATATTAAAGATATTTATATGGCAAATAAAATTTATATCTTGATTTTCTGGGAATAGTCTCTAAAGCCCTATTTATTCTGGATGAATTTTGCTGTTTCCTAAAGAAAAGCGATATCTATGTATGCATAGAAGTAGAATAAACTTTTTAACAAACAATACGTCATGTTGAAAAAGCTTTTAAACGTAATTTACGTTGTACCTTAAATACATTAAATTATGGGTTTCCCAATTATTCATGTTTTTCGACTATTGGCGCTTTTTCTCCCCCTCATTAGC
Source organism: Hymenopus coronatus (assembly GCA_030762935.1). Taxonomy (NCBI): domain Eukaryota; kingdom Metazoa; phylum Arthropoda; class Insecta; order Mantodea; family Hymenopodidae; genus Hymenopus; species Hymenopus coronatus. The sequence continues at coordinate 83,528,694 of CM060888.1, read as the reverse complement.
CTGGATAATTGAGAGTGTACTGTAGTCAAATCTCTTAAAACCTGTTACTATGTGTTTCTCTTTGCATAGTCAGGAGTAAAACAAAAGAGATTAAACAAATCATGACTTCCTATTTGTGTTTTAAAACTAAAACTAGGAATATCTCCAAGTTAGCTAACTCCAATAAAAAAATGTATCTGACATATATTGTGCAATTTAAAGAGATCTACATATTTTGTGCAGTAAGATTCTATATCTTGCTGTATAACAGTTATGCAACAGTCCTCCAGAATGAAGAGAGCTTAAGTGTGTATACCTAGAAAATTCTAAATATACTTTCATTTGTCATAAAAATATCTTAAACATACGGTATTTTTATCAAAATCGTTATAGTCATTTTTGAGAAAATCAAAATTTTCGAAATATTTTCATGTAAAGGTAATTTGTGGTTGGGGGATTTTCCTGAAAATCTTCGTGTAGCTTCCTTGGAAGATCCTAAACTTAAATACCAAGTTTGGTATCTTACCGACTTTTCGTTTCTGAATTGTGTTCACAGACACACACGGACTTTTTCCAAAAATACTTTTTTGGATACAGGGATCCTAAAACTTGTATCTACAATGAAATCTTGGTATCTATTGATTTTTTGGATGGAGTGCAATCAATACCTTCTATCTACGTACGATGTACTATGTAGAGAAAGTAAAAAAGGAAGTTACAATTACTGGAAAATACTACAGTTAATCTTTGGCCTGAGTTGAAGGAAACACGGCCCATTTGGGGAAGCACAAGATGTTCGTTCGGAAGAGTTGCCAAACTGGATGAATTGCGTTATTAATTGCTGCTATAGCCCCCATATTCACACAATTTGATTCCCTGTGAAACTTTTTCCCAAACACTCGCGGGAAAAAAAATTAAGATGAAATGAGGTCATCATTGTGATGAAGAGCTTGGCTATTGCAATTTTTAGAGCGTTTAAGATGGCAGGGACGTTGGGAGAAGTGTATATCCTTAAAAGGATAAATTTTTGAGAAATGAATAATGTATATCAAAAAATTGCGTCTTCATTCCTAAACCGGGCACTTATTAAACCACCCTCTATATGTATCTGTAATTGCTGCACTGTAACGCAGTATACGGTTAACGATTACAGATTTTGGAATTGCTATAAAAACGCTCTAACTATCGAGATGTTCAACTGATATGAAGAGGAAATGTGGCCAGCATTACACATCCTCAGTCGGAATTTTGTTTTTGTAACCAAGCTACCTATCGCAGCTCCTAAATGTCCTGTTGGGCACCGATTTTATATCCGGGGCATTAAATCCGCAATTGGTGAAATCAAACCCGGGATCACAAAGTGTCTGTGAACCAGAGCTTCATGTCGCAGGACGAAAAACTAGTGTATTCGAGAAAACATTACAGAATTTTCAGAACATGATGACCCTGCTCCAGTCCTCTACCAAACGTAGCGTGACTTTAAAGTTTTGGATTATGAAGTGTGCGGCTGGAAACCAACCGTAATTGTTGCCAAGTCATCCACTTACTGGGTCCTAAATTGAGGCGCGATTCTCGACTTGCAAGCAGAGTCTACAGAGTCTCCAGGAAATAGAGATTCTACTACGTTGTATCTCGCCTCTAGTACAGCGTTGTTTGCTAATGGTTACTGCCTAATGGCAGGGAGTGGTCCCGTTTAAAGACCTTCGTGTTTTGGAGAAAACTATATATATATTGAGATTTCACTGGAAACACGTGTTAGGAAATCCCCGGAGCTCAAAAGATGATTTTGAACGATGTGACTAATTTCTACTACTTACCGATATTATTTTTTTTTTTTTCATTTATATAGCCCCCACTTGAAATATATAGCTTTTCATTTGAAACAACTCGTTGGCTGTAGGTTCTGTTACGTTTTTTGTTTTACTCAAACACCCACACCTTCACATTCGCATACAACTTCCAGACTCTGTGGGGGATAGGGAATAATTCTGGCTAGAGAAAATGTCCATGCCCCAGCCGGGAATCGAACCCAGGACCCCCGGGTGAGAAGTCAGCTCGCTGACCACCCGACCACGGAGGCAGTCTTTACCGATATTATTGTTACGAGCCGTAAGTTAGCATTACCACAGCTAAGCTGGTTACTATAAAAGCAAAACAAAGCTCAATATTGATATGGAGCTAAAGAGCACGAGTGCGGTAAGTAAAACAGATGCTTAACCATTTTTTCAATGTATTGTACTTTAACCCGTATCTTTATTTACACTTCTACAGAATTAATGTAGAATATCCCACTCTCTAGGCTTCTTATATTTCTCTGTCCTCTACCATAACTTTCTCCATAGTAAAAGTGTCAAGTCGATTCTAATGAATGTACTACAGAAAAGTGTCACCACAACCAACAAACCTTGTATATAAAACAATAATGAAAAGCTACATAACGTCTGCCAAATGTTTCTCCATTGAAGTCATTTGCAATCAACCATCATTTTAATTGTTATTATTATATTGTAATTACATTAATACTCATCGTCCAAAAATAATATGCGATAAACGTGTGTTTAGTGTATTGCAGAACCGAGAAAAAGTTTGAAAAGACTAAACAAATTGAGAATGTATTGCATTCCACTCAAAACCCAATACCTGGATTTCATCGGTAATACATGTTTTGATACCAGCTGAATAAAAAAACAATTGTTGTGTGTGTGTGTGTGTGTGTGAGAGAGAGAGAGAGAGAGAGAGAGAGAGAGACCAAACATGGTATTTAAGTTTGGTATCTTCCAAGGATGCGACTCATAGATTTCAGGAAAATCCCCCACCACAGACTATCCTTCATGTGGTACATGTTTCAAAATTTTAGATTTTCTCAAAAATGATAACGAGTTTTTATTAGAAGGCTATATATTCAGGATATGTTCATGGAAAATAAAGTGAATATCTCGAATTTTCTGGAAATAGCCTTTGACGAACCCATCATTCTGAAGGACTTTTGCAAAATCACCGAAAGAGATAGTCTTACTACTTCTTTTGTAAGACTAGTTTATTGAACAGGTAAAAAGTCATCTGAATGAAACAGAAGATAGATTTTTCTAAGGCAGATTCGAAAACGCATTGTTTTGTAGTTGTAAACTCTATAAGTTTTAATTGGCCATAAACATCGCAAACTAAAACCAAGTTCAAAACAACGGTTATAGTAGCGGTAAGGTTCTCCTACGAAATAGGGAATTTATTTACAAACTGTCACCATATCCGAAGAAATGTTCAAATTTTCAGGTCGTACAGCACACAACTAATGCCGTTTCTGGATGTGTTCCGTTTGAAAAATATCAACTTGCCTTCCGGATTAAGCATTGTGGTTTTGAATAATCGTATTTATCATTAGAGGCGATATTGCGAGGGAAATGTTGAAGGTTCACTAAAACACGTTTTGACATTGTATTCACATGACTTTCTCCAGAAAATCTTCAAAAAAATATTCTAGAAAAGCTTATTCTATGTACTTGACATATTTTCTTGTAGGTACAATGAAATGGGAAAGTACAATAGCTTAACCGTTAGTCACACCTTATAAGTGCTGGTTGCTATGTATGTTCCGGGAGTAATTACGAATAGGAACTTTCCATCTGTGAAAAGTATAAGAATTTAAAAAGCAAGATCTATAACGGTGAATATCTGGAAATGATGAACTCTACAAAAAATAATTTGAATACCACAGGATATCAATAATGTGAGGAAGTACTTATCAAGGAGTACTACAACAAAAGGAATAACAGGATATAACTTTAATAAAAAGTTAATTTTTCATAATATTTGTAGGTATTATTTTAGCTTTCTTATTTCAAAGAGAAAATGCATTTCTGAGGGCCTAGAGCTGCAATTAATGAAGTGAAACTGGCTCAATAATGCGGCGGCGAAAAAGTGCAATATTCCGCGGATAATCGACTACAAAAACAAAATTATGCTTCCATTTAGCAATATTAAATTTTAGCTGATAAGGAGGAACACCTCTTAGAAATTGGACCATTGATAACCACAGAAAAATGTTTCCCTCGGCCCAAAGGAGATGTTACTTCTAAGAGTCAAAGAAATATTTAAGTTAAATATCCGATCAAGTCCATTTGTAAACAATTCGTTGATAAAGACAATTCTTAGAAAACATCCAAACCAGTGAACCGTTATTCAAGAAACGAAGTGTATTAGCGGAAAGGCATTCGGAATTAGATTGCAAAAATGTGGATCAAAAATCTGGAAATATCCATGAACTGGAGTGAAGAATCTCAAAGCTGTCCAAAACTATTTACCTTCTCGGCTACTGGCGTACCAGATGATGCCTTCAGAAATCGGGCATTCAGCTCTGGACTCTGGGGGGATTGATCGCAGCGATATTGGTTGGAGGAAGGCTGAGATGCATATGAATACATTGGAAAACATAGTGTTACTTTTTTCTGATGGGCATAATGCCAAATAAGCCAACTCTGAACAGAACTTGGTGTCTTGTTGCGCAATTCTTCAAACAGCAGACATGACAACGTTTAGACTCACAAAATATATGAAAAAGCGGCAAACCGGCGGATGCATCATCCTAACAAAAAATTGAAAAAGAAAGCTTCTATCATCTTTCAGAAATGATAATGGAAAATATGTGAAAAATGAAATCCTTATAATAGGCCAAGCCTGTGATTTGTATACTTGGAACTCTGATGCCATTGTTTATTCAATGCTGCTGTTTTGGTGCATATAAATGTGAATCCATTGGAGTCGTGTAGTAAAACGCTGTGGAAATTATATTATGCACAGTTCAAACTATTAGTAAGGTAAGAATTTAATAGAACATAATAATAGCACATGTTGGATTGTGTGGTGTCGAAAATTCCTGATGCTTGGCCGCAGGGACAAACGCCAAATTTAATGAAGGGATTTCTGAACATTTTGATTCTGTGTTTTTGCAAAATACTTTAAACATGGCATTGTCAGAGAGGTCTAAGAAACAAAATTAAAGCAATGATGTAGTACACTGTTGAACAACGAAGACTATGGTAGCCTAAAGAAACAAAATGGTTGGGCTGAAGATTGTACTTCCTCCAGTCTTCATTGGAGGTTGGAATGCCAGATAGCAGAAGCACCAGTAAGTGGGGCATTGTTTCCAAAATCTCACATTCAAGATCAGCTTTGCTCAACAAAGAAAAAACCCAAATAAGCTGACTGAAATGTCAGGATCGCCAAAGAGAAAATGAAAGCGAAAAGTGTTTATCGGTTATTAGTATTTGCTAGTAAATGTTTTAAAATGATTCTACTGATAAACAGCACAAGAAGCAAAGAACAGAGCAGGAAAGAAAAAACTCACAACAGAGAATAAATTCCTAAACAAAGAAAAGTATAAAGTACTAATGAGACTAAGAAAGAATGTTAAGCCAAAAGAGGAGGTTAAACCAGTTTCAGACCACGCTTGTATATGAGCGTGTTTTCCATATCAAAACTGAAAAACAACTCTATAGAATTTTCACTAGGCAATAAATTGTTTCACGAAAACTGCCCTGGGGAATCATCAATAATGAATTTCTGGTGACAGTAATTCTGATGATTTTTTTTTTTTCCAGTTTAACGTCCTTTAACCAGGTTGGTCATATCGGACAGTGAATGAAATTAGTGAAATGCTGCTCAAATGATCTCGGGGTCCATAGAGCTTAAAGTTCTCGACATTCGTCTTCTCAGGATAAGGGAAACCCCCGAAAAAGACCTTATCCGAGTAACTCACCCTAAGCGAGGATTCAAACTCACGACCTGTTGAATGTGAAGCAGACAAGCTACCACCACTACCCAGGTGGGCTGTGGTGATTCTGTGTGCCATTTGTGTTACCAAATTGATGAAAGTGAGTTAGAGACGTGCCTTTAGAGTCTAAAAGTCATTACGAGTACTTATTTAGATAAGCAGGTATTTGAATTTGGACTAAATTTAGTAGAAAAATAACATGCCAAAAGTCTGTATCACTTGCCTGTCAAATATTATAGCAAACCTTATACTATCCCTTTGACATTATTCAATAATTACCCTTTATAATATAATTGGAATTAAAATTTGTGAGTAGATGCAGAAGTCATATTTGAATGCCGTTTTATCACTAGTTAAACATTTTCTTTCACATATATGCCATAACTCTGGTTAATATTATACCTTAAATATGTTGAAATCTATTTTCTACCAGTCTGCCCCTTATCCTGGGAGCCTGTAAATTACGTGTAAGGTATTTACAGATGAAATATTCAGTGTAACAAAACTGTTAAGGATATTGTGCAGCAAGAGGCAATTATTTATAATGCCACTGATTCAACATATTATTGTATTTGTTGCTTCTTAAAATATATAAGAAGTCATGTCGTTAAATGGGGGAAGTTACTTGTCCGGAAGTTATCGTTCTTGGCTATACTAGTGGCCTTTCTGAGAATCCCTTCCATATTCAAATTTAGCCAGCGTAATAAAATAAAATATAATACTTTGCACTGTGCAAACGTGAATGTTTGTTTCCACTTACTGTGGGACAGCTACAAATTAAAATAGGAAGAATATATTTATTTCCCGATTTTGTAGACGGTGATAGCGTGTCCACCTTGCATTCAAGAGGTCCCGAGTTCGAATCTCGACTTGGATGAGTTATCCAGATAAGGTTTTCACGAGGTTTTTCATTATTCTGAGAAAAAACCGAACGTTGGGTATCTCTAAGCTCTATGGGCCCCAGGCTTATTTGAGCATCAATTCATCCATTTTTCATTCATCGTCCGATATGGCCTACCAGATTAAAGGACATTAGGATATAAAAAATAAAAAAAGTCTTAAGATATATCCTACGCCAGTATAACCGGTTAAAAGAAGATTTTTATTTATTTGTTTATTTATTTATTTACATATTAGCTTTCAGGCATAACCTAATTGGCCATCAGAGGAGAGAGAATGACTTACATAGAATACAAACCCAGAAACACAAAACATCAAACATCCATGCCCATAGCGGGATTCGAACCCGCAGCCTTTTCGCGGTAGAGCATCAACACCAATCCCGCCAATGACCACGGCTGCTGGGGCCGCGGAAGACCTATTTAAATAAGAAGCGACTATGGTTGAGAACTTGTACACTCAAAAATATTAAAACTATGTCTGGAAATGCTTAGCGTTAGACGTGGTGTTTTCACTGATTCCGCCCATGTCTTCCACCTATTTGCCATGCTCTTTAAAGCGTGTTGGACAGGTCACGTTACCAAAGAGAAGTGGATAGACATTAAACGTAACTTGCGACAAATTAAGTCGGATGATACAAGGTTAATTATTCTTTTCTCTGCGCTACATACTAAAGTTCTAATGCCAAGGTAATATGCGTATGTGATGGACTAAATTAACACGCGCTTATACAAGTCAACCGAACTTGGTTGAGGATGAGGGGGTGGATTGCCCAAAATTGGGCAAAATGCTTTTTTTACTTGAGTGCCATGCTGTACCAGAATGGCACCAACGAAAATCGTAGTAACACCCGAGTCCGCGTCAAACGGTTATATTTTCAGCATAATCACAGCGCCAGGCGTAGTTTCATTGTCTTTGAGTGTACATATATCAGCTATGCTGCTTTTAAAGTTTTGTGTAATTTGTTTTCTATTTCAACCGTCATATGCTATGTGCATAGTGTATAGAGACGGTATTATATTCCAACCAAAATTGGACACCAAGTTTTCACCGGAAATACGATATGTTTAAAGGTCCTTGAGTCCCAAAAAAAGGGATTTTTAGAAAAACGTCCGTATTTGTGTGGACAAAATAGCAAAAAAACGAAAAGATCGTTGAATACCAAACTTTTTATTAGAAGCTTAGTATGTTCCAAGTATGCGACACGGCGATTTTCAAGAAAATCTTTCACCCCAAGCTACCTTTTACATAGAAAATGTTTGAGAATTTTGTTTTTCCCAAACAAGGCTCTAACAATTTTGATTAAAATGCCGTATATTAAAGATATTTACATCACAAATAAAATATACATATTGAATTTTTTGGTAATAGCCTCTGAAGATCTCTTCATTCTTGATGAATTTTGCATAATTGTAAAACGTATGACATATACAAATCCTTAGGGCACAAATAAATATAGATCTCGTTATAACACACAATTTAGTTCCGAGATATTCCTTGCTATTGGTTGCACCTTAAAACTACGGAACTGTTCTCAAACCGGAAATCGCCTTTCGTTTCATCTTTCTATTGTTTGACTGGTGGTCATGCTAAGTAAACCTACTTCAATTTTGTTCACATAGGAGCCAGCTTTTAAGAGATTTGACTATCGCTTTAGCCCAGGGAATCAATCCCCATATTCCCTTATGCTTAGCAGTAACAAGTAACAAGAGAATTATTCATTATGGCTTCACGGGTGATCAGCCGTGTCAGGTATATAAAATCCAAGCTTTCGACCATTGCACACTCCATGGTCTTCATCAGGTCTTCATACATATATATATATATATATATATATATATATATATATATATACCTGACACGGCTGATCACCCGTGAAGCCATAATGAATAACATTCGTCATGAAAGCTTCAAGTCTTCAAGTCTTCCTAAATGTATCTCGATTAGCATGATATATATACAAATGAATCCTTTATAAGAATAGTTTGTTTGCAGAACAGGTAGAGTCACGTGACACGTTTTTGGTACCAAATTGAGAACATTGCTCCTTGAGATATGCGAACTTTGATTTGTAGATCACTCAAAACCATATCCCGGATTTTGTCATGTGAATGGAACACTTCAAATATTTGGCTTATATATATGTGTGTGTATATATATATATATATATATATATATATATGTGTTTATTTATTTATCCTGGTTATTTAAGGCCATAAGGCCTTCTCTTCCACTCTACCAGGCAGTACATTAAATTCAATACAACCGTGATACAATGAATAAAGAACAAAAATACAATTCTATAAAACTTAATAAAAATAAATATAAAAGGTGCAATAACTATACTGAAATGAAAATAAAAAAGCTGTAAACAAAATTATTTTAAGTAAAATATTCTGTAGGTTGAAACGTATATTTGTCATATTTACAATTGAAATACATATTGCTTGCCAGCCCACAAAATATTAGTAAAAATAAATTAAAGTGATGCATTTATCATATTAATACAGCAGCAGATTAGGTTTGATTATAAACGTATGCCCTAATTTTCTGCTTGAACTGTATAACGTTTCGGCAGTTTCTTAATGTGAGCGAGTTTCCCAATTATGACAGCCAGAAAATATTTTAAGCTAACATTTAGCTGGTTTGGAAAGCGAGAATGAAGGAGTTGATAGAAAAATGATAAAGAATGCAATTTTCTTCTATCCCTAAGCTGGAGCCATTTAAGCGCTTCGAGTGGTGGTGTAACATGATCAACTCGACGGAGATTGCACGTATTCTGAGCCCGTTAATGCCTTAGAGTCAAATGTTCAATTAGGTTAGTAAAAAGAGTCAAAATGGGGCATCACAAGCGTTTGTATTAATATGTTCTTAATTGAAGTCGGTAGAAAGTCATACGTTCTAGACGAATACTTTTTTACATAATGTGTAATTTGCGTGTCCAAGTTTAATGTTTAACTCCAAGATTCTTTACTGTATTACGAAATGGTGTGCTGTGCGTGCATGCGTGTGTGTGTGCGTAATATTCCGCTGATTGAATATGAGAAAATGGAAGAGCTGCAATATTATAAACATTTATATAAATATGCAAGTTTTTTATATGGCTTGCTATTTTGATGCGTCACCTGTCCATTGCTATTGTTAGAGTATTCATGATTGTTTTCGGCCCTTTGGATATATTTTAACAATTAACACAGCTTTCCACACTATGTTTATGTTGGAAAATGTATTTGCTCAGTTAAGCAGAACATTACATTTCGTGTTATTAGCATATTCGGGCCGTTTTTATTTCGCTTGTAGCCTGATTTTAATCCTTCCAAATGCATATTTTTCCACCGCATCACGGATTTTGAGGCAATATGCATATAAGCCTTTTATATGTAAAATACCGTCGGCTTTTCATGGGCGCATTCGTGATAAGCAATGTTTCGAGCCCGCATCAAGAAGCAACCATTAAACGAATTTCCTCATTATACATTACAATATTTAAATTAAAAATGCTTGTCATTTTCGCACGACTTTCTCTACTCATTCTTCAATAAATCATGTTTAAAAGCTTGTTGTTCTATCAGTTTCACACTGCTAGTGGTAAATATTGACAAATATACTTTTATTCTATATTATTTTGTAGAAACATTGTCAATAAGAACAAGTGTTAGGCTAAGCAATAGTCAAATTTTTTACTACTCGGTCGCTATGTAATGATTATGAAATGTTCTTTGCTTAACCAGTGGAAAGAAAAACGAATAAAAAGTTGCTATTTGGGAAAAGTATTGCGAAATTGAAACTAATAACAAGGAATATCTTATACAAAAATTCGTCCAAAATGAAGGAGGTTTTATAGGCTATTTAAGAAAATTCAGTATATACATTGCATTTACCGTGAAAATATCTTACCATTATTTTATTCAGTGTAAGTCATTTTTGAGAAAACATTTTTTTTTTTTTTTAAAGTTTCCACGTTAAAGGTAGCTTGAGGAAGGGTGATTTTCTTGCAAATCTTCGTGTCATCCTTGAAAGATGCCGAATGTAAGTACCAGTTCTGGTATTTAGAAGATGTTTATGCTGTTTACACACACGTGGGCGCCCGCAAATCTCTTCCACAAAACGTGGATTCAGAGGACCTCAAAACATACATTTCTGGTGAAATCTCGACACGGAATGTTTGACTGGAATAAATACTTTCTCTAGTATTTATTCTTCTACCATAGGTTTAGGCAGATATAGTTATGCACCTTTTCCTCGAATGGTAAGTAGGGTATGTAATGTATTTAACCTAAAAATTCAATGTCCAGAAATTGAGAAAATATTTTTTGAGGTCCTGAAGAAAAACAAATATATTTTAGAAAGAAAGGTCCGTTTATATTCTCTCTTCGTTTGTGTGTGTATGTTTGTGTTTGAGAGAGACAGAGGGGGAAAGAGAGAGAGAGAAGCATTAGTCAAAAGCGAAAAGTTAGTTCACTAAGTACCAAACTTATTATATTAAGTTCACCACCTTCCAATAATGCGACACAAAGATTTTCATAAAAATATATTATTCCAAACTATCTTTTATGTAGAACCTTTTTCGAAAATGTTCTCAAAAATAAGCTAGTGATTTCAAAGTACATTATGTTTAACATATTACGTTCATAACAAAATAAAGGTTAGTCTTGAATTGTCTTGGAATAACCTATGAAGTCCTCTACATTCTGAATAACTTTTGCATAACCATAAACCGTGTGGGTGTGCGCGCGCACATACACATATGTCCCAGAATTGAACCGCACTAATTGGGGGAAATTGTAGAGAGGGCTCAGATAAATACTTTGAGACACCTATAATAGTAACTAAGAAATGTTTCCGGGCTGTTTTGCCGTAGTCTGCTGGTGAAAACTTCGACCGCGCCACTGAAGATGTCCACCGTAGTTGTGGACGAAACGTCTGGTACTCCTAACACCAGCAGACCACGGCAAAACAGCCCGGAAACATTTCTTAGTTACAATGACTCCGGCCGTGAAAGCCTACGTTCTCTCACACCTATAATAGCTTTTAACTTATTAGTGGGTAAGTCGGTACATATCGGTGGTCATCGAATACCTCGTTAGTAAAATTGCACCGCATTATGAGCTTCCATGGTTTACTTGTTTGTAACGCTTAGTTTAATTTTCGAAATCAAGACGATAAACCCTCCAGGACACGTTATTTTCAAAAGACTGTGAAATGTAAGCTGCGTTCAATATTCAACGCATAATTGTCAAGGTACCTGTGTAGATTAATTTAATAAAATAAATTAAGTAATGCTTTATGTAATGATTTCAATATTTATGTGATGTGTTCTTCCAAACATAGAAACTAAATTATGATTTTAGCAGTGGAATACAAAAAAAAAAAAAAAAAAAAAATCAGTTTCTCTACATCGCTATAACAAATTATTGTTAAAAAGGTTATTCTTCTATTTACTTCATGATAATTGAGATAAGCATTAGCAGAAACTGCCTTAATTACTTGCTTCTTCGTAAATAAGGAAATAACACTAGCCTAAAACTATTGTCAAATCTTTTAAAAGCCGGTTACAATGTGTATGAAATCCCTGTCTATGCAGCGTCAGGAGTTTACAACTTTCCGTGAGAGAAAAGTAAGTATTTTACATCTGAAATAAATAACGAATATCTCAGAAATGGTCAATTCAACGAAAAAAACGTATGACAAACGTTGTGTGTTTTAACGTGATCTATATTTTTTGTAAAGTAAGTTTTTTCTATCCCTTACGTTTATCTTCTACGCAAAATTCAGCAAAATTCATTCAAAATAAAGTGGTCTTTAGAGGCTATTTCCAGAAAATTCAAAATATACATTTCATTTACCATATAAATATCTTTAATATACAGTATTTTAATCAAAATCAATAGAGCCATTTTTGAGTAAAGGAAGCAAGCAATAAGATTATTTCCGCTTTTTTTTTTCTCGATTCGCTTGAAGTAAATAGAACCACAAGCTTTTTAACAATAATTTGAAGCAGAGATGTAGAGAAAGTCATGTGAATGGAACACATCAGATTGTTAGTACATAGTTCTTATCTAGTTTAAGTACCGCGGCTGTTTGCCAAGCTGGAGACCTGAGTTCAATTCCGATACCGACGTGGGGAATTTTCCCCTCAGGACTTGGTCCAGGATGCACTCAGTCTCGTGAGAGTCCTCGGGGAAGGGGGAGGGGGAGCGGGGCAATTGAGGGCTACTTGGTTGAGAAGTAGCGCTCCAGATCGAGAAGACCACATCAACCGACCCGGAGGGACTCGAGACGCTGATCACATCTCACCCTCCAGCACTCCACCCTATTCATCACGCCTTCGGGCCGAGATATATAGAAATACTTTTGTACATAGAAAAACTTATCAGATTTGGAGTACATGATACAAGTAATGTTTTTATTTTTTGCGGGTTTACACGACACGGTCGATATATATTAACTCAATGACACGACAGTTCAGAAGTAACCTTGGCCTACCGCCCGGCCGCTGCGGCCCTCATCTCGGTCCATGACAAGACGTCAGGAGCCAGGAGCCAGGAGCAGGAACTAGTCGCCCGAGTGTACTCGGGCGGGGGCAAATCACCACGGTACCTATCCGCTTTTCTTGCGGATTTACCCGTGTGATATAAAAGATGTAGTCTTATGCAAGCGTTTTTGTCAATGTCAAAGTAATTGGGCAGGGTGTTCCCTCTGTGCAGCCGGCGCGGGCTGGTTTACCTATCTGAGTGGTCACCCACCCAGAGAGGGACCAGGCCCGATGCTGCTTACCTTGGCCAGCCGCTTGCGGGCTGTCAAGGAAAGCAGTGTCGGCTAGCGGGGAGACCTGGAGGGATATAGGTACGGGGTGGGGGAAGCCAGTGTTGCAGATCTGGTCGGAGTACAACTGGATGGTCACCCGTCCGAGTCGTGACCATGCCCGATGCTGCTTAACTTGGCGGGTAGAACAATAAAGGGAGAGGCGGCCGGAAAACTACCATCCCAAGGCGTCCTTGGGAAGGCGGTAGCTTACGCGTCTCCTTGGTAGCGTGTGGTCGTAAAGACCGAGAGTGTTCACCTGGGGATTTGGGTGGGGAGCAAGTTTAGTGTATATTGTGCGAGCTCTTTCTCGCACAACGTCCACTAAGTAAGGGATTCCGGAGTGGGAATGGAGAATGTGGGACGGGAATCTGCGGTCTGTGCCGTAAGACGTCATGGATGTGATGCAGTATTTGGAGGGTGAGACATGGCAGTGCCTCAAATCCCCCTCCCCCCGGCCTCATGACCTGGAGCCGCTACTTCTCCATCAAGCAGTTCCTAAATTGGCCCCCCCCCCATGGACCTCACGAGGCTGAATGCACCCCTGACCAGGTCTCCCAGCGGTGGGAAAATCCCCACGCCGGTACCGAGAATCAAACCCAGGTCTCCCGCTTGTAAGCAGCTGCACTACCACCGCGCTAAGGAGAACGGTCGATATGTAGCACTTATCCCAGTCCCAATTCCCTACCATGGTTCCTAAATACCTAAAAGGATAATGAAAGTTAATTATTTTTTGCTTGATTATAGTTCATTCATGACGCTAACGCCACTGCTCCGTCAAGGTCAAGCGGCTGTATTTGCTTTGTATTCTCAGCCAGCCTGCTACAGAGCAGAAAGAAGCTCTGCATGACATCACAGAGCATTCAGTTGGAAATGGCTGCCCTAGGTGGAACTGTTTACTTCCTAAGCAACACGTTTGCTCAGCATATCCGTTAGTGGTATAGCATTATTAAATATTACTTTGTAGTCGCTAAATTTTGGATAAACGCTTGGAGAATAATCGGAGAGTTAGTGTATTCTATCCGACTAAAGTTTTCTTAGGAGTTTAAAGGTGTGTATCTGCATCCCTTCCTTCGTGTATGCATACGCATCTCTCTTTATTATCGTTTGAACGGTATTGTAATTTTCTCTTAAGGGAGATTGTCGAGTAATGTTTGCTTAGGTATGGAGGGGGGAAACTGCTTTCTCCAAAGAAGAAAAGGAAAGTAACGGCAAGCAATTTCACAGCTTGAAGTAAAACAAAGTGAGTTGCTGTAACTTTCCACACGGAATTCAATAATGAATCTGGGTAGACGGAGGAAATGAAAGTACAACTTGTAGATTAAATTCCAACACGATCCACCAATAATCGCGCGCATATGTCATAGACTCCCTTTCACGGGTAATAACTCTTGTAATTCTTCTCTTTGTTCGCCTTTATTTCTCTAAGGCAACATTTGCATCCTGGGTACGGCAATCTCACGAAGAACCTACATTTATTCTTGGCAAACTGTTGAGTAGAAGATTCTTAAAGGCGACTTCTAACAATGCGAAGTTGTCCAAGAAAACTTATAGTACACAGAAAAGCATAAATTAAATCATCAAGTGTTTTCCATTCACCTGACTTTCTCGATCTGTTCTACAAACAGACTATTCTTACAATATTCATTTATTCATGCCAGTCAGGATAAACATTATCAGAAATGGTTTTATTAGTATATAATGAGAACAGAAATAAGAGAATACATTGGGCTAAAGTGAGGGTCAAATCTTTTCATTGAAGTCACATTCTCTTCCCATGGCCAGGAGTAAAACAAAAGAGAAATGTAACAGATGAGGGCTTTCCACTCGAGCAAAGTTGAAGTATTTTAAAATTAGAATCAGAAAACAGGGAATATCTCTGAAATGGTTAACTTTACAAACAAAAAAAACCCTATTTATATGACCTTGTGGTTTAACAGTTATGTAAAAGACACTCAGAATGAAGAGGAATTCAGGAGCTATTACAATGAAATTCAGGATACAATTTTATTTGCCAAATAAATAAAATGTGGCATTTTAATCAAAATGGTGCCATATTTTAGAAAATCGAAAATTTTGAAAAACGTTTAACGTAAAGGGTAGTTTGGGGTGGGGGAATGATCTCAAAAATGTTCGTGTCTCCTCCTTGGAAGGTACTGAAATTAAATACCAAACGACTTTTCGTTTTGGATATGTGTCGATCTCGCCCCCCCCCTCCCGCACAGAAGCTTTTTGTTTTTTATTTTTGTTTTTTATAAAAATACTTTGTTGGCACAGCGCCTTGTGATAAGTCGTGTAGCGGCAGCAACAAGTTGTCACAAATTCCAAATCTTAATATTACTAACTTATGTGATAATCATAATCAAATATATATATATATAAATTAACCTTCTTCAACGATAAACTATCAATATTAACTAAACACAAAACATGATATACTAAACCTACCACCTCCATTGTGTATTCATTGTAGCACTGTGGCAAAACGTAGGTTACTCCTCTGGTGAGGATCGCAGGTTCGCTTCTTGCATGTAGAAAACCTTTTTCCCTTCTCTTATTGATGTTTAATTAACATAGACATACTTATTTCATTCACGACATTTGATAAAGTTAATAATATGATAGTCATGATGCTTCTTTAAGGGTTTAGTCTATCGAAGAGCAATATGCTGAATGCGAATATGGTGCGCAAACGCAGCAGGCGCGAACAATTCTCTCTCAATGGAAAAAAAGAAGGGAAAAAAACGAACTATATTGTATGAAAAAATGCAAAAAGTATTGTTAAATAAAACAATGATTTGAAATAATTTTAGAAATCCAATTTTGGACATATTTGATTTTTTAAGAGATACGAACTTTATTTGTTTCTCCCTCCCCCCAAAAGGGTCCCGATACAATGCAAAATACGTAGCTTCATAATTCCATAATGGTCACGTATCTATATCATGTTGGGGTTGGATGATAATCCACGGTCTAGGTGACCTCTGACAGCTTGACGATACACGGAACGGTATGCAATACACGGTAACATTCGATATTTTGATTCTCTCTATGAGGATGATATACTACATATGATGGAATTGTTGAATTTGTACAGGATAATCGTCCTGTCCACACATCTCGAAGGGTTTGAAATTGGATTTCAGAGAGGCGGGATATCAGAGCGGTAGACTGGCCTCTGTTCATCAGACTTAAACTGTATTGAGAATGTGGGCTGAGGTAAAATGGGTGCTCAATTTACATGTAGATGGGCAAAGCACAAAAGATGGCTTCTAGGCACAAATTCAAGAAGCCTGAGATCTTGTAGGTTCCGTCCTCTTTACCGCAGGTTTTGATTTTGTCTATATCCCGAAGATTGAGGACTAAGGGCTCATACACGCGATACTATTATGTTTATTACTTTCTCTATATTCACTATGTACATAGTGTATAGAGAATGTATTGCACTCCACCAAAAAATTCGATACCGAGATTTCACTGGAAATATATGTTTTAGGGTCCCCTGTATCCAAAAAAGGTATTTTCAGAAAAAGGTCCGTGTGTGTATATCCGTGTGTCCGTGTGTCTGTGAACAAGATAACTCAAAAAACGAAAGGTCGGTAAAATACCAAACTTGGTATTTAAGTTTAGTATCTTCCAGGGATGCGACACGAAGATTTTGAGAAAAATCTCCCCACCCCAAACTACCCTTTACATGGAACTTTGTTCGAAAGTTTTGATTTTCTAAAAAATGGCTCTACATATTTTGATTAAAATATCGTATATTAAAGTTATTTACCTGACAAATAAAATGTATATTTTGAATTTTCTGGGAATAGCCTCTGAAGACTACTTTATTCTGGATGCATTTTTCATAACAAATAAACCGTAAGAGATGGACAAAAACTTAACCCACAAAAATTGTAGAGCACGTTAAAACACACAATTTATATTATATATATATTTTTTCGTGGAGTTAATTGTTTTTGAGATATTCCTTGTTTTTGGTTTCAGCATTGAAAAACTTATACTTTTCTCATACAGGAATTTGTCAACTCCTGCCCATAAAAAACAAAGGAACATCAGTCACATAGCAACCAGCTTTTGGCTTTCACTTTAAGCTATGGTACGCCCTTATTTCGCTTCTACTTACAATAAAGCAAGAAATAAGAATGTTTCTGCTAATTTTTTTCGATTAGCATGAAATAAATAAAGGATAAGCTTATTAACAATAATAATTTACTGAGATATAGAGAATGTCATGTGAATGGAACACATCAGATTTTTTTTACTTTCTCTATACGTGCTATGCACATAGTGTATAGAGAAGGTATTGCACTCCACCAAAAAAATTCGATACCGAGATTTCACCGGAAATATGTGTTTTAGGGTCCCCTGTATCCAAAAATAGTATTTTCAGAAAAAGGTCCGTGTGTGTGTGTCCGTGTGTCTGTGAACATGATAACTCAAAAACAAAAAATCGGTAAACTACCAAACTTGGTATTTAAGTTTAGTATCCTCCAGGGATGCGACACGAAGATTTGAGAAAAATCCCCCACCCCCAACTACCCTTTGCATGGAACTTTTTTCGAAAATTGTGATTTTCTAAAAAATGGCGAACAATTTTGATTAAAATATCGTATATTAAAGATATTTACCTGACAAATAAAATGTATATTTTGCATTTTCTGGGAGTAGCCTCTGAAGACTACTTTATTCTGGGTCAATTTTACGGAATTTTGCATAACTGCTAAACCGTAAGAGATGGCCAAAAATTTAACATAAAAAATGTAGAGCACCTTAAAACACACAATGTATGTTATATACATTTTTTTTTGGTGGAGTTGATTGTTTTTTTAGATATTCCTTATATTTGGTTTTAGCTATAACAACTTATACCTTTCTCATACAGGAATTTGTGCACTCGTGTCCATAGTACACAGGAACTTCAGTCGCAGAGCAACCAGCTTTTGACCATCACTTTAACCTATGGTACCCCCTTATTTCGCTTCTACTAACAAGGAAGCAAGTAATAAGGCTATTTCTGCTCCATTAGACGAAGTAAATAGAATAATTTGTTGCATTGATATAGAGAAAGTCATGTGAATGGAACACATCAGATTTTTATAAACAGGTTCGTCCTAACTACCCTTTACATGGAAACAATTTTATTTTCCTTAAAAATGGCTCTAACGATTTTGATTAAAATATCACATATTAAAGCCATTTCTATTATAAATAAAATGTATATATTGCATTTTCTGGGAATAGCTTCTAAAAACCTGTTTATTTTGAATGAATTTTGCTTAATTTGGCATAACTAGTAAACCATAAGAGATAGACAAAAACTTAATATGCAAACAATGTAGATCTTGTTAAAACACACAAGTTATGTCATATACATTTTTTTCGTGGAGCTTACCGTTTTCGAGGTACTTATACAATTGTGAGGTACTTATACTTTTCTCAGACGGAAGTGTGTATGTTTCTTTTGTTCTACTCCTGGTCAAGCAAAGAAGCGATTTGCAATGACAATCGCATATAGACAGCTTTTAAAACATATGACTACCACTTTGGCCTTGTGGTAGTCATGTTCCCTTAGTTCCCTTAGTTCCAGTCTACTTATAAGGAACTTAAGTAATAAAATTCTGCTAATGTTTATCTCGATTAGCATGGTGTTGGGAGAAGAGTTATCTTTTGTAAGAAGTTTGTTTGTAGAGTAGTTAGAGAAAGTCATGTGAGTGTAACACATCAGATTTTTTGTTTTAGTTTTAAAAGATACTAGTTTATTTACAGATAACTTTTTAGTTATTTAACACGAGTGTTAGTAGAACTATGTTTTTGTGTACATAGACACATAGCTTCAACTGCCAAAGTTATATTAATGCAATGCTATGTACCACATATCCAGTCATAATATTAATTTAAAAAAATCTGATGTGTTCCATTCACATGCCTTTCTCTTCATCTCCGCAACAAATTGTTGTACTTCACTCTAAAGGAGAAAAAATTAGCAGAAATAGTATTATCTGCTTCCTTGTAAGTAGAAGCAAAATGAGGAAGTACCATAGGTTAAATTGACAGTCGAAAGCTGGTTGCTCTGTGACTGAAGTTCCTTTGTTTGTATGGACAGGAGTTGAAAATTTTCTGTATGAAAAATCTTGTGTGTTCCATTCACATGACTTTCTGTACCTCTCTGCAACAAATTATTGTTAAAGAGCTTATGCTTCTATTTGCTTCATACTAATCGAGAAAAAATTAGCACAAATAATTTTATTGTTTTCTTCCTTGTAAGTAGAAGAAATAAGGGAGTAGCATAAGTTAAAGTAATAGTCAAAAGCTGGTTGCTATATGACTGAAGCTCTTTTGTTTGTGTGAAACTAGTTGACCAATTCCTGTGTGAGAAAAGTATAAGTTTTTCAAAGCTGAAACTAAAAACAAGGAATATCTTAAAAACGATCAACTCCACGAAAAAATGTATAAAACGTAAATTGTCTGTTTTAATGTGCTCTAAAGTTTTTTGTTATGCAAATTTCCGTAAAATTCGCCCAGAATAAAGTAGTCTTCAGAGGCTATTCCCAGAAAATTCAAGATATAAATTTTATTTGTCAGGTAAATATTTTCAATATACGTTATTTTAATCAAAATAGTTAGAGCCATTTTTTAGAAAATCAAAATGTTCGAAAAAAGTTCCCTGTAAAGGGTAGTTTGGGGTGGGGGGATTTTCTTGAAAATATTCGAGTCGCATCCTTAAAAGATACCAAACTCATATACCAAGTCTGGTTTTTAATGTTCTTTTCATTTTTGAGCTATGCTGCCCACAGACACACACACACACACACAAGAAGAAAGCAAGCAATAAGACAATAAGGAAGCAAGTAATAACACTATTTCTGCTAATGTTTTCTCAATTAGCATGAAGCAAATAGAAGCTAAAGCTTTTTAACAATAATTTGTTGCAGAGATGTAAAGAAAGTCATGTGAACGGAACACATCAGATTGTTACTTTCTCTACAAGTACTATGTACATAGTGTATAGAGAGTGTATTGCACTCCACCAAAAAATTCGAATCCGAGATTTCACCGGAAATATGTGTTTTAGGGTCCCCTGTATCCAGAAAAAGGATTTTCGAAAAAAGTCCGTGTGTGTGTGTGTCCGTGTGTCTGTGAACACGATAACTCAAAAACGAAAAATTGGTAAAACATCAAACTTGGTATTTAAGTTTAGTGCTTTCCAGGGATGCGACACGAAGATTTTGAGAAAATCCCCCCACCCCCAACTACCCTTTACATGGGACTTTTTTCGAAAATGTTTATTTTCTAAAAAATGGTTCTAACGATTTCGATTAAAATATTGTATATTAAAGATATTTGCCTGACAAATAAAATGTACTTTTTTTTTAATTTTCTGGGAATAGCCTCTGAAGACTACTTTATTCTGGGTCAATTTTACGGAATTTTGCATAACTGCTAAACCGTAAGAGATGGACAAAATCTTACCACACAACAAACGTAGAGCACTTTAAAACACACAATTTATGTTATATATTGTTTTCGTGGAATTGATTGTTTTTTAGATATTCCTTATTTTTGGTTTCAGCTATGAAAAATAAAATTTTCTCATACAGGACTTTGTGAACTCGTGTCCATACAAACAAAGGAACTTCAGTCTCAGAGCAGCCAGCTTTTGACTATCACTTTAACCTATGGTACCCCCTTATTTCACTTCTACTAACAAGGAGGAAAGTAATAAGACTATTTCTGCTAATTTTTGCTCCATTAGATGAAGTAAATAGAATAATTTGTTAAATTGATATAGAGAAAGTCATGTGAATGGAGTACATCAGATTTTTATATTTGTGTTATGCATTGACTTACGAGATAATTCTTTTAACACGGAAACCATGCACTTTTCCGTTTTATTGTTTAAAAATTAAATTTTACTTTTGACAACCAATTAGTCCCGCAGAGTACGATATCTTAAAAGGCTTCTTGAACCTGAGGTAATTTCACAGCATTATTTGAACGTTTATAAAGAAAAAACACGTCCAATGCAGGAATGAAAAACAGGTCATCTATCATTCTCACCTTCCCTCTTTGTAACTTCGTTCAAAATATGGGTGTGCTTTAGTGCGAAGTCCTAGACATGTTTACCTCCGTTATTGATGAGCGTTGTGCTTATTTTGAAGCCTTTCAGCTTTATTATCACACACAGGATCTTAAATTCTTCTTGAATGTGTGGAAGGTTCGTGAGAAAGAATTTGAAGGGCGTGGAATTCCACAAAACAAATAGCTTAGAAAGACAGTTCTCCGCTGGAATTCGGAACTGCCGCTAAATTAACTCCCATTTCCAGTAGTGTAGCTAGAAAAATATTAACAAGGTTTATGTATAGGGATTCAATTTTAAACACCAATGACTCACCCTTGAAAGGATAATGGAGTATAAATTTAATGATAAATATGAATTAATCCCGAATTGAAGTATTAAAACAGATTTTATATTCATAGATAGCGCAACACTTTTATTAAAATTAGGTTTTGATGGTACTTCTTATATTTTTACTTTCTCTACCACGTAGTATGCGCATTAAGTAGAGAAGATATTGTTCGAAACAAAAATTTGATGTCGAGATTTCACCGGAAGTATATGTATTGTGGTTCCCAGAATAAAAACAGTTTTAGAAAACTGTGTGTGTGTGTCTCCTTGAACAGCAAGTCAGATACGAAAAACCATTTAAACACCAAACTTGATATAGTTCAGTATCTCAATGTTTGAAAAAAAATCCCCATCCCAAACTATCTTTATATGAACACCTTTCAGAAATGTTTGATTTCATCAAAATTAACTAACGGTTTTGATTAAAATAATATTTAAAATATAGTAGAGAGAGACAGAGAGAGAAAGAGAGAGAGAGGGAAGGAGAAATTTGGTATGCAAATAACGCAGCTTCCATTAAAACACACAATTGATGTAGCATGTCTCAAATATTACTCATTATACATTTTAATTTTGCAATAGATTTAACTTTTTTCAAATGGAAAGTGTTAGTTTTTTTTTTTTTTTTTTTTTTTTATTTTCTGCTAGTCAAGCAAAGAGTACGGCATTTCAAAACCATCACACAGCGACCAGTTCTGTAAAGATTTGACACATTCAAGCCTAATATATTTCCCTTTTCACATTGTATCTAAAGCAAACAAGCAGTAACCAGTTTTGACTCTTTATTCTGGAGTTAAAACATTTTCAAGGTAATCATTTGCAAAAATAAAACAAATGACTCTGATTATCTTGACATTTTGCCTTCTTGAAAATGTATAAAAGGTGACCCATTCCCCTAGATTGTAATAGTGCTTCTGTTGCTTCCCACCCGTCCGTAATATTTACACATTCAGGTTAAATTTTTACGTACTATGTACATAGTGTTTAGAGAAGATATTGCACTCCACCAAAAGATTCGATACCGAGATTTCTCCGGAAATATATGTTTTAGGGTCTCCTGTATCCAAAAAAAGTATTTTCAGAAAAAGGTCCGTGTGTGTGTGTGTCCGTGTGCCTGTGAACACGATAACTCAAAAACGAAAAGTCGATAAAATACCAAATTAGGTATTTAAGTTTAGTATCTTCCAGGGATGCGACACGAAGATTTTGAAAAAAAAAATCCCCCACCCCAAACTACCTTTTACATGGAACTTTTTTCGAAAATTTTGATTTTCTAAAAACTGGCTCTTATGATTTTGATTAAAATATCATATATTAAAGATATTTACCTGACAAATATAGTGTATATTTTGAATTTTCTAGGAATAACCTCTGAAGACTGCTTTATTCTGAGTGAATTTTACGGAATTTTGCATAAGTGCTAAACCGTAAGAAATGGACAAAAACTTACTACAGAAAAAAATGTAGAGCACATTAAAACACATAATTTATGTTTTATAAATTGTTTTCGTGGAGGTGATCATTTTTTAGATATTCCTTGTTTTTGGTTTCAGCTTTGAAAAACTTAACTTTTTTCATACAGTAATTTATCAACTCCTGTTCATACAAACAAAGGAACTTCATGCACATAGCCACCAGCTTTTGACTATCACTTTAACCAATGGTATTCCCTTATTTCGCTTCTACTTACAAGGAATCAAGTAATAAGACCATTTCTGCTAATTTTTGCTCGATTAGCTTGAAGTAAATAGAACATAAGCTTTTTAACAATAATTTGTTGCAGAGATGTAATGAAAGGCATGTGCATGGAACGCATAAGATTTTTTATGCATCCAGCCTAAGTCGGTTCTCTATGTGACTAGCCTGAAAAACAAACAGGGACATAATCTCAGTGAAACGAGTGGTGATGGATACGTTATATCTATGCGAGGGTTTCACTATGAAAAGCAAGGAAATTCACTGCATATATGTTTATAGGTTCTTGAATTAAAATATTTTTAAAAAATCTGATGTGTTCCATTCACATGACTTTCTCTACATCTCTGCAACAAATTATAGTTAAAAAAACTTATTCCTCTATTTACTTTACTTCTACTTCTTATTACTTGCTTCCTTGCAAGCAGAAGGCAAATTAAGGAGTACCATAGGTTGAAGTCATAGTCAAAAGCTGGTTGCTATGTGACTGAAGTTTCTTTGTTTCTATGGACAGGAATTAATAAATTCCGTATGAGAAAAGTATAAGTTTTTCAAAGCTGAAACCAAAAACAAGCAATATCTAAAAAACGATCAACTCCACGAAAAAAATGTATATTACATAAATTGTGTGTTTTAATTTGCTCTTTATTTTTTGTGTTTTAAGTTTTTTCCATCTCTTACGGTTTAGCAATTATGCAAAACTCCGTAAAATTCACCCAGAATGTAGTAGTCTTCAGAGGCTATTCCCAGAAAATCCAAGATATACATGTTATTTATCAGGTAAATATCTTTAATATTTGACATTTTATTCAAAATCGTTAGAGCCATTTTTGAGAAAATCAAAATTTTCGAAAAATGTTCCATGTAAAGGGTAGTTGGGGGTGGGGGGATTTTCTTGAAAATCTTCGTGTCGCATCCTTGGAAGATACCAAACTTAAATACCAAGTTTGGTATGTAACGGTATTTTCATTTTTGAGCTATGATGTCCACAGACACACACACACACTCACACACACGGACCTTTTTCCAAAAATGCTTTGTTTGGGTTCAGAGGGACCCAAAACAAGTATTTCCGGTGAAATCTCTGTATCGAACTTTTGGGTGCAATACAATACCTTCTCTATACACTATGTACATAGTACGTGTAGAGAAAGGAAAAATATGAGGCCAGCAAAACTCAAATTCCGTCTTCCACGGATGAGAAACGAAGGTTTTCAATAAAATCTCCGACACCAAAATTACTCTATGCCTAAAAGTTTTCGATATTTAGAATTTCTCAAAAACGGGTTTAACAATTTTGCTTTAAATACCAAATGCTTGACATTAATTAATAAGAATAACAACATTATACCCTTAATTTTCTGGGAGTATCCTCTTAAGTTCGCTGCACACTAAACAACATTTCCGTAATTAGTATACCATAAGAGAGAAAAACATTTTAGTATACAAGAAATGTAAATACCTGCAAAAAAGCCTCGGAATGATTTAATGTTGGCGACCTGGAACGTAAGGACAATGCTGAAACCTGGGAAAATGAAAGAAATAGCAAATGAAGTATTAAAATATAAATTAGATGTGGTAGCGCTCCAAGAAATAAGATGGGCAGGGGAAGGTAGAATAGATAAGAAAGAATACACGGTATTATAAAGTGGACCTAAAAAAGCTGGACTTAATGGTACAGGATTTATTATCTCAAAGGAAATCAAAAAGAGCCTAATAGAATTTAAATCAATTAGTGAACGAATCTGTAAAATACGCCTTAAAGGTAAATTCAGAAATATAACTATATTATCTATATATGCACCTACAGAAGAGAAAGATGAGATAAACAAGGAAGAGTTTTACGAAAGCTTAGAAAATACATGTAATTCAGTAGGAACTTATGATACATTGGTGATACTAGGAGATTTTAATGCCCAAGTGGGGAAAGAAGACTATTTAAATGGAGTGGCAGGGAAACATTCACTACATCAAATAAGTAATGAAAATGGTAATCTACTTGGACAATTCGCAGTTAGAAATAATATGATTATTAAAAATACCTGCTTCCCTCACAAAGAAATACATAAAGGAACGTGGAAAATGCCAGGCTCAGATATAGTAAATCAAATTGATCATGTGCTAATTAAAGCAAGACATACATCATCAATTATAGATGTAAGAAGTTGTAGAGGCCCAAATTGTGATTCAGATCACTTTTTGGTTAAAGTGAGAATGAGAATAAAAATAAAGAAGATGGAGAGGGTTCAAGAGAACAAACATATACGATGGGATAGAGAAAAAATAAAAGATAAAGAAGAAAAAAAGAAATATCAAAAGTTAATGAGCAGCAAATTAAATGAAAAAAGAACAGAAGAAGGTGTAGAAGAACAATGGGAGGTAATAAAGGAGACAGTAAAAGAGGTAGCAAAAATAAGTATAGGTGAAAAGAAAATGGAAAGAAACATAGAATGGTATGATAAAGAGTGTGAGCAAGCTATAGAAAAAAAGAACATGGCTAGGAAAAAAATGCTCCAGAAAGAAACTAGAAATAACTATGAAGAATACCGTCAAAGAAGAAGAGACGCTAATAACATATGTAAGAAAAAGAAAAGAGAATATTGGAAAATGCAAACCCAAGAAATAGAAACGCTGATTCAACAGAGTGAGATAAAGAAATTCTATATGGCATTAAAGCAAATGAAACAAGGGAAACAGAATAAAATGAAAGAATGTCTAAGCAAGGAAGGTAATGTTCTTGGAGAAGATAAAGATATACTGGAAAGATGGGCTGAGTACTACAAGGAATTGTTAAATAAACGACAATCAATAAATAATCAGGAACAAGGAGAGAATGAAAATGGAAATGAACAAAAAATGGAAGAAGAAGAAGAAGAAGAACCGGATATTTGGGATGTTAAAATAGCAATACAGAGCCTAAAGAATAATAAAGCACCAGGAGAAGATGACATAATCGCTGAGCTAATTAAATATGGTGGGAATGAAATTATGAAAGCAATACATAAGTTAATATTAGAAATATGGAGGAAGGAACAGATGCCTGAAAGCTGGAAGACAGGCATAATATGCCCAATATATAAAAAGGGTAATAAATATCAATGCCATAATTATAGGGGAATTACATTGCTAAATGTAGCATATAAAATATTTTCAAGTATTTTAAATAATAGAGTGAAAAAATATGCGGAAAATGTATTAGGCGAGTATCAATGTGGATTTAGAAGTGACAAGAGTACGATAGACCAGATATTTGTAATACGACAAATAATGGAAAAATTCTATGAGCATGGCATAGATTTATGCTTTCTGTTTATTGACTTTAAGTTTGCATTTGACTCAATTGACAGAGAAGTTCTCTATAACACCTTACAATGTTTTAAAGTGCAACCGAAAATAATAAGACTAATAAAAATGACAATGGAAAATACAAAAGCCAAAGTGAAAGTAATGAATAAATTAAGTCCGGATTTTGATTATAACACAGGAGTAAGACAAGGTGATGGACTATCGACGACTCTATTCAACCTAGTCCTGCACAGAGCAGTAGAAAAAATAAATACTAAAGGAACAATATTTTTTAAGTCTAGTCAGATATGTGCATATGCAGATGACATATTGATTGTGGCAAGAGATAGGAAAATGTTAGTTGAAGTTTATGAAGAATTAGAAAGAAGGTCAAAAAAAAATAGGATTAGAAGTAAATGAAAAAAAAACTAAATACCTGAAAATGACAGCAGACAAAAGCAAAAGAATAATTGAAAATCTAGTAGTTGGAGACAAAACATTTGAAGGGGTATCCAAATTTAGATATTTAGGAGCGCTTGTAAATAATGATAACAATTTAAACGAGTGCATAAAAGAAAGAATTCAAGGTGGAAATGCAGCCTATTATGCAAATTTAAATCTATTAAAAAATAGGCTTATTAGTACAGGGACAAAATACAATATCTATAAAACACTAATAAGACCAATAGTAACGTATTCTGCAGAAACCTGGACCCTAAACAATGTAGATGAAGAAATACTACGAAGGTTTGAACGGAAAATACTTAGACGAATCTTTGGACCTGTAAAGGATAAAGACCAATGGAGAATAAGATATAATTATGAGATAGAAGAACTAATTAAGCAGCAAAATATTGTGAAATTTATAAAGGCACAAAGAATAAGATGGCTAGGACACATAGAGAGAATGACAGAAGATAGAATGCCAAAAAGAATATTGAAAGGAAGACTGTACGCTAGAAGAAAAAAAGGAAGACCAAAAACAAGATGGTTAGATGATGTGATGGAAGACCTAAGAAAAATTGGAATCAGAGGGTGGAAAAGTAAAGCAGAAGATAGAGATATGTGGAGGAGGATTGTGCAGGAGGCCAAAGCTCACCAAGGGCTGTAGAGCCAGAAGAGAAGAAATGTAAATCTTTGTTAAAGGACACAGATTTTCATACTTTTGTGAAATTAAGCACTTCTGAAATATTCTTATTTGCGGTTTTTAACTACCTGTGGGTACTTTTCTTCAAAGGGAAGTCGTTATTTTCCTTCTTTCTCTCTCTCTATCTCTATCTATCCATCTCTCTATGTCTCTGCCTTTCTCTTAGGTCATGCACATTGAACGAAATATCAAATAGATCACATAGCGACACACTTTTAAGAGAATTGAATGAATCCCCCTATTACTCTTGATCCAAAAAGGAAATGTGTAATAGGACAACTTCTACAAATCTTTATCTGGATTAACATTAAGTGGATAGAGTAAGCGTTTGTGATAATAGGATAGGTAGAGTGAGACCGAAAAATGCAATGCCAACTCCGGGATTTAAGCCGCAGGTCTTCTGGTCTCCATCTAGTTGCTCTAACCATTTAGCTACCGTAGCCATATTCCAATATGACATTAAATACCAACTGATTTCGTATTTTTTCGGTAAACCACAAAGAAATCTCATTATTTTGAGATGATTTATTCCAAACGCGAATTACAATATAGATACTTTAAGCCCAGGATTCATAGTTTAACCAACTATTATATCTTTGTGGTGCACCGAATAAATGGAAACCAATTGAGAAATCTGATGTCTTGTCGGTATATCGCTTTGATGGTTGGTACATTCCGGAGGGAGTTCCACACTGCAGCCAACTTTGGTCTCATTGTGCAGACAGAAAGATACGATGATATGAGAGTATTATTGTTAGCGGTCGAAACCGGACAACGGGGAAAGAGCCACTATGGTGTATGCAACTGAATTTAATTTATAGGTGCTCTTTGATTGCTGCGGTTCTCAGTGTCCCTATGTTGGACTCGAAAAGCCGTATAATTTCGCCCACAGGTCTCTTTATGAGGTACGTGCTGTAAATCTACGACTCACGGAAACAGCGGCTTTACAAAGAGAACTCTGCTAAGTCCATTACCCTTCACGGGTTTGAACCGTAATGGTTCCCTAACATAGTCCAAGCAGTTCTCGACGCGGGAAGCCCAGGTCTGACTGAACATCCTAGGTCTATCAGACGACTCCAAACCACTCGCCTGGCCGCGCCGTGGCCGAGTGGTGGACAAAGCGGTGCAGAGGCGGGTTTTCTCCGGGTTCTTCGGTTTCCCCCACCATCGCATTCCACCGTATCTTCATTCCATGTATCATTATTGTCATCATCTGCGGCGCCACAAGTACTAAAAGCGGGCGTTAAACACTAACAAAGAAACCACGTTCTTGTTCTGTATTTCTTAGCGCATTCTCCACTACAATCTTCGCCAACACTTAGCCATGAAAGAGATCGGTTGGAATGGAACTAAGATGAAATGAAGGGTTAAGAGAGAAGTTAAGAGAATGAAGATTTCTCCCTAGCATTCGCCAAATGGCCCGGAAAGAAACCCAAAAATGCATGGCCCAGAGAGGTCGACCGCGGAAATTAAATCCACCATCTCCCGAATGCCAATCCCAGACGGAACGTCTGAGCCGGTCGGTATATCGTTATGGTTGCTCAGTGATTAGAGCATTCGGTTGGAGCATTTTTCAATCTGGCTATGTATCAGTCTTCTGTACAAAGACTTGTGTGGAAATAGGTGAGATTAAGTTGTATAAGTGTGAGGAAAGATAATAATATGAAAGCAACATGTAAGATTTGCAATGTCCAAAACAAAAATATCACTTAATCCTATCGTGATGGCAGTAGAGTCCCAAACAGGTCACCGTTTTAAAATTAAAATACATTACTTCATGTTTTTTATTTCACTACCTCGTACCTAGGTATTGTATTACATCAAAAACTTCGATACCAATATTTCACTGGAGATCTATATAAAAACATTTTTATGAAAATGTGTATATATGTGTATGTGAGAGAGAGAGAGAGAGAGAGAGAGAGAGAGAAAGAAACAATAACTCGAAAACGAAAAGTGGGTTAAATATCAAACTTAATGTTTAAGTTCAGCATCTTCCAAGTATGCGTCATAAATATTTTCAGGAAAATTCCCCAATCTAAACTACCTTTACATGTTAAGAAATTTCCAATTTTCTTGCTCTAAAGGTGTCATCTATTAATGATGTTTACAGTGAATTTCTTTGCAATAGTATGTGAAACCCTCTTCATCCTGAATTACTTTTGCGTAACTGGTATACCGTAATAGATAAACAAAAATTACTATACAAATAAATACTATACAATACTATACAAATATAATATCGTTAAAGCACACAGTTTGTATAATTCACTTTTTTAAAAGTTAACTATTTCCAAGATATTCCTTGTTATTTGTTTTAATCTTAAGCTTATACTTTTCCCAAACGGAAAATTGTCGTTCTTCTCATATCTCTTTTGTTTTACTCCTAGCCATGCGAAGAGAACTGAATTTCTATTTCATCACATAGTGACCAGCATTAAAAAGCGTTAAGTATTACTTTAGCCTAGATATTCATTTATTTCCATTCTGCTTATACCCAACTAGATAATAAGACAATTTCCGGTAAAGTTTACCTTGATTAGCATGAGGTAGATAAAGGAATAATATTTTGTAAGGATAATTTTGTTGCAGAACAAGTAGAGAAGTCATTTGAATGAAATATATGAGTTGTTAATAATAAAACTTGGAACCATTTCTTTAAAGGAATTAAAACAACATTGACTTAAAACACCAGATCCACTGATGACGTTTTCGCAGAGATGAGTATAATTGATAGAGGAGATCCCTACTGCAAAAATCCGCCCAACTATGTCTGCTAACTTTGAGCTCTGCTTCTATACTCGCACTTCGGCTTTAAATCTACCGTGTATATCCGAATAGCGCCGAAAGTCCCATCCAACGCACAGCATGTGTGTCTATATACACATTTTTCCTCTACATACGCCACACATATGATTCCATATTGCGCGGCCAGGAAGGGAGTGGGCGTTGGGAGAGTTTTGGCCATTTCGTTCTATTTTTTCCCCGAATCTGTTCATCTCCCTTGCCATTCCCTCGTCCTCCTGTCTCTTTCGGAGAAATGATTGTGAAATAGGATTCAAACCGCTAGGTGGCATGCTCCCCTAGTCATCACATAACACATCTAAAGTTTAAAAAAGTTATCAGAAAATCCTCTCCCCGCCTCTCTTCCCGACCCACCTGGGATATGAAGTTCGAAAATCACATCAGATAAAATGGTCGAAAAGCATATAGCCAGCGAATAAAATCTCGGGACATATGGGACTCTTCTCCACCGGTAGTTTATGGAAGGTCTGCTTTTTCCCAGAAGCTGTATATATAACTAGAGTCAGGCAAAACTAGAATTTTCATATTTTAAACCGGGCGTCACCAACTGGTTGTTCATTTGAGTAAAGCAAAGAGAGCAACTTTTCTTGATGCTTTTCCGAATCCCCTGCTGTGCAAAATGCAGGGACAATAATTAAGCTGCATTCACAATGAGATGCAAACACAGATGTAACGCAAGCGCAAGAGTTTGGACTCACATTATTTAATGTAAGCATTCACATAGAAACACGCAAGACGCAATGCAATGCAACGCAAGAGTTTGCAAACTCTTTTAAACTTTATCCTTGCTTGAATGCAAAGAGGATTAATTTTGCTCTTTTCCTCTATGCAGTGCCTGCAATATCAGACGATCGCAAAGCGAGTTTTTACAGCGCTCTCTGTACATACATGCCGATCTTTCATTTGGCTGTGACACGCCATTTTTGAATTGCTGATTCTGTGCTTTGATTTAATGAATGCACCCCATATCTGCGTCTAGATTTTTTGGATCCCACAATTCGTAATGCGAAAACAGATAATGCACATTACATTAAAAATGCAATTTTATAATTCTCTGCAGTCTCCACATTTACACAATTTTCAATGTTTCGGTCAGTTTAAAACTTCGCTGCCGCTTCAGTTGTGTGTATAATTTTATAACGTATTTATTTATAACAGATTAAGTTAATTTTCTGATATAATATTTTTGGCTATGTTATTAAATTTGAAACTCGCGGTACTAGATATTCTCATGTATTTATGAATCTAGAAACCCGTGCCAATTCTTACGTTAGGCTCACGATTGCATTGTAAATGGTGTCTCCTTGCGTCTGCACTTACACTACGTTACGTCTGCGCTTGTATATAATTGTGAATATAGCATTACTCCTTCAGTGCCGTTGCAGTAATGCTACATTCATTATGAGATGAAACCGCAGACGTAACCTAAGCGCAAGACTTTGCACTCGTGTTATTTATTTTGAGCACGCACATAGAAACATGCAAGACCCTACTAATACAATGCAACACACGCGTTTGCAAACTCCAAACTTTATCCTTGCGTTGCGTGCAAAGAGGAGGAATTGTTTTCTATGTATTATCTATGAATTCAACAACAGAGGATCGCACTGCGAGATTTTACAGGACCTGCTGCGCATGCATGCTCTTATATTTGGCCGTGAGTGCCGCGCCATCTCTAATTTCCCTCAAGAGGTAATGACAGTCTCCTTGAGAATCCTTCTTTGATTCAATGGATATAGCTATCATCTGCGTCAGATTTCGTGGTTTTTCATAAACCGAAGGCGCAGAGAGATATTGCTTAGCTCATTAAATACGTAGTTTTATCACTTTCTGCAGTCTCTATGTTTCTACTATTTTCAATAATTTTGACTAAGCAATTATAGTGACGTCACTGCCGCGAGCGTCAGTTGTTAGTATGTAATTTTTATAACATATGTATTTGTAAAAGATTCAGTGAATTTGCTTATATGGTGTTGTTAGGTATGTTATTCAATTTGAAACTTGCAGAGCGCCTGGAATATTTCCGCATGTGCTCAATTTACAGATCTAGAAATAAGTGACAACTTCGATAGGCAGAGTCAGACTAAAAAATCATAACCATAGCCGTGATTTGAACCACGGATCTCCCGGTCTCTATCCGGTTACTCTACCGCTGAGCTACCATGGCAACATACCGGCAAAGCATTGAATTTCTCAACTGACTCGCATGTTTCCCGATCTCAAATTATTTTGAGATGAAAACCCCAATGGCGACTTACAATGTTTTAAGTGCTTTAAGTCCCACGATTCATAGTATAGCTAACTATTATGGTCAATTGGTATTGATTTAACTGTTTTTTCACAGAAGCCGTATGTACGACAGGAGTTGGATAGGGAGAGTCAGACTGAAAATGTAATGCCATAGCTGGGAATTAACCCACGGATCTCCCGGTCTTTAGCCCGTTGCTCTACCACTGAGCTATCATGACAACATGCCGGCGTAGCATTTAATTTTTCAACTGAGTCGCAATTTTTGCTTCTTTTTTTTTTTTTTTCTTTTTTTTTTCCACACAAGCCGTAGGACAGGAGTGCTTAAGTATCGTTTTGCGTTTGAAATTCGTAACTAGCCGTTTATACCTATCGCAGAGAGGAGTCGGGTTGAGGTTCTTGAAATCGTGTTGTATTATCTCATATACGTTTAAAAAACTCCTATATTTATGGACAGTATTTGTTAATAAAATTAATATCATTTGGCTTTATTAAATATTTTCATTGATTAATATATCTATTGAAGTTCATGATTAGTATAACAATTCCTTTATTGCAATGTATCTTACATTAGTATTTATATTTCTGATTAGCGTTTCAAGTATATTTTATAGATTTGGTCATAATTTATAGTCTTAACATAAATAATTGCAAAAAGAATGAACTTTATTATAGTAATAACATAGTAAAACATAAAGCTTCTCAATTTAATCAATTTTACTTTCTCTACATAGTACATGGTACAGAGGTAGAGAAGGTATTGCACTCCACCCAAAAATTACCGAAATTTCACCGGAAACACACGTTTTAGGGTTACCCTGAATAAAAACAATTAGTAAAAAGGTCCGCGCACGTGTACTTGTGCTGTGAACACGATAATATTTAAGTTTAGTATATTTCAAGAATGTGACAGGAAGATTTTTAGAGAAACTCCTCATTCCAAACTACCTTTCACGTGCAAAAAAAAAAATCGAACATTTTGATTTTCTCAATAATGGCCTAACGATTTTGATTAAAATACCATATATTAAAGATATTTATATGACCTAAGATGTACATTTTCAATTTTCCGGGAATGACCTCTGAAGACCTCATTATTCTGGATGAATGTTTCATAACTGGTAAACCATCAAAGATAGACAAAAACTGCATAGAAATGTAGATCTGTTAAAACACACAATTTATATCGTGTACATTTTTTGTGGAGTTAACCTTTTCCGAGATATTCCTTGTTATTGATTTCAGTTTTAAACTACTTGAAAACTTTTCTCATGCGGGATTTTTCAATTTCTGGCCATGTAAAGAAACGGATTTCAACCAAATGGCTTTCAAAAGACCATCGCTTTAGCTTATGCATTCCTTTATTACTCTACTACTTACAAGGAAGTAATTAGGCAAATTCTACTAATTTTTATCTCGATTAGTAATCAGTAGATAGAAAAATAAGCTGTTCAAAACTAATTTGTTAGAGAGATGCAGAGAGAGTCATGTGCGTTTCACTTTTGCTCAGATGTGTATTATAGTTTGCATATTTAACCTCAAGATTTAATTATTTCAGTTTGCGTTATATGCTTTCTTTACTCACCTACACAAAAAGATTAAATACTGAAGAAAAAGGAGAATTTGATACTTTCTGAAAACAAAAATGTATTCCTCTGCAACAAACATAAACTTAAACGTTTACACTTATTTTCACCGTAATGAAATATAAGAAAATGCCATTATCATACTACTTTGAAAATTGCGAATGCGAAAGGCAGGTAAAGAAAACTAGTATTTTTCGTTAATAATGTTTAATTTCATTATTTGTGCTAGGGTGTTCAGCTTTTGTACAATCATTTCTACTTTTTCAACAAGTACTCCGTACATAGTGTACAGAAAATGTTTCTATTGTAATGTACCCAAAAATTCAAAACCAATATTTCATCGGCAATATATGTTTTAAGATCCGCTGAATCCAAAAAACGCATATCTGTATGTGTGTTTGTGTGCGTCTGTGGCAGCATAGCTCAAAAACGAAAAGTCCGTTCAATACCAAGCTTTTCTTCCAGGGATTCAAGAAAATTCTCCCACCCTCAACTAGCCTTTACTTGGAAAAATTTCAAAAATTTTGATTTTCTCAAAAATGGCTGAAACGATTTTTATTAAAACATCGTATATTAAAGATATTTATTACAACTAAAAGTATAGGTATCTTGTATTTTCTGGGAATACCCTCTAAAGACATGTTTATTCTGGATACATTTTGCGGAATTTTGCATGACTTGTAAGAAATAGAAAAAAAAACTTACTTAATAAAAATATAGAGCACATTAAGACACAACTGATGTTATTTATTTTTTCGTGGACTTTACCGTTTATTGAGATATGCCAGCTGTGTTCGCCGAAGATATCGAAAGTTCATGAGAAGCTTATGATGGTTTTCATGTAAGGCAGTGATAGTGGTATGCTAAGCCATTCCGTCAATGCGCAGTAATACTGCTTATCTTTGGAACTTAATCTGCTACCAATTTTGAGAAAGAAGCAGTGACCTTGGACTTTAGACCTTGTGATTTGGATTTAGTTCCGAAGAGATCCGCTAGGCAGTAGACCGCTCCATTCGAACTATCAACACAACTGGCGCTGTGACTTCCACATCGCTGACAATCACTCAATGCTGATGACTACCTTGAAGGATAGTAAACGCTGGTAGTATGTATCAGTTATAAATAAATAGTTGCCACTATTACAATTCCTACCCTCGTATTTAGAAGTCTCGCACCTTAACTGTAACGAAAAGTCGGTACAGTACCAAATTTTGTATTTAAGTTTAACTTCTAGGTATGCGACACGAACACTTTAAGGAACATTTCCCCACCCTAAACTACGCTTTATGTGATACATTTTTCAATTTTTTCAAAAACGATTTAGTTTAAAATCCCATATATCTATAAATTATTATAGGCTTTTATAAGGCTGTATTTACACGAATACTTAACATAAATAAATTGTCATACCAGCATTTGAAGAAGACAGATTTAAGTTTTGTGTTGTACATCTGATTTTCATATATCTTCAAGCAAGATATCCGTCGTACAACAGTACAGACACTGCATATGGCCACCTCGTTCACCTACCTTACAGTGTGTGATTATTTCTTAAATAAGGATAGTTTTTACTTCTAGCGACGTTGGCGGAATTGAGAAGGCACATTATCGCAGCTATCAAGAAAATCACATAAGACGTGCTTGAGAAGGTGTGGCAGTATGGTTGTCGTATTACACGCGATGCTCACATCGAGTGCATCTAAGGTGAAAACAAGCCTTTAAATTCCCCTTAACAAGTGATGATATGATGGTTTATTTATATTAAGTATTAGTGACAATATAACCTTATGAAATCGAAAAATAACTTGTAGACAGGCTGTGTTAAAGATATTTGCATGAAAAATAAAATGTGCAAGTATATCTTGAATTTTCTGTGAATATACTCTGAAGTCTTTTTCGTTCTAGGATCCTTACATAATCTTTAAACCGTAAGGGATAGACAAAATATTAGTACACAAAAACTATAGATCCCTTTAAAATTATACAATTTATTTCAGATACATTTTTGTGGAGTTAACTGTTCCCAAGATGTTTCATGCTATTCGTTTAATATACTTATACTTTTCTCAAACGGAAAGTTATAATTCGTTTTTCTTCTGTTTTACTCTTGTGCATGCAAAGATAAATGCATTTCACTATCGATTTTATTATCACTTTCGCCTAGTGTATTCCCTTCTCCTTACAACTCGCTAATGTTTATCTCGATTAGCATGAAGTATATAAGAGAAAAAGCTTTTGTAAGAATATGTTTGTGTGTAAAATAAAGAGAGAAAGCCATGTAAATGGAATACCTCAGATTTTTTGTTATTTTAGATACAGAATAAAATACAGCATCTGCAGAGAATCTCACAGTGTATGTATAAGATACTTTAATCTCCTGGAATTTAAACTTGAAAGCTGGAGTTTGGAGAACATTCTTAGTTTAGCCAGAAAGGGCACTTCTTGCTCCAAAAAAGACGACCTCTGACAATCCATTTGCTCATTGAAATATTGAATTTTACGGCGAGCAATGGTACGGGTGGTTTATAAAATGCTTGCTTTTCTCTGCTTGCTTTGCATATCCTTCCAACCAAATAGTAGGATCTAAGATCACTTATATCTCTCATTATAGTTTGATTCAGAAATTCTTGTAAATGTTCGCTAGTATTCATACAAATAAGCGGAATATATTATACTCTACCTCCTATAAAAATAAGAAATGTTAATATACCTCGATTTCTTTAGCGAAAAACATGGATATCAATGTACAAATTCGTTATAACAGCAAATACAGCTCCTATGGAAAGTACATAATAAAGGGAGCTACGATTTAATTTTACTTAATTCATCTCTCACCAACCAAAGCAATCCATCCCTCACCTGGTAGTAGCAGAACATCAATCATATTAATCTTCCAAAGATGCTCTGGAGTGATGGTAGAGCAGATAGCTGTTTCGACCGTGGCCAAAAAGTCCCGAATCTAGCTTTTATTGGATGAATTCCGG
The DNA here is from genome assembly GCA_030762935.1 of Hymenopus coronatus. NCBI lineage: Eukaryota > Metazoa > Arthropoda > Insecta > Mantodea > Hymenopodidae > Hymenopus > Hymenopus coronatus. The sequence continues at coordinate 83,491,079 of CM060888.1, read as the reverse complement.
CCACTCAAGTCTAAATATATGTGCAAAAAGATTGCATTTTATCTATATTTTATTATAGTGACGCCATTATTTATAAAGATGTTATTGAAATAGTCATAATAAATAGCGCCAGACGTTTTGAACTCTTTTTAGAAAGTTGTACACCTGTAATGATAATTTGATTAGAGTTAAAGTTTTTGTCACCAGCAAAAGGAAAATCTGTAAAAGAATTTATGAAAGTCTAAAAGAGAGACAAATGGAAATTAAACAGAAGTATTTTACCCCGGCTGTAAGTATTGAGAAGGAAACCTTAGTCTGTAGGCTACAATCTTAAAAACCTCGTAGCGTGTATTGACATCCCTAAATTGTGGTCCATTATGAAACGCAGCAATTATATTTGTCGTAGTCAATATAATCCCTCCTTCTCATTAAATAAATGCAGTGACTGATTAATCGAGTACTTTTGTTAAATACTTTTGTTACTTATGGCCGAGCTGCCCCTTCCTTAGAAAAGACATGCCCAAATTAAAGGAAAATAGATGCAATTAATGGGATATTTGTAAACACAATGCCTTCTGCATCTACGTGATGTGCTTGGAAAGTTAATTCTTCGAAAATGATTTAAATAACACCCAACCTCTTTCGTTCCAACATCTATGCTCGTACAATTTTGTGCAGTAAGTAATTTCATTTACAGTTCATGTGGAGCCTATAAAAATGATATGAAATGCACACTACTCGCTTTTCGAAACTGACATTGTTTGCTTAAAAACATCAAATTCACTACTTTGACTGTGCGACTCGCCGGCATTTCCCTAACTTAACTGGGTCGGTGGTAATGAGATCTGACGTCAGTACCTCGTAAGAGTTGCCTTTGGGCATGTTTGCTCTAGAAGATTGAATTGTGTTGCATTGTTCAAGTCTGACTTTGTATACCTATCGTGCAAAGAATGCAAAATAGAGGCGCTATTACGAAAAAAACATCATTAGTTTGTCTTAATGGTCCTGAATTTTTCCCCTTATTTTTTTCAGAGTAGTCATAATCAGAAGTTCGCGGGTGGAGTCCATGTTTAGTTACTTGAAGATGGAAACCTTGCGCCATTGTGGTCTTGAGAAATGGGCCACCTTTTATACTCCGAAGTGTACACATTAAAAATAACAAGATACATTATTTTTGGTGCTAGTGTTTTTCGCGATCAGGCAATATGCTTAACTGTAGTTAGTTGTCCATAAGTTAGACTGAAATTATAATTCAATTTTATATACGTGCCAAATACATATTTGATTTGCAAGCCTGCAATTTTGGTTTCTATTCTTGGAATGGATGAGTCGTCTAGATATCATTCTTTCCTTATCTCTTCTTACCTAGAAGAGATGGTTGTTGGATAACCTTCATCGCTAATAAGCTAATATATATCCAACCATTTAACCTACACAGTAATGCTTCAAAACCTTGTTTTGTTAAACAAGGTTTTAGACTGAAATTTATTCTTCAAATCCAAGTAAAATAAATTTATATTTGGGGAAGAAATTGAAGATAAGAAAAAAAGTGGAGCAGAAACGAGACCCCAATTATAGGAATAGGAGTAAGACTGGATGCTGTTGGTCGCACCAATATGGAGAATGGTTTATAAATGGGATATTTTAATAAAGTTTACAGACATATTTATGAGAAAATCCTGGAGAATTACAAAGAATGCTGGATGGAGACTGGAAGAAGTTATGAAATGGGGATAATTTCGTAAAAGCTGAAGATGGTGAAGATTTCGACGAATGAGAAAAACTGAGGTGTTGGTGAGTAAGTAACTTGAAGGATGACATTGATTCAATTGTCATATCTCTCTCTATCTCTTAGATATCTCTCCTCTCTCTCTCTCTCTCTCTCTCTCTCTCTTTGAAACTTCGCATACACACACCAACTGCCTCATTCAAACGTTTTCTGCAATTCCTTCCTCCTCAATTTCATTTGAGTTTTTACTGGTTTCCCTCAAACGGTTGCCTATTGGATATTTTAAGTGGCAACCATCTCAAGTCTGTAAACATATTAATTATAACTGATAATTTACCTTAACTGTATTTATGTGTGTGTACAAATACTATAAACGATGATAACCATAAAATGATCACCACATAATTATAAACAATTACTATCGTAAAAAACATGGTGTTTTTTTCAATTTCGTCACTCTCTTTATCTATTATATAATTTGTATTCCAAATCTTTCTGTGAATTAGTCGTAAAAAAGAGGGATTAGTTTTACTCTACCAGTACCTGCTAAGTAGAAGTATTATTATAAACCACCCAAAAATGTAATCTATATTTCACCGGAAATTATGGGAACAAAATGACGGCCGCGATATGAGTACGTTAGGAGACGGGCTCTAGCATGTTGTTGACAATACTTTATTTAAGGTATTGTAGTTTATATGTGCAGGAATAGTAATTCATAGTTTACACATTGGACGAGGAGTATATTATGGTTCATAAAAATTTTATTATACGTGAATAGCAGGAGTAGTAATTCTATTCTTAGTTATAGCAACAGAATTTATAGGTTATGTATTACCTTGAGGACAACTATCCTTTTGAGGAGCTACACTAACTACTAATTTATTATCAGCTAATCGTCGTCAAGGCTTGGGATCAGGGTTTTGGGGGCAAGGAGATAGTGGAATGTACAGCTGGACAATGAACACAGTACTAACCTGCTGATTGATGTCTTTCCAATAGTTCTCAAAGGCAGTATCGCCTTCTGTATCCGGTCAGGTGCATAAAAATGTTTGATATCTTAGGATTGCAGTTTAATTCGGTTAAATGTGGTTATGAAATTTATTTAATTTTTATTTGCATTAAAAATAATGAATCGCCAATCGTCCTTAAATTAAGCAGCAAATTGATTGTAATCGCCTCGCTCATGTGTTTTGTAACTGTTGAATTCCTCTTCCTATAGAGGTCGCTTACAAAGTAATGTTTCGCTACAGTGAATTATGCAGATGTGGATTCCCTGTCTTTGTGGCATCAAAGGCAATAAAGTAAACAAAGCAGCCAAAGAAATTTTTCAACTAATAAATAGTACGAGCTTTTTGTGACGCATTAAGTATTTTTTTTTTCAGGCAACTACCAAACAAGTTACCCATGCTAAGGAAAGGTGACATCAGTAGTTCTTACCCCATATGCTCCTCAAAGAGGAAAGAACAAGTAATTAACACCGCTTCCCCAAGTCGCGTCAAGACCGCTTGTGGGCGTACAGGGCTGCTTCTATCCCTCACTGTGGGCAGCATAGTTAACGCTTCAGTATATCAGTGTTGGCAGAACACAGTGTATTATCTCATGGCTGTGATGTCTGCTACATCCTCGATATTCCTGTTGAACTACATCTATAAATATTTGATTTACTAAACGATATTGAGCTAAAGAACAAATAACAAAACTAAAATTAAAAACCTTTCTACACTTTCGTTCCATGATAAAGGTTTCCTAAGCTCACAGTTTCACTGCAAGAATTCTGCACATGTTTGAAACAACCTATGAATGTGAAACACTTGTTTTCTTTCATGAAGCTTACAAAAGCACGTCATAGAATTCAATTAAGTGATGAAATCTCGAACGCATGTTTGCGATTGAGTGGTAGGCAGCAACAGACCCACATATGAAAAGCTGCTACAATACAAAAAACTGAAAAAATCACTGCGAATTCGGATATATGAGTAAATTTACTTTTATTAGCGAGATTTTTTTAAATAACATGTCTACTGTGTTGTGTATTAGTTACATAATTGGATATTATAGTATTAATAAAAAAAACGAGTTTTACTTCGTATTAAATAAGGAATCTGTATGACGGTGTAAAAACTATTGCAGTCGTTGTTGTGCAACAGTGAAAGTAATTCAATAAACAATATTTCAATTCAATCATGTCCATATACAAAATGTAATTTCACAAAAAATTATTGATTCAACTACTGTAGGAGATGCTTCCCTTGCCCGCAGTTCAAACGTCAGGGCTACAGGGCATTTACTTGCCCACGAAGAGCAGTCAGTTTATGGTGTCTGAATTAACACAAGACTACGAATTGGATATCCCGGACTAACAGACTCCTACACCTTCACCATAGATACCCACGTTATTGTGAATTCTGCAACACATAATTCATAAGGAACATATTTTCACAAATTGCAGACGGCAAGTATACTTAAGATCTACCCACAGTACTGAATGTTCCATCAAAATTCAAGTAAGTTCTGCTCTTCTCAGAAATATAAAACTTCAACCTGCTGCGCCACAAATTAAGGCACTTTAGCGAGCGCAGCCATGAGGATCACAAGTCTTTTGTTTGACTCTGTGTAAAGTATGCATAGCACGTTATGACACTCCATATGCGCAAGAGAACAGAAATGGGGAGAAGGAGCAACAGACTATTCACTGCAGACCAAATACTGACACGTATATCTTATTTTACAAGTGAGCGGGACAGTGCTATTGCGCAACTGTCTCAGTAGTGGGGGACTGTCAGGACGTTTTGTATAAGATGTGCATTAAATTGAGCTGTAATAATGAATTGGTTGCATAATTGCGATGTGACAAGCTGTTAAAGAGGCTTAAAATAAAACAATAAAAATATCACTAACATACTAGTAACCCAAATACCCTATTTTTTTTTTCCCCTGTGTTATCTATATGGTATGAGAAGTCCTGTTCCGAATATAAGTTGCTGTTTTTAGTTGAACTACCCTAAAAAGAGTTGCATATATCTTGGAACATATAGGAAACATAACATTTCTCTGTTAATACATGACATCACTATTTGCTGTGGATGGTGACAAACATGCTTCAGCTTTTTAACTTTAATGCTTTTTACAATTTTAATTTTTAAAATGTTCAACACGATGCAATTTTAAAAAGTAATGACATATGGATTTTTACATTCATTTTAATTAGCTAATTACTCGTAATCGTGTGAATTTGTATGCCTTCTTAGTCAAGGAGAGATCAAATAATGTTACCTACTTTGTTTTCATGATTTTGTAATTACTTATAACAAAACATACTTTTATAAATAAAAAATTGGGGACAAAGAAGAAAATTGTAGGAAATGTAAATAGTACATTTCCATAGTTATTCTTAAAACTTTGATTACATTTTTGGATAGATCAGTAAGAAATTGTATCGCGTGAAACATTTTGAAATCAAGAAAGTCTTAAAAAAGTATATTCGATAAAATTAATTTAAAGATTTGTCAGAAGTGTAGTTTCTAACCTACAATACAACTACCAGGTGTGGAACACACATGCATTCGTTTACATACGAGCAGTTGCAGGCTGAGGGCAACCCGACGGTATGGTAGAATTTTACCACGTACTGATGGGAATGTGGGGTTTGCAGATTGGCGGGTGAAAATGAGCTTGGGGATTCCTTCACTGACATTATAGGAAATAAAATAATATCAAGTGGTATCGCGCAGGCGGTAACCTCTATGGTCCCATTTTCGATGTCCTGGGTTCAAATCCCGTGGGCGACCAATCTTGTTCACCTCAGTCGCCGCAATGGATACTTGATACCACTACTCGAAGTTCCTCTTCAGACTAAGCAATAATATAAGTGAAAAATAGATGTTAAGGACTATGCTGCCATTTTGTCCACAGATAATGAAAGAAGCGAGACCAGACAGCACCCCAGCGCCATCTGCTTGTCGCGAAGCAAAATACTCCGGTGTACAAGGCTTCCTTGAAGGCTAGCTGCAACTAAGTACAGATGGTGCCATCTGTAGGAGAGGTGAGGAGAGGTGAAAGTGCATGGGTTCGGGAAAAAAAAACACGGACTATTTGTCAACCACATTAAGATAGTAATCATGAACAGAATTGTCGAGATATGACCAAGTAGTTATACTGATGTTAAATAACTAAAATACAGTACGTTTTGAAAGTATTTATTATAACCCTATTATACCAATTGGAGATTTATTTTAGGAATTAAGCTTAACAAATTCTTCATGTTAGAAATTGAATTAGACGAAAATAAAGTCCATACTATTGTAGCAACAGGTCAGCGTTATTTTATTGTAAAAACATTTATATTTTGCCACTTTAGGCCAATTTTTACAGATGCCTCACCATAAGAAACATCCCCTCGGTATATCCTTTAGGAATAAAACATTTGATGTCAGTTGAAAAGGTTGTCAATATCGCCAGCTATAAAATATTTTCAAACATTTCTCCCAATCCTTTTCTTTATACCAAACTCGGTTACTACTCCTTTTTGTTAAAGAATATTTAATATTATCCCTTCGTCATTAACAATATTTTATGCTCCATAATAGGATTTCTGCAATTATGGTTACAAACCTAATGAAAAGCAAGAGTATGGGTTTCAAAAAATGAGAAAGTAGGAACATCAGCATTTTAAAATAAGTGGATTCGTTTCTCAATGTTACAGAAAGCTAAGCATTTCTCCTTGCGAAAGAAAATTGACAACTCCCTAAGCAACTCTTTTCTGATTATTTTAATTACTAAATCAGTGAACGTCAGTCGGCCGCAGTTAAATAAGTGGGTGCGCAATTAATGTCACGGCAGCAACGAACATCCTCTGCAAATTTCAGGGAATTCAGAGAAAATGTATCTTTCTCTTCTAGCCGCTATGTATGTACATAGTCGATTAAGTATTGTATTGCAACCAACAATTTTATGCAGAGATTTCGCCGGAAGTACATGTTCTGAGAACGCCTGAATCAAATAAAAATACATTCATATGACTTTCAGTATATGTTCTGTAAGCAAACTATTCTTACAAAACATCATTCTTTTACCCACATCATTAAATCAAGAAAAACATTACCAGAAAGGATCTTATTAGAATTTTCTTATAAGTAGAATGGAAATACAGGAATACGCAAGGATAAACCGATAGTTAAAGTTTTTAATAGTTGTCCTTATGCTATGAAATTGAAATTTCGGATCTCTCTCCAAGAACAGAAGTAAAACAAGAGAGATGAAACATAAGGCCTTCCCGTTTGAAAAAAGTTTCCGTAATTTAAAATTCAAACCAATAACTAGGAATATCTGGGAAACTGTTAACTCCACAAAAAGAATATATATACCAGTTATACAAAATTTACTCAGAATAAAGAGGTCTTCAGAAAATTCAAGATATACATTTCAGTTACAGTCTAAATATCTTGAGCATATGCTAGTTAAATCAAAATCGTTATAAACAGTTTTGAGAAGACGAAAATGTTCCATGCAAAGTGTATTGGAGTGGGAGATTTTCCTGAATATCTTCGGGTTGCATTCTTTGAAGATCTTGAACTTGAACAGCAAATTTGGAGTTTAACCACCTTTTCGTTTTTTAATTAAGCTGTTCACAAACCCTTTTTCTAAAAATTAAATGTTTGAATCAGGATCCTCAAAACATATATTCCGCTGAAATCTTGTTTGTAATTTTTGGATGAAATAAAACACTTTCTCCATCTACTATCTACATTGCATGTAAGAGATGGAAAATAAAAAAAATCGGATGTGTTCCATTCGCATGACTTTCTCTATCTCTCTGTAACAAATTATTGTTAATAAGCTTCTCTTTTATTTATTTCATGTTAATCGAGGAAAATTAGCAGAAATAGTCTTATTCCTTGCTTTATTGTAAATACAAGCGAAATAATGGAGTACCATAGGTTAAAGTGAAAGCCAAAAGTTGGTTGCTAAGTGACTGATGTTCCTTTGTTTGTATGGACAGGAGTTGTAAAATTCCTGTATGAGAAAAGTATAAGTTTTTCAAAGCTGAAACCAAGAAAAAGGAATATTTCAAAAACGATCAACTCCACGAAAAAAAATGTATATAACATAAATTGTGTGATTTAACATGCTCTACATTTCAAAATTAATCCAGAATAATGTAGTCTTCATAGGCTATTCCCAGAAAATTCAAAATATACATTTTATTTGTCAGGTAAATATCTTTGATATATAATATTTTAATCAAAATCGTTAGAGCCATTTTTTAGAAAATCAAAACTTTCGAAAAAAGTTCCATGTAAAGGGTAGTTTGGGGTGGGGGATTTTTCTCAAAATCTTCGTGCCGCATCCCTGGAAGTTACTATACTTAAATACGAAGTTTGGTATTTTACCGACTTTTCGTTTTTGAGTTATCGTGTTCACAAACACACGGACACACACACACACACACACACAGGACCTTTTTGTGAAAATGCTTTTTTTAGATAAAGGGGACCCTAATACATATATTTCCGGTGAAATCTCGCTATCGAATTTTTAGTGGAGTGCAATATTTTCTCTATTCACTATGTACATAGTGCGTATAGAGAAAGTAATAATTACTTTTAGAAAACTTTGTCTATCTAGATAGCTTAACTCAAAAACGAAAAGTTCTTTAAATAACATACTTGGTATTTAGGTTTTGTACTTTCTAACAATGCAACACAGCGATTTTCAGAAAAATCTCCCATCCCAACTTACATTGAAGACTTTGGAAATTTTTGATTTTCTCAAAAATGGCTCTGAATTATTTTCTTTAAATACCATATAATAAAGATATCTGATACCCCATAAGATAGATAAAGAATATCTAATTTTGGGGGAAATAGTCTCTGAAGCCTTCTTCATTCTGAGAGACTTTTGCATAACTGGTAAGCCGTAAGAGATAAACAAAATATTATTACACAAAAAATTAAACATACAGTTTGTCATATATGTTTTTGTACAGTTAACCATTTCCGAGATAATCCCTAGATATTGTTGGTTTTAAAATGTCCAGTACTCAGATTTTTCTCAAATACGAAGTCATTATTCACTTTTTTTCATTCTGACCATGCAATAAAATGGGAAGTTTAATTGCATCTCATGGCGACTGGCTTTTAAAGGTTTTCACTATCGTTTTCACCTAAAGTATTTCTTTATTTCACGTGTGCTTACAAGAAACTAAGTGATAAAAGCATTTCTTATACTTATTATTCCGATTAGGTCAAAGGAGAGATAATAATAATATTTTATAAGAATAATTAGTTTCAGAAAAGGCAGAAAAAGTAATCTGAATGCCACACATCAGATTTTTACTTTCTCCATACGCACTATGTACATAGTGTATAGAGAAAGTATTGCACTCCACCCAAAAATTCGGTACCGAGATTTCACCGGAAATATATATTTTAGGGTCCCCAATATCCAAAAAAGGATTTTCACAAAAGGTCCGTGTGTGTGTGTGTGTGTGTGTGTGTGTGTGTGTGTGTGTGTGTGTGTGAACACTATAACTCAAAAACGAAAAGTCGGTAAAATACCAAATTTGGTATTTAAGTTTAGGATCTTCCAGGGATGCGACACGAAGATTTTGAGAAAAATCGCCCCACCCCCAACTACCCTTTACATGGAACTTTTTTCGAAATTTTTCATTTTCGCTAAAATGGCTCTAACAATTTTGATTACAGTTTCGTATATTAAACAAATAAAATGTATATCTTGTATGTATATCTTGAATTTTCTGGGAATAGCCTCTGAAGAGTAGTTTATTCAGGATGAATTTTACTAAATTTTGAATAATTGCTAAACCGTAAGAGATGGACAAAAACTTACTACACAAAAAATGTAGAACACATTAAAACACACACTTTATGTTATATACATTTTTTTCGTGGAGTTCGTCGTTTTTGTGACATTCCTTATTTTTGGTTTCTGCTATGAAAAACGTATACTTTTCTCATACAGGAACTTGTCAACTCCTATCCATATAAACAAAGGAACTTCATTGACATAGCAACCAGCTTTTGACTATCACTTTAACCTACGGTTGTCCCTTATTTCGCTTCTACTTACAAGGAAGCGAGTAATTTGACTATTTCTGCTATTTTTTTCTGATTAGCATAAAGTAAATAGAAGTATAAGCTTTTTAAGAATTATTTGTTGCAGGGATATGGAGAAAGTCATGTGAATGGTACACATCAGATTTTTATCTATGTTTTGCATACAAAAGATGTTCAAAGCTTGTAAACTCGAGCATCTATTTTACATTAACACTCACTTTTAGCATTTCTTTTTACTCGGCAGGTTCATTAAAATAAATACAACAAAGAAAAAGCGCTCTCCCTCTGTTCCCCTCTCCCTTTCTCTCTCTCTCCCTCCGCCACAGTGTCACACCCTGACACTGTCTCTTGTCTGTCAGTCGATCTCTCTCCCTCCCTCTCTCTCTCTCTCTCTCTCTCTCTCTCTCTCTCTCTCTCTCTCTCTCTCTCTCTCTCTTCGTTAAATAATGCATTCGTACCATATTTCGCAGTTAAACCATATATTTTTGCACCTGTTATAACCAACTACATCAAAAGAATATTTTTAGTTTTATAGCGCACATAATACTGAATTTCAACGTGGGTTCAATTTATCGTTAGGCGTATACTGCTTAAGTAGAGAAGATATTGCATTCCACCCAAAAATCTGATACTAGAATTTCACTGTAAATTAGCACTTTAGAGTCGCCTATATTAAAAAAAAAACATTTTAGAAAAATCTGACATGCTCCATTCACATGACTTCCTATACATGGCTGTAACAAATTATTGTTAATAAGCTTATTCTTCTTTCGACTTCATGCTAATCGAGATAAACACTAGCAGAATCGGTCTTATTTTCTATTTCCTTATAAGTAGGAGGGAAATAAAGAAATATACCAGACTAAATGGCACTAAAATGTTTTAAAATATCGTAGCTATGGGATAGAAGTTCGTTTCTTTGCTTGGCCACGTGTTGACAAGTTCCCGTATGAGAAACGTTTCAGCACTTTAAAACTGAAACCAATAACAAAGGATATCTCGAAAATGGTCAACTATACGACAAAAATGCAAATGCAAAGTGTGTTTTAAGAGTTCTACATTTTTTGGTGCAGTAAGTTTGTCTATCTCTTACGGTTTAACAGTTATGCAAACTACACAAAAATTCATCCAGAATAAAGATGTCTTCAAAGGCTATTACCAGAAAATTCAAGATATATATTTGATTTGCCATGTGAATATCTTAAACAACAGATTTTAATCAAATTCGTTAGAGCCATTTTTGAGAAAATCAACATTTGCGGAATTTTTACACATACATACGTACGTACATACATACGTACATACATACATACATACATACATACATACATACATACATACATACATACATACATACATACATACATACATACATACATACATACATGCATAAGGACATTATCCAAAAATTTTGTTTTTGGATTCAGGAGATCCCAAAATATGAATGTTCGGTGAATTCTCGGGATCGAATTTTTGGGTGCAATAAAATACCTTCTCCATACTGTGTACAGGTACATATAGAGAAAGGTATGTGTGTGTTTGTACAACATAACTCAAAAATAAATTGATAGTAAAGTTCTGCATTTTCAAGGCATGCGATTCGACAGGTTATTCGGGTGGTCCGTGAATATCTCCAGTCTTTAATATTTGGAAGGTAGTGAACATTAATTTCAAGTTTAGTATTTAATCGATCTCCACCCACCTTCAGCAACCCAGCTTTTCCTACAACTATCGTTTTAGCCTAGTGTATTACCTTAGTTTCCTTCTACGTACAAGGAAGCAAGTAATTAAGACAATTTCTGCTAATATGTATCTCGATTAGCGTGAAGTAGATAGAAGTATAACCTTTTCAACTATTTGTTGCCAAGATGTATAGAAAGTCATGTGAATGAAACACGTTAGTGTTTTACTTTCTTTAGCATGTTCGATTATGCACAATGTAGTAGATAGAAATTGTATTCCATCCAAAAATCGATACCGAGATTTCACCGGAAATAGATGTTTTAGAGTCTTCTAAATCCCGGAAAAAAAAAAAAAAAAAAAAAGCATTTTTAGAAAAGAGAAAAAAAAATATGTATGAGTGTCTGTGGACAACATAACCCTAAAACGAAAATTCGGCTAAATATAAATCTAGCATTTAAGTTCATGATCTTCCAAGATTGCGACACGGGTAGTTTCAAAAAATCCCCCTTCAGCAACCCTTTACATGGAACATTTTTCAACAGCTTTGATTTTCTCAAAAAAGCCTAACGATTTAGATTAAAATACCATATCTTTAAGATATTTTATGACTCAATTTTCTAGAAATAGCTCTCAAGGCCTCTACATTTTGAAAGACTTTTGCAAAACTTCGTATAATTGGTAAACCGTAAGAGATAGACTAAGAACTACTAACAAAATTAGAGATCTTTAAAGCAAACCATTTGTCATATACTTATTTTTAAATAGAGCTAACTGTACCAAGATATTCCAGTTATTGATTTGATTTTTCAATTTTAAGTGACTTAAAACTTTTTTCAAACAGGAAGTAATTTTTTTCGCCTCATTTGTTTTACTCCTAGCAAGAAAAAAAAAGAATTTCAAATGTTTCACATAGCTTCTGACTTTAAAAAATATTTGACTATCGTTTAAGCCTAGTGCATTTTCTTATTTCTCTTCTATTTATAAGGAAGCAAGTAATAAAACCAATTCTGCTAATGTTCATCTTGATCAGCATGATTTAGATAGAAGAATTAATATTTTGTAAGAAAAGTTGATTTCAGGAACAACCAGAGTTAGGCTTGTGAATGGAATATATCTGAATTTTTTTATTTAGGGTGTCTCAAAATGTGTATTTCTGATGAAATTTCAATGTCTACTTCAACTGCTTGCCTACATTAATATTAAGTGTTCCCGCATGAGTATAATTTGTGCAGGCAGTAATGCGGCTTGTAAAATAATTACTAGATATTTATCCGCAGTTGCATTGGGAAAAGCGTTTAAAATCTACTGCATCGTTGCTTCAGCAAATTGATTGTAACACACTCTAGATACATAATAACTTTGGTGCTAAACAGGTCACCTAAAATTAAATCTGCTGCCGTTGATTAAATATTACCGTAATTAAATAGAAAAAAGATATTTAAATAACTAAAATATAGTTAAAACTAATTCTATTTCACTTATAATATTATCACAAACCGTGTTTAATTGCATTACTTGGTATATATAAACAAATCTATAATGCGCTCATAGACCCACAGCAAAATTAATTTGTGGAAGGCAATGTTTATTTTCCAAATTATGTTTCTACCAATCTAATGGTGTTTAACTTATGCCACAGCACAGAGAAATACGCTAACTACAATAAAAAATAAAATATACACTAAAAGTCAGCGAGCAAAATATAAACGTGCAAAGAAGTTCTTGAAATTTAAACGATAAGGCAGAAAACAATAGGAGGTAAAATATATCGAATAATTATTTTCTGATGAATGCGATAATTATTAACTCCTATAATATTTATAAACATTTATCACAAAAGATAATATTTCATTGAATTTGAGCTGTATATTCTAAAGTTAAGATTGTTTTTGTCGTAAAAGAATCATATCCCATTTCAGCAAGTTAGTCCGTTTAGATTTCAGTACCCATTGACAAGATATTTGGATGTAGTATTATTCAAACAATGCTAAAGTTGGGTAACTAACCACCGAGCTCATTTTAGCATAATTTCACGGAATTCAGCCACTATCCCTCTAGACATGATTTATGAAAACCTATATATACCTATATTTCTTCTTTAGAAAAAGAAAGGTAAGGAGACATTTTGACTTCCCTTCCTATTAGAACCCCACCAATTTTTGGACAAAAATTAAGATTCCACTCGGTTTGTTACCTAAGTGATAGATAAAATGGGTAACCTGGGAGATGACTCCACGATAGCGTGCGAGGTTTGCATTCGATAGAACATGTTTCAATTCCCATCGTCAGCCCATTCTGACTCGATTTGCGTTGGGGTTTTTTTTTTTTTTCCATTTGTTAGGCGAATGTTGGGATGGTTTCTCGTTTACCACATTTTCCTTTCCTCATTTCTCATTTATTGTGCTTTCTTCTCATCTTTTATGTGAGCTTCTAGGTTTCGTGGCTTATGATAGTACCGAACCAAAGGTACGGATGCTTGTTCAAAGGAAACGTGCTCCCCGTGGACACTAAAGGGCTGCTTGGGTCCTCATCGGCCCCTAGGCACCTCAAACAACGGGACGGATCCTTTAACCTGTAATGTTAAAGACTTTATTCTGCGGTTTTAAGCCTCCTACAGTTCCTCACTCACCCCTTGGGGGGGGGGGTGATTGCAATAGATCTGTGTAGGTTGAGCAGAATCCTTCTCCCTTGTATATGAGCTCTACTTATACATACCTAGTTTTATAGCAATCGTTTTGGCTATTGCAACTGAAAAGGTAACACACACACACACACACACACACACACACACACACACACACACACACACACACAAACGCTTTTAAAAACTGCAATATCTGACTTTTACATACCCATCATAGTCAATTATTTATAAGAATCGAAGTTTTACATCAACTACAGCTTTTGTATAGATTTGTTAATGAGACGACTTTCCAAGGTTACGGTTACGGTTTCGATCCTTCTATTACAGCAAGTGCCTATGTGTAACAGTCTGAAATCAATATTTACTGGCAAGCCTACAAAATACCGGCTCATAAGGTAAACTACAAACTCATTATGTAAACCTTATTTATTATAAGCCTATATCTATATCCATTTATTCATTATTATTATTATTTAAAAACCTGAATCTTAATATATTTCATTCATATGCCTTTTTCTACCTATTCTGTAACAAACTATTCTTACAAAAGCTTCTTCTATCTACTTCATACTAATCAAGATAAACATGAGCAGAAATTGTCTTGTTAATTAGTTCCTTATAAGTAGCAGGTCAAAGCGATAGTCAAATCGTTTAAAAGCTGATTAATATCTGACTGAAATTCAGTTTTCATTGCATGGAGTAAAACAAAAGAAAAAGGAGTGATAAATTCTCGTATGAGAAACATTTTAGGTATTTTAAGACTGAAACCAATATGAGGGAATTCTTGGAAATCGGTAGATCCACAAACAAGAAAATCTGATGTGTACCATTCACAGGAATTTCTCCATATCCCTGCATCAAATAATTCTTACAAAGCTTATACCTTATGCTAATCAGAAAAAATTAGCAGAAATAGTCTAATTACTGGCTTCCTTGTAAGTAGAAGCGAAATAAAGGACAACCGTAGGTTAAAGTGATAGTCAAAAGCTGGTTGCTATGTCAATGAAGTTCCTTTGTTTATATGGATAGGAGTTGACAAGTTCCTGTATGAGAAAAGTATACGTTTTTCATAGCAGAAACAAAAAATAAGGAATGTCACAAAAACGACGAACTCCACGAAAAAAAATGTATATAACATAAATTGTGTGTTTTAATGTGCTCTACATTTCTTGTGTAGTAAGTTTTTGTCCATCTCTTACGGTTTAGCAGTTATTCAAAATTTAGTAAAATTCATCCCGAATAAACTACTCTTCAGAGGCTATTCCCAGAAAATTCAAGATATACATTTTATTTGTCAGGTAAATATGTTTAATATAGAAATTGTAATCAAAATCGTTAGAGCCATTTTTGAGAAAATCAACATTTTCGAAAAAAGTTCCATGTAAAGGGTAGTTGGGGGTGGGGGGATTTTTCTCAAAATCTTCGTGTCGCTTCCCTGGAAGATACTAAACTTAAATACCAAATTTTGTATTTTACCGACTTTTCGTTTTTGAGTTATCGTGTTCACAGACACACGGACACACACACACGGACCTTTTTGTGAAAATGCTTTTTTTGGATATTAGGGACCCTAAAACATATATTTCCGGTGAAATCTCGGTATAGAATTTTTGGGTGGAGTGCAATACTTTCTCTATACATTATGTACATAGTGCGTATGGAGATTGTAATAAATAATAATGGTATATAATATAAACTATGGTTTAATGAGATTTAGATTTTTTGCGTTGTACGGTTTTTTTTTTGTTTTTTTTAATCTCTTATGGTTTCCTAGTTCAGCAAAAGTCATCCAGAATGGAAAGGTGTTCAGTAACTATTCCCAGAAAGTTCAAGATATACAATTTATTTGTCATATAAAGATCTTAAATGTACGACGAATACTTAAGATACTTTCATGGTAAAATATGTCTTTATTGTTCTGTGTATTTTCTGAAGTTCTCTTCATTGTGGATAGCTTTTGCATAACTAGTAAACCGTAAAAGATGGACAAATTCTTAGTACCTAAAATATATACCTCATTTAAACACGGAATTCATCTCAATACATTTGTACCTGCAAGGAGCTAAGTTGTAAGATTATTTCTGTTCACATTTATCTCGATTAATTGGAAGTAAATAAAAGAATAAGTTTTTATATGAATGTTTTATCGCAGAGCAGATAGAGAAAGTTATGTTAATGCAACATATCAGAATTTTAAAGATATCTGAATATTTACTGTGATGACTAACCACAGGGATTTCCAAAGATTAAAGCCATGAGAGAGGGGTTGCAGATAACCTTCCTCAATATCTCGTGCAGTCTTTTGTCGTTTGCAGACAGCAAACTAGAACCATTCTTACTTTCTTTATCCCATGTGTACAATACATATAGTGGATAGAGAGGATATTGTATTTCACTCAAAAATACGATGTCGATATTTTACCGGAAATATATGCTTTGAGGTCCTCTGAGTGCGAAAAAACATTTTTAGAAAAAGGTCCTTGTGTATCTGTGGACAGCATAGCTCAAAAACGAAAAGAATGTTAAATAATAAACCTGGTATTTATCTTTAGTATCTACCAAGGATGCGACACGAAGATTTTAAAGAAAATCGCTCACCACAAACTACCTTTTACATGGATATTTTTTTGAAAATTTTGTTTTTCTCAATATGGTTCTAACGAATTTGATTAAAATGTCATTTATTAAAGATATTTACATCACAATTAAAATTAATATTTTGAATTTTCTGGGAATAGCCTCTGAAGATTTCTTTATTCAGGATGATTTTTTTCAGAATTACGATAACGGTTAAACCACAGAACTTACTACAAAAAAGATTTAGATCTGTTAAAACACATAATTTATGTCATATACGTTTTTTATAGATTAGACCGTTGCTGAGATATTCCTTGTTATTGGTTTCAATTTTAAACTACTTAAACTTTTCCCAAACGGGAGTGAGGTTTCGTTCCATTTCTTGTCTTACTGCATGCCATACAAAGCGGACCGAACTTCAATTGTTTTACATAGAAGCTTTGACTATCGATTTAGCCTAATATGTTCCCTTACGTCTTTCTACTTATAAGGAGCCAAGTAATAAGATCATGGATGAAAATGAAGGAATAAGCTTTGTACGAATAATGTATATGTGGAACAGCTAGAGAAAGTCATGTGAAAGGAACACATGAGATTCTTCTGCCTGTTAGTGACGTAATATTTTGTAGTCTATAAGCTGAGTGTAGGTGTCTTAAAGGAGTGTAGATGCTTAAGAATTGCTATACCTGTTTAACTATTCTTCATATATGGTAAATTTAAATAATGTGGATTTTGTAGATTATTGACCTCATAATAAGTAAGATATGCATTTTCCTCAAGTCGGCTTTTGAAGCATATGGCATTTAAATTACAAACATTTATTCATTTTGGGGAAAATAAAAAAATGAAGAAAATTTACCTTACAAAGGATTGTCTCTTTTAAATATTCTCCCAGGATTCTTGAAATATGTTGAACATAACTATTGATTTGGGCGATTATTTTAATTCTTGTATTTTACTCATCCTCCCAAACATCAAATACATACGCACACAGTCTCGTACAAAAGTACTAATTAACTGGAAGGGTTGAGGGGATCTCTAAACAATGATTCCGGTAAAATCTTGAAACCTAAAGTGGAGAAAGCAATACGTCAATTTGAATAGAGATTCCAAGTACAAATATTAAAATTTCTCTTTTTTTCTATGTTTGCTTTCTCTACTACGTATAGTAATTACAGGAAACATTGTATTCCATCCAAAATTGCCATGTCAATATTGCAAAGGAAATGTGTGTTTCTAGCCCTCTAAATCAAAAAAAAAATATTTTTATAAAAAGGACCATGTGTCTGTGAACAGCTTAAAACAAAAACGAGGTCAGTTAAATACCAAATTTGTTAATTAGGCTCTGCAGTTTCTAAGGACGCGACATGTGAATTTTGAAAATAATCCACCCACTGCAAAATACACTATATGAAACCTTTTTCGAAATGTTTTATTTTTTCAGAAGATTTTATTTTTTCAAAAGAGTACTGATTTTGATTAAAATACAATTGCTTAAAATGGGAGCATTTTATTCCATTCAAAATCGCAATATCAAGATTTCAAAGGAACTGTGTGTCTGTGGCCCCCTAAATCAAAAAATTATTTTTATAAAAAGGCCCATGTGTCTGTGAAGAGCATAAAACAAAACCGAGGTCGGTTAAATACCAAACTTGTTAATTAGGTTCTGTTTTTTCTAAGGATGTGGCATGTGAATTTTGAAAATAATCCACCCACTGCAAAATACACCATATGAAACATTTTTCGAAATGTTTTATTTTTTCAAAAAAGTGTACTGATTTTGATTAAAATACTATTACTTAAAATAATACTTTCTCTACAGTACTATGTACGTAGTATATAGAAAAGGTATTGTAGTGCACCCAAAAAAGTTTAATACCGGGATTTCACCGTAAATATATGTTTTGGAACCCCCTGAATCAAAAAAAAAAAAAGCACGCGCGTTCGCGCGTGTTTGTTCGTGTGAGGAGGGGTGGTGAGGGGCAGCATAATTCAAAAACGAAAATCCGTTAAACACCAAACTTGATATTTAAGTTCAATATCCTCCAAGGATAGAAGATTTTGAAGAAAGTTACCCCACCCCAACTATCATTTACATGGGGGGGAAATCGGAGGTTTTCTCAAAAATGGCTCTAGCAATTTTGATTAATATATCTCATATTTAAGATCTGCACATGGCAAACAAAATGTATATTTTGAATTTTCCGGTAATAGCTATAGCCAAGTTTATTCTGGATGAATTTTTCTGAATGTTGCACTGGTAAACCGTAAGAGATAAGACAAAAACTTACTGCAAAAAATGTAGATCTCGTTAAAATACATAATTCATGTCATATACATTTTTTTCGTGGGATTGACCGCTTCCGATATATTCCTTGTTATTGTTTTCAGTTTTAAAATACTTTAACTTTTCTCATATGGGAACTTGTCAACTCCGGGTCATGCAATCAAACGGATTTCAATCTCATAGCAACCAGGTTTTAAATCATTTGATTATCGTTTTAGCCTAGCGTATTCCCTTATTTGCCTTCTACTTATAATGAAGCAAGTAATAAGACCATTTCTGCTAATTTTATATCGATTAGAATAAACTAAATACATTTTTCTATAATTTGTTACAGGGACGTAAAGAAAGTCATGTGAATGGAACTCATCAGATGTTTTTTTACGATAAATTAAATGAATATATTCAATTTTATGATAATCGATTCTGATGTCCTGTTCATTCGCGATGACTTGTATAACTGGTAAACCATAAGAGATAGAGAAAATGTACAAAAAAGAATGTAGATCTTGTTAAAAGCAAGGAATTTGTCCTTGTTAATTTAATTTTTCCAATATTTATACTTTTCTCAAATGTGAAAATAGTTATGTTCTAAATTGCTAACAACTTTTTCTTTCTTGTTTTCTTTTTTCACGTGGTCGTTAAATGAGAATTGGATATTAATGCATCACAGACTGATCTGCTCTTATTCAACTTCGCTTTAATTTATCTCTGTATATTTCCTTATTCCCTTTGTACAAGAAAATATGAAATAAAAAGTATTTCTGCTAATGTTTACTTCGGTTAACATGAAATAGAAGAATAAGTATTTTAAGAATAGCTTGTTGCAAAATAGGTAGAAAAATCTGATGCATTCCATTCACATGGCTGTCTCTACCTCTCTGTAACAAATTATTGTTAAGAAGCTTCTACATCGTGCTAATCGAAATATACATTAGCAGAAATGGTCTTATTGCTTGTTTCCTGTGTAAGGGAACTAAGGGATCTGGGGATATAGCTCAGAGGCAGAGAATTTGCGAGGTTGGTCCCGTAGCTCAGTCGGTAGTGCTCCTATCTGCTGTGCTAGGGGCCCTAGGTTCGAGATTCCCGGAGTGGGATGTTTTCTATAACCAAGAATATTCCATATCCTTCCCAGAGTCTGGAAGTTTGATGTGTGCGCGATCTAAAAACAAAAATAAAGATACTAATAAAATACAAATTCTTTGGTGCTTCGTGGCACACGGGATCATGGTTTCGAGTCCCGCCTTGTACATGGGTATTTGTGTATTTGTTAATGTATGTATGTGTGTGTGTTTGGAAGCAAAAATCAAACGGTAAATCAAATAGGTCAACAAAGGCAATGTAGGAAACTAGGAAAAAGAGGAAAAAGGAATACAGCGCCGGTATCTCGGCAAGCCTCCGGAAGCGTATTTTTTTGTAAAAAGGGTGGGGGGAGGAATACACTAGGCTAAATTGATAATCAAATATTTTAAAAGCTGGTTGCTGTGTGAATGAAATTCGATTCTGTGCATGGCCAGAAGTTGAAAAATTCCCGTATGAGAAACTTATTTTAAAACTGAAACCAACAAGGAATATCTTAGAAATGGTCAATTCCACGAAAAAATAATTTATATGATATAAATCGAGTGCTTTAGCAATATCTACATATTTTTTGTAGTAACTTTTTCCCTATCTCTTAGGTTTACCGGATACGCAAAAGTTATCCCAAATGAAGAGGTGGTCAGAGGATACGTCCACGAAATTCAAGATATAGATTTTATTGTTCATGAAAATATCTTTAATATAGGTATTTTAATCAAAATCGTTAGAACCATTTTTTAGAATTAAAATTTACGAATTTTTTTTTATGTAAAGGATAGTTTGAGGTGTGGGGTTTTTCTCAAAATCGTTGCGTCGCATGCTCCAAAGGTAATAAATTTGAATACCAAATTTCATATTTTACACACTATGCGTGTTTGAGTTGTCATTTTTACGGACATGCACCTTTTTCTAAAAATGTATTTTTGGATACAGAGAATCTTGAAACGTGTATTTCCGGTGAACTCTCGAAATCAATTTTAGTGGAATGCAATACCTTCTCTACATCTAATTTTTCAGTCGGTGGACACTGTTGATGCATGAAATGGAATAATAAAACTGCTTCTGTGATAAAAATATAAAAAATAAATAAAAAAATTAAATTTTACCTTTTGGAAACAACCTTTGTACCTTATCTGTATTTCGAGTGTTTGAAATGTGCGTTCAGGGTATAGCGTATTTTGTTTAAATTTCGTTTTATCTTTCGCTGAGTATTTTAGCAATCTAACACGTTTATTCTTGAGTGTCTGACGAAAAGCAGCGATACGAACATTTGAGGCAAACACAGATAACAATCTAATTATGATTTATAAAGTGGGAACCTTGAGACCGTTATCAAACAATGGCCTACCTTGGGAATACCACTGCTGATAGCCTTTGGCGAAAAACCAGATCTATTCTTGCTGGTTTCGGTAATCCCGTGAATTTGTCCTTATTCTACAAACTTCAGATTAGTAAATAATAAAAATTTTCATTCAATGAATTTCCGTATTAGCATTTAGGTTAAATGTTTATATAAATTATCAAACATGTGTTTTAAATGTATGAAAATGAGGTGGATAACACAATTTTGTATGTTAAGTTTGTAGAACAAATAGATACCTGTAACGTTTCCCATATTAACTTATCAAGATTCTCAAAAACCAACACAAATTCTGAAGAGAATGTATCGTATATACTCATAACAATAATCCGTAGATAAATATGCATACTTTATTTATTCTCTACAAGTTATCATATCAGCCAAAAATCAGTCATTTACAGCCAAAATAAGCATCAAAGACAGGGTTGATGCTACTGAAAGCATCAATAACTCTCAAAAAAAATATATATATGTTACACTCATATGACTTTCTCTAGCTGTTCTACAAATAAACTTCTTACAAAAGATAATTCCTCTTTCTACACAAAGCTAATCGAGATAAACGTTAGCAGAATGTTCTAATTACTTCGATCCTTATAAGTAGAAGGAATGCACTAGGCTAAAGCGCTAGTCAAAGGTTTTCAAAGCTGTCATGAGATTGTCATGAAATGTGTTAATTAAGGCTCATGTGCAAAAACAAAATCGCTAGCTCAAGACTGCCTCCGTGGTCCAGTGGTCAGCGAGCTGATTTCTCACCCGGAGATCCCGGGTTAGATTCCCGGCTGGGGTGGGGAATTTTTCTTTAACCAGAATTATTCCCTATCCCCCATAAGCTTCTTTGCTTGGCCTGGAGTAAAACAAAAGAAAAGTGGACACTTCTGTCTGAGAAAGCATTTTAAAATTTAAACCAATAACATGAAATATCTTGGAAAAGTTCAACTCTACAACAAAAATTCATATTACATAAATTGTGCGTTTTAACGAGATCTACGCATTTTGTGCAGCAAGTTTTTATCTATCTCTTGTGATTTAACCGTTATGCAAAATTCTGCAACAATCAACCAGAATAAATGCCCTTCAGAGGCTATTCCGCAGAAAATTCAACATATACATTTTATTTGGCATATAAATATCTTTAACATACGAGATTTTAATCAAAATCGATAAGAGCCATTTTTTAAAAATATCAAAATTTTCGAAAAAAACGTCCATGTAAAGGGTAGCTGAGGGTGGGTGGATTTTCTTGAAAATCTTCGTGTCGCATCCTTGGAAGATACCGAACTTAAACAACAAGTTTAGTATTTAACGGTCTTTTCGTTTTTGAGCTCTGCTGTCCACAGACACACACGCACACACAGGGACCTTTTTCCAGAAACGCTTTTTTCGGACTCAGGGTACCCAATACATAGTATATAAGCGGTGAAATTTTGACATCGAATTTTTGGGTGGAATACGATACTTCCTCTATGTACATTGTGCATGCGGACTAAAGAAAGTAAAAACTGCTTGAGAGAATGTCAACCAAATGACCCTCCTGAGGTTTTCAACACCGCTCCCCACCATTTCGCATATCACTACTTCCTAACCGTTCTTGAGCAGTTTTCAGCGAGAGACTATAAAAACAAAAGACATTGTCTTTTTTATGCTACAAGTTGTAAAAATCTGATGTGTTCCATTTACATAACTTTCTGTAGCTATCCCAAAAACAAAATTTTCTTGCAAAAGATTATTCTTTTATCTACTTCATGCTAAATCGAGATAAACACTATCAGAATTGGTCTTATAACTTGCTTCCTTGTTAATAGCAGGTAAATAAGAGAATAATTTAGGCTAAAGCGATATTCAAATCATATAAAAGCGGCTGGCTGTGTGAAACAATTGAGGTTCGGTTCGCTTTACATGGTCTCATTTGAGAAAAGCTAACTACTTTAAATTTTAAACCAATAATAATAAATTTCTGTAAAACGGTTAACCCTAGAAAAAACGTATATGACAAATTATGTTTCAACGAGATCTACATACTTTGTATAGTGAGATTTTGTATATATTTTACAGTTTAAACGTTATGCACAACTCAACTAGAATAAATAGCTCTTCAGAAGCTATCCTCAGAAAAGTAAAAATATAAATTTGAATTGGAATGTAAATATCTTAAATATACGGATTTTATTCAAAATCGTTATAGCCATTTTTGATAAAACAAAATTTTCCAAATTTTTTCTATGTAAAGTGTAGTTTGGGGTGGGGGATTTTTTCTCAAAGTCTTCGTGTAGCACCCCTGGAATATAATAAACGTAAATACTAAGTTTGGTATTTAACGGTCTTTCCGTGTTTGAGCTATACTGTCCGCACACACGCAACACAACACGTGCGCGCGTACCTTTTTCTGAAAATGCTATTTTGGATTCAGGGTGTCCTAAAATATGTATTTCCGGTGAATTTTCGGTATCGAATGTTGGTTAGGATACAATACTTCCTCTATTCACTATGTACATAGTACGTGTAGAGAAAGTAATAAGAGAGGAGAATTACCATTATAATAAAATAACCTGGATAGCTGTTCGATAACATGCTGATATTACCCGGAAATAAGTACTTACGAAGTTAAGTAGTCATGAAGGTAGTTCTCTGAAGTGAGATACTGGTTGGTTGAACCGGGTAAAAAACAAATAATCAGTTGGAAGATAGAATGGCATACTGAAATGTTGTCACAGAGCAACCGCATGTGGAGCTAGACAAATCCTGGCTGTGGCATTCATTTTTCAACTGGTTCTAATAACCAAAAAAATAATAAATAAATGAATATCCCGTGTAATATTCACCATATACGAGGTACGTCCAGAAAGTAAGTTCCGTTTCAATTTATCTCCGCTGCAACGCTGCGATCGCAGTTCCGCACATCCACGGTAGACGCTCTGTATCAAGCAGAAGAAACGTGCGCCATTTTGAGATCGCTGACAGCCACATACGCTTTGTTGTGCTTGTTTACAATGTCAGTGTTGATTGAAAATCCCGCCGCTTGTGAAACCAGATCTGTGGTTCGTTTTCTGAATTCTAGGAAAGTGAAACAAATTGAAATTTATCGGCAAATTTCGAAGTTTACGGACAAAATGCAATGAGTGATTCAAAGGTGAGAAGATGGGTCCGACAGTTCAATGAAGGACGTAGTGAAGTGCACGATGAAGAACGAAGTGGGCGTGCATATTTGGTTACAGAAGAACTGGTTCACGTGATTGATGACAAGATCCAGGAATACCGCAAGTTTACAATTAGTGCTCTCGCTATGGAATTTCCCCAAAGCTCACGATCACTAATTCATGAAATTGTTACCGAAAAACTGAAATTTCGTAAACTTTGCTCACGTTGGGTATCAAAGACACAGGCGGCAAACTTCTATGAAGAAGGTATACAAAAACGTGTGCCACGCTATGACAAATGCCTGCAAAATTTCGTGCAGTTATGTGCAAAAGTAGTTTAAGAGTTGTAGAATTTTGTGCAATAAATAAGTATTCTGTATCCGTACACAATTTAATTTTATTACCAAACGGAACTTACTTTCTGGACGTACCTCATATATATAGATAGAGAGAGAGAGGAGTAATACCATTATAATCAACTTTTAATTATATACTTCCTCTTTCTAGATCACTTAAGTATTTAGAATGTAATTAAATGACGAGCAAATATCACTCAATAAAGAAAACACAAATTTGTTAAATTATTATTGCTAGAAAACATTTAAGTATGTCTTAAATTAAGCATTTAAGTTTGCTAATACACCAGATGAGGTATAAAGTTAAACATGAATTCAAAACTTATTAAATAGATCACAGTGGAATTGCGCCTACATATATAAATGAGTCACTGAGACCTAAACATGGAGACACCGCCAGTATTTCCAAAACACAGTATCGCATTAAGAACAACAATATAAAGAACTGTTCAAAATAAAGTTGAAAAATCTTAAATGTTCTATTTACATGGCATGAAAGGGAACACCACCGTAGTATTATCCTTGCCAGGACGCCGAGGTCGGATTGTGGTCTCTTCCACATTTCCGTCCCACCCATTGACCGACCTTCAGTTGAATACTAGTCGCTCTCTACAAATATGATAGCACTGTTCTATTCACTACCACCCATAAAATTGGGCCTAGCTGGCGAAGTGCAACATTACAACTTAAACCTTGTGCTTCCATGCTACACAGCCTTCTATAATGTCGGTTTCGTTATCCCCGGTCGATAACAGCCTCCGTCTTCATGGTGCTGATGAATCTGTCACGTATGAAAGTGCCGTAGCTGTTGTCCAGTGTAACTGCACATACAAATAATTATTCGCCCCTTCCTCTAGAATGTCGAATAATGAATGACGTAATTAGTATAACCTTTCCTTGTGTACCAATCGCAGCGAAATTTTCATAGAGACGGAATGTCCCCCAACTCTACGTTTCACAAGAATCATAACATATTTCATTGGTTAGTTTTTATGTCTCCCTGTTTGTATTTCAGGTCAGACATTGTTTACAATCTGAGACACTTTTTCTAAAACGTATTACTTTCTCTGCACTACGTACATTGCGTATAGAGAAGGTATTGCATTCTACCCAAAAATTCTTCACCGAGATTACACCGGAAATACATGTTTTGGGAGCCCCTGATCCAAAAAATAGTACTTTTAGAAAAAGGTCCGCGTGTGTGTCTGTATGTGAGTCTGTGGACAGCATAGCGCAAAAACAAAAGACTGTTGAAAACCAAACTTGGTATTGAAGTTCAGCATCTTCCGAGAATGCGACACGAAGATTTCAAGAAAATCCTCCACCACAACTACCCTTTATATTGAAAAATTTTAACAGAACACAAATAACACGTATATGTACCTCAAAGAAAGCTCACAATATGCTACATTTTATTTAAATTTATTTTGTTTTATCCTTGGATAGCAATGTCAAATCAGGTGACTAAGAGGTTGTTGAAGTCCGTCATCTTCAGCAGTTTCGTTTGTCCACACAACCCCTCTGACATGACTTCTATAAAAGTCTTAAACTATGCTTAGCCACACAAGTATAGTGTAATTTATCGCAAAGGCTGCGTGTTGCTGAAACAGGATGCTCAAGGCGTACTTTTGTGTTAGTGGCCTCAAGAGGTTTCATAAATAAGATATGATAATATGTTATCTTGCAATCTGTTCTGTCGTGGACAATGTAATCCTTCATTGAGGAATTATCAGCTCTTCTTTAATTGAAACAAAGTTACGTAAGATCTATTGAGACTAATATATATATACCGAGAGTTGGATGGATTCCGTTGTTACAGATAGCTGGCATTATGCTCAGGGTTCTTGTATTGGTCGTACTCGCCATCACCGGCTCTCAAGGTATGTCCAAAATTCAGCTGATACTAATACTATTTCTGAGTTACAAGTAGACGATAGGTAATTCAACAATTTTTATTTAAAACCTGTGCCCAACTTTCCGTATATTAAACCTTTTAGGACGAAGTTATTAGAAGGAAAATATGGATTACATGTACAAAGAGTAACCACGTCCGCAATCTATTACCACACCACATCATCTTTAACTCTAGTGTGGTCGCTTTAAGAACTTGGTCATATCGTGACGGACCTATTGGCATAGTTACCTTATTGACAGTGCATATTGGACAGTAGCCTTCAAGGTCTCATCTACGAACCATACTCTTTGCGCCAAGCAAACGGCATCATCAGTAGAGCTCAATCTGGGGTCACAAAATTGCCGGATTGAGGTTCGATGCACAAGAGTATAACTATGACGTGATGGAGTAAGCGTGGTCTCTGCAGCCCGTTTCCAAACGTGTTGCGCTACTTAACATTGCTTCGTTCAGTTCCTGTAATAAACTAGTGAACACTGAAAGAGAGAACAGATTGAAAAATGTCGAAAATACGAAAGGCCAGGCGTTCGACACTGAACAAACTTATATTTTGAGTGACAGGAGCAGAACCTTTTCTTTCGATACAGTAAACCACTTGATTCTCTGCAAAAAATTATGAGTGAGTTTAGTTGATTTATGTTCATTGTGCTTTCAAATCTCTGCACATTATCATCCTGAATGGTTTGTATCGAACTTAATACCTTTACTTGTAAAGTACAAGACGCTTTTATTTACTAATAATATTATAAAATAATTGTTGTATTATGTTACTTTATGAATTAGAATGATGCTTATGTCAATACATGTAATGAGCAACTTTTAGAACAGATTGCACCTCAACGTGTGCATGTTTTCGCTACAAACCCCTCCCCACTATCCATTCTTTATACCGCTGACTGTTCTGTGTGTTCGTAACTGTGCGCTTTGGAACCCAAAACCGAGCTCAAGCCGTCATGTCCAGCTGCTCTACTATCCATAATCAGATGGCATCATCCATGTTTAGATGACAAAGCGCAGCTAGCCTTTCGAGATTTCGACCCTTTGCGCCACACCACTTAGCTTCGCAACCAGCAAGTGAGGTTAGGGTGCCATCCAGGTCATTTGTGAATATATGGCCACGCAATCACAATTATCATTTATTTTTACTATTTTTTAGGCTTTAGACGAAACTTTGACTCGTGGTATTAAATATCCAATCCAGTATTTATTTGCCTTGAAGATTGAGGGAAAGAAAAAGAAAAAGAGCCAAATTGGACCGTCTGCAGTATTTCACCCGAAGCCTCACGAATGCTGGCCATAGACGTTACCACCTGAGCTATCCTACTCGGTCAGACTAGAATTAAATTTAAATTTACCTACAGTAAATCTGCATTGAACTAAAATGGGTTCACGCGCATAGATGGATGGGTCTGCCTATCTGTGACTACCATAACTCAAAACGAAGCATCCGTTAAATACCAAACGAATATTTTCAAGAAAATCCTTCAACCCCAAACTACCCTTTACATGTAATTTTTTTCGAAAATTGTTATTTTCTCAAAAATGGCTGTAACGATTTTTATTAAAATATCCATGTTTTAAGATATCTTATGCTAGATAAAATATATATCTTGAGTTTTCTGGGATTATTCCTTGAAGAGTTCATTCTGGATGACTTTTGTATAATTGGTAATCCATAGAAGATAGATACGATATTACTAGTTAAATACATTTTTTGTGGAGTGAACAGTTTCCGAGATATTTATAGTTATTAGTTCCTTTTAAACATTTCTCAAATAGAAAATCGTTTTTAAACTTTTCTTTCCCTGGTCAAGCAAAGAGAATAAAATGTCAGTGCATTACATAGCAATATTTTCTTGAAAGATGTTACTATCACTTTCGCCTTGTTCAGTTTCTTATTCCCACGTATTTAGAAGGGAATGTGTAATAAAAGTATTTCTGGAAATATTTATATCAATATTTCATAAAGTATATGGAACAATAAGCTTTTGTAAGAATTTTTTGTTGCAGATTAGGTAAAAAAGTTCATGTGAATCTAAACGCATCAGATTTGTTTTGAACAGGCTTTTTGTATTCAGAGAACCTTAATGTCTGTTCCGGGTTAAAGCATTGTATCGAATCTGGGTGAAACGCAATAAGCGGTAATGAAACCTTGATTCCCATTTTGCCATAATGCACCCTTTCTCGTTGTTCATAGTTACTAAGGTGAGAGAGCTACACAGGAGTTTCCACATTGAGGTAGAGAAGTTACGTCCACAACCAGCAACCTCCATAATCACCAACTTTTGAATAGCATTTTAAAGTTTTAACGTAGCATTTAACTCAACATGTTAAATTCACCTCGCACATAATTAAAACTTTCAAACTCTCTCTAACTGCGAAAACAAGTCAACTTGAAATAAGTAGCAAATTCTGTAATGCCGAGGGCTCTGGTCCTGCTTTCAAAACTATTCAGTCGTGTAATGTTTTGTTTGTTACTTTCACACATCCGGAGACAAAGTTTAGTCATTGGATCAATTGTAGTCAAGTAATAGAATAATGAGCATACCATTGCCATATTCTCTTCCCATAACTAATGCACAAATTCCAAAAAGAATCATATATCGAACTAATTCCAAATCCCAGAAAAAATAATTATATTGAACCATAGATCAAAATCATAAATTTTAATGATAAATGATTTAAGATCCACAGAAACATTTTTAGAGTTGTTAGAAAATGATCCGTGGATGTCTTTGTGAACATACAGGTGAAATATTGACATTACATTCTATATTTATTATAAGTAGTAGAGAAAGAAAAATTGGCATATACGAAAGAATTTAGTAAATTTTAAACGATTTGTGTCATTAAAATACATTGAGAAATACGTATTAGGAATTCTTTGGCCATGTCAAAGATCATCCATTTTATACTAGAAACTGATTCTTCTATCCACATTACGTTACATCATTTTTTTTTCTTCCTAAATCGTGTAAAATTAACCAAAAAATGTTTTTTAGCATCCAGAAACAGCGTCCAAATGTTCAATCATTATAACTGGGAAGCGCATTTGGGTAAGTAAAGACTGAAGTTCGCTGCACATTTAACTGTAGACGCAAGCAGCACGAGCTCCACCAACCGGTTTTTAATAGAGAACATAAAACATGGGCGCCGGATAAGGTAGCGTCTACCAAAATCTACCAGACACGAATGAACAAGTGTCTGAAGTCATCAATTCCCGTAACTGTAAGTTTGCAATGCCTCATGTTATCTCGCATAAGATCTCTAGTTATAGCTCTAATAAAAGGAAAAAAGAGGAAAATCTTATAAGACTTTCCCTAGGTACTTTCGTTTAGTGTTGTAATCTCTTCCACAAATATTCTTAGTACGTCTATTTCAAGCTTATAGATATACATTTTCAGAAAAACTTATTACATGTTTTGTAGGTACAAATAGTATTTAACCTAAAATAGGCGACTGACTCAGTAATAAAATGCTGTGGATCAATATTTGCTGGCTCTAAGTTTCATTTCTTCACATGACTAAACAAGTGAAATTAAAATAACACTTTAAATCTTATGTTTGGATTCATATATCTTTATTTCTCCATTATTCTACAAACTATTCTTACAACAGCACATTCTTCAATCCATTCCTTGTTAATCGAAGAAAAATCCTTTGTTTCACATCTTTGTGGATATAGTGAAAGCAAAATATGCGCCGGTGCTTTGTTTAATGTTGACCGAATACTCTTATCAGGTGTGTTATCTACACCTAACTGGCGTCTTAGCAGATTGAACAAAGTGAGCATAGAAACGGCGAGAAACGGAAGCATTTTGCCTTAGTGGCTGTGATACACGCTAGATATTTCCGCCTCCCATTGGTTATATATCAAAATTTTGCCACTCAATCCTTAACCAATGGTTCAGGAACGAAGGAAAGGCTGGAGATGTAAAAGAAACTTATGCAGAGTTAGGATGAAATTGCCTTGTCCTCTTTATTATGCCATTTGAAAAGTAGAGACGCCAACTAGAAATAGTAACCCAACGCTGCCCTTCCAATCTTCGTCAGCCAATGCGTTAATAGAACACCGAACATAATGGTTATCTGAAGTTATGCTGATTGGTATGTTTACAAAGAGATGCAACACATAGACTACTGGTGACCAAGAACACCAATGACCTGAATCCACATAAGACGTCAACCACCCGTTACAAATAAAATTCACGTACGTAGCTATGAAAGCCATGGCCATTTGCATAGCACCGCATTTTAACTGGGCAGACAGTATTTGTGGTGTTCCACAGTCAAGCGAAGAAGTGGATACAGCTTCACCTGAAAAATGACAGGTTCCTGCCAAAAAGATAAAGGGCGCACACGTGTATCTAAAGACAGTGAAGAAAAGTCTCTGTTGGCCCAGATCGAAAGAAATCTTTTTCTAACCGCCGCTGATACAAAGTTATCCTTCATTCCCAGAACGGTCATCAACAGTTACAAGAATGCTGCAATTCGTGGCAATTAAGGGGCAGCTAAACGAAGCTCAAACATTTTGATAAGTGGCATTCGCAGTATAGTTTGGGAACTTAGATTAAGAGGAATAATTCTCTCGGTCAAAGTTGCCTTCTGTACTACAATTGCCCCTTCTGTTCATATTATGCTCCCGTCTCGAAGGTATTATTACTTTCCAGCACGATAACCATTCGATCAACACGTCAGCCAAGGTTCAAAAGTTGTTTTCAGAGAACACAGACATCTTAAAGAAGATGTCATGCCTTCGAAATCAGCAGATTTGATACAACATGTTTGGGCAAAAGTAAAAAGGCTTTCTCGACGTGTTAGATAAACTAACGCTGCAGAGCTCTGGTGTGTCATAGATGACACTTGGTAATCTCAGTAGAGAATACAGCGGTTGTGGATTTCATGCCCCGAAGATTGAGAACAGATTGAAAATAATGGGAATATGTATTTTTATCTTATTGTATAAAGTGGGTTCAGGTCAACATGGTTTTGTTTTTGTTTGTTTTATTTTGTTTTTGCGAGAATAGTAAATAAATATTTTACATATATTAAAATCAACATGGCATTCTGTGACGAAGTCTGCATAAATATAAAGCAGTTAGTTTAAAATAAGTATCAATGAAAAGTATATGCGACCAGCTGGATTCCAGCTTACACTCTGAACAGAACACGAAACTTCAAACTCGGAACGTTGACACTTAGGCGTTTCTACATGAAGCGTACTCTGCCGCGTCGAAAAGTTTAAGTCAGGAGGTTTTGTTTAGTATTGAGCATTTACTTGCCCACTGCTCTGCCATCTGAGCTACGAGTGCCGTGTTAGCATACAATGAAAATTTTCACGTGACTCGACTTTGGCTATCAAAGCACGAAGTAGAGAAAGTAATCGCATTAGAAGACTGGATAGACATTAAGCTTACAGCTTCTCAAAAAGTCTAAACACACATTGGAATTTGGTGTCAAATTCTGTGATTTATATTGAATTTAGTCTGTTTGTTTTGTTTCCAGGAGGGGCCGTGAGCCGCCGCCCTATTAACCATCATCATCGCATTGTTAATGGTGAGAATGCAATTCCGGGAGAATACCCTAGCCAGGTAGGTTCAGCATAAGATTTAAAGCATATTGTATGTGCAGCTTAGTGAAATCTATCCATTATAACAAGCAACAGTGAAGCATTAAAGATAGTCAAGAGACAGGCAATTGTGACAAGTGCCCTTCCATCAGACCTCTTACTACTTGTTAGAATTTCTCTATAAAAATAAATAACAAAAGTTAAAAAATACAGTATTTAAGCGAATAGAATGCACTCTTAGTATGCACAAGACAGGAGAGAAGGGATTAAAATACGTTCAAAGTATAGAACAAAACACAATTTAAGATGGAAGGGATTAGAATACACTTCTGGTGTAGAAAAAAACGCACATCACGAAATGTAAAGGATTAGAATACGCTCCTAGTATAGAAAAAAAAAATATAATTCAGGATGAAAGGGATTAGAATACACTTCTGGTGTAGCAAAAAACGCACGCTTCGGAATGTAAGGGATCAGTATACGCTCCTAATATAGAAAAACCACAATTCAGAATGAAAGGGATTAGAATACGCTCTCGGTATAGAAACACCACGATTTGGAATTTAATGAATTATAATAGGAAAAACACATAAATCAGGTTGAAAAAGATTAAAATTCAGTTCTGGTGCAGGAAAAAATACAATACAGGATGGAAAGGATTAGAATGTGTTCCTGGTAAAAGAAGAAAGAATAGAGGTTTTAAGGGATACGTTAATAACTCCATGGCACGACAGCTCACAAGGAACCCTGGCCTACCGCCCGGCCGCTGCGTCCCCCACCTCGGTCCATGACAGACATCATGGATGGTGTGCAGTATTGGAGGGTGAGACGTGGTCAGCGCCTCGAAATCTCCCCCTCCCCGGCCGTTAATGCGGTCCTCATGACCTGGAGTCGCTACTTTTCAATCAAGTAGCTCCTCAATTGGCCCCCAGGGACCTCACGAGGCTGAGTGCACCCCGGGCCAGGTCTCCCAGTGAGGGAAAAATCACCACGCTGGTACCGGAAATCGAACCCAGGTCTCCCGCTTGGTAAGCAGGGAGAGAAAAAGATTGGGTTGTGAACTAGCATACGCTTCTGGTTTGTATATAAAAATACAAGATGTAAATAAATTGCAATATGCTCCTGCTACAGCAAAACTGCAATATAGAATGTATGGGATTAGATTATGGCCCTGGTATAGAAATTCCTTGATGGATAAAAGTACCCGCTATCAGATTTTTATTTTCGTTCATGCTTTTGAAATTAATAACAACTTTCTTCAAAGAGCATTTTTGACCCACTTCCCGTTCATGACGTATCGCAAAGTTTGCGTTTTCTACATTCACCGCTGGCAAGCTTACCTCTCTGTTTTGTGTATTTTACTGCGCGTATGTGCACTAACTATATTAAATTATCTTAAATGTTGATAGATTTATTATTGCAAACATAGTCACGCCTAGCAGTTGAATTTTACCATTTAAATATTACCTATATATTTACTTCCTTTTTATTTCTTAATGTTTACTTAAGATTTAATTCATGCAGCAGTTAAGTATAAGTTACAAGTTACTAACTTCTAAGATCAACAATTGGAGTGTATAATCTACGACAGTTGGGCACTAATAATAATGTTGTTGACCTCACAGTAACCACCATGTGCAAAAGGCGTTAGAATAATTAATTTAATATTTTATATCTGTAATTCTTCAGTAGCTGAGATCTGAAACGTTTCTGGCACATATAATATAGAAGGTGACCTGTCATTGCATTGTCACAAAAGGCTTGAATGCCATAATGAAACTGACAGGATAAGACTAATTGAATGTCCACATTCATATGACTCGGGTTAATATAATATTAAACAACAGCTATATTATTTTAAATGAAACAACGCAAATTGAAAATTTCAATCATAATTTTGCAGCCATTCCGAAATGTACTAATACCTAAAATGTTCAACCACTACATATTGGTTAATCATAAATAAGCTCTTCATATTTATTTGCAATGCCTGAATACATTCCTTAACGGTATGTGTCCTTTAAAACCTATTTTAAAAGTTCCCCCACTCTAAATTTAACTATAATTTCGTCTTGCATCAAAATTAAATTATTGAGTACAGTTCTTTTAGACATAGTTTACTCTTTGTTATGTTTTTAACATTAATTTTATGCCCCTATACGAAATGATTTAAAAGATTAAATTTCGAACCATTTTTGCTTTAAATTCCTTATGTTTAATATCATCGAAGAGCACCAAATAGTCACAAATTTTGTGGGAATTCAGTTTTTTAGAAAAACTTAATGAGCATAATGTTTTACAAAGACTCTTATAGCCTTAACATTTTCAGTAACTAAAAAACCTTTCGGAGTTCACAAAATATACCTAGCAATTTTGATTTTGCTTTTCAGAACTTCATGAGAACTGCATCAAAGGCAAAGTTTTGTATTTTTATATCCTGCAAAAATATATGTAAAGAATATTAGTATCGGTTTTACATAAAGTATGGACATTTACATCGTATTTATAGAATATTTAATCCCTAGCACGATTTTTCAGAAATTACAATGTATTATACAGAGAATGAACCAAACATTTATCAAATAACTTCCTTCTTAATCTCAAAAATATATCATTTTGTAGCGTTATATTAATTTTGTGTAATAAGAAATATTACTGTTTTTTTAGCTTTTTTCACTAAATGAGTTTTATAAACAGCAAAGAAAGATAGAACAGAACAGAAAATCTTTATAAAAAAAAAACTTAGGTCCATATGCAGTCCACGTGATCATTTGTATAACATTAAGCTAACAGATTAATATTATTAACAAATCTTTTAAACTTTATCTATATTGCCAATGATAATTATTCAGTTTATGCCAAAGTTTGTTAGAGGCCTTTGCTTATTGGTTTTACTTCACATTGTTGAATATAATCTCCACCACAGAGCATTAATTTGTCTTGGTGAACAGACTAGTTAGTTACAAGCGCTTCTAATTTAAAGACATTACGACGTGACACCTGCAAACATTAAGATACTAGTTTCGAAGTTAGCACTTTGCTGACATGACGTCATCATGCTGTCTTCTTGTCAGATCTTAGTCAGATAAAGTTCATCTTCTGACATCGCAACAAACGAAATAATCTGTAAATCAATCTTCATGCCATTAGCACTGAGTTTCGCTAACATAAATCTTCAAACTAACATTTAGTGATACCTTGTCTCTAAGTTTCAACTAATTTAGGTGCATAGGCAACTGACAGACTATCAACTATGTGCGACAGCATACAACTGCCTACAACTAGCCAATTCACAATGTGCAACTACGAACAAGGACGCTACAACCATAAATATCCCAATACCAAAAGTAGGTAAATATATCAAATATATCTATATTATAGTTTTAGCAGTTTGCGAGACAGTATACGTGTATAAATATAAAAATATTTATCATGGCAATAATGTGTTGATAAAAACTTGCCAATAATCCCCTTAGGACGTTTACACACTAAAAGAATAATAAAAAAGACTTATTATTGAAAATAAGAATTTTTATAAATAAACACCAAAAAATAAACCTTGAGTGTGTAAATAGAATCAGCCGAAATATGCAATGTCATAGCCGGGATTTGAACCTGGAAATTGGTTTACTTTTTATTTGTTTTATTCCATGTTCTACGAAAAATAAAATGCAATACATAAAAGAATCAAAATCTTAAAGATATATATCCTCTAATTAAACATATACAGATTGCTTGTAGAAACAGAATTAATCCTATAGATAAAGGATGATTTACAAATAAAAATATATTCTTAGAGTTAATATAATTCTTAATAATATATATAATATCAGTTTCTCTCTATCTGTCTCCTGGGAAATTTCTCAAATGTGCACCAAATTAAATCAAACTTCTCTCTAAGCTTCCTATGTTTTAACTTCATTAGACATCTGGTTTCAATTAATAAGAAAAAATCTAATGAGATACATTAGCATGACTTTCTCTAGCTGTTCCACAAACAAACTTTTCTTAGTAAAAATTATTCTTTTATCTACCTCATGCTAATCGAGCTAAACATTACCAGAAAGTGTGTTATTACTTGCTTCCGTGCAAGCAGAAGAGAAATAAGGCAATAAATTATGCTAAGACGATAGTCAAATTTTTAAAGGCTATCGCTATGTGAAACAATTGAAATTCAGTTCTCTTCTGTAGAAGTTCAAAATAAAAGATGAAACGAAAGTTGTCTTCGCACTTGAAAAAAGTTTAAGTAGTTATAACAAACCAATAACAAGCAATATATCTGAAACGGTTAACTCTACACAAAAATTATACGTGACAAATTGCGTGTTTTAATGAAATCTATAATTTTTGTGCGGTAAGCTTTGTTTATTTCTTAAGGTTTTACAAGTTATACAAAAGTCTTCCAGAATGAAAATTTTTCAAAGGCTATTATCAGAAAATGCACTATATTTGTACATTTCCTTTGTCATGGGAATATCTAAAAAAATATGGAATTTTAATCAAAAGCGTTAGAGCAATTTTTGACAGAATCAAAATGTTCTAAAACTATTCGATGTAAAGGGTGAAGTATTTTCTATAAAATCGTCGTGCTGTATTCTTGAAAGATATTGAACTTAATACCAAGTTTGGTACTTAACTGATTTTTCGTTTATTACCATGCTGCCCACACATACACAAACATGGACATTTTTCTAAAAATACATATATTCCCAGTGAAATCTCGGTATCGAATTTTCGGGTATAATACAATACTTTTTCTATCCAATATGTACATTGTAAATACGTGCTAGAGAAAATACTAATTTGGTCGACATTCAAGTCATGTTGCTTTGCTGTTGAGTTATGTTAAGTGTGTGGATGCCTCCATTTATCTCGTCATTTAGTTGCTTGAAAGTGGTATGTCGTTGCAATCAGTAGTACGGTGTCGCAACAGCTGTGCTCGGAAAGTTGTTCATCTGGGCGCTCGCGCTCGCTAAAGTATCTAGCCTTGGTGCTTCGTGTCGCAAGGAATCGCAGGCTTGAGTCCCATCTTGGACATGGGTGTTTGTGTTCTTGTGAATGTATGTATTCTGTAAAACGGAAAACTAATAGGAAAACAAACCGAACAAATCCTACACTGACATGACTTCCTACAAAAGATTATTCTTCTTTCTACACAATGATAATCGAGATAAACATTAGCAGAATGTTCTTATTAATTAGTTCCTTATAAGTAGAAGAGAATAAGGGAATGCACTAGGCTAAAGTGACAGTCAACTGTTTTAAAAGCTATCGTTATGCGATTGTCATTGCAAATCGCTTCTTTGTTTGACCAGGAGTAGAACAAAAGAAAAACGGACACTTCCTGTCTGAGAAAAGTATAAGTGCTTCACAATTGAAACCAATTACAAGGAATATCTCAGAAACCGTTACCTGCACACAAAAACGTAAAGGACATAAACTGTGTGTTTTGGCGAGATTTACATTTTCTGTATAGTAAATTGTGTCTATCTCTTACGTTTAGCAGTTAAGCGAAATTCGGCAAAATTCATCCAGAATAGAGAGATCTTCAGAGGTTATTCCTAGAAAATTCAAGATATATATTTTATTTGGGATATAAATAGCTTTAATATGTGAGATTTTAATCAAAATCCTTATAACCATTTTTAAGAAAATCAAAATTTTCGAAATGTTTTCCAAGTAAACGGTAGTTTGTGGGGAGTTTCTTGAAAATCTTCGTGTCAATTCTTGAAAGATACTAAACCTAAATACAAATTTTGGTATTTAACGGTATTTTTTCAGACACACACAGACCTTTTTCTAAAAATGTTTTCTTTGGACTCGAGGGACGCCGAAACATACATTTCCGGTGAAATCTCCACATCGAAATTGTGGGTGGAATACAATACATAGTACGTGCGCGCTAGAGCAAGTAAAAAGTAGGGAAAACAGAAAAAAGTATGGTTGGATAGTTGCAGCCAGAGCTGTGCTGTTGCGTGCTATTGGAGATATGCAGCTTTTGGACGATCAACCCTCTGCGACAGCACGCAACAGCTGCAACCGTAGAATAAATTCAATAGCTGACGTTATATATGGTCCGTTCATTTGCCTGATCAGGATAAAAAAAAAAAAAACTAAATACGACTTATCATGAGAGGATAGTGGGTATAAGTACTTG
The DNA here is from genome assembly GCA_030762935.1 of Hymenopus coronatus. Lineage (NCBI taxonomy): Eukaryota > Metazoa > Arthropoda > Insecta > Mantodea > Hymenopodidae > Hymenopus > Hymenopus coronatus. Next base: position 83,452,534 of record CM060888.1, on the reverse strand, counting down.
AAAATTCAAATGATAATGAGTATGTTGCAACAATTTAACTCCTCAAAAACTACATAAATTGTATGTTTTAACGAAATGTACATTTTTTGTTTTCTAACATTTTCCCTATCTCTTAGGTTTATCATGTGCAAAATACATTCAAAATCAAGAGAAGAGGCCGTGCCCAGGAAATTCAAGACATAAACTTGGCTTGTCATGAAAATATCTTAAGCATATTGTGTGTAAATTAAAATGGTTAAAGGCCACATTTGAAAAAGCATTCGAAATATTTTCCATGTAAAGCGTAGTTAGAAGTGGAGGGATTTCTTGAAAAGCTGTATGTAGCATTAAAAAATGTTGAACTTAAATACCAAGTTTGATATTCACTGACTTTTCGGGGACCTTAAAACTGGTGTTTTGGCGAAATCTCGGTATCGAGTTTTTTCTGAAATACAATATTTCTCTACCTACTGTAGGTAAGCAGAAGAGATGTTTTATTCCTTGTATAATTTAACAAATTTCTTTTGTTTTCAGCTATCTCTACAATATTATGACAGCCACAACTGCGGTGCTTCGATTCTGAGTGCAAACTGGGCTCTAACTGCTGCTCATTGCGTTTCAGGGTAAGTAAATAGGCCAACAACACCGTGATTTCTTGCGCACAAAACTAATCATCGATACCATTGTTAAAGAAGTGAGATTATGCACTTACTGTCAATCTAGCGGCAGGAGATCCTACTTAATAAGATATCAACCTGATTCGGCGACTAATTTGGCTCTAGAGGCGATTTGAAATCTGACTTTCTAGCTACTTGATGGTTTAGATGGATTATAAGTGACTTATTTTGGCATTAAAATAATGTTTACCAGGCTTCGGACATATCTTTAGGTTAAGTTAGCCTCAATTATAATTGTACGCTCTTTATAAGCGAGCGGAGAAGAGAGATAAAGTAGTCTCGTGCGCTACTGAGTTTGTTCTATAGATCTTGATTGACTTTGTTGTAAGTAAAAGTTCTGTAATAAACACATATTGCTATTACAAAGTATAAATAAGACCTGAACTTGGCATATGAGATCAGTTTCATGTTTAATTTATATGTGTGGACCACTATTGCAATAGATTACAACATACTTATGAAAAGCAAAAGTATTTATTGGACTTCGTATCTTCAGAATAGGCTGTAAATGAACTATCGCTGAGCTGTGTAGGGAATGTGGCAGTGAAAACCTTGCACCTATTTTCTAGTCAAAGTGCAATCGAACACTAACCGTGTACGTAGCCTAATAATTATACTCAACCAAACACGCAAGTGTGTTCACTTTACATTCAACTTATCAACAAAGAATAGAGGAGCCTTGGAATGTGATTCATTACCGTGATGGGAAGGCGTGGGAAAGCGGTTATATTAGAAAGCAACACAACTACGACCAGAGTGACGTAGTTTGCTCTCTCTCCTCTCCGCTCTTTCTAGGTAGAAGTCGTTGTGATTACTTTTGTTCTTCAAACCATAACCGCGCTTACAAGATGGATAGGTAGAGAGCGCTTTGGCTCCCAGTCAGCTTTATCGGCGCGCGGAAAATCACGGATTAAAACGAACACCCAGTGTAATAAAAATACAACAGTGTAAGGAGTAAAAAGTTCATCTTGTGTAAATATTATTTCAAAGTGGTATATGTAGATTATTGCAGGGATAGATAGCCACCACGAGTATATAGATATTAGAAAAAGAAACGAAATTGTATATAATGTAGATGCACGTATTGACCGATCTTAAATGTGTCCATTTTGTGGTGAAAATAACACTATAGCAATACTAATTTATAATAGTATTTCTGGAATGTGTACTAAATACCGTATACTCTTTAGTGTTCTTCATTAAAAGACCCTTAATTTTACACCCATTTCTTAAAATCTTGCATAATTTCAAATCTGTACCTACAAAATACTGTATAGCTCTGTAACAAATTATTATTATTATTAAAACGATTATTCTTCTATCTACTTCATGCTAATCGAGATGAACATTAGCAAAAATCTTATATCTTGCATTCTTGTAAGTAGAAGGGAAATAAGGGAATACAATAGGCTAAAGACATGGTAATATCCTTTAAAATCTGGTTGTCATGTGGTTGAAATCGTTTCTTTGCATTGCCAGCAGTTGACAAATTCCCATATGAGCAAAATTTAAGTATTTTAAAACTGAAACCAATAATAAGGAATAAGTATCTAAAAATGGTCAAATATAACTGAAATTGTGAACCTCTACTTTTTTTTTTTTTTTTAAGTTTCTGTCTATCTCTTACGGTTTATCAGTTATGCAAAATTCTCCAGAATAAAGAGGTCTTCAAGAAGCTATTCCCAGAAAATTTAAGATACATTTCATATTTGTCACGTAAATATCTTTAATATACGGCATGTTAATCAAATTCGTTAGCCAGTTTTGAGAATATCAACATTTTCGAAAAATTTTCCATGCAAAGGGTAGTTTGGGGTAGGGGATATTTCCTCAAAATTTTCCTTCGTATTCTTGGAGGATACTAAACTTAAATATCAACTTTTTACCGACTTTTCGTTTTTGAGTTATTGTGTTCACAGACACAGGGACATACTGACACACACGCACACACGGATATTTTTCTAAAAATACATTTTTGTATTCCGAGGACCTCAAAACATATATTTCCGGTGACATCTCGACATCAAATTGTTAAATGGATGAAATACCTTCTCTGTATACTATAGTACGTGTAAACCAAGTAAAACCTGCACATCTTATAGGTGAGGAACGGTCTATCGTGAGTTGAAAATTTGTTTCTACAGCGAGAGGTGCGAAGCCATGTCCCAACAGATTCCAAATGTATGTTCACACTATTTCGCTTTTACTACTTCATACAAATTTTTAGCATGTATGAAAAGAATGTTCCAACCAATTAGGGCTGCTTATCCCCACAATTTGTATCGCTTTCATACCTTCAGTTTTTGTTTTTCTTTGTTTTTGCTTTTATGATCTTTCTAGAATTTGTTTATGCATTTGTCAACGCTACTAAAAGCAGCCTTGCCGTCGCCATTTGCTTCCCGCGCTGACAGCAAAAATAGCGTTCGTATTTTAATATGATAAATAAATTAATATCATTTATATATTTTTTTTTCTAATCGTGAAATACTGAATTCAGTCCCTCAAGAACTTCTAAGTTCTGTATATGGTATGCATATATGGTCTTCTCTCGCCAAGGCTGTCCGGGTTCTATCCGTGGTGGACAAAGCGGCGTCTGGGCGGGTGTTCTTTGGTTTTTCCCGCCATTCATTCCATTGCCTATCGATTTCATCGTCAATATATACTTCGTCATTCCCATACCAATAATCGGGCTTTAAACCCACTCTGGCTACTCTCTCTTCTTTAACAGGCATCTGTAAGGTTGGAGGATGTAATTCTCTATACGAGTTGGGTAATTATCGAATGAAGGTATTATATATACTGGATATTTCATAAGTAAGGAATTATGCAAATAACACAAAAATTAACTATTTCTTTTACATTTTAGAACACGTCAAATTTAATATTTTGAAAAGAAGTCTTTATAAAACGAAATAACATTTTAGTCATTATTGTATAGGAATGAAGTCGACAGAATTTTTAAATGCAACGTGGTTTTTCTTCTCCTTTTTTTTTCATTTTCGTTTTTGTTACTTCTGAAATGTAATTTTTGTATTTAATTGCATTTGTGCACACATTATATTTGGTTGATGTGTGTTTTAAATATAGTTTAAATCGAAACAAAATCAACAGAATATTTATGTGGTGGAGGTCATAAAAGTTTCAGATGTTTAGGATTACTTACAAAAATATTTGTAGTAGAAATGTCAGCTCCTATCTGTACCATAGCTTACCAATGCCAACCAAGTAAATATTTAGCATTGTGTGTACACGTGTGATCTCGCCGAGGATAAGGGACGTTTTACTTTTAACCCACGAAATACTGTCGGTGTACAATGAAAGTTTTGTCCACTGAACCTGAAATTATCACATTTAGTTTAGACATGAATAAATAAACATGTTCTTATTTCCAGGTATTCCACAACAGCAATCAGTCTGTTAGCTGGTACTGTCAGCCTGAATGGAGGTGGTACAATTCACAAGGCTAAGAGAGTCATCGTGCACGAATCCTACAATCCATCAGACTCCTGGAGAAATGACATCGCCGTCATTGAGGTATGTTATACCACTCAAGTGCAGGTTTACATCCCAGTAGCAAATATAATGCATTAAATACTGAAACAAACTTTTTTTTTTTTGCTTCATTTGTATAGCCCCCTTTAACATCAATGGTCATATCGGGGGCTTTCACTTGTGAAATTATAGGTTCAGAACATTAGGTTAAACTTTATATTACTAAACACACGCACATTCACTCTCACATTCATACTTCCAGACTCTATGGGGGATAGGGAATAATTCCGGTTAAAGAAAAATTCCCCGCCCCAGCCGGCAATCGAACCCGGGACCTCCGGGTGAGAAGTCAGCTCGCTGACCACTCGACCACGGAGGCAGTCAACAAACCTTATTGTTCGCGCTATGGAGCGTCTAGATGCCACGATGTTAACCTCATGATATATCAGGGTTTTGCATGGGTTAAGACAGGGGTGGTGAGGTTAAAAAATTTAGGGGAAGGAGCACACCAAGGTAAATGTCTATTTTGTAATAAGAAATATGATAATTATTAGCATTTAATTCTAGAATGCGAAGGAACAATGAATATAAGAGAAACATTACTAAAAAACAATTGGTCTACTCTAACAAATGAAATTATAGGTAAAAGAATGTTAAGAGCTAAATCAAAAGAAACTTTAACAAAAATAGGAAAATATTTAAGTGTAATAGATGTAGATGGATGAAGGAAATTAGAAATAAGGAATAGGAAGAAATAAATAGAACCCGATAGATAAGGTAACCATGGTGTTGGATGCTATTGGTTCTCAGAAATGCAGCAACTCAGTGAAGTGAGAAAATAAGATGTAAAAAGTAAAGTGTAGGGATAGAATTTAATTTTTACAGAATTGTAGGTGTGAATTAAATCTAATGATTGAATTGAAATAAATAAATACCTACCAAACCTGAATTAACCCACCACACACGCCCTGCAAGACACTTTCTTAAATACCACAGATTGGAAAAGGAAAACAATCATTTTGCCACTATCATGCAATTGCCAACGTAACATACGGTATGAAATCAGCTAGACTGGTGCATGGATTGCACGAAAATCAGTTGCACATACACTAACCTAGACCAAACAGGGCGCATGCTTGCTTCGCTCGCATGCTTCGAAGACGCCACTAGAAATTATTAAAACTAATTACAGGATAATGTTTGCTTACAAAAGCTTATCTAGATCTGGCACACCGTGGTGAAACATGTTGGTACACCTGCAACTGCGCATAGCACAACAAATCTGTCAGAGTAAATCAATTACTTTTGATGTATTCGAATATAAATCGCGAATTTTATTAAAGCTTTAAGACGAAAAATCTGACATGTTAACAAAACTTTCTCTAGCTGTTCTGCAAATAAACTATTTCTTATAAAAGATTATTCTTTTATCTGCATCATGCTAATCGAGACAAACATTTGCAGAAATGTACTTAGTTCCTTGTTAGTAGAAGGGAAATAAAAGCAAATATAGGCTAAAGCGAGTGTCAAATCTTTCAAAACCGATCGCTATGTGATTGAAATTTGTTATTTACATGCATGGTCTAGAGCAAAGTAAAGAAATAAGAATGTAAAATTCTCTTTTGAGAAAAGTTGCATTTTAAAATTTAAACCACTAACAAGGAATATCTCGGATATGGTGGGCTCCGCAAAAAATGTATATGATATAAATAGTGTGTTTTAACGGCAACTACAATTTCTATGTGGTAAATTTCTGTATTTTTACGGTTTACCAGTTATGCAAATGTCACCCAGAATGAGAGGTCTTCAGAAGGTATTTATATCCAGAAAATTCAAAATGTACATTTTATTGTCCAGTAAGTGTTTTAATACATAGTATTTTAATCAAAACCTAAAACCACTTTTGAGAAAATCAAATTTTCTAGAATGTTTCTATGTAAAGGATAGTTTTGAGAATGGGGTGGGAGCATTTTCCTCAAAATATTCTTTTTGCATTCTTGGAAGATATAAACTGAAATACCAAATGTAGTATTTTACCGAATTTTCGTTTTTAAATTATCGAGTACACGGACACACACGCACGGACGTATTTCTAATTTTTTTTTTGTCGGTACAGGGAATCCTAAAACGCTACTTCTGCTGAAATCTCTGTATCGAATTTTTGGGTGGAATATAATACCACATCTGTGTACTATGTATTACGTAGAGAATGTAAAATAAATCTGAGAAATTCCTAAAGTTTTGAAGTGCCACATTATGGTGCCACAATGCCTTCATAGAATTGCAGGTTGGACGATTGTGAGGTAGCATCAAGTTCACTCTTAAACCATTTTTCAAAAGTTAAAATTCATTTTGGGTTAGTTATTTCAAAATCTTTAAAATTAAGCATATATCTGAGGATAAATTCGTGTAAAACGGAATTTTATTCAAAGATTGAATCTCATTAGTCCACTCTTCACCTCCGTGGTCTGTTTCAAACACGGCGTACAGCGATAGATTTCTTCAGTTGTAAAAATCCTTTTTAAGTCTTCTTGGTCCCTAAGCTAGTAAACTTCATCCCCAGCAGAGGAGCCCTGAGCGAAAGTTTTTTTTTCGCATCCAACAAGCATCTGTTTTTCCCTAGTGCCATCTAGCAAGCATGAGTAGCAACTGTAGCAAAAGATAGAAGCGTCACTAATCATACATCCCTAGATAACGAGATAAACAAGCGCGAATCAGCGTTATGTAGTAATAGTAGTTTTAAACATGGCTAACATTGAAAATATCCACGATTTAACTGCATTTTTTCTAGAAATTTAACAATACATTTGTTTCTCTCTGTAGAATATAGACGTATTAGGTGACTATAATTCTACTTCATCGCCATGACTGGATTGGAAGAATCACGTGATCTATCTCGTATCTTGTTAGCTATGTCATACAGCAAACCTCGCTAAAACCTATTACAAGTTTCTAAAGTTTGATCAACTAAGCAACAATGTCTTTAATATCTTGCTCTAGAATAGCTTTATATAGGGCTACAAATTTCCAAAAGGATTAGCTATTAATTCTGAGCCTCCTGACATTTAGAATTAGAAGTGACTATCAACTTTTTTATGTAGTCAAATAAAACATGTTACATTTTAATGAAGACAATGAACTCTGAAATATCAATACACTATTTAATCACTGATTACTGTGCAACTTCTGAGTAGTTCCTGGATTGAAGTAAGACCCAAACAGATAGGCCTAATCCTAGACTGAAAAACAGATATTTTTAAAGAGAAAGTACTCCATATAATTATTAAGGTTTTATATATTGTGTGTGGCATAGACGTAGATTAAATAGCGAAATCTTGCATATACAGAAGTAAACATTTCAGAAATTGCTTATGCCTCAATACAGAGTAATGTTACATTAATTGCATGTAGAGTTTGGTCATGTAGGTATATTTTCCTGTGTTAAAGCGTTTTATGTCGTCTGAGTTGTACATAAAATTCCTGAAGATATATGCGTAAAATTCAGAAAGAGTCGATACCAATTATTATATAATGTACTAATTTAAAATTTATTTTAAGAATATAAATTTAAGTGATTTTCAGAATTGTTGGAAATGATTTGCATACCTGCAAAGTGCCCATTTAAGTACTAACTTGATGTTTATTTGAATTTTAGATTCTTAGTTTGTTATTTTCTCTATTTCTTTACAATTTGTTTGTGTACTGCTGAGTAGACGTGTAAATTTTCCCAGTTTATAAAGCGGGAAACTGCTGATCGACTATTAAACTAGAAATACATTCTTGGTTACGGTGCTCACAGACACCAGCACTCACAAAATACCAATCTGTTTTCTCAGATTACGTTTTTTTTTTTGTTTTTTTCTTCCGTTTGTGTATCTTCAAACGTGTATTTACACTGAAACTTCCACGTCTTAATTTTCAATTTGATGCTTAATACTAATTCTCCATTACATGTGTGGTATAGATACTAAAAATACGTATTCTGTTTGTCAGTGTACACAGAACTCAAAGACAAAAAGTTATTTGAACACAAAATTACATTTTCAGGTGACTCTTGGAATTAATCATGTTCCAAAACCGATATCACCACTGCAGTTAAAATGCGAGGTATAAATAAAGCAACAAAAAGCTAGAATTGTATTATCTACTACAAGGAATTTATATATAATAGGCAAAATGTTTACGTAAAGGTTAATTAAATATCTCCTATTTCGTCATTTTCGTGATCTTTTATATAATTAATGATCAAATTAGTTTACACACCAATAAACTTAGACTTCATGAAGTTACCAATATTTAAATCAGCAAATATATGTTTAGTATCATTAATTCATCGATAAAGTATAAATCTTAACCATATTGGTAAAGGTAATATATAATGGCTATCATTCCCACATTTAAATGAAAGCAGTTTCATTGTTTCTCATGAACTTAGTAATTAGTTCAGCTGTCTCAGCATTTTGTGTATAATAATGTGTGTACCTAAATTTCCCTTTATTTAGAGGGAAAATAAGATATTTACGAGTACTATAGAAATTTCTGTGATAAAAGAACACATTACACTTAAGATTAGGATTGCTCAATCTTAAGTGAAAAAGGGGGAGAAAGGATTTCCCTCCGCATGATTCGCAAAACTATGACGCATTCATGTGCTCATGGCAGTTGCAAACAAACCTCTGTTTCGTTACATCATTGTAATCAGCCGGCAGAGTGACTGAGTGGAAAATGATGCGTAACACGAAACAAAGGAGGTGGAGTGAAGCGACAGTGTGGCATATCCTCCCCAGAGATTGGAAGTATGAATGAGAGTAGGTGTTGTTGTTTGTTTGTTTGTTGTTTGTTGCTGTTTCCCCACCCCCTTGCTTGCTAATGTATAAAAACCAAAGCAACAAAATCTTACGGCAACTGTACAAAAGTTAATAACCTTTCCGATAGGCAATATTTTAAGATAAAATGTTGCCGATATGAGCATTACTGTTAGAGATGGAAAACTAAAAGTCAAAACAAATAAAAACATTTGTGCTTAGAGAATTTACGCAGCACTACGAGGAAGTAAAAAGACAATCAAACACTTGAAAACACTTTATTGGAGCAACTCGCTCAAAAATTTTTAACTGCCAAGGATTTCGTTATTTATTTTTAAATAAATTAATAACTTTTTTCTCAGGTGGAAACGCCATTTAACATTGACAACGTAAACGTGAAACCAGTTGGCCTTCCCAGCCAGGGACAACAAACCCCAGATGGTGCAACGGCAACTGTCATCGGATGGGGAAGAATTTACGTAAGTATCGGTTATGTACTACTTCGTCATTTTATTTCAAGAAAGTTTAACAATTTCTTCTCTTCCAGCCTCGCATTTCTTTCAAACTCTTCATGGTCTTCTATCGGTTCTCCTTGTAGTTAAAGTTTATTGAAGCACTAGAAATACATATATTGTACAATATATATCTTGTGCTGTCCACTGGAATTAGGCCTGGGCCACTTTTTCAGTGGACAGTCCAGTTTAGGTTATATAAAAAAAAAAGAACATATTACTGTAACTACCACTACTATACTACTAAATGCTCATGAACTATAGGTCTTCCACGTTTTCACATCTTAATACGTGACCACTTGGTCTAGGCAGTGTGTGGTCATTGGCTTTGCAGAAAGCATTCAAACTCAGTTCCGATACAACATTCAAAATAGCGAGGCTGTCCGCTTAAAGTTACGCCTTCCGACCAGCGATCTCAGAGAAAATAAACACCTATTCTTGTGTGTGTGCGACGCCTGCTTAAGAGGTACAAACCAGCCTGAAAACATACTACTGTTAATAAGTAAATAAAATTATAAATTGAAACAAACGAAGCAAATATTGATGTAATGTTGTTCATTACTGTGTACTTGATTACCAATACACATATCTGCATTATACCCATCCCTAACAGTCTGTCTCCTCTCAGAAGAATCCACAGCAAATAAACTTAATTTCTAACCTCCTGGTGACTTAAGTTTTTTCTCTATACGAGAAATTATCCAATCATCGTCAACCTTACATGAGTTAATGCGGTACACACCCTTACGTGTAGTTTAATTTCCTCATTATAAATGCAGTCATGTGCCTTTCCTAATCCTTGCACGTTTTTCCAAATATACTGATTGAAATTATAGTTGCAACTAGAAATGTGGGCTTTTGGGAACAGAGACTTCAAAGCTTGAAAAGCTTCAAGCTCAAAAACTTGAGAATCATCCATAAGAGTCCACTCTGGTCTGGGTTCATTTCTCTTTGTGTTAAACAGCCTTTGTAAGATCCCATTGTATTGTTTGGAAGAAGAACGTTCACCACCAGCACGATATTGGTTTCGTGATCGGCGTGGATGATGTGTATTTGGCTGTATTGTTTGCTGCAGCTTTCGAATGTTCCGTCTATAAAATGTGTGTATTTTAGTGCAATTATTTCTTTAATAGAAACTAATACCGAAGTCCTTTCTTTAGACACAGAAAAACTGTAAGCTAAAAGAAACCGCTGCCATCGTCAATCTTTAATAGCAGATATTTGCGGTTCTTTCTGCGTACTTTGTGATTTTCATTTAATTCGGTGTAGGTAAATTTAATACTAATTTGACAAAGCATTTCCATCACCAGTTCATATCCTCTGTTAATTTCTGTGTAAATCGAAATTATTTCTTTTTCTGCTCTCTTTCTTGTATTGGAAATACGCTTTTGAACTTGAGTGGCTGCAACATCCGAAACATATGTGTCACTTCCCTCAAAACACCGTTATTACTGCTGATTATTTTTCATGTGCATTTAAACTTGATATTATTTACATACATCCAAAAAGTAGGGTTTTTCTTATTTATTAATTAATTGACCTAATAGTTGTTTAACTATGAAGCCCGAGATGGTATTCATCTCAAAGTAATTTTAGATCACGTTGTGGTTTATTGGGAAACATGCGAGTCAGTTGAGGAATTAATGGCGTATGTTGCCATGGTAGCTCATTGGTTGAACAGTTAGACGGAAACTAAAGATCCGTGGTTCAGATCCCGGCAATGACGTTGAAAATTGCAGTCTGCCTCTACCTTTCCAACTAAGGATTTCCTTTTTGATTCTTCCTATTTTGAATCGATATCCAATGTAAAGTGCACAGATTTGCCCTGTGTTTCTGTGGGGTCCATATCAGCAACGGAAAGAAAATCAATTATCTTCGAGAATTACAAACTGAAAGTATCCTTCAGAATGAAACCGAAAAAGCAACTTCCCCCTCCCTATTTTCAAATATAGATAATTATGTATGCCAAATTGCTATGCACCTCTCTTGCAATGTAACATAGCCCATTCGAGAATATCGTGGAGTCATCTCCGCTCTCTTCTCTTTTCTTACTTTTTCTAATACAGGTTTTCTAAGGGCAGGTAGCTACTCCGAACCTTTTCTTTCGACATCCAAACTTTCCCAACATACTCTTTGCGTGCATTTATAGTAAAATATTTTTCAGAACATGATAACCCTGCCCCACTCCTCTACTAAAGTTTGGGATTACGAGGTGTGCAGTTGGAAACCGACCCTCGCAGTTGCCTAGTCTTCCACTTAATGGCACCTGAAAATGTTGTGCAGTAACTCACTGGTTTGGACACGTACTAACACGAAACACGAAACTGAATTGCCTGCAAAGTCTACAGGAAACAGAGATTCTACTACGTTGCCTCTCGCCCCTAGTAGAGGCTCGTCTTTTGCTTGCTGATGGGTATTGCCGAGTGGCAGGGGGTAGCGGTACTGTTTGAGGGCTATCATGTTTTGGAGAAGCCAGTAATGTTACACATACATATATCTTTGTTACCACACCTTTTAAACAATAATAATGACAATGTAATGCAATAGCATTAAATTCTAGGCTTCAGAAAGTAATACGCCCGTAGAAATGGGGTATTTGCTTTGGCTTCATTTAAAAATCACTATGGTACTTACGCGTTTATTAATACCTTTTTCAGCAAGGTGGTCCTCTTTCACCCGAACTCCAGAAAGTCGACATTTTGACCGTAAATCAAGAGAAATGTCAAAATGTCTATGGAAACATAGGTTACGACATATACCCTGGCCAGATCTGTGCTGATGTTCCTGAGGGCAACAAGGGATCATGCAACGTAAGTATGATACTTCATTGTAAGCTTTGAAAAGCGAGAATAGTGTACCAATAAGGTAATTTCAACATATTTATCCAAAAAGTGGGATCTTGATGAATAAGGCGCGAGTAAGTGCCACAATTGTGAAGAGTGTCATATTCAGATTATCCACGAGTTGGATATATTTTATGAAATATTTATATTGCAAATTGTAGGAAATAAGGCGTTTAATAATTCGGTATCCACCGCTGATGTATATAAGCCAACGTCCTAATGTATTCGTGAATGGCACGTTAGCTTCTCTCCCTGATTCCATACATGCATGCATTTCTTTTTGGGGTTATCGCAATTATGAATCACATTATCAGCACAGCAATATAAGTTATTGCAAATTAATTATTCCATATGTAATGTGTACTAAGGGTTTTGCATCTTCGCTGCTCAGAGGAAAGAATATCAAGAAACAGTAACTTTTAATACCAATACTATATCATTGTTCTTGGAAATAAACATACCTAATGAGTCAATTATGCAAGATATTATATACAATAACATGTTTATAATATAAGGGATGCATAAAATAATTGAATACACTATCGGCTTCTACCTTTATGGTGGATTCCCATCTTTGCTGTGTCCTGTTAGCGACATTGCCTTCTAACTTGTAGGTCTCCATGTCATACAGATAGTGTGCGTTACGCTTCAGCCGAGAACAGTAGTGAGATGAAGCCGGCAGGAGACGTCATTACAGATGAGTAATTTTCCGAGTATTCTATTCGCGAACACTCATTAGGTTGCCACATGCACATAAGCATCGTTTATTTCATCAACTTGCTGCAGTACTTTTTTCCTACACGCTTATCGTAATGGATACATTCTGATGATACTGTACATCATTGTCTCAGTTTTTAAATAATTAATTTAATGCACACGCAACACACACGCTTTAAAAGTAATTACAGAGTAGTACACAGGAAATACGCTTTCTAACATTCAAAATGTACAAAGCAACGACCAGTAGCATGTAGCCCAAACAAATATGTCTTTTATGCTAACACCGTAACTTGTACTAAGCGTTCGATGGAAACATGTGGCATTGCGCAGTGTTGAAAGAAAATTACGGCAACTGCAGCACCAAATATTTACCTCGCGGTCTACCGGCTTTCTCCAGTATGCTTTTCCTATAAAAACGGGATTCGTCCACTCCGTATGTCGATTAAGGTGACCTACTAAGAAAGCTTTTACCACGTATCCCTTGTGCCAATTCTGAGTTCATTAGACTTTGCATTTGTGAGCACAATTCCATTCATCGACTCCATAAACTTTAGTTATGAAGAGGCGCTAAACAGGAAACTGTCCCATTGCAAACTTCCAGGACTTATTGAGAAGGTTTAGTATGCATGTCTGGATATAAACCCGAGTCCTGAAAATTGTTAAGACTTTGGGAGATGTGCCATAGAATATTTCTCGACAAATGTAGTTTCGACTCCATGATGCAACAATTTACTTGTCTTAAATGACCCTTTGATCAAATATGGATAGGATTAAGTGGCCCAAATGTAAGGTACCAAAAACCATAGGATTTCAACTGCTTTAGTTTGTTTTTGGATGATCATATACAACCTGATGCAGAGCACATAAATTCGCCTACCTTTGGCTTGCATAAATTGAAGAAATTAAGCATCTCAACTACAAGTTATTTAACTATTCATATTAGTTTTAAAATATATGACAAAAGTTGTATTCCAGAAGATTCATGTTTATTTTATCAGGGTGATTCCGGTGGACCTCTCTTCGTTAATAGCCAGGTCGTCGGTTTGGTGTCATGGGCTAATGGCTGCGCGACCCCAGGCTACCCAACTGTGTACACACGAGTGTCAGAATATCGCAGCTGGATCAACCAACAAACAGGAGTCTGAAACAATCATTGCTCCTGTATTAAGCCAACAGACGCCTCCAGAGTCTACAACGTCGCCGCTGCTTGAAAATGTTTACCTACAAATTGTTTTAATACCTTCCTAAATGAACCTGTATATTTTTGCAACTAGCAAAATGGAGGAAATAAACACAGTACAGATACAACTGCAAATGTAAATACATTTTATTCCTGCTCTAAACCATTGACATAATTAATTTTGTCCATAACTATTTCAGTATTTACCGAGGAGTATGTGATGGTATTGGATGTGATTTCAAAACGCAAAAGTGGAAACTAAAACACAGTTTATAATAAATTTAATAAATAGATAATTAAACATAGCTTTCAAGATTAAATAGTAAATGCAACTAGATAGGTTTGTATTACCTTCACTTCTTCATAACTTTACATTCTGTTATAAAGGACCTAATAATTGATTTAAACTTACCAACGCCTAATTAGAGCTATTAGACCCGTTCACAGTGAAAATTAACCGCTAGAAATACGTAAACTTAGAAGCTAGATGCTATGTGCAACACATATTTTGGAACCATTCACATTGAAAATAAAAATGAATTAGACGTAAGGTCCAAGGTTGTCTTCAATATAAGAAACAAGCCAATCATAGCACACTTTGTGTGTATGTGTATGTGTGTGTGTGAGAGAGAGAGAGACAGAGAGAGAGAGAGAACCAGCATAATTCAAAAACGAAAGGTTCATTAATTTCCAAACTTGATATTCAGCGTCTTCCAAAAATGCGACATGAAGATTAGGGGGGGGAAGGATACCGCATGCAGAATTACGAACATTTCTCGAACATTTTTCGAGAAAAAAAATATTTCCTTAAAAAGCCCTTGAACGATTTTACTTAAAATACGTTATATTTAAGACATTTCATCACGAATTAAATGTATATCTTGAATTTTCTGGAAATAGCCTGTGAAGTCCTCTTCATTCTGGATAACTTGTAAACCGTTAGAGATAAACATGTAATTACACAAAAATGTATATTTGGTTAAAGCACACAATTTTTATGGATATACTTTTTTGGGGGAGTAACCATTTTGACATATTCCCTGTTATTAGTATGAATTTTCCATTACTTATAGCTTCCGCCAGAGGGGAAATCTTCATTTCTATTTTTGTTCATCTGGTCAGGTAAATAGAATTTATTTCAAGGTCACCATATAGCGACAGTTATTAATAGTTGAGTATACTTTAGCTTAGTGAATTCCTTTATTTCACTTGCACCTACACAAAAACAAGTAATGACACTAGTTCTGTTCTCGATTAGCATGAAGTACAGAGAAGAATAAAGCTTGTATAAGAATAATTTAATGCAGAATATATAGAGAAAATCCTATAATGGAACATATAAGATATTTACAAGTACTCATTCATATGGATTTCTCTACTCACTCTTCAACATGGTGTTATAAAAGACCATTCCTCATTTTCAAATTCCGATGCAAAAGAGGAAGAGTACTGGGCTAAATAATTCTCAGATATTTAAATCAAAATACGTGCTATATTTATATGTCTTTCTCTACCTTTTATAACTTATTTGGATTGAATTTATTTAGTACAAATCATACAAAATGTGGGCTTTCTTCTGACCATTGGAGCCTCGCCTTATCATTGGACAGTGCTCTATATATTTTACACACAATTACAATTTATGCATTTATTCCTTTATTTCCTATTTCCGCCTGTTTCTGTGTCTCTACCATCAAGTTTACTCTCGTAGTACCTTCTTCAGATCTTTCCTTAACTCCCCTTTTCCTTTTTATTTTTTTTTTCCTGTCCCTTACCACTTATCACTTTTAAATTGTCATTCCGCTTTTGTCTCTACTTAGTAAAAGCCACGTTATATTTTAATCTTGAGTATGACATAACCTGACATTTAGGTACATATATTAAAAGGAAGATTATTCTCTTTACTGCATTTTAAGGCATGCGATCATTTTGAGATTGACGCATACAATTTACAATGTGTTAAATAACTTTACACGAATTTTCTCATATATATTTAGGATATATTGCTGTATTGTGGATCAAACATAATGGCGTTATGATTTTACTTCTTGCAAAGTTCTGAAAAACAACAAACGATATTTCTCTTCTTTGTTGGAGGTTATTGATGCAAACTTTCAACCACTCTCCGTTTTTGTAGGTGTATGCTTCAGTCAAAACAAACTGAGAGTATTGTGACTACATATCTCTGAAAACCTATCTTGGTCTCTTTCCCTCCCTTGCTTTTTCTAACAAACTTTGCTATATTTTAAATCTAAAACGCTTCCAAAAGGCAAACCAGTGTGCATATGCTTCTAAACGTTAATTGAGAAACTGCAATAAAATGTGTTCATTTTTAATAGTGTTTAATACCCGCTTTACTACGGATGTCACCGCAGGCGATGAACATGGAATGAAGATGGAGCACCGGCGGTTTGCGATAGCGGGAGAAACCGGACAACTCCGCCTTCCGCCGCTTTGGAAATGGAAATGGAGTTTTATTTATGAATGCTCTTTAACTGTGGTTCTCAGCGCCCCATTTTATACTGAGCGTGAACGACCGCTTAATTTTACTCAAGAGGCCCTGTATGTGCCGTAAATCTACGACTCGGGACCAACGGGTTTACTTCCCTTCCGAAGGAAGCCATGCTAAGGATTTTTACTTCCGAAAAAAACTACCGTCCTCCACCGGGTTTGAACCCGCGAGGGTATATGAGGTTAGCACGGTAACCTTAACACCACGGAGGGCGACTCTCCGGCGCTTTGTCCACATAAATCCCAAATACGGTCGATTGGTGTTCAATTTCTGTATGGCTTCCATTGAACAAACGTTCCATAACGCAGGGATGTGACGAGACTCTCCCAAGCTACGAAATCATTGATAGCATTCAACTGCAACCTTCCTCAAGCTATCACGTCATTAATTTATTCACTTTCTCCTTCTTTCAAGCAGAGTATCGCTTGCACTTTTTCTAAACTTTGAGAAAAGTAATAACAAGTTCTAGCGATGATGATGATAATAATAATAATAATAATAATAATAATAATAATAATAATACATCAACTCACATAGGATGGCGCATAATGAATATTTTCAATTTCGGTTGATACACCTGTTGAAGTCGGGGTTCACATGCGCATGAATTACATATGATTATATGGCTAAAACGTCTGCATGCAACATTGCAGATTCTAGTTCAATTTTAGATTTGACTCTGCCAATGGTCGACTGACCAACATGGCTGCCCATGCACAAGCAGACAGAACGAACGAAAGAAAGACTACGTTTCTCATTGGAAAGCAGAACCGACTTTCAGAAAGTCCATTTTTACCCCTTATTTCGACCTAGTTCATGTACATACACCTAACCTAACGTAGCCTAACCTCGACGAAATCTCGAAACTTGTCATTCACCTGATCACGTGGCCATATTGTCTCCGCAACCAATAGGAAAGGCTCAGGAAAGAGCCTTAGTCTGAAACTGAACTAGAATCTGCAATCTCGCCGTCTACATCAGGACGCCATGGACTGTTGGCCCCTTACAGATAGATTGCAGCAGCATAAGTGTTCATTGTTGGGTTTCGTAACTAAAACGCAGCGGACAATGCGACGAAAAAATGAAGACCGGCGTTAATCTGCGATACGAGAATGTGAGGCTTGGACAATGGAGAAGAATTAAACATCATTTGGTTTCGGCAGAGCGAGACACTTCAAAAAAGGGCGTTTCTCCAATTAATGTTCCCCAATAGATTATTTCCGCCTTGGAGATTTGACTTGACCATCCCGCTCTCCGGATTTAACAACTTTGGATTACTTTCCATGAAGGTGAGTATTAAAAATCTGATGTGTTTTACTCACGTGACTTTCTCTGCATCTCTGTAACAAATTATTGTTAAAAATCTTATTCTTCTCTCTACTTCATGCTAATCGTGATGAACATAAACAGAAATGCTTTTTTATAAGTAGAAAGGAAATAACGGAGTACACTAAGCTAAAACGATAGTCAAATTCTCTAAAAGCTGGTTGCCATGTGGATGAAATCTATTTCTTTGCATTGCCAGGAGTTGAAAAGTTCCCATATATGAAAAGTTTTTAAGTAGATATCTAAAACTGAAACCAATAACAAGAAATATCTCAAAAATGGTCAGTCCCATGTGTGTGTGTGCGCGCGCGTGCGTGCGTGTGTGTGTGTGTGCGCGCGCGCGTGCGTGCGTGTGTGTGTGTATTACATAAATTGTATGTTTCAACAAGGTCTAGACATTCTCTATTCTATGTAGAAAGTTTTGTCTATCTCTTACGGTTTACTATTTATGCAAAGTCCACCAAAATTCGTCCAGAATAAAGAGGTCTTCAGAGGCTATTCCCAGAAAAGTCAAGATATACATTTTATTTGTAGTGTAAATATCTTTAATTTACGATATTTTAATAAAAATCGTTAGAGCCATTTTTGAGAAGTTCAAAATGTTCTAAAAGTTTTCCGTTTAAAGGGTAGTTTGGGGTGGGGATTTTCATCAATATCTTCGTATCGCATCCTAGGAAGATAGTAAACTTACTATATAAGTTCGGTATTTTACTGACTTTTCGTTTTTGAGCTATCATGTTCATAGGCACACGGACACGCAGACACGGACCTTTTTCTAAAAATGTTCTCTTTTTTTGGATTCAGTGGATTCTAAAACGTCTATCTCCGGTGAAATCTCGGCATCGAATTTTTGGGTAGAATGTCATACCTTCTCTATCTATGTACGTGTAGAGAAAGTAAACATATTGTTTACACACATAAGGAGTTGAAAGATACCCTCCGCCATGAAATGAACGCCATTCTACGGGAGATGACATAGTGAGCTATGGAGCATTTCCACGCCGCTTTCAAGAATACATGAATGCAAATAGGGACCACAAGCTGACGCTACTTTCAAAAAGTGTTGCTGTTAGTGCAATAACCATAAATGTAAATTATATAATTTCATTTCTGATACCAAAAAGTGCTTTTTGCTTTACTTAATACAGTGCGTTCACTTTCCCCTGCGGCCGGGCGATCGCATGTAAGCGCGAAGCAGCAGTAATATAGCCTAGTTATGTGTTGCCTCACCTTGATGATTTCCATTAAAGTCATTTACACTTGTTTGTGCAGTGTAAAAGCCGTAGTTATTTTACATTTATCTCTACATTATATACAACGTAGTGCAGAGTACAAGACGTGTCTATGTTTATTTTAAAATCCATTAATATTGCAAATTTTGATGTATCACATTTATGTAAAATTCTGATGTGCTTCATTCATATAACTTTCTCTACATCTCTTTAACAAATAATTATAAGGTTATTCTTCTGTCTACTTCATGCTAATCGAGATAAACATTAGCAGAAACGGTCTTATTAGTTAGTTCTTTATAAGTAGAAGGGAAATAAGAGAATACACTAGGCTAAACCGACTGTCCAATGTTTTAAAATGTAATTGTTATGGGATTGAAACCCGTTTCTTTGCGTGGCCAGATTTTGACAAGTTTCCTATGAGAAACTTTAAAATATTTTAAAACTGAAACCAATAACAAAGAATATCTCGAAAACGGTCAACTCCACGAAAAAATGTACATTACATATATTTATGTGTTTTAATGAGATCGACATTTTTATCTAGCTTTTGTCTCTTATGTTTTGACGGTTATGCAAAATTCAGAAAAGTGTATCCAGAATAGAGGTTTTCAGAGGCTATTCCCAGAAAGTTCGAGATATACATTTTGTCGTGCATCTTAAGCATGAGAGATTTTAACCAAAACCGTTAGAGCTATTTTTGAGAAAATAAGTTTTCGAATTTTTTCCCATGGGATGAGGGGATTTTCTTGAAAATCTCCGTGTTGTATTTGGAAGGTACAACTTAAATATCAAGTTTCATTTTTGACCCACGCTATCCACAGACACACACGGACAATTTTCTAAAAATATATTTTTTTTTTTTATTCACGGGGTTCCAAAATATATTTCCGGTGAAATCTCGATGTTAAATTTTTGGGTGGAATACAATACCTTCTCTATACAATAGTACGTGTAGAGAAAGTATAAAACCGAGTGATGCAGAGTGGATGTAGGCAATTTCAAGACAGATTCTCTACCGCTCTAGTTCTAAATAGAGACTATCAGGCGTCTTGTTAAGTGTCTTACCCCCCAAAAAAAGATCCTAACTGAAAAAAAACTCATTGAAATTAATGTTTCAATTACTCGCTCTCCAAATGAGCTTCTAAAATATGTTACATAGCAAGTAAGTGTTTCAAAGACCTTAGTCCATACGGCTACTAAAATTTTAGAACAAAATATACAAACCAACTATAATCCATGATTTGCCACCTCATTGACAAAGAAAACCGAATCACTTTATAACTGAGTGCATCTTCAACATTGCACAGACTAGCGTGTGTTACAGAAACCACCACAATAAGGCAGCACTTATGTAGGGTGTATTACTGCTGTTCCGCGCTTGCATGCCCGGCTACAATAGGAAGCAAACGCACTGTAATTCTATTTGTCAATCAAAATTGGCAGATGCATTGCGCGCCAACCTGCACTAGAACTACGCATGCGCATAAATGTTTTCTAACTGTTGTAAGAGGATCTATATTGTGAAGGAAAAGCAAACGTATAAGCTATTCATTCCTTATGGATTTTTAATTATACAAACAACAAACCTGTTTACTACTCAATAAGCATTAAACTCAACACTATGAAATGTAGTGCCAAAGTTTGACGCTTCAAGAAGTAGCTGTAATTTCGTAGTAGGTACCTACTATCAGGAGATAGCTATGCCGTGTCCCGAGGGATGCGATGGGAAAGGCAACACATCGAGATTAGTGGAGGGAGAGCAATATGCTCGAACGGGTTCAGGTACTTGAGGGAAATCTTCAGTAGAGTGTAAGTGACATCTTCATAACGTAGAAACGGTGGTATACTGAAAGTGATATTCATATGAAACTTTGCCAGGTTAAGCTCATGCATATTTGGATGAAACACTAAGCAAAGTATCATATATAAATCCTTAAACAATAACTTCCCAACATTTATCCTTTCTGTGATATTCTTATAGGATTGCCTTACATGATGGCCTTTTACACTTCATGAAGTACTTCTAAAAACACATTTTTGCTCTGTAAGTTCGTAAACATCCATTCTTTGCTCAGGGCAATGTTAATTTTATTTAATTTGTTTGCGTAATGCTATTTTCAACTTGTTAAAGTGCATGGATGATTTATGGATGTGTACACGGTCTTAATGAAATGAGTTGCTTGTAGCAGCGTTTCAGGTCTGTCCTTGAAGAAACTGTGGGGAAAATCTCAGTATTATAAATGTTGAATAATATGTGGATTGTAAATGATACTCAAGTATATGTTTGTGATTTCATATTGTTGTAAATGCTAATAGTCAACTAATTGGCGATACTTATAGATATTATAGAATGAAATAGTAAAATAATTAATGACTACAGTATTGTGTGTAATTATTATATCTAGCTGTGCATAGTCATAAACTGACAACTATAATAGTATATGTTTCAAAAGTGTTATTTATATTTTAAATTGTTTATAAACTTGATGCAATTCGATTGGAAAAGATCAGCGAAAAGACCCCGTATTACAATAAGTATATTCAGGCGTATTTTTAATGCCTTTGAGTGTACATAGTTCATAGACGGAGAAGATATTATATTCTACCCAAGAATTCGATTCCGAGATTTCACCAGAAAGGTGTTTTGAGCCCTCAGATTTAAAAAAAAAAAAAAAAAAAAAAAAAAAAAAAATTATAAACTGTTTTGTTCGTATACTTATTTATTCTGCATTGCAATGTTCTTGATTGCATAAATCTTTGATATTATTCTGAACAGATATTTAACTCTGCCACCAGCTAATATCCACTTACAGCAAAATAAATACATACATATATTTATAACAGAAGTAGTTGGTTAATACTTCTCTCTCTCTCTCTCTCTCTCTCTCTCTCTCTCTCTCTCTCTCTCTCTCTCTCTCTCTCTCTCTTAATCACACCATTTTACGTTACTCGTACTTGCGCTGTCCATAGTATGCCGCATCTCTTAAGAGCTTCTCAAGTTTCGGTTTATGGCGAACAGTAAGCTTTCTAAGACTCGTCCGTGTACCATGTAGCTTTTCTTCGTCATGTGTCCACAGAGTAATTAACGTATAATGTACTGATAAATTAAAAATTAGGACATGATACAATCACATGATTATCTACCCATTCTTTAAAACTTTTTGTTAAAAATGTTATTATTCTAGCTATTTCATACGAAATACAATTATTATATATTAACTTAACTCGTAGATACAAGGGCAATAAGAGAATGCAGTATGTTTAACCGATAGTTGAAACGGGTCGCGATAGAATAGCTTTCAAATTTCGTTTACTTTTCTTCAGTACGTAAATATATACATAATTTCAGATCAGAAAGTATCAATTATATGACAATTCAAGTCTATAATTAAGATTGTCTCTCAAAGGCTAACGCCACAAAAAAAAAAAAAATTGAGATAAATTTTGATTTAATTATATCTACATCTTGGACTATAGGTTTTTGTCTCTTATAGTATACAGCTTAATAATAAATCATTCATAATAAAGCGATTTCACAGGTTGTTTCCAGTAAATTCAAGATACACAATTTGTCATTAAACTATGTTAAACTTATGATACTTGTATCAGAAGCATTAGAACTATTTTTATTATAAAATAAAAAATAAAAAATGTTTGACATAAAGATTAGTTTGGGGAGTGGTGATTTTCTTAATCTTAGTGTCGCAACATTTTTTGACACAAAATGTAAATACCAAGTTTGATATTTTACCGAGTTCACGTTCTTAATTGTGCTCTTCGCGCGCTAATACACGCGCATACGCACGCGTACACACACAAAGTCGAAGAAAGTATCACCTTTATAAAAAATTCAAACCTATAACAAAATGTCTCGACACAGGGAATATGTTATTGGACAATACTTGTTTGCTTTAACGAAATCTACAATTTTCCGTAATAAGATTTTATCCTTCCCTCTCCCTCAACCGCGCCCGAGTCACTCACCCCTCCCCAGTCTCTCTCTCTCTCTCTCTCTCTCTCTCTCTCTCTCTCTCTCTCTCTCTCTCTCTCTCTCTCTCTCTCTCTCTCTCTCTCTCTCTCTCTCTCTCTCTCTCTCTCTCTCTCTCTCTCTCTCTCTCTCTCTCTCTCTCTCTCTCTCTCTCTCTCTCTCTCCCCCCTCTCCCTCCCTCTCTCTCCCTCCCTCTCTCTCTCAAGTTATTCAAAACGAGCAGAACATTATGTAAAGACTATTTGAGATTGAGGTACTTCGTTGAAATTCTTCGTGTTACATTATTGTAAGATGCTGAACTTGGTTTAATATTTTGTTGACCTTTCGTATTTTTATACATTTTATTTATTTATTTACTTATTTATTTATTTATTTATTTTATAGTAATGCTTTTCATTCTTACCTTTCTCTCACAGACTCGCGCGCGCACACACACACACACGCACTCGCGCGCACACGCACACGCACACGCACACGCACACGCACACGCACGCGCACACAAACACTCCAAATCGCAAACACAATTCCAGGTGACCTAAAAACTTAATAGACGAAATAATCACATAAAACACATTTATCATTACCACTTAGATATTTTTAATTTTAAATTAAAAACTAATATTTATCAACAATTTCGTACTTCTCTTATTACACTTTTTATAACCGAAGTGAAAGTACATGATATTGCCGTTTTATTACGAATCGTCAGTTTCTTTAACCTGGATGGTCATGGGACAATGAATGATATTTGTGAAGTAATGCTCAAACGATCACACGACTATACCCAGGCGGGCTATTTCGACTTTTGTGGGAAAAGCTGATTTAGTGAAAATATAGCCACTTAGGCGTAGAAAATGTATTAATCAAGCTCGTGTTCAATTAAGCACCAGCGTATGTATAATCTAATTAGTGAAAATTACAAATTGCTCCAAAATTCATTGAATAGTAGTACATAAAAAACTTGCGCAGTCGGTAGGACTCGAACCTACGCTCCCAGAGGGAATCTGATTTCTAGTCAGACGCCTTAACCACTCGGCCACGACTGCTTCTTGATAGAGCGCTACTATAAAAGTGTAGTGGTAAACATCTATATTATACACCTAGATATGATGGAAATCTCTTTTGTGTGTCTTATACAATTGTATATTGTTGATGAATTATCCTAAAAGATGGGAACACGAATTGTATTTGAAAAACAATTCGGAGAAATAAACTATTGATAATTTATATATATGAGGAGGGACATTTATCAGGTTATGATTGCGATACTTACATGGTTCTCAAATAGTAGGTCACGCATTCGATCATGTTTATTTACCGATTTTTTTTTTTTTTTTTTTCTTCACTGCCTCCTGAATTATGATATGGCGGACCGTGTTTACTCCCAATGTAATACGAATATCCATAGTAACAATAGAAATAGGTAACAATTTTATTTCAGCTTTTAATAACTAATACATGAAATGGAAACAAACGTTATTTTATATGAGGTTATTGTACTCTTCTCATACATAAAAAATACAAATAATTATTTACCCTCCTTTTTTGAGTTAAATACATTATAAATTGGGTAAAGCTATACGACGGTTCCACCACCAATATACTGACATGCGCGCGGCACACACACACGTGCTAAATTGTTCAGATGTGAAAGTTGCCAGATTGCCAAAATTTTGACTTCTTCTTGGGAACATTGGGGTTTTAGCTTCACAGATTCATTGTCTGCACCCTGTCGCCTTCGGCCGCAACTGCTACACTCCTCAACTTATAAAAAATATCCCTCGGCTACGCATTGCGGCTTAGGGCCCTCCACGTTGGGCTACGCTATGCAGCTTAGGGACCTAAATGTTTATAACAGACCAGTAAGTAATTACAATGCGGCTCTAATGACGAAATAACAAAAGTACCCGCGAATAGAAGTAATGCCAAGTGGTGGAACTATTGTATACTAATAATATAAATTGGACAAAACTTTAAATAAACATTGTAACTGAATTAATTGGAAACAAACTTTATTTTATTTGATGTTAATACGCTTATCTCAGACATAAACACAAATAATGATTATTGTCACTCTTTTTTTTTTAACTAAATACATTATGATCTGGATAAAACTTTAAATAAACATTGTAATTTAATTAATTGTAAATACATTTGTGGAACTGACAGTTATTAAAAGTGAAGGTTGAAAGCCTGGATTGTCACCTTGTTATCAATAATCTAGACAGAGATTTAACATACGAACGTCAAGTGCAACAAGATCTCGAACAAATGACATCAGCTGTGATAAGATTTTGCGAGAGTATTGCTTCAGTCAGATGCCCGCGATTGGTTGAAATTGCCTAATCTCGGCCATTCCATTAGCGCTTTAATAGTAGAGCTGAATTATTGTCATAAGTAACACCACGAGTGTTTTCATATTGTCGATAATTCAGGACCGGAGTGATTTATCCTAAGAGATGAAAGTACGAGTTATATTTGATAAAGCAATTCAGCGAAATAGACTGTTAATAATTTAGAATATATAGGGAGGGAGATTTTTATCAGTATATGATTCTAATACTTACATTAGTTTTCAAATGGCAGGTAACGCATTCGACCATGTTTATTTACCAATTTGTCCCCCCTTTCTTTCTTCCTTCACTGTTTCCTGATTTATGACATGGCTCACCGTGCCTAAAACCTAATGCACTAGTAACAATAGAAATAAGGAACAATTGCTTTATTTCGGCTTTTAAAAAGTATTACATGAATGGAAGCAAGCGTTATTTTATTTGAGGTTATTGCACTCATCTCATACATAAGAAATATGAATCATGATTATTTTCATTCTTTTTTTAGATGAAGTTGACGTTGACACTGTTGCTATTGTAGGCAGATTTCTAAGTTTGTTTATTATTAGATTATGTTGCTGCTTGTTTATTTGTAAATATGGCTTTAGAGATGAGTTTGCATGCCCAGTTATTTGTATCAATTCCATCATGCAATGTCACGGCTAACTGGATTGTCATCTTGTTACCAATAACCAAGACAGGAGATTAAAGAAAAGAACGTCAGGTGCGACAAGAATTAAAAGAAATGAACATCAGTTGCGATAAGATGTTTCGACATTACTCCAGTAAGATGACCGTGATTGGTTGAAATTGCCTACTCTCGGTCATTGCATTGGCGCTTTCATAGTTGAGCTAAATTGTCACGAAAATATACACGGAATATGCCCGAATACTCAGAAATAAAAGAGAAATCTAAACACTTAATACGAAAGCCAAAACACACAGATGAAACGTAAAAAATGGTAAGGTTGAAAATAAAGTATACGTAAACTACACATTGAAAAATACATTAAACTACTTTCTCAAGAGTGAAAAAATATAGATGTTAAGTGATAGAAGAAATTATAGATTTGCTTAAAAAGTGTAAATTCTTTTTTAAACACACAATTTCCTTAGGATAAATGTTTGGTTGCACGCCTCTGTAGTGCGGTGGTAGGGTGTAAGCCTCACATTCAAGAAATCAGTGTTTTGATCTCAGTTAGGGTTTTACCCCATTGAGATTTTTATGGGTGTTTTTCTTATCCTAAGAAGACAGATGTCGAATAACTCTATGGACCCCAAGCGCATTTGAGCATCATTACACCCATTTCATTCATTGTCAAAAATGAATTACCAGGTTAAAGAAATTTAAAACTTAACTTTTGTATCGTAAGCTGATCCCAAGATATCCATAATTAATGGCTTGAATTGCCGAATTCTTCGTTATTCTTTAAAAGTCATTTCAGTATTCGATTTATTTCTCGCGATTGCATGCAAATTGAAAGGAGTTTTAAGTCATCCTGTAACATCCAGTTCATAAACTTTTGAGTATTGCTCTTCCCTTTGTATCTATAAGGAAATGTGCAATCTATCTATTACGTGTAATTTGAAAAGTTTTTTTTTTCTTCTCAATTATAATGAAGTAGATAGCAAAAAAATCTGATGTTCCATTCACGTGACTTTCTCTATATCACTGCAACAAATTATTCTATTTACTTCATCTAATGAAGCAAAAATTAGCAGAAATCGTCTTATTACTTGCTTCCTTGTTAGTAGAAGCGAAATAACGGGGTACCATAGGTTAAAGTGATAGTCAAAAGCTGGTTGCTCTGCGACTGAAGTTCCTTTGTTTGTATTGACACGAGTTCACAAAGTCCTGTATGAGAAAAGTATAAGTCTTTATAGCTGAAAAAAATAAGGAATATCTCAAAAGCAATCAACTCCACGAAAAAAATGTATATAGCATAAATTGTGTGTTTTAAGATGCTCTACATTTGTTGTGTGGTAAGTTTTTGTTCATCTCTCACGTTTTAGCAGTTATGCAAAATTCCGTAGTCTTCAGAGGTTATTCCCAGAAAATTCAAAATATACATTTTATTTGCCATGTAAATATCTTTAATATACGATATTTTAATCAAAATCGTTAGAGCCATTATTTAGAAAATCAAAATTTTCGAAAAAAGTTGCATGTAAAGGGTAGTTGAGGGTGGCGGGATTTTTCTCAAAATGTTCGTGTTGCATCCCTGGAAGATACTAAACTTAAATACCAAGTTTGGTATTTTACCGACTCTTCGTTTTTGAGTTATCGTGTTCACAGACACAGGGACACACACACACACACACGGATCTTTTTTCTGAAAATACTTTTTTTGGATACAGGGGACCCTAAAACATATATTTCCGGTTAAATCTCGGTATCGAATTTTTTGGTGGAGTGCAATACCTTCTCTATACACTATACACATAGCACGTATACAGAAAGTAAAAATTGATGTGTTCCATTCGCATGACTCTGCACAAACTGTTCTTACAAAATATTACTCCTTTATCCATATCGTGCTAATCGAGATAAACATTAGCAGAAATGGCTGTATTAGTTTCTTCTAAGATAAAACACTAGGCTAAAGTGATAGTCCAAATCTTTTAAAAATATTTGTGGAAACAATTGAAATCCGTTCGCTCTGCACGGCCATACATCAAATAAGAGAGATGAAGCGAAAGATAACCTCCCGTTTGAAAAAAGTTTAGGTGATCCAATAACAAGAAATAGCTCGGAAAAGCTAACTTTACATACCAAAAAAAAATCTATTCCATTCACATAGCGGTTCCATATACAAACAATCTTATAAAAGATTAATTTTTTAGATCATACTAATGGCGATAAGCATTAGCAGAATTGCTCTTATTACTTGATTCCTTGTAAGTAGAAGGAAATTAAAGTGATTTATTCAGACTAAAGCAATAGTCAAATCTCTTAAAATTTGTTGGCTATGTGAAACAATTGCGGTTCGGTTCAATTTGCATGATCCCGTTTGAAAAAAGTTAAGTAGTTTGAAATTGAAACCAACAACAAGGAATATCTCTAAAACGGTCAACGCACAAGAAATAAATGATATGTTTTAACGACATCTACGTTTTTTGTGTAGTAAGCTTATGTCAAACTCTTATGGTTTAATCGTTTTCATCCAGAAGGAACAGGTCTTCAGAGGCTATTCTTAAAAAATTGAAAATATGCCCTTTATTTGTGATGTAAATATCTTTAATATACGGTATTTTAATCAAAATCGTTAGCCATTTTTGCCATTTAGCAAGATGTTCAAACATTTTCCCATGTAAAGTGTAGTTTGTGGTGAGGGTGGGGGGGTTCTTGAAAATCGTGTCGAATCCTAGCTATTTTAGCTATGCTGTCCCCCCCACACACACACCTACACACACACAAACACCTTTTTCTAAAAATCTAAGTGTTCCATTCACATGACTTTTTCTACATCGCTATAACAAATTATTGTTTACGAGCATATGCTTCTATCTACTTTATAATAATTGAGATAAGCATTAGCAGAAATGGTCTTAATTACTGGTTTTCTTGTAAGTGGAAGGAAACTAAGGGAATACACTAGACTAAAACTATAGTCAAATCTAATAAAGCCGGCTGCCATATGAATGGAATCCGTTTCTATGCAGGGTCAAGAGTTTACAACTTTCAGTGTGAAAACAAGTTCACGTATTTTAAATCTGAAACAAATAACAAGGAATATCTCAGATATGGTCAATTCAACAACAACAAAAGGTATATGACATAAATTGTGTGTTTTAACGTGTTCTATATTATTTTTCTGTTTTTGTCTATCTCTTACGGTTTAATGCAACATTCAGAGGTCTTTAGAGGTTATTCCCAGAAAATTCAAGAGATAGATTTTATTTGCCATGTAAATATCTTTACTGTACTGTATTTTAATCAAAATTGTTAGAGAAAATCAAAATTTTCGAAAGTTTTTCCATGTAAAGGGTAATTTAGGGTGGGGAGCTTTTCCTCAAAATCTTCGTGTCGCATCCCTGGAAGATACTAAATTAAATAGTAGGTTTGGTAAGTTATGGAGTTATCGTGTTCACAGACACACTGTCTCACTGACACACGGACACATGGACACACACGGACACATGAACTCACGCGGACCTTTTTCTGAAAATGCTTTTTTTTAGTAGAAGGAACTCTAAAACGTGTATTTCCGGTGAAATCTCGGTATCGAATTTTTGGGTGGAATGCAATACCTTCTCTATACACGTATAGAGAAAACAAAAATTCATTTTTTCAGACTCGGAGGACCTCAAAGCATTTATTTCCGGTGAAATAAAATACCTTCTCTAGCTACTATGTACATTTGTGCCAAAGAAAGTAAAGAAAGTATATGGCATATTTAAGTTTAGTATCTTCTAAGGATCCAACAAGAAGATTTTGTGGCAAATCCCCCACCTCAAATTATTCTTTGTTTGGTAAACATTTCGAACATTTTGATTTTCTCAAAAATGACTCCAACGATTTTGATTAAAATGCCATATATTAAAGACATTTGCATTACACATAAAATGTATAACTTGAAATTTTTGAGAATAGCCTCTCGGACCTTTTTATTGTGAATAAATTTTGCTGAATTTGACATAATAGAAAACTGTAAGAGAGAGACAAAAATTTACTACACAAAAATATATATCTCTTTAAAATACGCAATTTATGTCATATACAGTTTTTCATGGAGTTGGCCATTTTTGACATATTCCTTATTATTAGTTTGAGTTTTCAAATATTTCATCTTTTCTCATAAGGAAATTTGTGATCTTCTGGTCATGCAAAGCAACTATTTCAGTTACATAGCATCCGGCTTTTAAAAAATGTGAATATCGTTTTAGCATAAGGTAGTCGGCTTACCCTCCCCTTATTTTAGACTGACTCCCCCCTAGGACTTATAAGGTAATACCTAGAGGTCAGAAGCCTGTTGGGTTAGCTTGGGGTTCTCCCTTACCATTCCTGCAATCGATTACCATGAACTAGAAAGAAGAATAAGTTTTTCAAGAATAATGTATTACAGAGATTTAGAGAAAGTCACCATTTCAGATTTATTTTTTCTTTCTCTACACGTACTATGTACATCGTGTACAGAGAAGGTATTGCATTCTACCTAAAAATAGTACCGAGATTTCACCGAAAATACACATTTTCGGGTCCCCTGTACAAAAGAGATATATATTTAGAAAAAGTTACGTGTGCGCGTCTGTTCGTGTGTCTGTGAACACGATAAATCAAAAACAAAAAGTCGGAAAATACTAAACTTCGTATTTGGGGATCGTATCCTTCAGGGATGCGACACAAACATTTTGAGAAAAATCTCCCACCCCAATCTACCCTTTACATAGAAAACATTTCGAAAATTTTGATTTTCTCAAAAATGGCTCTAACGATTTTGATTAAAATACCGTGTATTAAATGTATTTATATGGCAAGTAAAATGTTTATCTTGAATGTTTTGGGAATATCCTCTAAAGATCTCTTTATTCTGAATACATTTTTCTGAATGTTTCGTAACAGGTAAATCGTAAGAGAAACACAAACAATTACTACACAAAATGTAGATCACGTTAAAACACACAATTTGTTATATGCGTTTTTTACTTTCTCTATACTCACTATGTACATAGTGTATAGAGAATGTATTGCACTCCACCAAAAAATTCGATACCGAGATTTCACCGGAAATATATGTTTTATGGTCCCCTGTATCCAAAAAAAGTATTTCAAAAAAGGTCAGTGTGTGTGTGTGTGTGTGTGTGTGTGTGTGTGTGTGTGTGTGTGTGTGTGTGTGTGTCCGTGTGACTGTGAACACGATAACTCAGAAACGAAAACTTGGTATTCAAGTTTAGTATCTTCCAGGGATGCGACATGAAGATTTTGAGAAAAATCCCTCCACCCCAAACTACCCTTTACATGGAACTTTGTTCGAACATTTTGATTTTCTAAAAAATGGCTCTAACGATTTTGATTTACTTTATTCTGGATGAATTTTTCATAACTACTAAACAGTAAGAGATGGACAAAAACTTAGCCCATAAAAATGTAGAGCACGTTAAAACACACAATTTATGTTACATACATTTTTTTCGTGGAGTTGATCGTTTTTGAGATATTCCTTTTTCTTGGTTTCAGCTTTGAAAAACTTAGTTTTCTCATACAGGAATTTGTCAACTCCTGTCAATACAAAGGAACATCAGTCACATAGCAACCAGCTTTTGGCTTTCACTTTAACCTATGGTACTCCCTTATTTCGCTTCTACTTACAATAAAGCAAGAAATATGATTATTTCTGCTAATTTTTCTCGATTAGCATTAATTAAATAAAATATAAGCTTATTAACAATAATAATTTACAGAGATATAGAGAAAGTCATGTGAATGGAACACATCAGATTTTTTTTCGTGGAATTGATCATTTCTGAGGTATTTTTTGTTATTTTATTCAGGTTTAAAATACTTAAACTTTTCTCAGAAAGGGTGAACTCCTGGCGTTGCATAGAAATGGAATTCAACCACTTGGCAACCATCTTTTAAAAGATTTAACTGTTCTTTTAGGCTAGTGCATTCCATTATTTTCCTTCTACTTTTGAGGAAGCAAGTAATTAAGACAATTTCTGCTAATGTTTATCTCGAGTATCATAAAATAGATAGAAGAATATATTTTTTAACAATAATGTATTACAGCGCTGTAGAGAAAGTCAATTGAATGGAACACATAGATTTCTTACTTTCTCTACACGTACTATGTACATAGTGTCTAGAAAAGCTATTGTAATGCACCCAAAAATTCGATACCGAGATTTCAACGGAAAAGCACGTTTTTGGTCCCCCTGAATCCAAAAAAAAATGCATTTCTGGAAAAAAGTCCGTGTGTGTGAGTGTGTGTATGTGTGTGTGTGTGTGTGTGTGTGTGTGTCTGTGGACAGCATAGCTCAAAAACGAAAAGACCAAACTTGGCATTTAATTTTGGTATCTTGCAAGAGTGCGACACGAAGATTTTCAAGAAAATCTCCCACCCCAACTACCCTATACATGGAACTTTTTTCAAAAATTTTGATTTTCTCAAAAATGGCTCTAACGATTTTGATAAAAACAATCTGTATTAAAGATATTTGGCAAATAAGACGTTTATCTTGAATTTTCTGGGAATATCCTCTAAAGATCTCTTTATTTTGAATGAATTTTTCTGAATTTTTCGCACCTGGTAAATCGTAAAAGATAAACAAAAACTTAATACACAAAAATGTAGATTACGTTAAAGCACACAATTTATGCCATACTTTTTTTTTTTCGTGGAATTGACCATTTCTGAGGTATTGCTTGTTAGTTGTTCCAGTTTTTTAAATACTTCAACTTTTCTCACACGGAAAGTATAAACTCCTGGCACAGCATAAAAATGGAATTCAACCACATGGCAACCAGTTTTTAAAAGATTTGACTGTTGTCAAAAGTAGGAAGCAAGTAATTATGATATTTTCTGCTAATGTTTATCTCGATTATCATAAAATAGAATAATATACTTTTCAACAATAATGTGTTACAGCGATGTAGAGAAAGCCATGTGAATGGAACACATCAGATTTGTTTATTTATTCCTTCTATCTGCTGTCCTTGTGGCGGTAACTAGGGGTGCGGGTTCGTATCCCGGGTGCAGGTTTTCTCTATTTAGGAATGGTGTGAGGATGTGGGTGCCCTAGCTCAGGATTTTGTTAGTATGGAATCTCTTTTTAGGTGTGGTAAAACACAAGTGATTTTCTTCAAGTTCCAGATCATTATCAAACTCATTTATTCATTTTGTTCGGCCTTTTCTGCAGTTTTTTGTAGTGTTTAACGCCCGCTTTTACTGCTCTGGCACCGCAGGCGATGACACTTATGGATACATGAAGATGGAGCCCCGGTGGAATGAGATGGCGGGGTAACCGGAGAACCCGGAGAAAACCCACCCCTGCGCAGCTTTGTCCACCACAAATCTCACATGCGGTCGCTTGGGATCGAACCCGTCTAGGTGAAAGGCGAATGGTCTGACCACTCGGCCACGGTTTCTGCCGTTGAACACACACAATCCTCCTAAATGTTCTACTCTTTAAGTTACGCTATTATTACTTATTACTTTTGGTGCAGTAATTTCGTCCGTACTCCGGTCTGTATTAAATTAAATGTTTCCGTCATGAAATTGTGCTCCATCATGGACCCCAAATATCACATCTTTGCTCTGCGGATGTTCCATGCTGTGCTCAAAAATGTCGCTTGACCAATAAGGGAATTGTTTCTCTTCTCCTTGCTATGTTCTCCCTCGGGCAGTGTAACCTTACCCCTTCAGTTCAATGTTCTACCCTTAACGGTACTATCCTACCTGGGTCATTCGTCAGCTCGTGGCCACTCGGCTACTTAGACGTGTTTAAAGTATTTCATCCCTTTTAAATAGATTTTAGCCCCGTGACAAAACATGTACTGTCTCATCTTGCAGAGTGCTGCGCTAGATGAAAGTGGCAAGCATTAGGAAACGAAAGCGCTACTACTGTTTGGAAACGTAGGTACTTTCACGATAAAAGTACCTACTCAAGTAAATGCCAGGGTAGGTTCGAGTACCGTAAAAAATAATTGAAGTGCATAAGATAACGTTGTTGGAAAGCAAATCTCATTTCATGCATAGAGCTAAAGGCTGCCTAGGTCAGTTTCTGGGAGCAAGAGATGTATCCCAAGAGGAACATAGCGAAAATACAATTGGAACAACACAGTGAGAAAACAATCTAGAAGTTCCAGTACACGCTACATTCCTACTTAATCTTAACATATAAAAGTCAAGTGTGTATGTTCATGTATACAAGCACGTATGTTCCTCATATAGCTTTTGGCCAAACTTGGCACAGATAACTTCTGACATAAGGTGAAAATTGCCATCTGGTATAGAATTCGAAATTCCGTCGCATTTCACAAGATTAATTCTTTAATTTTATGTAATGCTTAGACCATCTATTTGTTCCCCAGTGTTCATTGTAATAGCTCGAACATTGCCAATGTAAGAAAAAAAATTGTGTTCCATTCATATGACTTTCTGTACATCTATGCAACAAATTATTGTTAACAAGTTTATGCTTCTTTTTACTTCATGCTAATCGAGAAAAAAAAATTGCAGAAATAGTGTTATTACTTGCTTCCATGCAAGTAGGAGGGAAATAAAGGAGTACCATAGGCTAAAGATGTAGTCAAAAGCTGGATGCCATGTGATTGAGGTTCCTTTGTTTGTATGGACAGGTGTTGACAAATTCCCGTATGAGAAAAGTATGTTTTTTTATAAAGCTGAACCCAACAAGGAATATCTCAAAAACGATTCACTACACGAAAAATATGTATATAACATAAATTTTGTGTTTTAACGAGCTCTACATTTTCTGTTAGGCAAGTTTTTGTCCATCTCTTACGGTTTGCCAGTCATGAAAAATTCCGTAAAATTCATCCAGAATAAAGTAGTCTTCAGAGGTTATTCCCCGAAAATTCATTTTATTCGTTAGGTAAATATCTTTAATATACGACATTGTAATCAAAATTGTTAGAGTATTTTTGAGAGAGTCAAAATAAGTTCAATGCAAAGAGTAGTTGGGGGTAGGGATACTGAAGTTAAATACCAAGTTTGGTATTTAACGGGCTTTTCGTTTTGAGCTATGCTGCCCACACACACACACACACACACACACACACACACACACATACGGACCTTTTTTCAAAAATTCTTTTTTTTTTTTTTTTTTGGATTCAGGGGGACACAAAACCCGTGTTTCCGGTGAAGTCTCGGTATCAAATTTTGGTTGGAATACAATATGTTCTTTATTATTAGTATTATTATCATCATCAAATGAGAATTTGATTTTTGTTTTTATGCTTCACTTTATACAGGGTGATATACACAACTGACACATTTCTTTCATTAATCCTTATGTTCGAAATTCACTCAATGCCCCAATTTTGTCACAATGGAGTTTCAATTTTCTGTCACTAAATGCACAGATGTTCACGCTTTACTCCAGAGTGTTAGTTTTATTGTCGGCAATTGATTTTGTTCCAGTCAACGTGATTAACGACCGGGTAGTTTCCAGTAACCTGTGGGCACCGAGATCGCCGGATTTGACAACGCCGGACTTCTTTCTATGGGGATAATTAAAAGATATGAGTCCATACGACCCCAAACAATAAACGATCTGTAGCACAACATTGAGCAGGAGATTCAAGCTATTGACAACAGAGTCCTCCAGCGAATGGCCAATGACATGGAGGGGCGTGTTGAGTTGTGCTTTATGCAGGATGGAGGACATTTTCAACATTTGCTATAGAGGTAAATAATCTCCCAAAATTCTTCTACATTTCAGGTATAATAAGTTGTGCTGGTATAGCTCGTTTTCAAACAATTAATGAAAGGAATGTGTCAGCTATTTCTATATAAATCACTCTATGTAATGTTAGACTTATTTTATCGTTATTAGCTTTAAAAATTCCTTATAGTTTAGAGGACTCGGATAATTGGAAGAACAATAGTAATATATTTTACTTTTAGTAATTATAACAAAGATTAGATTGATTAAATATGTATATTTTAATAGGAAATTATTAGGTCAAAATTTAAGTTAATCTATTTAAGACCGAAAATTTAAACTAAACAAGCAAAATATAACTGCACATTTTTAAACAAGGCGATAGTAGTTTCATAAAATCAGGAAACACTCTCCGGTCCTTCTCCATCTCTTCCTTTGGACACACACACACACACACACACACACACACACACACACACACACACACACACACACACACACACACAGAGGACGCGAGCGAGTTAAAATCCAAGTATGAAAACAAAAAGAATGTAAACTGACAAACTGTAAAATACAAGAAATAACCTTAGCACTCGATAAGACCATTACAAAGTATTCCAAAGAAGATAGACTTGCTTGAAAGTAGGTTGGATAATTGGAAACCAATTCTTTGAAAAGTATTTTGTCACTTTTGAAAAGTTAACCAAGGCAGTAATTGTCAGCATTACAAGGAATTTAACTGCTACTATGACACTTAAGTTTATGCAAAGTCTGCATTTCAAAGATGGAAATGTGAAAACTGTCCTCCTCGCTACTTCTTTGGAAATCCATTGGGTTGATGTCAGCGGATAATTTGCTAATTAGTCCATGCGGTTAATATCACTCTTATGCTCGCTAAATTATTTAAGCTAACTGTTATTATGTTACTGCAACGAAGATCTAGATCAATTATATTGCATAGCCCATATTTTTACTTTCTCTAGCAAGTAAGTACAATTTACATATAACGAGAAGGCATTGTGTTCTACCCAAAAATTATACTATATAAACATTTCACCGGAAATGCAAGTTTGAAGACTCGCTGATCCCCTCCCCAAAAAGGAAGCGTTTTATAAACATTTCCATGTGTGTGTAAAACAATTCAAAATCGAAAACTCGGTTAAATACCAAACTTGGTATTAAGTATTTAAGAAATCAACAAGTAGATTTTCAAAAAATCTCCCACCCCAAATTACCCTTTACATCGAACATTTTTCGAAAAGTTTGATTTTTCCAAAAATGACTAACGTTTTTGATTAAAATACCGTATGTTTAAATTGCCGCGTATTAAAGATATTTGAATGCCAAATAAAATGGATATCTTGAATCTTCTGAGATTAGCCTGTTTGGCCCTCTGGAGGACTTTCGTATAGCCAGTAAGCAGTAAGACAGGCAATATCTTAATACATAAAAACATTAGATCTCCCTAATGCCAGATACGTTTTTATGGAGTTAACAATTTCCGCGATATTCCTAGTTATTGATTCCAATTTTAAAATCATTATAATTTTCTCAAATGTGAACTTCTCATTAGTTTGTCTTTTTACTTCTGGCCATGAAAAGGGAACCGAAATTCAATAGACGTCGCATAGCGATACCTTTAAAGTTCTTTATCTAAAGCAATTGGTTTAGCCTAGTGAACCTAATCTACTTACAAGGAGCTAAGAATATTTATATTGAAATAGAGGAACAAGCTTTTATGAGAATAGTTGGTTTGCAGAATAAGTAGAGAAAGCCATGTGAATGGAACACGTCAGATTTTTACTTTCTCTCTATGATATGTACAATCTGCATAGTAGATAAAGAAGTATTGTATTCCAACCAAAAATTCTATCCCGATTTTGGCGAAAGTGCATGTTTTGAGGACCGTGATTTCAAAACATGGTTGCTGTTTTTTTTTATAAACAAGTTGTGTGCTCGAGCATGTGTACAGCATAGCTCAAAAATGAAAAGTCCATTAAATGCTAAACGTGGTATTTAAGTTCAGTGTCTTCCAAGGAGATTTTCAGGAAATTTTCCCACCCCCAATTACTCTTTACATGAAACATTTTTCGAAATGATCGATTTTCTAAAAAAATATGGCTCTAATGATTTTGATTAAAATGTTTTATATTAAGGATATTTAAATGGCAAATAAAATGTATATCCTGAATTTATTGGGAATAGTCCCTTAAGCCGTCTTCATTCTGAATGATAAAAGCTTGCTCAACAAAAATTTAGATATCGTCAAAACACATATACATCTTTTTTAGGAACTAACGGTTTCCGAGGTATTTATGCTTGTTATTGGTTTCAATGTACTTAAATTTTTCTCAAATAGGAAGTCCTCATCTGTGTTGCATCTCTTTTCTTTGTTTTACTCCTGGTTATGAAATGGAATCGCAAATCAAAGATAATCGCATAGCTATAGCTTATAAAGCATCATATTAGCATACTGGTCCTTTATTTCCCTTCTATTTACAAGGATTTAATTAATATGGCCATTTTTTCTATTTTCTGTTTATTTTGATAAGTACGAAGTAGAGATAAGAATCAGATTATGTAAGAATATGTTTAATAAAGAAATTCATGTAAATGAACACATCAGGGTTTTACTTTCACTACACGTACTATGCACAGTGTATAGAGAAGGTTTTGTATTCCACCCAAAAGTTCGATACTGAGATTTCACCGGAAATAGATGTTTTAGAGTCCCCTGTATGAAAAAGTAGTATTTTTAGAAAAAGGTCCCTGTGTGTGTGTGTGTGTATGTGTGTCCGAGTGTCTGTGAACACTATAGATAACTCAAAAACAAAACGTCGGTAAAATACCAAACCAAAAATATATAAATTTAGCATCTTCCAAGGATGCGACACGAAGATTTTGAGAAAAATTCCCCCAACCCAAACTACCCTTTTTCGAAAAGTTTTAATTTATCAAAAATGGTTCCAACGATTCTGATTAAAATACCGTATATTAAAGATATTTACACGACAAATATAATGTATATCTTGAACTTTCTGGGAATAGCCTCTGAAGACCTCTTTATTCTGAATGAATTTTGCTGGATTTTGCATAACTAGTAAATCCTAAAAGAAAGACAAAAACCTACTACGTAAAATATATAGATCTCTTGAAACACACAATTTTGTTATATAATTTTTTTTTCGTGGAATTGACCATTTCTGAGTTATGCCTTATTATATGTTTCAGATTTAAAATGCTTAAACTTTTTTCACACGGAAAGTTGTCAACTCCCGGCCCTGCATAGAAAGGGATTTCAACCACATAGCAACCAGCTGTTAAGAGATTTGATATTCGTTTTAGCCTAGTGTATTCCTTTATTTTCCTTCTGCTTACAAGAAAGCAAAAAATTAAGAAAATGTCTGTTAATGTTTATTTCGATTATCTTAAAGTAGATAGAAGAATATGCTTTTAAACAAAATTTGTTGCAACGATGTAGAGAAAGTCCTGAATGAAACACATCAGATTTTTAGAAAAATGTCCGTGTGTGTGTCTGTGGACAACATAGCTCAAAAATGAAAAGTCCTTGAAATATCAAACTTGGTATTTAAGTTCAGTATCTTCCAAGGATGTGACAAGAAGATTTTCAAGAAAATTCCCCCATCCCCAATTACCCATTATATGGAAAAATTTTCGAAAATTTTGATTTTCTAAAAAATGGCTCTAACGATTTTAATTAAAACACGGTATATTAAAGATATTTACACGACAAATAAAATGCATATCTTGAATTTTCTGGGAATAGCCTCAGAAGACCTCTTTATTCTGAATGGGTTTTGTTGGATTTTGCATAAGTAGTAAACCGTAAGAAATAGACAAAAGCTTATTAAGCTAAAAATATAGAGCTCGTTGAAACACATAGTTTATGTAATATACATTTATGAGACATTTCTGAGATATGCGTTGTTATTGATTTGAGTTTTAATATATATCTAAAACTTTACACATACGGAAAAATGTCAACTCCTGGCAATGCAAAGAAATGGATTTCAACCACATGGCAACCAGATTTTAGGGAATTTAACTATAGTTTTAGCCAAGTTCCATTATTTCTTTTTTACTTTCTCTATACGCACTATGTACATAGTATATAGAGAAGGTATTGCACTCCACCCAAAAATTCGATACCGAGATTTCACCGGAAATATATGTTTTAGGGTCACCTAAAAAAAAGCATTTTCACAAAAAAGGGCCGTGTGTGTGTGTGTGTGTGTGTGTGTGTGTGTGTGTGAGAGTGTGTGTTCGTGTGCCTGTGAACTCGATAATTAAAAAAACGAAAAGTCGGTAAAATACCAAACTTGGTATTTAAGTTTAGTATCTTCCAGGGATGCGACACGAAGATTTTGAGAAAATTCCTCCCACCCGAAACTACCCTTTATACGGAACTTTTTTTCGAAAATGTTGATTTTCTCAAAAATAGCTCTAACGATTTTGATTAAAATGTCGTATATTAAAGATATGTACGTGACAAATAATATGTATATCTTGAATTTTCTGGGAATAGCCTCTGAAGACTACTTTATCCTGGACGAATTTTACGGAATTTTGCATAACCACTAAACCGTAAGAGATGGAAAAAAACTTACCACACTTAAAATGTGGAGCACTTCAAAATACACAATTTATGTTATGTGCATTTTTTCATAGAGTTAATCATTTTTGAGATATTCCTTGCTTTTGGTTTCAGCTTTAAAAAAGTATACTTTTCTCACACAGGACTTTGTCAAGTTCTGGCCATACAAACAAAGGAACTTCAGTCTCATAGCAACTAGCTATTGACTATCAGTTTAACCTATGGTACTCCCTTATTTCACTTCTACTTACAAGGAAGCAAGTAATAAGACTATTTCTGCTAATTATTTTCGATTAGCGTTAAGTAAATAGAACAATAAGCTTTTTAACAATAATTTATTGCAGGGATGTAGAGAAAG
Source organism: Hymenopus coronatus (assembly GCA_030762935.1). Taxonomy (NCBI): domain Eukaryota; kingdom Metazoa; phylum Arthropoda; class Insecta; order Mantodea; family Hymenopodidae; genus Hymenopus; species Hymenopus coronatus. The sequence continues at coordinate 83,411,606 of CM060888.1, read as the reverse complement.
TCATGTGAATGGAACACAGATTTTTCTTACAAGAAAGCATTTCTACTAATATTTATCTTGACTAGCATGAAGTAGATAGAAGAATAAGCTTTTTAAGAATAATTAGTTACACATACGTAGAGAAAGTCATGTGAATGGAACTCATAGGATTTTTTAAACTAAACTACTTCAGTAGGAAACTAAGTCGATCAAATGTGGTCCTTAAGTTCGTTCCCGGTGGCAGTATGACAGCGAAGCTGCTGTAGTGTATAAGGAGTAGAAAAAACTCAGGATTTGAACTGACAAGAGCGCATTAACCTTATTCCTGGCTCCAGGGCGCTGTCTTTCCTTATTTAAACCCGCAACCGAGCTACCTGACCCCCTTACTTTCTATTCTTCCAACATGGAAACATTCTCCTCCAAGGTTAGACTGACAAAGAGCAGATCAAGTCATTAAATTTAACATGGAAGTTACATTTTACTTCAAGCGACAGTTTGGTTTTTCTATGGTCATTATGGAATGTATAAATATTTAGTTTCTAGTTCCAGATAGTCATGGACAGGAGAAGATGACTTCTGCTTTTTACTTTCTTAGTACATAGGTAGAAAAGATTTGCATTCAGCCCAAAAATTCGACACCGAGATTTCAAGTTTTATGGTGATCTGAATCGAAAAAAAGTACTTTCAGGAAAAGATACGTGCGTATGTCTGGGAAACGATAGTTGAAAAATGAAAAGTCTTATCTGTAATTTATTTATTTACTTTATATTTATTTATTTTTATTTATTTAATTATTTTATGCCATATAACACTTCTGATTTATTTGTTTGAATGTTTCAGTAATGTGTAATTTTTATTTTATCTCTCTATATAGTAGGTAGAAAAATTATTGCATCCCACCCAAAAATTCCGTACCGGGATTTCACTGTAAATGCAGGTTTTCAGAACCCCTGAATCTATAAAATGTATTTAAGAAAAAATTGTGTGTGAGTGCGTGTATGTGTGTTTCTGCATTCTGCAGAATTTCAACATTAACGAAAACGGAAAACGATTTCAGTTATCTCAAAAAGGATCTAACGATTCTGATACACAAAATACATAATTTTAATATACTTTAATATGAAATGTAGCACATATCTTCAATATCTTGGAAATAATCTGAAGTGTTTTTCATTCTGTGAATTCTCATTAATACTGGTAAACTATAATATATTAAGAAAATCTTAATACATAAAAATCTGATGTGTTACACTCACATAACTTTCTCTAGCTGCTCCACAAACCTCCTAAAAAGTTTATTCTTCTTTGTAGACAATGCTAATCCAGATAAATGTTAGCAGAATGTTCTTATTACTTAGTTCCTTATAAGTAGGAGAGAATAAGGGAATGCGCTATGCTAAAGTGATTGTCAAATGTTTTAAAAGCTATCGTCATGCGATTGTCATTGCAAATCACTTCTTTGCTTGGCCAGGAGTAGAACAAAAGAAAAACGGACACTTCCTGTCAGAAAAGTTTAAGTACTTCATAATTGAAATCAGTAGCAAGGAATATCTCGGAAACGGTTACCTCCACAACAAAAACGTAAAGAGCATAAATTGTGTGTTTTGGCGTGATGTACATTTTTTTGTATAGTGAGTTTTATTCTATATCTTACGGTTTAGCAGTTAAGCAAAATTCATCCAGAATAAAGAGCTCTTCAGAGGCTATTCCCAAAAAATTCGAGATATACATTTTATTTCGGACATAAATATCTTTAATATGCGGTATTTTAATCAAAATCGTTACAGCCATTTTTAAGAAAATCAAAATTTTGAAATGTTTTCCATGTAAAGGGTAGTTTATGGTGAGGGATTTTTTTTTTTTTTGAAAATCTTCGTATCGCATCCTTGGAAGATACGAAACCTAAATACCAAGTTTGGTATTTAACGGTCTTTTTGTTTTGGGGCTGTGCTATCCACAGACACATACAAGCACCTTTTTTTAAAAATGCTTTTTTCGGATTCAGGGGACCCCAAAACATATATTTCCGGTGAAATCTCGGTATCGAATTTTTGGACGCATTACAATACCTTCTCTATCACTAAGTACATTGTACATATTGGGCTAGAGAAAGTAAACTGCTGACCTCGTTGTAGTGTACGATCCTTTTTGTGTGAAGTTTAATCATTTCCGAGATATTCCTGTTATTGGTTTGAATATTCCAATTCTTATGCGTTTATTTTTCGGAAAATGGCTTTTTGTTTTTCTTCCTCGAGACAACCAAAGACAGTGTAATTTCGAACCCATCACATTCTTAACGTTCCTAAAATAATGACATAGCCTAAGCCTATGGTGTTCCCTTTTTCTATTTGTATCTACAAGAAAATATGTAATAACACTATTTCTGCACATATTTATCTCTTTTAGTATGAATCAAGAATTTTATTTTTTAAGAATATTTGTTGAACAATGAGAAGAGAAAACCATGTTGATACATTATATCAGATGTGTTTTGTTTAGAATACATTATGCTGCGTATTATACTACTAATTATTAATATAATATAAAAATGATTATTATATTTAACTGTTTCTATAATACAATAAAAACCTCTACTTGTATCATATTTATGACATAATTTCGAAAAGCTAAATATCTTACTGAATAACAACTTTATTTTAAACATGAAAATATGGCTAAATCAAAACTTAATAACTCACCCTATTATCATCGTTAAGTTTCGGCCTAGACTTTGAAACTGCCTGGAAGCTGTTATTGAGATAATAATTATCTTTAGTCATATTTATAAAAAATAAATGTTATTTTATTTAAATTATTTTAGTTTTTCCTTTATTTTATATAAATGATTTATGGCTTCCACATCAGCGTCTCTAACACAATGGAAAACTAAAACATTCTATGGTGGCAATTCTGAAATATTGCTGTATGTTCCCTTGGTATTCTTCCATACTTTGTCTAGGAATAGGTTCAAGTATAATGCATTCATCTCGTTATTTTAACTTAAACGAGAGTAGTCCAGGAAGTAATGACCGTTTTCTCTCTAAGCAAAACGTTTTCCCCCAAATAGTTTCAGTCGAAATAAGTTGTTATTATGCATTCTGTGATTCTTTAAAAGGGACTGTAACACAAAGCACGTCAACTCTGAGGCGAAATATATTGTCTGTTTGCATGTTCGAAAGATGAAACATACAGCTAGAAGAAATGCGTGGTAATAGCTAATAAACAAAACGAATTCAAGAAGTTTTGTGTGAAAAGTTCAACAATTGACGAAACTCGACTCGGATGTCCATCGCTCATCACAGCTGATTTGAACAATCAAGTGAACAACATGAACCCTTAAGACAGACGTTAAGACAGACGTGTAACCAATATGAGTTACCTCTCTCTCTCTCTCTCTCTCTCTCTCTCTCTCTCTCTCTCTCTCTCTCTCTCTCTCTCTCTCTCTCTCTCTCTCTCTCTCTCTCTCTCTCTCTCTCTCTCTCTCTCTCTCTCTCTCTCACACACATCCTAAGTACGCTTTATAATAATTGGTTTAGATTCAATTCAATATATTGGTTTAGGTTGAAGATGATTTCTGGTGCGCAAAATTTGTATTATACCTATTTTAATGAAGTTAAGGATATTTAATTGGTGATTTCAAATTAATAATTTAAAATCTTATTTAATTATTTTTAATTAAGTTGATTTTAATACTACTATTCATAATTTTTCAAATCGAATTATATATTTTTCAAAAATATGCTCTAACGATTTCATTAAAATTCATATGTTTACGATATTTTGAAAAAAAATAAAATTCACTTCTTGCATTTTTGGGGGGTGGAGTATAGCTTTTAAACCGTAAGATATACTTATTCAAAATCTTAATACACATAAAATATAGATCTCGTGTTTCGGTTTTGTGTATTTAGCCAGAAATAAACTTGTGAAATTTGTTCTTCACTTTGAATAAACATGTACATGTTTTGAAGACCCATGAATTTAAAAAATCTGTTGTGTTTCATTCACATGACTTTCTCTATAACTCTGTAACAAATTATTGTTGAAAAGCTTATACTTCATTTCAAGAAAATTCCTTCACCTCAAACTACTCTCTAGATGAAAAATTTTCGAAAATGTTGTTTGTCTCAAAATTGGCTCTAACGATTTCTATTCAAATAAAATGAAGGTAAATCTTGAATTTTCTGTATTTAGTCTTTGATGGTCTCTTCATTCTGATGAGTTTTGTAGTACTGGTAAACTGAAAGACGTAGACCAAAACTTTCTACACAAAAAATGTAGATCTTGTAAAAAAAACATACAGTTTACGTTATATACATGGAGTTAACCATTTCCGAGTTATTCCTTATTAATGATTGCACCATTCCTTATTTATCTCTTCTGAGATTTCTTCTCCTGGCCATGCAAAAAGAACTGAATTTCCATTGTATCCCTTAGCGACCAGCTTTTAAAACATTTTACTATGGCTTTAGCCTAGTGTATGCCTTTATTTCCGTTCTCCCTATAAGCAACTAAGTAATAAAAGCATTTCTAAAAATGGATAGGTAGAGTCAGACGAAAAATTCAATACCGGCATTTGAACCATGGATCACCCGGTCTCTAACCCGTTGCTCTACCACTGAGCTACTATGGCAACATGCCGCCATAGCATTGAATTTCTCAACTGCCTCTCATGTTGTCCCGGTAATTCACAAGGTGATCTCAAATTATTTTGAGATAACCCCAATAGCAACTTACAATGTTGTAAGTACTTTAAGTCACAGTATTCATATTATAGCCAACTATTATGGTCAGTGCTATGCCCGGCATGTTGCCATGGTAGCTCAGTGGTAGAGCAAACGGCTATAGATCCGTGGTTCAAATCCCAGCTGTGACATTGCATGTTTCAGTCTGACTCTATCTGTCCAACTCCGGTCCTACACACGGCTTGTGTGAAAAATCAATTAAGTAATTTCTAATAATATTTAGAAGTAGAATGATTAGGTGATTAGATTAGTGTTTGGAAGTAGAACGTTATAAAGTAAGAAGAATAAGCTTTTATGGGAATAGTTTGTTATAGAATAGGTAGAGAAAGTAATGTGAATAGAACACATCAGATTGTTTTCTGAATATATTAAAGTTGGACGGTCCGGTCCTTACTTCCTGGTGACGCCCTCCGTGGTGTAATGCTAACTTCATATACCCAAGGTGGCGGGTTCAAACCCGCCGGAGGACGATGGATTTTTTCGGGTGTAAAAATCCTTAGCATGGCTTCCTTCGGAAAGGAAGCAAAGCCGTTGGTCCCATGTCGTAGATTTAAGGCACGTAAAAGAACCTCAAGCCTGATAGAGGGGCCTCTGAGCAAAATTAAGCGGTCTTTCACGCCCAATTTAGAATGGGACGCTGAGAACCACAGTAGTTAAACAGCGTCCATAAATAACACGCCATTCTTTTACTTCCTGGAGATGCCGGTAATCGAATCCGCGGCCTCTGTATTTGATTACGTAACAAGCCTCTGGCTAACAGTGTTTCATTCCCGTGTTAGGGTCTTGCGGGTATATGGACTGTACGGCGACGCTTTGCTAATATAACAGAAACTCCCTTGAAGGTAAACAAAACAAGCAGATTTCTAAAACTCTGTTTCGCCTCTGGCGACAATCCTATTTTAAACACGGCTCACTGTGAAGCCATAAATTCTGGCAATCGCCAACTTTGTGAACTTGTGGTCCAATTACTTAAGCTGATTTTGATAAGTGTGCAGTACATCTACCGTCCGTTGCTTTTTTCTGGCTAGAGGATGAATTTATCCACATTTTCATCTTTTATCAGATTATCTTCCAAGCTGGAACACTCGCACCATCGCCAAGCGTAATCCCGAGTTATGAACCGCACACTTTCATTTTGTTTTTAATTATGCAGGATGAAAAGGGTGTACTTTTACACATGGCGCTTTTCTTTCATAACTAGGTAATGATGCCTTTTTTTGCCTCTCCGCATCACTGAGTTCACAGACAAAATAAAAGCCTTAGAAAAGATATCTACGCAACAACTTAGATATGCAACAAAGCTTTTAAAAGAACGTTTCCCAGAATTCAGAATTTCCATGAACAGCTCTTAAGAGTCCACGAGACCCTAACGTAGCATATTTATTTATTTTAATATTTATTATAGCACTATTATTTCAACAATTAGCAAATAAATCTAGACTTCAAGCAAAAAGAGTTCATGCCAGGACAAAATTAGCTTTTCTATTGTTTCGACGAGTGAAAATTATTTCTTCCTTTACCATCAGCTGTCGGAGAGTCGCCATTAAATAAATGTAAACGAACGTCAAATGTAAACGAATAAATAATGTTTTATTACCATATGTTATAACTCATATCAACTACTGCAATTAATTCAGAACAAAGTGAATAAAATTTTGATACTAGAATTCTTTCAATTCCTTTTTATTTGACGTTCCTACTTGAGCCTACCAGGTAATTTGCATAGTTCCCCCGTTTTAAACAGTAATAGCACAAAAATGGTAGCAGAGCGTGGTTTCGATCCACGGACCTCTGGGTTATGGGCCCAAAACGCTTTTTGCTTTTCTAGCACCCGCTGAGCTCAGTTTCCCTATGTGTTGAAATTCCGTGGCGATCGAAATATGGAAACACTGCCTCACTTCTGAAGTACTCTACACTGTATATTATACTAGAGCAATACTAATATAAACAATGAAGACAGCGTCGTGGTCGAGTGATTAGACCACTCGCCTCCCACCTAGACGGCCTAGGTTCAATCTGAAGCGCCTACGTGGGATTTGTGTTGAACGAAATGGCGTCCGGGTCTCTAGGTTCTCCGGCTTCTCCCGCCACGCATTCCACCACGTGATCCATCTTCACCTTTCCTATGATCCATTTTCGCTTGCATTTCATATCATCCTCACACGGTAATGCCTGGCTACGGGCCGACCACTCGTTCCAGGTGGTTCATGAGAGGCTTTCGAGAAGCAAAAGGAGTCACATGTTAAACTTACACTACTTACTGAATTGAATTGAGTATAAAAACTCCACATCCCATATGTTGATTTTAAAACTCCATGGTGTGGGAGATTTTCAAAATCACTTGAATGTGGGGATATTCAAAAGTAATATATTGAGAAAGGTATTAAATCTATAGAGCTGAAACTTGGTATTTTGACTTTTACGTTGACGCAGTATTACGACTGCAGAAAGCTGTAAATTAAGATAGTCTAATATAAATAATATATAAAATAGATTATATCATCTGATGTATGCTAGTGTAAGCTTAGTTATAATAGAAATGAGCAAGAACAAGTTAAAACTCTCGGGGAAAAGAGAAAGCTTTCGTTTGTTTTTTTTTTGTTTTTTGGGGGGGGGCGATAATTACGTAGAAGGGCGTGAAATACGAGCTACGTCCAGAAAGAAAGTTCCGTTTGGTAATAAAATTAAATTCTGTACAGATACAGAATAATTATTTATTGCACAAAATTCTACAACTCTTAAACTACTTTTCCACATAACTGACAAAAGTTTGCAGGCATTTGTCATAGCGTGGCACAAGTTCTTGTATACCTTCTTCATAGAAGTTTGCCGCCTGTACCCAACATGAGCAAAGTTTACGAAATTTCAGTTTTTTGGTAACAATTTCATGAATTAGTGATCGTGAGCTTTGGGGAAATTCCTTAGCGAGAGCACTAATTGTAAACTTGCTGTTTTCCTGGATCTTGTCATCAATCGCGTTAACAAGTTCTTCTGTAACCATAGATGAACGCCCACTTCGTTCTTAATCGTGCACTTCACTACGTCCTTCATTAAACTGTCGGACCCATCTTCTCGCCATTGAATCACTCATCACATTTTGTCCGTAAACTTCGGAAATTTGCCGATAAATTTCAATTGGTTTCACTTTCCTAGCACTCAGAAAACGAATCACAGATCTGCTTTCACAAGCGGCGGGATTTTCAATCAACACCGACATTGTAAACAAGCACAACAAAGCGTATGTGGCTGACAGCGATCTCAAAACGGCGCACGTTTCTTCTCCTTGATACAGTGCGTCTACCGCGCATGTGCGGAACTGCGATCGCAGCGCTGCAGCGGAGATAAATTGAAACGGAACTTACTTTCTGGACGTACCTCGTATACAACGGAAAATCCTTAAACCAAAAAGGCAGAAAGTAAGCTTTTGGGATGCAGCTCTCATAGAAATGTAAAAGTTATTTTCTCAAGAGAAATGCTAAAATGTTATTGATTGGCTAATGAAAACAGACACCACTAAACGCGCCAAGATAAAACAGTCAGTGGTTAGTTTTAATGCTTCGGCAGAACGAGTTTTTGGTATAAATGCTAAGGAGACCAGAGACAATTCGCTTCTACACACCAGTTCTTCACGCTACCTCGTCACGGCAGATATTATTTACGTAAGCAATGTGATACGAGAAATCTTAAACGTCACTTGTAAACGAATGTAGATCACACTATAGGGCAGTTTCGTCTGTGTGTGTGTATGTTGTTTATTTTGTTGCTTTTACTACTTGTGACTCCGTGGGGATCACACTGATGATACACGGAATGAAGGAGCACGCGGAGAAAACCCGCCCCTTCGCCGCTTTGTCCACCACAAATCTCACATGCTCTGTGTGTGTGGTATATAATAAGTTTGAATATTTTTGGCAATGGTTAGAAATAAAATATTCCAACTAAAATTACTAATGTGTCAAATAACTCCTAGTGTATTTCCGTATTTCCCTTCTGCTTACAAGAAAACAAGCAGTGTTTTATCTAGATTAGCGTGAAGTAGATAAAGATATGCTTTTCAACAATAATCGGTTAGAGAGGTGTAAAGAAAACGTAATGTGAATGGAACACATCACACTTTTCCTTCATTTATAGCACACGTGACGTTTAAAATATGATCAGCATATAAAATAATGACGTGTTCAGCATTATAAAAACGGTGGGAAGCCAAGCAAAGCCGCCGTTTCATCCGCGTGTGATTCAGCTGTTATTTACTCACGGCAGGTGATTCCAATCCTGTGTGATTTCCCGGATTAACACCTGTTGGCCTACAGCTGATATTAGTTCCGAGTTGCAACTAAATGCCATTCCATTTTATTCCGTGCTAAAATAGGTAACAAAATGTTATTCAAATAAGTTGTAGTGTCAGCCTATTAATGTAATAGTGTCTAACCCAAGACTATGATATTGATGGGATGGCTCAGGCGGTAAGATGTGGCCGCATTCAGGAGGTCTTTTTTTTTTCTTCTTTTTTTAATAAAAGAATACAGTTCTGGAGTCTAGTTGGGACTCCGGCGCTGCATTTCTTTTTCCTGTTTTTTTTTCCAGTTTCCTACATTTCCTTTGTTCACCTATTTGTTTTGTCGTTTTATTTCTCTTTACAATTACGCAAACATATATAAACACACTAACACCTGAGGGAATATTTATGTACTAACCTCAAAATCAGCCGACACCTTATAAATCTCATCTCCATTTTTACTTTCTCTATACGTACTATGTACATAGAGAAGGTATATATAATGCACCCAAAAATTCTGTACATAGAGAAGGTATATATAATGCACCCAAAAATTCGATACCAAGATTTCACCAGAAATACATATTTTGAGACACCCTGAATACAAAAAAAAAAGCATATTTAGAAAAATATCCGTTAGTGCATGTGTGTCTGTGGGCAGCATAGCTCAAAAACGAAAACACGTTAAATACCAAATTTGGTATTTAAGTTCAGTATCTTCCAAGGATGCGACACGAAGGTTTTCAATAAAATCCCCCACCCCAAACTACCCTTCACATGGAAAAATTTTCGAAAATTTTGACTTTCTAAAAATGACTAACGATTTTGATTAAAATATTGTATAGTGAAGATATATACCTGACAAGTAATATGTATATCTTAAATTTTATTGGAATAGCCTCTGAAGACTACTTTATTCTGGGCTAAATTTTACGGAATTGTATATAACTGGTAAACTGTAAGAGATAAGACAAAACCTTACCACACAAAAATTGTAGAGTACATTAAAACACACAATGTGTGTTATATACATTTTTTTCGTTGAGTTTATCATTTTTTAGATATTCCTTGTTCTTGGTTCCAGCCTTGAAAAACGTATACTTTTCTCATGCAGGAATTTATCAGCTCCTGTCCATAGAAACAAAGGAACTTCAGTCACATAGCAACCAGCTTTTGACTATCACTTTAACCTATGGTATTCCCTTTTTGCGCTTCTACTTTCAAGGAAGCAAGTAATAAGACTATTTCTGCCAATTGTTTCCCGATGAGCATGAAGTAAATAGAAGCATTATCTTTTTAACAATAATTTGTTGCAGAGATGTAGAGAAATTCATGTGAATGGAACACATCAGATTTTTGCAGCTGCAGATCACTGCAGATTTTTTGTAATATTTGATGTTCAAATGTTTTTGTTCTGTTGCGTTCCGAAGTTGAAATCGCGGGGTGCAATGTTTATTATTTCTAGTGCTTTCGTCGTGTATAAGTGTTCTGATTTTCTCTCTGCCTTTTTTTTTTTTTTTTTTTGTCTTTCAATAATAAGTATCATAGTTACCGTTGATTTTCTTGGTTGTGAAGCCAGTTATTAAGAGAAAAACATGACAAAGGCCGCTGGGAAATCAGTATCCGTCGAGTGAGGATGAAAATGCAACTTTGAAATCGACGGCGAATCTAATATTACGCGTGGATTTGAAATATTCACATAGAATTAATTATACACGCAAATATTTGCAGCGGGATCGTTGAGTAATTTCCGTTCATTTGTATTATAAAGTGAAAGCATATTATTCCGAGGAATCAGTTAGATTTTCCCGTCGGAACTTGTAAAAGAAGTTAGAATCTCGAAAGAATGTATATTCCGTTCGAACAAAGCACATATTGCATCGAGCGATTGCAGTTTCGTATAAGCATTGTGAATAAACTACAATTCAACAAAGAAAATAAAGGATTATTTAAGAAATCACCAAGTAGTATAGACCTGTAAGCCCAACAAGCCCATTAAAATGCCCTGAGATAAGAGCTAATTCAAATTAGACGCATGTAAATTTTTACTTCAAATTTAGCACAAACGCAAAGGAGCTTCTTATAGGAACACCTTTATAAAATGCTTCACACCACATCCCCAAGGCGCTTTAGCGAGTGCGGTCACGGGAACCGGCTATGGTTTTTACCCCTTTGGCCGATCAATGTGGCTAAGGTTTTTTTTATTTCCCTAAGTCGCCAAGGTAAGTATCGAATCGGATAGTTAATGCCGCACCCAAAGTTCCACGTCCATTCTAAAACAATAGTATTACTGCTAAATAGATGGTAATTGCCATAACCTAAAAGTAGCTAGACCGGATGACCGGACCGCAACCCTGCGCAGTAGTGCCATCTACTTGGCGCGAAGAGAAAGCGAAGTTCCACGTCCATTCTAAAACAATAGTATTACTGCTAAATAGATGGTAATTGCCATTACGTAAAAGTAGCTAGACCGGATGACCGGACCGCAACCCTGCGCAGTAGTGCCATCTACTTGGCGCGAAGAGAAAGCGAAGTTCCACGTCCATTCTAAAACAATAGTATTACTGCTAAATAGATGGTAATTGTCATTACGTAAAAGTAGCTAGACCGGATGACCGGACAGCAACCCTGCGCAGTAGTGCCATCTACTTGGCGCGAAGCAAAAGCGACATGGAAACAAAGAAAAGGCCGTGAGGGGGACTGTCAACGACATACAGATTTAGTGTCATGAACAGAACCTTCACGATATGGCAAGTACTAAGTGATGTTAAATAGAATAACAAAAGGACTATAATGAAAGCTATCGCTTGCTTCATAAATATATCACGTCTTAATTGTGGTGGTAATAAAGTTTGACATGAATGTTTTAACTTGAAAGGCTAACAAAAAGATCTTAACCTGTTAATTTGTGTAATTAAATGCTGATTGATTGGCAGCATTGATGGCAGGACCTTGAGCCTTGTTGCAACAAATGGCAGCATTACTCAGCTCACGCCGTGTTTATTTATTTGATGCAGAACACGATTGCTTTAACTGGAAACAATGTTTTTTTGTTTGTACTTTTTAACATAATACACAGACATAAATTGTGTGTTTTGACGAGATCTACAGTTTTTTGTGTAGTAAGTTTATGTCTCTTTTACGGTTTACCAGTTATGCAAAAGTCACTCAGAACGTAGGTTATTCCCAGGGAATTCAAAATATACATTTTATTTGCCATGTAAATATATTTAATATACAGTGTTTTATTCAAAATCGTTGAGACCTTTTGAGAAAAAAAAAATGTTCAAATATTTTTCCATATAAAGGGAAGATTTTCTTAAAAATCGTATTGTATCCTTGGGAGGTGCTAAACTTAGATAACAATTTTGATATTTAACGGACCTTTCGTTTTTGAGTTATGATGGCCAGAGAAGAGCGCGCGCGCACACACACAAATACACACATACATACACCTAAACACATGTGCGCGGACCTTTTTACTAGAAATGCATTTTATATTCAAGGGAGCTCAAAACATGTATTTCCGGTGAAATCTTGGTATCGAAAATTAAAAATCTGATGTGTTCCATTCACATGACTTTCTCTACATCTCTGCAACAAATTATTGTTAAAAAGCTTATGCTTCTATTTACTTCATGCTAATCGAGAAAAAATTAGCAGAAATAGTCTTGTTACTTGCTTCCTTGTAAGTAGAAACGAAATAAGGGAGTACCATAGGTTAGAGTAATAGTCAAAAGCTGGTTGCTATGTGACTGAAGTACCTTTGTTTGTTTGAACAAGGGTTGACAAATTCCCGTATGAGAAAAGTATGTTTTTTAAAGTTGAAACCAATAACAAGGAATATCTCAAAAAGCATCCACTCCACGAAAAAAGGTATATAATATAGATTGTGCTCTACATTTTCTGTTAAGTAAGTTTTTGTCTATCTCTTACGGTTTGTCAATTATACAAAATTCATTCAGAATAAAGTAGTCTTCAGAGGCTATTCCCAGAAAATTCAAGATATGCATTTTATTTGTCGGGTAAATATCTTTAATATCCGTCGCCCTCCGTGGTGTAATGGTTCCATGCTGACTTCATTCACCCAAGGTCGTGGGATCAAACCTGGCGGAGGACGATGGATTTTTTCGGGTGTAAAAATCCTTAGCATGGCTTCCTTCGGAAGGGAAGTAAAGCCGTTGGTCCCGTGTCGTATATTTACGGCATGTAAAAGAACCTCAGCCTGATAGAGAGGCATCTGAGCAAAATTAAGTGGTCTTTCACGCGCAATTTAGAATGGGACGCTGAAAACCACAGTAGTTAAAGAGCGTCCATAAATAACACTCCATTTCCATTTTCTTTAATATCCGATATTTTAATCAAAATCGTTAGAACCATTTTTGAGAAAATCAAAATTTTCAAAAAATGTATCATCTTAAGGGTAGTTGGGGGTGGGGCGCTTTTCTTAAAAATCTTCGTGTCGCATCCTTGGATGATACCAAACTTAAATACCAAATTTAGTATTTAGCGGTATTTTCGTTTTTGAGTCATACTGTCCAAGACACAAATAGAAACATGGACCTTTTTCTAAAAATACTTTTTATGGATTCAGGGGGATCTAAAACATATATTTTCGGTGAAATCTCGGTATCGAATTTTTGAGAACATTACAATACCTTCTCTATACGCTATGAATGCAGTACGTGTAGAGAAAGTAAGAATTAAGTTTGCTGTTCGTAACACAAGTTACGCTTGTCCGCTGTGAAGCTGCGAGACGATTGAGAGAGCGACCTGACCTAACCAATAAATACGCTATCACTAGCTCAGCATTACCCTACTCTCGTTGCTTGACTTTTTCCAATTTAACCATTTTTGAAATCTGCTGCAGCCTCGTGGCTGGGGGTCGAGCTGCAAGAAGCGACAATGCAGAGTCTAATTCAGTTTTAGATTTGACTCTGCCATTGGTCGATTAATCAACACGGCTGCCCATGCGCAAGCATAGAGAACGAACGGAAGGCTGTGCATTTCGCATTGGAAAGCAGAACCAATTTTCAAAAATCTGATGTGTTACACTCACATGACTTTCTCTAGCCGCTCTATAAACTTCTTACATAAGATTATTCTTCTTTCTGCACCTTAATAATCGAGGTATTCAACACAATGTTCTTATTACTTAGTTCGTTATAAGTAGGAAGAAAATAAGGGAATACACTAGGTTAAATCGATAGTCAAATGTTTTAAAAGCTGTCGTTATGCGATTGTCATTACAAATCGCTTCTTTTCTTGGCCAGGAGTACAACAAAAGAAAAACGGTTAAGAGTATGTCTGAAAAAAGTATAAGTACTTCACAACTGAAACTAATAACAATGAATACCTCGAAAAAGGTAAGCTCCACGAAAAATATGTATATGACGTAAGTTGTGTATTTTAACAAGGCCTACATTTTTTGTATACTAAGTTTTTGTCTATCTCTTACGGTTTACTAGTTATGCCAAATTAAGCAAAATGCATCCAGAATAAACAGGTCTTTAGAAGCTATTCCCAGAAAATTCAAGATACACATTTTATTTGTCAGGTAAATATCTTTAATATACGATATTTTAATCAAAATCGTTAGAGCCATGTAAAGGGTAGTTTGGGGTGGGGGGATTTTTCTCAAAATCTTTGTGTCGCATCCCTGGAAGATACTGAACTTAAATACCAAGTTTGGTATTTTAGCTACTTTTCGTTTTTGAGTTATCATGTTCACAGACACACGGACACACACACACACACACTCACACACATACACACACTCACACACATACACACACTCACACACACGCGCGGATCTTTTTCAGGAAATGCTTTTTTTGGATTCAGGGGGTCCTAAAACACGTATTTCCGGTGAAATCTCGACATCGAATTTTTGGGTGGAATACAATATGTCTCTATCCCTATGTACATTGTACATACGGGGCTAGAGAAAGTAAAAAGTGCATTTTTACCCCTTATGTCGATACTAGCCTAACGTAGCCTAACCTCTACGAAATCTCGAAACCTGTCGTTCACCTTTTACGTAGCCATATTGTCTCTGTAACCAATAGGAAAGGCTCAGGAAAGAGCCTTAGTCTAAAACTGAACTAGAATCTGCAATGTCGCCTCCAAGAAACGTAGCTAAAATACGTTACTGTAATAACAAATTTTCTCGTCTTTATTTCTTCAACTAACATCTGTTTATTTCTTCCACAAACTCATTAAAATTAGAATCTGCTCACAAATAACTTTCTTCGGTCCTTCCGCAACAATTCTACCTTTCGACGGTCGCAGCGGCGATGACTTCTACTTCTCGCTACGAATTTCTCGTCGAAACTGAATGAAAATGCTGCGCGCGATGTAATCTTGCTTGAAACTGAACTCTCTGAAGGCTTTGTTCCCCCTTTTTATACCTTTCGATCACGTGGAAGGAAACTTCTAAAAACAATTTCACGTGGCTGGTAACACCGCAGGTGTAGCAATGCGTGGCTTAGATGTCAAAGAACTTTCCGACAGCACACGTATTCACTCAAATAGGTGTAACAATCACACTTACGATGCCAAGATAACTCGTCGCCGACACACGTGTCCACTAACGAAGGTGTAACAATGGATGGCAATAAACAGTTACGAAGAAAACTGTTCATATACGACTGGAAATTACGGGCGAAGGACATAGTCACATTATTTTCTCTACTCCTTACCCATAGTACGCGGTAGAGGTATTGCACCTCAGTTAAACTTTCTATATAGAGATGTCATCAAATATGTAAATAGCTATATATCTAATATAAAAATATATTTGTTTATTTTACTTTGAAGATTCTTTCTGTGCATTGAATATTTGTAAACATGAATTGGAAATATAATGATAGTATCAAATATATGAATAGATATATTTAATATAAAATTATATTTATTTATTTTACTTTGAAGGTTATTTCCGTAAATCCTTAATTTGTAAACAATGAATTGGAAATAAAATAATAATTAAATAGATATATATTTAATATTTATTTATTTTATTTTGAAGATTCTTTCCGTGTATCCTTTATTTGAAAACAATAAATTGGAAATATAATATCATTAAATATATAAATCGATATATATATTTAATATAAAATATATTTATTTTACTTTGAAGGTTCTTTTCGTGAATTCTCTATTTGTAAACAATGAATTGGAAACATTATAATATCATTAAATACATAAATATATATATTTATTTATTTATTTTACTTTGAAGGTTCTTTCCGTGTATCCTTCATTGGCAAACAGTGAATTGGAAATAATTTTACGCTTTATAGCTCTTTATTGTATGGTTGCCCTTGGCGTCTAAAATCCTGCAGGAAGAGAGATTCTGTTATTGACAGGGGCGGCATCTTATATTCATAAAACTCCCGGCAAAAGAAAAAAAACGCTGCGTCTGTGCTCGACATGTGAGGTAGGTACATTGTGTGACAGAAGTTCACTATGTTCTATCATCGTGTCAAAATATCTGCTTTTGAATGTAACGTTGAAAATGCAGAAATATAAAGGGAAAATATGAATACCTGAAATGCTTAACAGTAAAAAATAAATGTATTAGTCATGTGGTGTGCTTTAACGAGCTCTACATTTTCTTTTTCCTTTTCCTAACACGCATGTACAATGTACATAGTAGATAGAGAAGGTATTGTATTCTACTCAGAAAATAAATGTCGAGATTTCACCGAAAATTCTCGGTCTCCTATTTTTAGGTCTTTTGAGTCCATAAAAAGTATTTTTATAAAAAGGTCTAAGGTATGTATATATGTGGGTTTCTATGGACAGCATAACACAAAAACAAAAAGTGGGTTAAATACCAAACTTGGTATTTAGGTTTGGTTACGACACGAAGATTTTCAGGAGAATCTCTGTATCCCCAACTACCCTCTACATTTTCCGAAAATGTTGATTTTTCAAAAATGGCAATAATGATTCTGATTAAAATACTATATGTTTAAGATATTTTCATGACAAAATCAAATATAAATATATCTTGAATTTTTACTATTCGTAATATGTTCATAGTTTAGAGAGAAAGTATTGTAATGCACCCAAAAAGTCGATACCGAGTTTTCACCGTAAATACAGGTTTTGGGACCCCCTGAATCCAAAAAAAAATTTCAGAAAAATTTCCGTGTGTGTCTGTATGTCTGTCTGTGTGTATGTATGTGTATGTGCCTGTGGACAGCATAGCTTAAAAACGGAAAGTCCGTTAAAAACCAAACTTGGTATTTAGGAAAGGTATCCTCCAAAGATGGCACACGAAGATTTTTCAAGAAAATCCCCCACCCCTAACTAGCTTTTACATTGAACGTTTTTCGAAAATTCTGATTTTCTAAACAATGGCTCTAACGATTTTGAGTAAATTATCGTATATTAAAGATGCCTACCTGACAAATAAAATGTATATCTTGAATTTTCTGGGAATAGCCTCTGAAGGCTACTTTATTCAGGATGAATTTTACGGAATTTTGCACAAGTGCTAAACCGTAAGAGGTGGACAAAAACTTACTACTAAAAAATGTAGAGCAGGTTAAAGCACACAATTTATGTATTATTTATATATATATATATATATATATATATATATATATATATATGCATATATATATATATTTTCGTGGAGCGTTCTTTTTTTGGGATATTCCTTGTTATTGGTTTCAGCTCTGAAAAACTTATACTTTTTCTCATACGGGAATGCGTCAACTCCTGTCCATACAAACAAAGGAACTTCAGTCACATAGCAACCAGTTATTGACTATCACTTTAACATATGATACTCCCTAATTTCGCTTCTACTTACAACGAAGCATTTAATAACACTATTTCTGGTAATTTTTTCTCGATTAGCATATATATAATATTTGGTTCTACATATACTCCTGAGCAGATGTTCTCAAAAATGTATCAAATAAAATGCAAATATTATAGTAGGGAAGGGAGGGCAGAATCATTTAGTATACATTTTAAGACTCTGTTGTTCATCCTGTTGGCAAACATTGATGAGCTGGTTACAAGAAATCAATTCCAACCGACTCCCTAACAAGAATGGCGTTCAAGAATGTATTTTTTTATTTGTACCTTCCGATATAAAATTAACGTGCCCACGTCACTGATAGAACGCAAGTCATAGAGGGATAATTTGCCCGCCGCTACCAAACAAATGGGTGGACGTAAATTTACCCTCCCCTCTCCCGCTTAAATTGCGCACCTATGGTTTAGACCATGATGATCTGTTCCGACTCCAACTAAAGTTGCTCTATCCATCTTCTACCTGGTCTTCCTGGACTCCGACGTCCTCTTTGCCTATAATTTAATGCTCTTTGAGGAAGAGCTTAAAGGTGTAACAATGAAATATCGAAAAGATAATTCCTTTAAAAATGAAAGTAGTAATAAAATAAAATTCAGAGTAGGGGACTGGGTACCGAAGCAATGCAGTTTTTGTACCTATGCCTCTCGTGGGGACGCTTCCAGGATGGAGAAAAGAGCTGACAGGAGACCGGGCGACCGGAGCCAGGAGCGTCGATACAGCAATGGCAGAGTCCTTACAGTTACAAGATGGAAACTCTCAGACAGACAGGCCAAGGACATCGCTCTACCCAGCACCAAGTACTTTTCAACCCTGAAAAAAACCAACAGGATGAATGAAATGATAGTGGAAAAGGCAAGGAGGAACAGAAAATTCGAGGCATGTAATAGCTGTGGGTTAGAATAGCCGACCACCGGAATAGAACCCGCTACCTTCTGAATGCAGGCCAAAGAGAAGCCACCTAAGCCATCCGGTTTTAATACTACTATAGATTTGTTTGTAAGTGTCGCCCATATTTTATGGTTTATCAGTTTATACAGTATTATATAAAATTCATTTAGAATTAAGAGCGCTTCGCTCTTGAAATTGAGTTTTATTTGTGGACGCTCTTTAACTGCTGCGATTCTTAGCGTCCCATTCTGTATTGGGCGTGAAAGTCCGCTTAATTTTTCTTCGATGCCTCTTTATCACTTGAAGTTTTTTTACGTGCCGTAAGTTTACGACAGGGGACCAACAGCATTACTTCCCTTCCGATGTAAACCATGCTAAGGCTTTTATGCCCGAAAAAAGTCCATCGCCCTCCGCGGGGTTTGAACACGCGACCTTGGGAAACAGAGGCTAGCATGTTACCCCTAGACCACAGAGGACAATAGATATACATTTTATAAAGCAAGCAGATATCTTAAACCTATTGCATTTGAATAATAAGTACTTAATTCATATATAGCCTAGTTTGGGGTGGAATTTCTTTTTGTTTGACTCAAATATGGCATTCCTCGTATGTAAAAAAAAAAATGTTCACAACGTACGAGCATATTGTTATAACATAAATTTTTCGTGGGTTCTTATGTACCACAAAACCTGCATTTTTGGTAAAAGATCGATATCGGATTTTACGGTAAGCTATAATTTTTCCTCTATCTAATGTAGGTAAAGTAAATTACTGAAGAACACGTGTTTTCATTTTATACCTTCTACTTCTTTTCAGAATTATTTTTTAAATTCCATTTTATTTTACATCGCTTTAACAACTTGGAACTACCGCGACGGAATTGTTCGGTAAGGTACCTAGATTATGGTATGTGGTGGACAGTGCCCTATTAAGGCCTCATCCCCGTTCCATAGGACCTTCGCTTAGCACCAAGCAGTTGGGGTTAAAGTGCCGTCCAGTCTTGCTGCACTACTGTAGTCAGATAGTGCTTCTGTAGTCAGATGGCAAAGTGCAGCTGGCCCTGTAAGGTCTTGTCTCGTCACAGCATTCTTACCACTTATCTCCTCGACAGATAGATGGGTTTAGGGGTGCCGTCCAGTCTACTGATTGCACTATCTGAGGATAGTTGACAGCGCAATCGCAATTACTATGTTTTCAGTTGTGCTGTTGTTTTAGAGTGGAGATGGAATTTTGGGTCATGGCACGAAGGTTACTATTTATATTTCGAGTCTAATAATAAAATAACAGTAATTGTTATAGCTTTATTGTTACTCGATTTTTTTTAATCAATACGCTAATTTTATTATTGATGTTCGGGGACAAAAAGAAGTCATTGGATGCCAAATCAAGACTCTATGGTGGGTGAGTCATCAATTCGATGTTTCTAGTGTTCAAATAGTCGGTTGTTTAGACGAGATGTGTGAGCGCTCGCATTTTCTTGATGAACATCAGACGGCACTTGTACCATTGACCGTTTTACGTTCCTCTAAAGGCACTGTTACCACCTGACCAGTTTTTCTGAAAAAATATACAACCATTTGTTTCGAAGTGCTTCGAGTGCGAACAACATTTGTTGATTTTGCTCATCTTGAAACACTCACACAATCGACTGCTGGTTACCTTCCGGCTCGTAAACGTAGATCCATGATTCTTTATAATTGTGTGCAGTCTTTTGAAGCCCCACCATTTCTTAAGCATTTGTGTCCTCCAATCGACACGAGCATCCTTTTGAGATTGTGTTAAATTATGTGGGGATCCAACGAAAACAAACGTTTTCACGGCTAAATGATCACGCATTATTTTAGGGCTGTCTCTATCTCACAGTATGTGGATGACAATCTTGCACTATCAGCTATCGCTTAGCATCAATGATTTCTGGCATAACTGATTTTAGACGACTTTCATAAACTCCGTCATTGAGCGAACGGAGGTAAGGATGGAGTTTTATAGTCAATTGTAGCAGTAAGTTGAAGAGTTGAAATGTGCACCACTTCGGGACGCCAAGTATGAAGCGTTTGTAGCCCGTGCTCAGATGTACTATCACGTTGCCGGTGCTTAAAGATTCACTCCACTACCAGATGAGTAAATCTACGTACCTTTGTGCAGACCCGAGATGCCTTCAGCTAGACTCAGCCTGCATGCTGGTTTGACTCACTCGGAGTGGAAACAATGGGGGTAGCTTAGGGAGTTATTTTATGAATTGCTTAGACACACGTTACTTTTCCTTCAATTTGTTGTCACTAGAAGACATGAGATAAGCACTTTGCTTTACAATCTGCTAAGTCAATTATTTACTAGGAGCTTTCTTTATCACAATTCACACGTATTTTCTAATAACTCTTTTCTCTTTAAGTTAGCTTTATATAATGAAGTCCAGATGCGCGTCACTGATTTTATCTATCCACTGCTGAGGGCGCCGATAACTATCTGAGAGTTGCGTTGTTTAACTTGTAAGCCGATGTATTTATGAGACAGCCCTGATGTGCGGCAATCTTCTCCTAATATAGCAAAATTGCTGTCATGGCGACTTCTTTCTGATTGGGCAGATAGGCCGCGAAACTGGAGTCGATATTACCCAAAACACATCATTTTCTTCCCAGGATGCAACATAACACCCACGTGACAAGTGTTACACGCTGGAAAAATACCCATTTCCAAACTAAAAGAGACTTTACAGTCACGTGTAGCCCGTACGTGCCTGGACAAAAGAGCATTTGCTAACAATGAGTGAGCAGTTGCTTACTCCACTTTCCAAGTTTGGCGTAAACAACTCTTGACTGCTCTTACTAAAAACTGATTTTACACTTCTAATAGTGAAATAATCGAGTATTGGCACTCTTTGAATATAAGCTGATAAGCAATTAATACAAATTACAATGGTTATTATAGAGAAGTCATCTAACGGTCTCAAAGTTGATCAATCCACTCTTGTCTCGGTAATCCACGTCGAAAATCATAATAAATCATCGCATGAACATTTTCAGTAATTAATTCCATCTTAATTTTAAAGTCACTGTAAACAACACAAATAACACCCTATTGACAAATTGGGTGACCTTAACCCATTGAAGTGGGTTAAGGTCAATAATAGCAAACTTTCCAGTGGAAACACCAGAGGGCACCTACAGCAATCAGTGTTGCCAAGCTCAAAATATAAAAATATAAATAGTGGTCCTAGTATTAAATATCATATCTGGACGACTAAGAGAAAGCATGAAAAAAAAAAAAACAGTCAGACTAATCGGTCCATGGGATTTGAACTCAGAATCTCCCGAAAGCGGACTACCGACGTTACCACCTGAGCCACCCCGCTTGGTTCAGAATTATTATGAAAATAAATTTAGGAACAAATTATTTAGCCAATACGAATGACATAGATGCAAGCAACCTGCTGCTTTTAAGTCAAGGCGTCTGGGCAAATGTGCAAGTTATAACAAATGAAGTTTAAGCCTGCAAGCCGAATAACGGTACAAGTAACACTTCTTTCAGATGCAGCTTCCTTTCAGCGCAGAGGTTAAGAGATATTCGGCAGTTCACGGTAAGCGCTCCCAAGCGATGAAGGAGGATATTGCCTCACCTACTTTCTTTTCATCGATTATTTTACGCTCTATTTGCATCATTTTTGGGTTGAATTGATTTCAGATTCCATCAAGATGGGATCTTCCATCACTTCAATTGGCATTTTCCTTTCTGGGCGTCAGTGCAATCTGGCTTCTCTGACTTCGGAGTCATTGTCCACCCGAAATATAGTGTGTTCCAAAATGGCATCGAACCAAGATGTAGACATTGTACGAAAATAGTTTTCAACAAAGGTAGTTCAACAGAACGCCTTATGATCAGCGTGGATTAGGTGTTGCCCTGGAACAAACCGCGTACTGGGCTCACACTATCGGAGGTAATGCAAGTAGACTGGGAAGCATAGAGTTGCATGCTTTAACAATGTTGTGGTAAGCATACCAACATTCTGCACAGTTGTTAACTACCATTAAGGGATTCCTCATCTTACGAAATCCCGCTAAAAAACCTACATCAGTAGTTATTTATTCTTCCAACGTATAACTGCATCATAAAGACAATGAATGAAAGAAATTGACTTGGAAAACATGATAAAACGCACCGCTAATGCTATTGTTCAGAGGCAATTTAACATTAGTGATCTTGAGAATGGAGAAAAGGAACTAATAAAGACAAACAAGGCAAGTTTGCTATCAGAATACATCAAAGGATTTTAGATAAAATTAAACATAATATGACAATAAACTTATTTACTATTTTTAACTCGTAAAACTATATGAAACATTTAACAGTAAGTTCTTGTTGATGCAGTAAATTGCTGAGAGCCTAGAATTAGGATATTTATAAAATGATAAGGATAATAAGTACAGGATACCTATAATTAGAAAAAAAAACGTGTGTTTCGGATTCAATACAAACTTCATCAAAACTTTCAGAGGCATAAGTAGTACTTTAAGTGGGAATTGTCATTTCTCGCCTGCGGTGCCAGAGCAGTAAAAGCGGGCGTTAAACACTACAAAAAAAAACTGTCATTTGCCCCTTTACCTGATAGCTGGACACGTTTGATCAAAACAAATAAGGATTAACCCGTTTGTGTATATGGCATGTATTTGCCAAGAATACCCTCTGAGGTGTGGTGTGCATATGAGCATCACACACTCGTGTTTCGTGCGTCATGTAATCTCAAAATGCTGTAATGACCAATGTTACATAAAATTTACGTAAAAGAGTTTCGAGGCCGTGACACCAACAACAGATTGGCTCAAGAATAAGCTATAAGAATGGCATGATTCTCATTGGCGTATATGCTGTAATAAATGGAACAGTTGCAAAGAAACCGCCTGTAGGGGAGTACCTAATGTTACCTATACAACAACATTATTTTTTCCTCTATAATTTTTATATTTAATTGATATCTACTATGTCTATAGTATTATTATCGATATTCATGGTTGTATAAACACGTTGAATAGCTTTAATATGGATTCTGCTGATAAATAAATAAAATAAAACTACGAAAGCTTTAAGACAGATAAATATAGCATAGAAAAGACGTACTGATGATAATAGTGTACTGCAATGATTTCGGTTCTTTACCCCTTTTTATTTGCCTGTATCATTAATGAAGCTCCAGCTCGACAGATGAGACGACAAATGTATTTTCCTAGCTGAGAGCAGACTGACAGTGAAATGCCGTGTTAATCAGATTCTCAAAAAGGTTCTAACTTGCACCGCCAAAAGTCAAAGACAATGTCTGACAACTGTATATTCCACAAGCAACTATCTTCATCTCAAGAGGTTCATTGTCTTAAGTAGGGTGCTGAACACATTTTGTCGGAAACAATTCTATTGGTCCTTTGTTCTTCTCATTTCGTTTTACTCATTTCCTATTTTAAGAGATTCGACCAAGACGCTCAGTGAAAACTGAAGGAGAGGGTCTTATTCTTTCTTTTTTATTTTAGTTCAAGTCCGTTTTTCTACATGGAGGTTGCATTAAGAGGTTTGTAATTAAAAGCTGTAAAAATTCATGTGTTTTAAAGTCTCTGTGACCTCGAATAAATTAGATCTGTCGAGAAAATTTCATTCCAGTCTACAAATTTAAAGGCTTTAATTCTAGAGTTGCCGAAACGGATGGTAAAGACAAGGAAAATTTTAATTTTGAAATCTGCAAAGCTCACCTTCTCAGAGCGTTGCAAATGAGTTATTTTTGAACCAGCAGGGAAATAGCATTTGGAAGCCAGCTTTCTTTTCTCTACACGTACTATATACATATTAGATAGGAATATTGTACCCAAAAAGTTGATGTCGAGATTTCACGGAAATGTATGTTTTGAAGTTACCGGAATCAAAAAACGCATGTGTGTATTGGAGAGGGGCAGCGTAGCTCAAAAACGAAAGGACCGTTAAACACCAAGCGTGGTATTTATAATAGTACCTTCCAAGGATGCGACACGAAGATTTTCAACAAACTCTCCCACCCCCCAACTACCCTTTACATGCAACTTTTTTCGAAAATTTTTATTTTCTCAGAAATGGCTCTAACAATTTTGATTAAAATATCGTATATTAAAGATATCTACCTGACAAACAAAATGTATATCTTGAATTTTCTGGAAATAGCCTTTGAAGACTACTTTATTCTGAAAGAATTTTACGGAATTTTGTATAACTGACAAACCGTAAGAGATAAACAAAAACTTACTTAGCATAAAATGTAGAGCTCGTTAAAACATACAATCTATGTTATATACATATTTTTCGTGGAGTGGATGGTTTTTGAGATATTCCTTGATATTGGTTTCAGCTTTAAAAATATACTTCTCTCAAATGGGAATTCGTCAACTTCTGTCCATAGAAACAAAGGAACTTCAGTCACATAGTAACCAGCTTTTGAGTAATACTTTAGCCTATGCTACTCCCTTATTGTGGTTCTACTGACAAGGAAGCAAGTAATAAAAATATTTCTGCTAATTTTTTATCGATTAGTATGAAGTAAAAAGAAGCATAAGCTTTTTAACAATAATTTGTTGCGTGCCTGGGTAGTGTGGTAGTAGCGTGTCTGCCTCACATCCCAAAGGTTGTAAATTCGAATCTCGCTTAGGATGAGTTACCCGGATAAGGTTTTTTTTCGGGGTTTTCCCTTATCCTGAGACGACGAATGTCGAGTAACTTTAAGCTTCATGGACCCCGAGATTATTTGAGCATCATTTCACCAATTTCATTCATCGTCCGAAATGACCAACCAGGTTAAAGGACGTTAAGCTACATAAAAAAAGCGTTACACTCACATGGCTTTCTCTAGCTGCTCTACAAAAGATTTTTCTTCTTTGTACATAATGCTAATCGAGATAAATATTAGCAGAATGTTCTTATTACTTAGTTCCTTATAAGTAGAAGGGAATAAGGGAATGTGCTATGCTAAAGTGATTATCAAATATTTTAAAAGCTATCGTCATGCGATTGTCATTACAAATCACTTCTTTGCTTGGCCAGGAGTAGAACAAAAGAAAAACGGACACATCCTGTCTGAGTACTTCACAATTGAAACCAATAACAAGGAATATCTCGGAAACGGTTACCTCCACAACGAAAACGTAAAGGACATAAATTGTGAGTTTTGTCATGATGTACATTTTTTGTGCATTGAGCTTTTTTCTATTTCTTACGGTTTAGCAGTTAAGGAAAATGCATCCAGAATAGAGAGGTCTTAAGAGGCTATTCCCAAAAAATTCGAGATATACATTTTATTTCGGACATAAATAGTTTTAATTTACGGGATTTTAATTAAAATCGTTAGAGCCATTTTTAAGAAAAACAAAATTTTCTAAATTTTTTCCATGTAAAGGGTAGTTTGTGGTTGGGGGATTTTTTTTTAAAATCTTTTTGCCGCATCCTTGGAAGATACTAAACCAAAATACCAAGTTTGGTATTTAACGGTCTTTTCGTTTTGGAGCTATGCTTTCCACAGGCACACAACCACACACACACACACACACACACACACACACACACACACACACGGACCTTTTTTTAAAAATGCTTTTTTCGGACTCAGGGACCCCAAAACATATATTTCCGGTGATATCTCAGTATCGAGTTTTTAGGTGCATTACAATACCTTCTCTATCGCTATGTACATTGTACATATGGGGCTAGAGAAAGGTCGTGGGTTCAAACCCGGCGGAGGACGATGAAAATTTAGAAATCCTTAGCATGGCTTCCTTCGGAAGGGAAGTAAAGCCGCTGGTCCCGTGATTTCGAGGACGTAAAAGAAACTCAAGTCTGATAAAAGAGGTATCTGAGCAAAATTAAGCGGTCTTTCACGCCCAGCATAGAATGGGACGCTGAGAACCACAGCAGTTAAAGAGCATCCATAAATAAAACGGCAGTTTCTGAGATGCTCAATGGCAATGATGTTCACTCGTTTATGTTATGTTACATTGGGTTTTTACTTTGGGCTGTTATAAATTCACATTCATTCATTCACCCTCTGATTCATACTTTCATGCTCTTGAGTGTTACCCTGGTTAAAGAAAAATGCTGCCCTCTAGCCGGGAATCAAACCTGAGACCTCTTGATTTGTAAGCTGGCATAACTACCAGACCACAGAGGCAATGGCGATTGTTATTAATGCCACAAGAAACTGGGATATTTCCAGCTTTGTATCTGATTCTATCTTAGGCTTTGCCAGCCTTGTAGGCGTAGGCGGTGAAAACGTTTGGTCCACGGCCTACAAGCCCGTCAACATATATGACATTTACTTAGTGTTTATGCTAAATTGTTTCTCCCTCTTCATACTTTTATTTTCGAAGAAACTGCCAATAGGGATAAAATTGATATATCTAGTATTACAGCACACAAAGATTCTTTAAGGCTTGGCATCATGTTTGCACTGGAAATACAAATTTTGAGACCTGAATCCAAAAGAAGCACTTTTATAAACATGTCCGTGTGTGTGTGTGTCGGTTATAACCAAATTTAGTATTTAAGTTCACTATCTTCCAAGAATGTGACAACAAATATTTTCAACAGAATCCCTCCACCCACAACTACCCTTTACATGGAACATTTTTCGAAAATTTTTACTCTCTCAAAAATGGCGCATTGATTAAAAATGTCATATGTTGAAGATACTTTAACGCCAAATGAAATGTATATCTTCTATCTTTCTAGGAATAGCCTCTAAAGACATCTTCATTCTGGATGACTTTTATACAACTTTTGTATAACTGTAAACTGTAAGAGATAGACAAACACTTACTGCACAAAACATACCATATAAATGTTTTGTAGAGTTGGCCATTCTAGAGATATTTTGAGTTGTTGATTTCAATTTAAAATAGCATTCCTCAAACAGGAAGTGCTTCCCAGCTAGCAAAGAGAACCGAATTCAATTGTTTCACATAGCGAACGGCTTATAAAAGATTTGACTAGCGCTTTAGCACTCTCTTATTTTCCTTCTACTCACAAAGAAGCAAGTAATAAGACCAATTCTGGTATTGTTTATCTTGATTAGCATGCTGTAGATGAAAGACTATTCTTTTTTAAGAAAAGTTTATTTGTGGAACAGCTAGAGAAAGTCATGTGAATGGAACACGTCAGATTTTTTGATAGTGTCTAACGCTTGCTTTTACTACATAAACATCGCAGGCGATAACATTGCTGATTCTTGGAATGAAGATGGAGCACCGGTGGAATGCGATGGCGGGGGAAGCTAAAGAACCCGAAAAACCCGCTCCATGCGCCGTTTAGTCCACAAATCGCCTGGGAGCTAGCCTTGGTGAGAGGCGAATGGTCTAGCCACTCGGTCACGGCAATGATATGTAGATGCTACCAACGTATAAAAAGTCAGAAAAGTATAAATTATTGAAATTTAAACAAAGAAAAATCGGTTAACTGATACACACGCATAAACACACTCTAACCTAGAATACAGTAGAAATTATTAAAACCAAAGTACAGAAAAATCAGTTTACACACACACAGGAAGCTAGAACTAACACAGCGCTTTGCTTAGTTTTACAATATTTTAATGACAAAAGATGATGTGTACTCAACTATTAGTAGTTCTAAATGTTGCGATATGAACGTCAACCTTGAATGTATGAATAACTAGTGAAACAAATGGAAATTGTTGTAAGTAAACGAAGAACTTGTATATTTTAATATAAGTCGTTTTTGTTGAGACTTGAAGATCAAAAATAGAGTTGAGAAATTCTTACAGCATTGCAACCGGGTATTACGGTGAGTAAAATTGAATAATTAGTATCTAAATAGATTTAATGGTAGTTTAGGTTCCGTAAACAAAGTATATTAGAAACGGCGTCACGTGACATTTGAGAGAAGGAGATGCAAGGCTTGACAGCGGCCATGTCAGTCCAGGGGTACCTTTAGAAGAGGAAATATGTGTATTCGTTGTGAAGTTGAAAAACGCAAAAAGAATGAAAAGGTACATCTTATCTTACAGCACTGTCTAAGGAACGAGGAGTTGATAATATATGAATAAGTTTTATAAACAATAACGACGTTTCTCTTGTAGTTTTTGTTCGCACGCCCTCTTCCTTGCTCATAACTTGTAGCATACGTTTAAGATACAGACCCTTTCCAGAGGTATGATACAATATACTATAACCATTACAACTCCACGAAATCCCATATGTGTATGTTATGACATTTCTTCTGTCTTTCCATTCACAGTGCCCTAGAAATGATATCCAAACAAAACACAAACTCGGAAAACACAACTATTTGTATATCGTATATTTGCTTTGATTTTTACTTTCTCTGTCATGCACATAAAATGTACATAGTAGATAAATAAGCTTTCGTATTCCACCTAAAGATTTCGATATAGATATTTTAATGAAAATACATATTTTGATGTCCCTTGAATCGTCACTCTCAAAAAAGAAACCATTTTTAGGAAAAGGTCCTCTGTATGTGTGTGTGTGTGTGTGTGTGTGTGTGTGTGTGTGTGTGTGTGTGTGTGTGTCTGTGAACAGCATAGCTCAAAAATCATTAGCTGTAGTACATTTAATAGGTATGAATCTGTAATTGGCACCACAGGTTTCTGAACGTTGTCCTTAAATACTCCAGGACGATTAAACCAAAAGGTTGCTTGATTTAATTGTCCGAAAAGATATAAACACCAACTGAGTTTACCATTTTCCAAGAATGCGACATAACATCTTCAATAAAATCCCGCAACCCTATACTCTTTACATGGAACATTTTCGAATATGCTTATTTTCTCAAAAACTGTTCTAACAACTTTGATTAAAATATAACATTTAACATATTTAATAATAAATGAAATGTATATCTCGATTTTTCTGGAAATAGCTTCTGAAGTCCTATTAATTCTACATAACTTTTGCATAAGGCAGAGAAAATCGTATTTCACACAATGTAGAGTTCTCGTTAAGGCACACAATTTATTAGAATAGAATAGCATTGCATCATATAGCGACCAATACTTCAAAGATTTTGCTATCTCTTTAGCCTAGTGCATCCTCTTATTTCTGCGCATCTACAAGGAACTGTGTAATACTAGTATTTCTGTAAATGTTTATATTGAGGTACTTGCTGAAATATCTGACTTTATGGACATTGAATTTGATCCCTATATAATCCCTCAAAATAAAGTAGACCCTTACAATATTCGATTACTTGAAGTCGATAATGGAACAACTTTACCAATAAAGGTATTAACAGAATTCTATAAATTCTAAAATTCACCATAAATCTATTAATGTATTATTTGTATTATAATGTATAAATTTGTATTATAATGTATAAATTATAACGTATACATTTTTATTATAATGAATACATTATAAATCTATTAATGTATTATTTGTGGTATTACTACAAAGCTTTAAAAATTCCTAAAGACTATTCATGATCATTAATGGTCAATGCAACATATGATTTATGTTCAAATACACCAAAAGTACTTCATTTGCTTTGGAGGCTTTATTGTGCTATGTGAAGCACAGCTGCCAACAGGTTTCTACAACTCGTTAGCGGGAGCTATTATAGTTCTAGGTTAGTGTATGTCTACCATGATTTCGTGCAATCCAGGTCCCAATCTCGCAAGTTTACCTCACTGTGTTACGTTTGCAATTGTGCAATAGCAGCAAAGCACAACGCATATTTTTTGCTATTTAAGTGCCTTAACACGGCGGGTGCAGCGCGTTGATTCAAAGCATAAAGGATAAACCATGGATTCCAGACGCTCTGCAGTGGATAATACGGTTTATTCTTAAATGCCTTATTTGCCTTGGGGCATTTTGTGGAATTGTAGCAAAATTACTACACAATCCACTTAAACAGTGATGTAATTAAAACTCTCAGGGCTAGAAAGATGCTGCTGCATAGTTCTTGATTGCCACCAAATAATAAGTATTTCTAGCTTACATTGGTGAAAGCTGAAACTATTTTGGTAATGTTGCTTCAGAAATCTACGTATCAAGGTGTACGCTTTTAATGAGATATGTCAGCTACCAACTGCTAAGCAAGCATAACAATTGTTGTCGTCAAAAGAAACGCTGAAGAGTTTAATAGCGTTGCAAAAGTAATGTATGCTACGGTAATAGAAAAGCGTGAAATATTAACTAACTGCAAACAAAATAAAACACAATAAATAATTACAATTTTAGATGCAAAACTAGACTTTCCTTGCACTTTAAAATTAATGCATTACAAATTGTATTATAATAACACTATGGCTTCTTGAGCTTTGTAGTGGATAATAAATAAAATCTGATATGTACCATTCACATGTCTTTCTCTATACCCCTGCAACAAATTATTCTTAAAAGGCTTATGCTTATATTTACTTTATGCTAATCTAGAAAAATTAGCAGAAATAGTCTTATTACTTTCTTTCTTGTAAGTAGAAAGAAAATAAGACAGTAGCATAAGTTAAAGCGATAGTCAAAAGCTGGTTACTATATGACTGAAGTTTCTTTGTTTGTATGGACATGAGTTGACAAATTCCTGTATGAGAAAAGTAAGATTTTTGACCCTGAAAACAAAAACAAGGAATATCTCAAAAACGATCAACTCCAAGAAAAAAATTTACAGAATATAAATTGTGTGTTTTAATGTGCTCTACATTTTTTGTGTGGTAAGTTTTTGTTTATCTCTTACGGTTTAGCAGTTATACAAAATTCCGGAAAATTCACTCAAAATAAAGTAGTCTTCAGAGGCTATTCCCAGAAAATTCAAAATATACATTTTATTTGTCGGGTAAATATCTGTAATATACGATATTTTAATCAAAATCGTTAAAGCAATTTTTTAGAAAATCAAAATTTTCGAAAAAAGTTCCATGTAAAGGGTAGTTTGGGGTGGGGGGATTTTTCTCAAAACCTTCGTATCGCATGCCTGGGAAATTCTAAACTTAAATACCAAGTTTGGTATTTTACGGACTTTTCGTTTTTTAGTTATCGTGTTCACAGACACACGGACACACTGACACACGGACACACTGACACACGGACACACACGGACCTTTTTCTGAAAATACTTTTTTTTTAGTTAAAGGGGACCCTAAAACATATATTTCCGGTGAAATCTCGGTATCGAATGTTTTAGAGGAGTGCAATACCTTCTCTATGCACTATGTATCCCCACTATAGCACTAAAAGATAGATTTGTTGCTACAGCTGGATTGGTAGACAAATGTCTGTTTAAGGAAAATGTTTGAAAAACTTGGTGAAAATTCCCAAAAGAAGAAATAAATTTAAATCTTGACAATACATCCACACATACAGAAAAACTAAATCATGAACCCTGACCTAAACAGCTGGTGATTTCCTTTTGTTTTAAGAAAATATTGTGTGTTCCATTCACATGACTTTCTCTACATCTCTATAACAAATTGTTGTTAAATAGCTTATTCTTCTATCTGCTTTATATTTATAGAGCTAAACTCTAGCAGAATTTATCTTATTACTTGCTTCCTTGAAAGTAGAAATGAAATATGGGGTTACACTGGGCTAAAGCGAAGCCAAATCTTTTAAAAGCTGGTTGCTAAGTTGTTGAAATCCGTTACTTTGATGGTCAGAAATTTGCCAATTCCATATGAGAAAAGCTTAAAATTGAAACCAATAACAACGAATGTCTCGGAAATAGTCAATTCCACGAAAAAAAATGTAAATGACATAAATTGTGTGCTTTAACGAAATTTTCATTTTTTCTTGTAAGTTTTTTTTTATCTTAACGAAAACGAGATAAACATTAGCATGAATGGTCTTATTAGTTGTTTTTTTGTAAGTAGAAAGCAAATAAAGGCTAAAACAATAGTAAAAACTGTTAAAACCTGGTTACCAAGTGGATGAAACCCGTTTCTTTGCATTGCCAGGAGCTGGCAAATGCCTGTATGCATTTTAAAACGGAAAGATTAAGAGTGTATATCTCCGAAACGGTTAATTGTACAAAATAAATGTATATTAAATAAAATGTGGGTTTTAACGAGATCTACATTTTTGTGTTTTTTTTTCTTTGGTTTACTAGTTATACAAAATCCATCCAGAATAAAGTGGTATTCAGAGGCTAGTCCAAAAAATTCAAGATACACATTTTACTTGTCTTGAAAATATCTTTAATATATGGCATTCTATTCAAAAGCAATTTTTGAGAAAATCAAAATGTTTGAAACTTTTTCCATGTAAAGGGTAATTTGGGGTGCGAGGATTTTCCTAAAAATCTTCGTTGGAGGATACTGAACTTAAATACCAAGTTTGGTCTTTTATGAACTGTTTCGTTTCTTTAGTTATCGTGTTCTCTCTGTCTCTCTCTCTCTCTCTCTCTCTCTTTCTCTCTCTCTCTCTCTCTCACACACACACACACTTTCCTAAACATGTTTTTTCTGAATCAGTAGAGATCAAAACGTATATTTTCGTCGAATTTTTGGATGAAACTCAATATCTTCTTTAGCTACTATGTACATTTCATGTAAATGCGTGCTAGAGAAAGTAAAAAGGATTCAGTAGAAGGACTTGACTTGACTTTATAAACAAATCACGTTAAGTAAGAATATCGCGTCATTTTTTGTTATGACTTTTAAAAGGTAAATGTTGTGTTTGTGTGTTAGTAACCGAGCCGAATTCTACTAAGACTGGAAATTCCTTTGTGCCCACATGTTTTGGTGCCACCAATATTGGATCCCGCGCCTAATCCTACTACGTCACAACAGAAAAGCTATGCAACTGCATCTTCTACTGCTAAATTCAGTAGCTTTAGCTACAGTTAGTCTGCTCTCCAGGTAAATAATACAGCGGTTTCACCCCCATTTATGTAATCAATGTTTTACTTGTTAATTAACTATAGAATCTGGAATCTAGTATAATTATCAATGTTGTAATCCTGAATTCTTCTAAATATGCCTTTTTTATTATATATATTCGGGGATCTCAAAACATACCGTTAAAATAAAATTGTCTTATTTATGGATATCTTTAACAATCTACGAGGGTCATTTCAGAAGTTATGGCAACTATATTATATATTCTGAATAACCGAATATACAGTTATTGCAATATATACATTTGAAAACATGTTGTGCACAGTACGGGTAGGTGCTAGTAGACACATGCAAACATTAGTAAACAAGAGGCTGTGTTCTTAGACGGATAATGTATCTAAAGTTGATGTTATTCAGCGCCTTCCTCATCGTTGGCAAATATTTTTGAAAGCCTTGGGTGGTTACCTCATAAGAATAATATGCTCACGTACGCGTATCTTTTTGGAGATATGTACATAATATGATTAAAACAATGATAATTATTTACGCATCTTTCAATGTCCCGTACCCCATAGCCCCGTGTACCCGGATTTCAATTTAGTACCAGCATTTTGAAGAACATTCCAGCAAATTTCAATTGTATATCCTGAGTTTTGTTTCCTGCAGCTTTATTGGCTGATGAAAAATAGTTGCCATGACTTCTGAAGTGACCCTCGTATATTGGACGTGAAGGACCGCTTAATTTTGTACAGAGGCCTATTTATCAGGCTTGAGGGGTATTTTTTGTCGTAATGTAAATCTACGACACGGGGTCAACGGTTTTACTTCCCTTCCGAAGGAAGCCAAACTAAGAAAGTTTACGCCATTCCATCCATTTTGAACCCGCACAAGGGAAACCAGAGGCTAGCACGTTATCCCTTGACCACGGAGGAATCTCAATATAAATTGTTGGGGGGAAATACAACAGGTATCTACGGGCCGTGCCGTGGTCAACATATTTATGCAAAATTCTGCAAAACTCATCCAGAAAATTCAAAACATGCGTTTTATTTGTGATGTGAATATATGTAATATACGGTATTTTAGCCATATTTTAGAAAACAAACATTTCAATGATTTTTCCCATGAAAAGGGTACATTTTACTGTTTTTTATGATTATTGGTTTTGTTTTATTTTTTTTTTTTTTTTTTCTATCTTCGTGTCGCAACCTTGGAAGATACTAAACATATATCGAACCAAGTTTGGTTCTTAACGGTATTTTGGTTTTTGAGTTATAATGTTCACATACACACACGTGCGCGCGGACCTTTTTCTAAAAATTGCTTTTTTGAGACATTATTAACTTCAAAAATTAATAAAATATATTAAAAAAGACCCTAAATTCATTTTCACATTAGCATACTCCAAAATAAATGTTTGCAGCAAGGTTAAGTGTAGATACTCGAGCAATGGCGAGGCATGTAAGAGACATCTATGCCCTTGGAGCGTAACTTCGTGGGCGAAATGCAGCGATTACACGAAATGGAGGATAGCAGTAATGTTCTACCATCTTCAGGCCACCTACTGAACTATTACGAGCGGGTCCGGTGCGCAGTAGATAATCGTTTACGTGTTACTCTGTAAAGTTGACATATCTCTTTATGAAACCAGAGAAATATGTTATTTAGCTCAATTTATGTAATACTGGTCACATAAAAACCTTTTTCCGTATTTCAATATTGAAAACTCTTTTCACTGATGCAATATGGTTGCATTTTGTTATAGACATTACACTGAAATTTCTGTCAATTTCTTTGTAGGGTTTAATTTATTATTTATAGCTGCTTTTAAACAATTAAATCCTCCTTTTCTTTACTATGTATAGTATTTGTGGAAGTAATGTATCCTATTTCGATCCCAATATTTTACACAAATGCATGTTTTGAAGATCCCTGAATAAGCAATGTATTACTTTTTCTAGATAGTACATGGTACATAGGTAGAGAAAGTATTGCACTCCAGCCTAAAATTCGATATCGAAAACTCGAAAATGTCTACGGTGATAGCTCAAAAGCGAAATACCCCCTCCTACCTTCACATAGAAAAAATGTTAAAAATGTTTATTTTATCAAAAACGGCTCTAATGAAATCGATTAAAGTACCGCATATAAAAATATTTGCAGACAAATAAAATGTTTTTCTTGAATTTTCTGCAAATAGCGTCTGAAGACCTCTTCATTCTGCATGACTTTTGCATAAGTGGTAAACTTTAAGAGATAAGCAAAAACTTACTACTCAAAAAATGTAGACCTCGTTAAAACACCCAGTTTATATTTTTTGAGGTGGGGGTAAAACTGGACATTTCCGAAATTCCCTTGTTATTGGATATCGTTTTAAAACCTTAAACTTTTTCTCATATGGGAATTTATCAACTCCTGGGCATGCAAAGAAATAAATTTCAATCTCATAGCCACCAGCTTTAAAAGATTTAGCTATCGCTCTAAGCTAAGCTTTATTTCCCTTCTACTTAAAAAGAACCAATAAGATCATTTCTGGTAATGTTTATCTGATTAGCATGAAGTAGATGAAGAATAATAATTGTAACAATATTGTTTATAGAGATGTAGAGAACGTCCTGTGAATAAAACGCTTCAGATTTTTTCTGGCCTTTTATCTGGATGGTCATATCGAACGATGAAGGAAATTGGTGAAATGATGCTCAAATTATTTCGAGGTGCATGGAGCTTAAAGTTCCTCGACATTCGTCTTCTCGGGATAAATGAAACGGGGGGGGGGGGGGGGACTTAAAAGCCCTTATCCCAGTAACTCACCCTAAGCGAGAATTGAAATCAAGACGTCTTGAATGTGAGGCAGAATTGCTACGCCATGTTACAGAGGCGGGCTAAATAAAGTTATAGTCATTAGTCCTAACCCACGTATAAATGGTAAGAAACGAATTGCATTGCCTTAGGTGTAATGTAGTAGGTTTTCCTTGTCCATAGGTCAAGAAAGGCTAGACTTTGCTTTTAGCAGCGCTGGTCAACTATGTCGATGTTATGGGCTATGTTCCCCATTGTACTTAATTTCTTCAACCTGTAAACCAAGCAGTAAGCGTGTCAAAGTATGAAATATAATGCAGGCATGTATTTATAAGATCATAAAGTTATGTAACAAGGGGACACGTTGGCAATTCATGATATACATTAACGATATGAATATAATTCTGGATGAAGGGACAAAAAATGTATTGTCAGAAGTGGGATTCGAACCCACGCCCACAGAGTGCACTGCGACCTGAACGCAGCGCCTTAGACCGCTCGGCCATCCTGACAGTTGTTAAGTTTGGGAATTTGTAAAGTATAAGAAAGCAGCACAACATCTTTTGTATGTACCTCGAATATTTTTTAGGATTATATCATAATATCTAAACAGGTGAGTTCCGCTTCCTGTTTATTTTCGATCGGACATCAATCTGTGACGTCATTTTGTAAGCTGAAGAATGGCTATGATTGTTAATAACTGGCGCGAGGATAATAATACAAAACAATACGAATCGTGGTTTTTGCCTTTATTCAAAGAAATCAATTTTGTATTGTAAGCTGGAACATTGCTTTAAGAAGCTTGACCTTCAACGTGTTAAAAGGGAGTTCATTCATATAGATAAAGCTTCACAGATATCAACTTAATAATAATAAACAAGCATAACCGCAGATACACAAAATTTGACACAATACAATTACTTGCATTTAGTTATAATACAATATAAATTGCAAATGTTGTATTGGAAGTGACAGTAGCCAACTGAAAATAATTTCTAAAAATGCTAAACATTATGAAAGAAGATTTAAATATTATTAAATACATCATACGTTTTAACTTTCTCTGTTTCGCGCATAGTACATAGAGAAAAAGTATTTCATTTCACCCAAAAATTCGATGCCGAGACTTCACTGGAAACACACGTTTTAAGTTCCTGTAAGATTTTTAAAAAAAAGTCTGTGTATGTGAGCACGATTACTCAAAAACGAAACATCTGTTTAACACCAAACTGGATATTTAAGTTCAGCATCCTCCAGGGATACGACACAAAGATTTTCAAGAAAATTCCCCACCCGAAACTAACCTTTACTTGGAAAAAAGAATCGGAAAAGATGATTTTTTCAAAAATGGTTCTTAATGTTTTTTTTAATAAAATACCGTATATTAATCATATTTAAATGCCAAATAAAAAATATATTTTGAATGTTTTGGGAATAGCCCCTAAAGTCCTCTTCATTCGACTGACTTGCACAACTATACCATAAAAGACAGAAACAAATGCAGATCTCGTTAAACCACACAATTTATGTAATATACACTGATTGCGCAGTTAACCATTTCACTGTTGTTGGTTTCAGTTTTAAAATACTTAAACTTTTCTCAACCTTTTATTTTTCATCTCTGTTGCTTTTGGTTTACTCCTGACTGTGCAAGGAGAACCAAATTTAAATCACAAAGCAACCAGTTTTAAAACGACTTGATTATCACTTTTTTCCCTTATTTGCCTTTTACTTATAAGGAACTAAGTAATAAAAAAATATCTGCTATGTTTACCTTGATTAGCGTAAAGTAGATAGAAAAATAAACTGTTTTTTACTTTTTCTACATGTACTATGCACATAGTGTATAGAGAAGGTATTGCACTCCACCCAAAAAGTCGATACCGAGATTTCACCTGAAACATAGTATCCAAAAAAAAAACATTTTCAGAAAAAGGTCCGTGTGTGTGTGTGTGTGTGTGTGTGTGTGTGTGTGTGTGTCTGACCACGATAACTCAAAAACGAAAAGTCGGTAAAATACCAAACTTGGTATTTAAGTTTAGTATCTTCCAGGGATGCGACACGAAGATTTTAGAAAAATCACCCACCCCTCAAACTACACTTTACATGGAACTTTTTTCAAAGTTTTAGATTTTCTTCAAAATGGCTCTAACGATTTTGATTAAAATACCCTATGATAAGGATATTTACCTGACAAATAAAATGTATATGTTGAATTTTCTGGGAATAGCCTCTGAAGACTATTTTATTCTGGATGAGTTTTACGGAATTTTGCATAACTGCTAAACCGTAAGAGATGGACAAAAATTTACCACACAAAAAATGTAGAGCACATTAAAACACACAATTTATGTTACATGCATTTTTTCGAGGAGTTGATCGTTTTTTAGATATTCCTTGTTTTTGGTTTCAACTTTTAAAAGCGTGTACTTTTCTCATACAGGAATTTGTTAACTCGTGTCCACACAAACAAAGAAACTTCAGTCACATAGCAACCAGCTTTTGACTTATCACTTTAACCTATGGTGCTCCCATATTTCGCTTCTACGTACAAGGAAGCAAGTAATAAGACTATTTCTGCTAATTTTTTCTCGATTAGCATAAAGTAAATAGGATAAGCTTATTAACAGATTTGTTACAGAGAAGTAGAGAAAGGCATATGAATGGAACATATCAGATTTTTTAGAATAACTTTTTTGTAGAATAATGTAGTGCCACGCTCACTCAGTTGAACACTTACAAAGCAAGGCTACCAATTTTAATAAATAAATGAGATGTAAAGCTGTCAAAATTCTTGTAAGGTTTATGTCCTCGATTTTTCTTAGTTTTTTTAGAAAAAAATTTACTTTGAAAGTTAAGAAACATGCTAGTCTGATGCATTAACCGTATTTTAAGGCTAAGGACGATTTCTGCAGTTTCATTCCAATTTAAAATTATCTGAGATTTGTTTATAATTAAATGTATTGGATGTTCTCCCGGATGAGTCTCATTTTGGTACTCCATTCATTATTATTATTATTATTAAAGAATTGTGGTGTTACACGAAAAAATAAAGTTTAAAAAATCTGATGTGTTCCATTCACACGACTTTCTCTACATTTCTGCAACAACTATTGTAATAAGCTTATTCATCTGTCCACTTCATGCTAATCGAGATAAACGCTAGCAGCAACGGTCTTAATATTTACTTTCTTAGAAGTAGAAGGGAAATAAGGGAATACACTAGGCTAAAACGACAGTCAAATGTTTTAAAATGTGGTTGCTATGGAATTGAAATCACTTTCTTTGTGTGGCCAAGAGCTGACAAGTTTCCGTGTGAGACAACTTTAAATATTTTAAAACTAAAAACGGTCAATTCTAGAAGAAAAATGTATATTACATAAATTGTTAGTTTTAAAGAGCTCTACATTTTCTGCATAGTAAGTTTCTATCTATCTCTTACGGCTTATACAATGCACCCCTCACAATGCATGTTCCAATCAACTGACTTTCTTCACCTATTTTATAATAAATTCTTCTTATAAAACCTTATTCTTCTATCTCTTTCGTGCTAATAAATGTAAACATAAGCAGAAATAGTTTCATTACTTAGCTGCTTATAAGTAGAATGATGCAAAATTAAAATAAAAAAAAAAAAAAAAAAATCATCCGCAATAAAATTATCCGGCTATTCCGAAAAAATTCAAGATATACATTTTGTTATGTAAATATTTTTAATATACGGTATTTTAATCAAAACTGTTTGAGCTATTTTTGAGAAAGTTTCGACTTTTTTCCATGTAATGGGTAATTGGTGGTGGGGGGGTTCTTGAAAATTTTAGTATCGCATCCTTGGAAGATACAGAACTTAAATACCAAGTTTGGTATTTAACAGACTTTTTTGAGCTATGCTACCCACAGACACACACACACACACACACACGGACAATTTTTTAAAAATTCCTTTTTTGGATTCAGGGGCTCCAAAACACGTATTTCCGGTGAAACCTCAGTATGGAATTTTTGGGTGCAATACAATACCTTCTCTACACACTATGTACGGTAGGCTGGGGCAAGTTGTCGAGCGGGGCAAGGTGACGAATGATTTAATTTAAGCTCATATTATCAGGTAGCACCATCTTACAGATACTACTAGCTCTCCACACGGCTAGACAGTAAAAACTCGTAAAGTGAGCCACTGCCGCCATTTTTTGTTAGATTAGGTTCACGATTTTGTCTGAAGTATTGTAATTTTCGAGACCTTCGAAATAAGTCCTCGTGGATTAGCGAATAAGATATCTAGTTAATCCTTGCTACACATGTTTTCCTTAGACAATATTATGTTCTTCAGAACACTATTTGTTTATACCTTATTGTTGTATATACCACAAGCATCAAAGACTTTTAACGTTCCCGACCGAGTTAAGTTGACTGGGGCAAGTTAACCACCTCATCTTGTTCTAGGTGCATTTTACCGCTTTCTGCTTATATGCAGTTTTTACTTTCTCTACACGTACTATGTACATAGTGTATAGAGAAGGTATTGCACTCCACCCAAAAATTCGATACCGATATTTCACCGGAAATATATGTTTTAGGG
This sequence comes from Hymenopus coronatus, assembly GCA_030762935.1. NCBI lineage: Eukaryota > Metazoa > Arthropoda > Insecta > Mantodea > Hymenopodidae > Hymenopus > Hymenopus coronatus. Next base: position 83,370,697 of record CM060888.1, on the reverse strand, counting down.
TCTCCTTTATTTAAAAAAAGCATTTTCGAAAAAAGGTCCGTGAGTGTGTGTGTGTGTGTGTGTATGTGTGTGTGTGACCGTGTGTCTGTAAACACGATAACTCAAAAACGAAAAGTCGGTAAAATAACAAACTTGGTATTTAAGTTTAGAATCTTCCAGGAATGCGACACAAAGATTTCGAAAAAAATCCCCCCACCCCAAACTACCCTTTACATGGAACGTTTTTCGAAAATGTTTATTTTCTTAAAAATTGCTCTAACGATTTTTATTAAACTAGCGTATATTAAAGATATTTACCTGACAAATAATATGTATATCTTGAATTTTCTGGGAATAGCCTCTGAAGACTACTTTATTCTGGATGAATTTTACGACATTTTGCATAACTGCTAAACCGTAAGACATGGACAAAATCCTGCCATACTAAAAATGTAGATCACATTATAACACACAAGTTATGTTATATACTTTTTTTTCGTGGAGTTGATCGTTTTTTAGATATTCCTTGTTTTTGGTTTCAGCTTTGAAAAACTTGTACTTTTCTCATACAGGAATTTGTCAACTAGTGTCCATACAAACAAAAGAACTTCAGTCACCTAGCAATCAGCTTTTGACTATCACTTTAACCTAAGGTACTCCCTTATTTCGCTATTACTTACAAGGAAACAAGTAATAAGACTATTTCTGCTAATTTTTTTCTCGATTATCATTAAGTAAATTGAAGCATAAGCTTTTTAACAATAATTTATTGCAGAGTTCTAGAGAAATTCATGTGAATGGAACACATCAGATTTTTTATTTTGTTTTGGAATGCTCTGAGCTATGTGATCTTCAAATTGTTCAATAACGCGCTGCGTTTCTACTTTCACTTTTTACTTTCTCTAGCCCCGTATGTACAATGTACATAGGGATAGAGATTGTAATGCACTCAAAAACTCGATACCGAGATTTCACCGGAAATATATGTTTTGGGGTCCCCTGAGTCCGAAAAAAAGCATTCTTAAAAAAAGATCCGTGTGTGTGTGTGTGTGTGTGTGTGTGTGTGTGTGTGTGTGTGTGTGTGTGTCTGTGGACAGCATAGCCCCAAAACAAAAAGACCATTAAATATCAAACTTGGTATTTAAGTTTAGTATCTTCCAAGGATATGACACGAAGATTTACAAAAAAAATCCCCCCACCACAAACTACCCTTTACATGCTAAAAATTTCGAACATTTTGATTTTCTTAAAAATGGCTATAACGATTTTAATTAAAATCTCGTATATTAAAGCTATTTATGTCCGAAATAAAATGTATATCTCGAATTTTTTTGGGAATAGGCTCTGAAGACCTCTTTATTCTGGATGAATTTTGCTGAAATTTGCTTAACTGCTAAACCGTAAGAGATAGAAAAAAATGTACTGCACAAAAAATGTACCTCATGACAAGACATACAATTTTTGTCCTTTACGTTTTTGTTGTGGAGGTAACCATTTTCGAGATATTCCTTGTTATTGGTTTCAATTGTGAAGTACTTAAACTTTTCTCACACAGAAGTGTCTGTTTTTCTTTTGTTCTACTCCTGGCAAAGCAAAGAAGTGATTTGCAATGACAATCGCATAACGATAGCTTTTAAAACATTTGATAATCACTTTAGCATAGTGCATTCTCTTGTTCCCTTCAACTTATAAGGAACTAAGTAATAACAATTATCTTGATTAGCAGAATAATCTTTTGTAGGAGTTTTGTAAAGCAGCTGGAGAAAGTCATGTGAGTGTAACACATCAGATTTTTCCTTTTAGTTTACTTCATTAATTTCTGCCAAATAATGGTGAAGTATTATAAAAAATCTGATGCGTTCCATTCACATGACTTTCTCTACAACTCTGCAATAAATTATTGTTAAAAAGCTTATGCTTCTATTTACTTCCTGCTAATCGAGAAAAAATTAGCAGAAATAGTCTTATTACTTGCTTCCTTGTAAGTAGAAGCGAAATAAGGGAGTACCATAGGTTAAAGTGATAGTCAAAAGCTGGTTACTATGTGACTGAAGTTCCTTTGTTTGTACGGACACGAGTTCACAAAGTCCTGAATGAGAAAAATATGTTTTTTATAGCTGAAACCAAAAACAAGGAATATCTCAAAAACAATCAACTCCACGAAAAAAATGTATATAACATAAATTGTGTGTTTTAAAGTGCTCTACATTTGTTGTGTAGTAAGTTTTTGTCCATCTCTTACGGTTTAGCAGATATGCAAAATTCCGTAAAATTGATCCAGATTAAAGTAGTCTTCAAAGGCTATTCCCATAAAATTCAAAACATACATTTTATTTGTCAGGTAAATATCTTTAATATACGATATTTATTAAAATCGTTAGAGCCATTTTTTTATAAAATCAAAATTTCGAAAAAAGTTCCATGTAAAGGGTAGTTTGGTGTGGGGGGGATTTTTCTCAAAATCTTCTTGTCTCATCCCTGGAATATACTTAACTTAAATACCAAGTTTGGTATTTTACCGACTATTCGTTTTTGAGTTATCGTGTTTATAGACACACGGACTCACGGACACATGGGCACACAGACACACACACGGACCTTTTTCTGAAAATACTTTTTTTTGGATACAGAGGACCCTAAAACATATTTCCGGTGAAATCTCGGTATCCAATTTGTTGGTGGAGTCTTCTCTATATACTATGTAGTACGTATAGAGAAAGTAAAAATGGAAAAGCCAGAATAAAATGAACAACCAGGAATTTCAATAAATGATGCTCTCGCTAAGCCAAAACTGTTCCGAGTATTTTGGATTTTAAACCACAGCAAACACATGTGAAAAATACGGAAGAATCATGTGCAATCTGCAAGCATCTTATTAAGAAGCTCACTTATGAAAGATATTCTGCCTCAGACAGAAGCAAATAAGGTGGTTCAAAAATATTTAAAGCTCGAAAATCAAGAGTCTCGGGCTGCAAAAAAAGGAAGTTGTACTAAGAAATAGAAGTCTTATTCCCGTAAAAGAGCTTAGAAGCCCGGACTATAGACACGTATGACTAGGGATAGCAACTTGGGGACCGATAGCGGGGCAGAATCGAAGTTAGTGCAGCATGCTATATAGTTGTGATGTGTTGACAATGCAGGTTGTACATAGTGGTACTAATTAAAGCAAAATGTGGCAGTGGTTGCGTCGTAGACTGTGATATTTTCACTAGCAGTGGAAGACGATTGAGGTTAGGTGGCTGGTAAACTTAATGCCAATGCAGGTTGGTCTCTACTCGGTAGGTATGCAACTGGTGTGCGCATGTGTCCCTCTAAGATGCGATAGCAAACTTACAAAAAAGTATAGTGCAGGATCATGCTTGTACTGAGATCTATGTTGATCCTCCATGAGAAGAGTGGAAAGAGGGAAATCAAAATGTATTCAACTGTTATAACAATTAATATCTTGCACCATGGTCATTTTTTTAAAATTACGAAATAATTTTGATCATGTATAAACAAAAATTTATCCTACCAGATATAATACAGGCAAAAGGCCATTGTAATAATACATGCAAAAAAAAAAATTACCTCGAAAAACGAACATATTAATAATTGTCAACTGTTAACATCGTCAACTTGCCCAAGTCTCCCCACGTTTTATTTGTATTATATTGTGTTTAATGCCCGTTTTTACTACATACATGACTGAGATACATGGAATGAAGATGGAGTACCGGTGGAATGCGATGGCGAGGGAAGCCAGAGTACCTGGAGAAAACGGGTCCCTGCGCCGCTTTGTCTACCACAAATTCCACATGCGTTCGCCTGGGATAGAACCTGGTCCGCCTTTTGTAAGAGGCGAGTGGTCTAACCACTCGGCCACGGCGCGGCCGTTACGTTTTAATGATTCACTAAAGGGACAAACGATACATTTTTCTTGCCAGGAAGTGCTTCATATTTAGGCTTCCAACATAGCGATTTTTTTTTCTGCTCTTCCATCTGCACAGAAAACAATAAAATTTTGTGCCCGCCTGGGTAATGTGGTGGTAGCGTGTCTGCTTCACATTCAAAAGGTCGTGAGTTCGAATCTCGCTTAGGGTGAGTTGCCCTGATAAGGTTTTTTTCGGGGTTTTCCCTTATCCTAGAAGACGAATGTCGAGTAAATTTAAGCTCCATGGACCCCGAGATCATTTGAGCATCATTTCACAAATTTCATTCATCGTCCGTTAAGCTAAAAAGATAAATAAATGAATAAAATGTTGTGTACAAAAGAATAATGCAGTAGCCTTCAAACCACTAAATCACCACAGATATTCGATTTATATTATCCTCTAACATGTGTTCATTAGTCGCTTTCATATCATCATCATGCACTTGGAGTAATGTTTAGCTACTGAGTTGGTTTTCGATTATCCTCTTTTTATTTTTTACTGAAATAGTTTTTATTGAATTCTGTTTTATCTTAAATTGAAATATCGTTATTTTCTATAATTTTCCTTTTGTGTTTAGACTTTTTTTCAGTTTTAACAAAAATGTTCAAAGCAACAAAATCTCCGGAAAGAGTTTTTAATTTCTACGTTCCGGATTTTTCTAAACTGTTGCATGAATTTTGTAAAGGTATTGTTTATTAATTAATTTCCGGGTAGTCATTTATCCTACTCGGACTATCGGAAGGGTACTTCTCAATGCAATATTTATTTTTACGCGTAGCTCACTTCCTATTCTAAACAACTTTTTCCACTTAACTTCAGAAATCTCCAAATCTACGCAAAATGTTCTGTGATTATTTGTTTCTTCTGCGACGATCTTCTGCAATTGTATCTTCTTGGATGTTTTGACGCGTTTGCTAAGCAATTGCGTTCTCTATTAGGTTGATTCTCGTTCTTACGTTTCTAACATTTTATTTTAAGCATTTATTGGACTGGTATATACAGTATTCTTTTCGTTTCTTATTTTGTTTTACTGATATCCATTATTTACACGATTATCTCTTAACCCTAACTGATTAAAAGCCCAATTTTTAACAATATTTGTAGGAGCTAATTTAACAGTTTCCCTCAACACTTTTTAGGTTTAGCAGGAATACCATAGACCACCAGAAATTGAAACTCATAACCATTAAAGTATCGCTTCAAATAATTACGAACCACTATTATAATTTGGTTTTATAAGTTCTACTTTCAACATTAAGGTGTAACCATTTTATACAATTGCTTTGTTCATAGATTCACATTATTGCAATTGGTAACCATATATTTTGTATTACAAATATGATATGTTTCTCTTTATATATGTTTCTTATACGTTTAATTTGTTCTACTTTGTTTTAATTGTTAATAGTATTGCTTTTCTTTTTTCTTATCTTTTTATTTGTTTATTTATTTCTATTGTTTTATTTATATGCCTCCCATAACTTTTATGATCATTTCGAGGCATTTGGTTTAGAAACAACTGTTGGTGTTTTTCTCATTGAACTGTAAGATTTCTTTGTGTTTTTCTTTTTCTTCTTCAATACTATACTTTTAAGCACGCTCATTCATGTTTCTGTTGTAAGTTGTTAGTTGATAGGTCTATAAAGTCTACTCTATTCCCTTTATACCTATAACGAAACATGAAATTAAAGCATTCTTCTGCCTTTGCGGCAGATTCTATTCTGGATTAACATGAAATAGGTAAAAGAATAAGCCTTTATAGAATTATTTTTTTTTTTATAGCTCAACGTCATTTAACTCTTAATTGCATAATGCTGCGCATATGCAACAAAGATGATTAATCAAAGGTGAACTTTTTGCTAATGTCATATCACACTAGCCTTCGGCAATAAAAGTAGGGTAGTTATAGTTGTTTCATACTGTAAAATTATTAACAGTTTTGCAATAAGACTGTAGTGGTTTTTTTTTAATAATAAAGAGCAAAATCCATGCAACTGTAGTCAAATGTAACCCGTCAGCATCCAAGCGTGCCATCACACCGATTATTTTACTTTGCTCTCCCCATCCTTTACTACAGTTCGCGCTATTCGGTTTTGAATGGATGGTCAGTCCATTACCGCACTAACGATCTCGGCTATTCAAGTCGCTTCACTTGTCATGCTGGTGATCAGGATATAAATACCGGTTTCGAATTAGAGGAAGAGCAGCATATGTAGCAAAATACATAATAGAATTAGGGGTTAACCTTGGTCATATCGGACGATAATTGAGATCGATGAAATGATATTCAAATGATCTCGCAGTACATGAATCTTAATTTTATTCGACATTTATCTTCAGGATAAGGGAAAACCCCGAAAAGACCCTTATAGGGTCCTCTCGGGACCTCTATATAAGACAGACACATAAGAGTGGGCAGAGAAAGTCTTGTTTATGTAAAACTTGTAGTACACGTTCACAATAGAAGGAGAAGATATTGCTTTCCACCCAAAAATTCGATGCCAAGATTACATACCTTCAAGACCCCTGCATCCACCCAAAAATTCGATGCCAAGATTACATACCTTCAAGACCCCTGCATCCAAAAAGCACCGACAATTTGGAAAAATCTTCCATGTAAACCGTAGTTTGAGGTTAGAGGATTTACTTTAAAAACTTTCTATCGAATCCTTGGAATAGTTTTCTTTTTAACTTTTGTGGTTCTCAGCGTCCCATCCTAAGTTGGGCGTGAAAGACCGCTTAATTTTGATCAGAGGCCTCTTTATCAGGCTTGAGGTTCTTTTATGTGCAATAAATCTACGACATGGGATCAATGGCTTTACTTCCCTTCTGAAGGAAGCCTGCTAAGGTTTTTTACGCCCATAAAAATCCAACTCCCTCCGCCGGGTTTGAATCCACGACCTTGAGTACGTGAGGCTAGAATACTTGGAAGATGATGAAGTTAAAAATCAAGTTTGGGTTTTAAGCGAATTATTGTTTCTGGATTATGCTGTTCACAGACACAGACAGACATAGGCCTTTTTCTAAAAATGATTTTGGGGATTACACCGATTTCAGGACCTTAAAATATATATATATATATATATATATATATATATATATATATAGTGCTCTACTTACTCTATGTAAAATAAAAAATAAAAATCGAAGCCATGGCGAAATCTTTTAGTCGCATTTTTTACGCACAAGATCCCAACATTTTTGTTGGTGTGTTTTACCCTCCCCTTAGGTAGGATTTATAAGCGGATGCCTAGGCGTCAGAAGCCTGTCTAGGAACCAACGGAACGAAACCACAGAATGCAGAATCTGGCACGAGTGGTCGGCATGTAGCCAGGCATGAAAATGAGGAAGTGGCTGATATGAATGCAAGCGAGAAGAATGAAAGGAAAATGGATGCTGATGGAGCAATTGGTGGCGGGAGAAACCGGAGGACCCGGAGAAAACCCGCCCAGACGCCGCGCTTAGGATCGAACTCGGGCCACTTAGATGGGAGGCGAGCGTTCTAACCACTCGGCGATTGCGCCGCCAAATCCCGATATTGTTAAATAATGTGTCCTTGTCTTATTTGCGCTATAGAGGGAAGCGTTGAAAATGATACAGTATATAAACATGCCAATAATGTTTAATGCACGTGTTGAGAAACCTCGTGCTAATCTCCGTCTCTAGAATACGACCTTATGCATTTCTTGGCAAATTAAACGTGTTTGGGTCCAGCGCGTGGGTTGACACATAGCACAACTATTTCCGTATTGCTGTCGGTTCTAAAAATAATTTAGGTTAGGGGCTAAAGACCCATGCAGGAACACAAACAGAACAGAAGTACTTAAGCCAAAACAGCGGCAGGTATTTCAGAAACGTTCGCTCCAAGGAACAAACCATAAATACATGGTCAGTCATACTTCTTTACTATTGTAAATATTTCTTAAACAACAATAAATATTGGATAGCTGCTTTGCCAATGCACAGCATGAAGAGGATATCACAGAATCAGAGAACCGGACTGTGTTCTAGGACTCTAAATGTTCTGGGGTTCGCGAGTTCAAATCTTGAAATGTCTACACATAGTTAGAAAAGGTATACATTCCACCTAAAAAGTTGATACCTACATTTAATCCGCTATACACGCTTTGAGGCTCCCTAAATCAATAAAAAATCTGATTTTATAGATAGATACTTTATTTCGCTGCTTAGGGCGTGGCCCGGTGGCAGCGCTGTCAATGTAATAATACAATGTACAATACAATTGAGTTAAATAAACAATAATGTGAGTAATACCCTGTTAAAATGCCAATGACATCATAGTATACTAATATATACATAATTGTAACAACAGTTATAATAACGCAATATTTTATTTACTATCCTGACTATAAATCACTCTTCTTTAGTCTCTTTTTAAAACTATTCACACTTTGAGGCAAAGTCTCCAGTAAATCTGCAGGTATTTTGTTCCATTCGTTTATTGTTCAAAATATATGTCAGAAGTGTTCACGTCTGTAACAAACTATTTTTACAAAAGCTTATTCTTCTATTTTCTTAATACTAATGGATATAAACATTAACAGAAAGGTCTTATTACTAAGTTCCTTATAACCAGTTGAGAAATAGTGGAATACACTAGGCTAAAGTAATCTGGTTGCTATGTGATTGAAATTCGGTTCTCTTTGTATGGACAGGAGTACAAAAAAATAAACAGGAATGACAAATTTCTGTTTGAGAGAAGTTTTAAATATTTTAGACTTGGAACCAATAACAAAGAATGTCTTGGCAATAGTACGCTCAAAAACAATTATGAAAAAGTGTGTGTTTTAACGAGTAGTAAGGTTTGTCTATCTCTTACAGTTTACCAGCTATCAAATTTCATGCAGAATGAAGAGGTCTCCAGATGCTATTTAAAATACTTTAAAGAATACCTTTTGTTCAGTAAGACCAAAATAGTAAATAAGTTTAAGTGTGATGTAGTATTCACAGATGTTCCGTAGTTGAAAGTAAAATTTCATTACAGTTTGCCTATACATATTCCTTGTATGTATAAGAAGGATATTGTCAGATTTTTAAAATGGTCAAGAGAGAAAACGAATAGCGAGACTTATCACTTGAGAAAAGTATAATTAGGTATTTGAAGTCTAATAACAAAGAACATCTAGGAGATTTTTAGGTCACAAAGTATTTGTTTGGCATAAGCAGTTTGCTTTAAGGGTCTATTGGTTTGTTTAGTAAGATTTGTCTATCTCTTACGGTTTATCTACTATAAAAGCTAGTTCAGAATGAAGAGCATTTCACAGACTATTTCCAGAAAATTCAAAATGTAATGCAGATACGGTAAACAGTGAGAATCGAACGCGAGGTCTCCTATATACGATCCTCGCGAACTATCTCTCTCGGAAAGCTAATCAGATGTCCGCAGTCAAAATATTATCTTGCAATTTGTTGATAAATAGCTTATTAAACATACTCTTTATATTTAAGTATTTCCACAGTTTATAATCACATGATATTTACCTTCTCTATACGCATACCGCCTGCGGTGCCATTAGTAGTTAAAGCGGGCGTTAAACACTACCAAAAAAAAAAAAAAAAACTCTATACGCACTATGCACATAGTGTATAGAGAAGGTATTGCACGCCACCCAAAAGTTCGATACCGAGATTTCACCGGAAATATATGTTTTGGGGTCCCCTATATAAAAAAAAAAACATTTTCACAAAAATGACCGTGTGTGTGTGTGTATGTGTGTGTGTGTCCGTGTGTCTGTGAACACAATAACTCAAAAACGAAAAGTCGGTAACATACCAAACTTGGTATTTAATTTTAGTATATTCCAGGGATGCGAAACGAAGATTTTGAGAAAAATCCCCCCACCCCCAACTACCCTTTACATGGAACTTTTTTCGAAAATTTCGATTTTCTCAAAAATAGCTCTAACGATTTTGATTAAAATATCATATATTAAAGACATTTACCTGACAAATAAAATGTATATCTTGAATTTTCTGGGAATAGCCTCTGAAGAGTAGTTTATTCTGGCTGAATTTTACGGAATTTTGAATAACTGCTAAACCGTAAGAGATGGACAAAAACTTACTACACAAAAAATGTTAAAACACACAATTTATTTTATATACATTTTTTTCGTGGAGTTCATCTTTTTGAGACGTTCCTTATTTTTGGTTTCTGCTATGAAAAACTTATACTCTTCTCATAAAGGAATTTGTCAATGCTGTCCATACAAACAAAGGAACTTCAGGGACATGGCAACCAGCTTTTGACTATCACTTTAACCTATGGTACTGCCTTATTTGGCTTCTACTTACAAGGAAGCAAGTAATAAGACTATTTCTGCTAATTTTTTCTGATTAGCATGAAGTAAATAGAAGTATAAGCTGTTTAAGAATAATTTGTTGCAGAGATATGGAGAAAGTCATGTGAACGGTACACTTCAGATTTTTAGATCTGGAAAGCTACCAAGGCGTCAGTTATTCTGTCATCAAGAACACATTTGTATTATGAGGTAACGATTTCTTTAAACTTCTTCAATGACAGCCTAATGCCCTCTAATTTTACCTTGGACAGGACATTTAGTTGTTTTGTGGCTTTTCGTTTAACCCGACCTAATATATTTAGGTTCTAACAACATAAAATGTGGATTTGTTAGGAATGTTAGCACCAGGGGACTTCTGTATAAATTCAATTCATGAGTACTCCGCAAAAACTGAAAAATTAACAAATTCTCAATAGTGTCCCCTTCCCTTTCACTATCCTAATCTAACATACACTTTTGTGTGCATGATGCAGGATGCACACAGAAAATATAATCAATAGACAGCTATTAAAATTTAGTTTTTACTTTCTCTACCAAGGAGGTACTACGTATGTACATAATGGGTATAGAAGGTAAAAAATCCAAAAATGCAATCCCGAATTTTTTGTAGCTTAACGTCCTCTATTAAAGACAAATAAAATGTTTCTCTTGAATTTTCCGGAAATAACCTCTGAAGCCCTCTTCATTCTAGATGATTTTTGCATAACAGGTAAACTGCAAGAGATAGACAAAAATGTACCCTACACAAAATTAGATCTCGTTAAAACACACAATTTATATCGTATACCTACACTTTTTTTCTTTGTGAAATTGACAATTTCCGAGATATTTCTTGATATTGGTTTCAGTTTTATAATACTTAAAAGTTTTCTCATACGGGAGTTATCAATTTCTGGTCATGTAAAGAAATGAATTTCCGTAACATAGCAAGTAGCTTATAAAGGATTTTATTATCGCTTTAAACCAGTTTACTCCTTTAATTCTCTACCACTTACAAGAAAGCAAATAATTAGCTTAGTTCTGCTAATGTTTAGCTGGACTGGCATGTAGTAGAATAACGTTTTCAATAATTATTTGTTAAGAGATGTAAAGAAAGTCATGTGAATGGAACACATAAGAATTTTACTTTCTCTAGCCCATATGTACAATGCACATAGTGAACAGTGCATTCCACCCAAAATTCGATACCGAGATTTCACAGGAAATGTATGATTTGTCAATGTATGTATGTCTCCAAACTCGAAAAGAAAAAACTGTTTACACAAAGGTCCGTGTGTATGTCTGTATAGCATAGCTCAAAAACGAAAACGTTAAATACCAAACTTGGTATTTACCCTTAGTGCCTTTCAAGGATCCAACACAAAGATTTTCAAGAACGTTTTTGAAAATTTCGTTTTTCTCAAAAATGGATCTAACAATTTTTATTAAAATACCATAAATTAAAGATATTTACATCACAAATAAAAGCTATATTTTGACATTTCTGGGAATAGTCTCTGAACAGCTCTTAATTGCGGATGAGTTTTACAGATTTTGCATAACGGTTAAACCGTAAGAGATAGACAAAATGTTACTGTACAAAAAATGTAGATCTCGTTAAAACACATTATTTATATCATGCGTTTCTTATGTAGAGTCGACCGTTTCTGGGATATTCTTTATTATTGGTTTCAATTTTAAACTGCCTAAACTTTTCTCAAATGGGAAGTGACGTGTCATCTCTCTTATTTTACTGTAGGCCATGCAAATCCAACCGAACTTCAATTGTTTCATGAGCGTTTAAAAGATTTGACTATCGATTTAGCCCATGATAGTTCCATATTTCCGTTCTACTTACAAGGAAGCAAGTAATAAAAACAATTTCTGATAATGTTTACCTTGATTAACATGTCGTAGGTAAAAGAATAACCTTTTGTAAGGAAAGTTGTTTGTGGAACAGCTAGAGAAAGTCATATAAATGGAAAAGATCAGATTTTTTTTCGCTAAAATACACATTCATATCACTTTTACTACATCTCTGCTACAAATTATTGTTAAAAAAATTATTTTTTATTTACTTCATGCTAATCGAGAAAAAATAGCAGAAATGGTCTTATTACTTGTTTCCATTTAAGTATAAGAGAAATAAGGTAGTACCATAGACTAAAGCAATAGTCAAAAGCTATTTGCTATGTACTTGATGTTCCTTTGCGTGTATAAACAGGAGTTGATAACTTCCCGTATGAGAAAAGTATAAGTATTTTAAAGCTGAACACAATAACAAGGAATATCTCAAAAATGATCAACTCCACGAAAAAAATGTATATAATATAAATTGTGTTTTTACGAGATCTACATTTTGTGTAGATGTAAGTTTTATCTATCTCTAATGGTTAACCAGTTATGCAAAATTTCGCAAAATGTATCCAGAATAAAGATGTATTCAGAGGCTAATCCGATAAAATTCAAAATATACATTTTATTGTCATGTAAATATCTTTAATATGCAACATTTTAATCAAAATCGTTAGAGCCATTTTTGAGAAAAATTTTCGAAAAAATATTCCATGTATAGGGTAGTTGGGAGAGGGGGATTTTCTTGATAATCTTCCTGTCACATCCTTGGAAGATACTAAACTTAAATACCAAGTTTGGTATTTAATGGGCTTTTCGTTTTTGAGCTATGCTGTCCACAGACACACACGGACATTTTTTGAAATGCTTTTTCCGGTGAAATATATTTCCAATGAAGTCCGGGTATCGAATTTTTGGGTGAAATACAATACCTTCTCTATACACTTTGTACATAGTACGTGTAGAGAAAGTAAAAATTTCCCTGGGAATTAATTTAGTATCCATCCCCTAAAGTAAGTAACCTGTGGTATTTTAAATGAATTCGCTAGGGCGCAGAGACAGAATTCACGTTTTAGTCTGCGGCGATACTGACCTTTTCCATCATTGTGATATTCCCACCCACCTCGAATGGAAAGTGCATTCACTGTTGCCAAACGTTTCAGATTTCAAAGCGTTTTTCCACAACTATGAGAGCGAGAACAAAAATGTACATGAAGTTTTCTATGCACCTACCGAGCGGGATGGCTCAGTCGGTTTCTTCATTGCCCAGGGTCATGGGTTTCATCTAGAGCTACTAGAGCTCCGTTTTTTGTTGCGAAGTGCACACAATCATGAACACACAAAGCAGTCAGCGGTTTAAGAGAAGATAGTCGGGAGGGGTTTGTAGTGTAAACCTGCACACATTGAGGTAAAATATGTTCCAAAAGTTGCTCATTACATGTATTGACATTATATAAATCTTTATAATTCATAAAGTAATGCAATAAAACAATTAGTTCATAATATAAGTAATAAATAAAACACCTTGTACTTTTACAAATAAAAGTATAAACCTTGATACAAAAAATTCAGGATAATAATGTGCAGAACTTTGAAAAGACAATGAACATAAATCAATCAAACTCACTCAGAATTCATTGTAGTGAATTATAAGTTACGTTTCTACTGTATCCAAAGAGAATGCTCTCCTCTTACCACTCAAAATATGTTTGAATCATCCACAAGTTTGTTCAGTGTCGAACGCCTACTCTTTTGTATTTTTGACATTTTTACTTTTTTTTTAATCTGTGCTCTCTTTAAGTGTTCACTGGTTTAACTACTGGCAGGAACTGAACGAGGTCAGTGAGCAATGCCAGATAGTGCAACATGTTTTGAAACGTGCTGTAGAAACCATGTCTACTCCATCATGTCAATGTTACAGTCTGTGTGCTTCGAACCTCAACCTTGCAATTTCTTAACCCCGGACCGAGTTCTGTTCATTACATCCCCCGAATTTTCCAGATCACCATTTCCTGTTTCTGTCATTTCCTAATCATTTTCCTTTCGGGGTTGAAGGAACAGACGACGATATTCGATAGGTTTCACTGGATGGTGGATTGCGGTTTCTAAAAAGGATTATCTTAGCGTTGACGTCGATGCCATTCTGTTGGACCCGCCTTCGAATTTGAGCTCTCTCTGGGGGGACAGCGGGAGGCTTGGAGCCCATGAGAAGGGACTAGGGCGGCGACGGAGGCGTTTCAACTATAGCCGTTAGGGATCTCATCCATGCTTGCGGCCATCGTCATCTGGATCTGGTCGCCCTTCAGGTTTCTCCCCTCCACAATCAGTGCTCTCCCCATTTAATTGAGATCCCCGTCAGCATTAATACTAATACTTTATGATTTAAATGCTGCCTTTTATACTCGATATAAAATTAAGAAATGCAGTAATCCTACAAACAGAAACCTCTTCACCATTTTTCATCTGAAAAGACTGTTATCTGACTTATATTGCAAAATTGTCATTATCTCTACCTTATTAATTAAGGAGAAAGTATTGCATTCCAATTAAAAATTCGGATACCGAGGTTTCATTAGAAATGCACATCCTGAAATCCGCTGAATCAAAATAAAAAATAAATACTTTTTAGGAAAATGTTTGTGCGTGTGAATATGAACATCAACACTCAAAAACGAAATGTTGGATAAAATAATTAACTTGGTATTTATGTTTAGTATCTTCAAAAGATTTTACACACATTTTCAGAAAATATATCCCCCATCCTAAGTTATTTTTACACGGAACATTTTACTGAATTATTTATTTTTATAAAGCAGATGCTGATTAACGTGCAGTATATTTAAGTTATTTACATGACAAATTAAATGTATATCTTGAAGCCCACTTCAATTGGAAGGAAATTTGTACATTCTTTTATTACTGGTATATGCTAAGGGATAGACAAATATGTGTTGTAAAATAGGCATATATCTTTAAAACGCACAGTATATTCCAATAACCTTTTTGACATAAGCTATTACCGATATAACCATTATTATTTTATTTTCAAACTAGATTCTATTATAAACTCCTTCACTCCCTCTAAAGTACATGAATATAATTTGCCAATCGTGTACGAAAGCTCAATTACATCAACTAGAAATATTGCAAAATAGAGCTATTAAAATAATTTATAATTTAGATTATTATACCCCAGTAAATATGTATACATATTAACAGGAATTACTCCACTGTGTATAAGCTGGAAACTGTCCACGATTATATTTGCTTTTAAAATCATTAATAAACTGTTCCATATAAACATTAATATATTGAAACCAAATTCGTCTTCAACACACGTGGGGTTCTAACAATATAGTGGTAAAACAAATGGCTACCACTAAATATATATTGAGGGGCATAATTTACATAATGACACGTGGGGTTCTAACAATATAATGGTAAAACAAATGGCTACCACTAAATATATATTGAGGGGCATAATTTACATAATGACACGTGGGGTTCTAACAATATAATGGTAAAACAAATGGCTACCACTAAATATAGATTGAGGGGCATAATTTACATAATGACACGTGGGGTTCTAACAATATAATGGTAAAACAAATGGCTACCACTAAATATAGATTGAGGGGCATAATTTACATAATGACACGTGGGGTTCTAACAATATAATGGTAAAACAAATGGCTACCACTAAATATAGATTGAGGGGCATAATTTACATAATGACACGTGGGGTTCTAACAATATAATGGTAAAACAAATGGCTACCACTAAATATAGATTGAGGGGCATAATTTACATAATGACACGTGGGGTTCTAACAATATAATGGTAAAACAAATGGCTACCACTAAATATAGATTGAGGGGCATAATTTACATAATGACACGTGGGGTTCTAACAATATAGTGGTAAAACAAATGGCTACCACTAAATATATATTGAGGGGCATAATTTACAT
The DNA here is from genome assembly GCA_030762935.1 of Hymenopus coronatus. Classification (NCBI taxonomy): domain Eukaryota; kingdom Metazoa; phylum Arthropoda; class Insecta; order Mantodea; family Hymenopodidae; genus Hymenopus; species Hymenopus coronatus. The sequence goes on along the minus strand of CM060888.1, from coordinate 83,354,678 downwards.
AATGACACGTGGGGTTCTAACAATATAGTGGTAAAACAAATGGCTACCACTAAATATAGATTGAGGGGCATAATTTACATAATGACACGTGGGGTTCTAACAATATAGTGGTAAAACAAATGGCTACCACTAAATATATATTGAGGGGCATAATTTACATAATGACACGTGGGGTTCTAACAATATAGTGGTAAAACAAATGGCTACCACTAAATATAGATTGAGGGGCATAATTTACATAATGACACGTGGGGTTCTAACAATATAGTGGTAAAACAAATGGCTACCACTAAATATAGATTGAGGGGCATAATTTACATAATGACACGTGGGGTTCTAACAATATAGTGGTAAAACAAATGGCTACCACTAAATATAGATTGAGGGGCATAATTTACATAATGACCAAAGCTTATAATGAACTTCCCATTCCAATTGAAGATATTAATAAATTCACACTTTTTAAGAGGGAGTTAAAAAGGCATGTTCTGCTGGAATATCAAAATGCATAACTTTTGTGCAAACGTCAAACCATTAGTATACATTGCCTAAGGAATGATATATCCATGTGCAATTTGTTTGTTAGTCTATTCCTTTTTAAGTACTGAAAGTATTGTGTATACCTATTTAAGGTTTCAATTTGTACTATCCAGTATTACAGTTCTCAAATAAATGAAAGCACATTATTTATTAATATATATGCTATACTGTGTTTAGTTGTGAAATTATGTATCTTGTTGCATATTACGATAGATTTTTGTATTCAACTTATTCTTGTTTTTAAATTGTAATTATTATGACACTACCGCATTTGTAAATGATGACCCCCCTCTCTCACTCTCTCTCTCTCTCTCTCTCTCTCTCTCTCCATATTCTGGTTTCTCAACGCGTGTAGAGATATCCGGTGAAATCTAGTATTGAATTGTTTGTGTGGAGTGCAATACTTTCTCTTAACTAATAGAGAGATAAAAATTCGAAGAACCAAAGAATGTTGAAATGAACATTTAATGTTTAAAAAGAGAAAGAATGCCAGATAAGCCAGTAAATAAGAATATATAAAGATTCTAAAGTCATTTGAGAACATTAAACATCATTAAGCTCAGAAAATTATCAGTTCAAAACGATTTTCAGTCCTAAATTAGGAGGGACGAGATTTTTGTTAGGTGATACCGAGTTAAGCTGATGGGTCACGTTAATGACCTTCTTAATAGCTACTGCAAAGAAGTAAAGCATTGTTTTTCAAGAATAACGTGGGAAAATAAAAAAAAATCTGATGCCTTAAACTAACATAGACTTCTCTATCCTGAAATGTTTATTAATGTGTATAAAATAACTCTTACGAAAGCATATTTTTTGTCTACTTAAATTTAGTCAAAAATACCTACATTGCACTGTGAAATAGTTGTTTCTTCCATTCTAGTCGCGCAGGAAAGAAATTGGAAAGGTAGAGACGGAATGTGGAATTCAATGCAATAGCTGGGATTTGAAACAGAGATCTCCCGGTATGTTCGTCCACTGAGTTACAATGGCAACTTTCCGACACGATATTAAACAGGGTAATTGACTCGCATTTTTACTTTCTCCACACGTACTATGTAATAGTGTACAGAGAAGGTATTGTAATGCACCCAAAAATACATTATCGAGATTTCATCGGAAATACATGTTTTGGGTCCCCCTGAATAAAAAAACAAGCATTTTCAGAAAAACGTGGATAGTATAGCTCAATAACGAAAAGACCATTAAATACCAAACTTGGTATTTAAGTTTGGTATCTTCCAAGGATGCGACACAAATATTTTCAAAATAAAATCCCCCACCCAAACTACCCTACATGGAAAAAAATTCGAAAAGTTTTATTTTATCAAAAATGACTCTAACGATTTTGATTAAAATCTCCTACACTTAAAACATTTACATTCTAAATAAAATGTATATCTTGAATTCTCTGGGAATAGCCTCTAAAGGCCTCTTTTTTCTGGATGATTTTTAATGAATTTTGCCTAATTGGTAAATCGTAAGAGATAAATAAAACTTACTTCACAAAAAATGTAGATCACGATAAAACAAACAATTTATGCAGTATACATTTTTTTCGTGCAGTTGGCCGTTTTCGAGATATTCCTTGTTATTAATTTCAGTTAAACTTTTCTTGTATGAGAACTTGTCAACGCTTGGCCACGCAAAGAAATGAATTTTAATCCCATAGAAACTACATTTTAAAACATGTGATTGTCGGTTTAGCTTAGTGTATTCCCTTTTTACTTTCTCTATACTCACTATGTATATAGTGTATAGAGAATGTATTGCACTCCACCAAAAAAATTCGATACCGAGATTTCACCGGAAATATATGTTTTAGGGTCCCCTGTATCCAAAAAAAAGTATTTTCAGAAAAAGGTCCGGGTGTGTGTGTCCGTGTGTCAGTGTGTCCGTGTGTCTGTGAACACGATAACTCAAAAACGAAAAGTCGGTAAAGTACCAAACTTGGTATTTAAGTTTAGTATCTTCCAGGGATGCGATTCGAAGATTTTGAGAAAAATCCCCCCACCCCAAACTACCGTTTACGTGGAACTTTTTTCGAAAATTTTGATTTTCTAAATAATGGCTCTAACGATCTTGATTAAAATATCATACATTAAAGTTATTTATCTGACAAATAAAATGTATATTTTGAATTTTCTGGGAATAGCCTCTGAAGACTACTTTATTCTGGATGAATTTTTCATAACTACTAAACCGTAAGAGATGGACAAAACTTAACCCACAAAAAATGTAGAGTACGTTAAAACACACAATTTATGTTATATACATTTTTTTCGTGGAGTTTATCGTTTTTGAGATATTCCTTTTTCTTGGTTTCAGCTTTGAAAAACTTATACTTTTCTCATACAGGAATTTGTCAACTCCTGTCCATACAAACAAAGGAACATCAGTCATATAGCAACCAGCTTTTGGCTTTCACTTTAACCTATGGTACTCCATTATTTCGCTTCTACTTACAATAAAGCAAGAAATAAGACTATTTCTGCTAATTTTTCTCGATTAGCATGAAATAAATAAAAGATAAGCTTATTAACAATAATAATTTACAGAGATATAGAGAAAGTCATGTGAATGGAACACATCAGATTTTTTTCCCTTCTACTTATAAAGGAACTAAGTAGTAATACCGCTTATGCTAATGTTTTAGCATTAAGTAGATAGAAGAATAAGCGTATTAACAATATTTTATTACAGAGATGTAGAGAAAAGTCATGTGAATGGATCTTTCCCGTTAAAGCCACAAAGAGATCTCAAATTATTTTGAGATAGTATACCCCAATGAATTAAAGTCCCAGCTTCATAATTAAACTATTAGTTTCATCATTGTCAATTTATTGTTTCTTCTATAGTAGCCGTGTGTAGAATAGCAGTTGGAAAGGTAGAGTCATAATGAAAAATTGAATATCGTAGCCAGGATTTGAACGACGGATCTCTGGTACTCCATTCGGTTGCTCTAACCACTGACCTACCATAACTTGCCAACACGACATTAAATTCCCCCAACCGACACATTTTTCCACAAGAAGATCTAAATGAAATGCATACCTTCCTTAAATCTTCTGAAAAATGTCTTATAAAGTTCTGTTCATTCTGGATGATTTTGCACAACTGATTAACTATAAGAGAGAGAGAAAATCTTACTCGTGGAAACGCACATCTTATGTAAAATTCAATTTTCATGAACTTAACCTTCTCGATATATTAATAGCTATTGGTATCAATTTTATAATACTTTATACATTTCTCAAATGAAAATTGCTATTCATTTTTCTTTCTCCTGGGCATTCAAAGAGAACGAATGTAATGCATCATAATAGCGGTAAGATGCTGTAAGATTTGACTACCAAGTGTATCCTCTTATCAAGAACGTATGTAATAAACGTATGTGTAAATGTTTATATCGGTAAACTGAAAAGGATAGAAAAAAATTTGATGCATTCCATTCACATGACTTTCTCTACATCTCTGCAACAAATTATTGTTAAAAATGTAATGCTTCTATTTACTTCATGCTAATCGAGAAAACATTAGCAGAAATAGTCTTATTACTTGCTTCCTTATAAGTAGGAGCGAAATAAGGGAGTACCATAGATTAAAGTGATAGTCAAATGCTGGCTGCTATGTGACTGAAGTTCCTTTGTATGGACACGAGTTGATGTTAAATTATGGAAGGTTAAAGATAAATATACAAACATTGTTATTTTAAATCTTAATGAAGATTAAATATCCATTTATTATCGAAGATACAGTAACATGTTTTCATTGGTGAAGAATTCTTCTCCTTTGAGTCACCTTTATAACAATGCGGGCTTTCACACAACTGCAGCATGCGGTCATATAATCAAACCGACACGACTAAGAGCGGTAGACAATAGTGAGAAGGTAAACAAGCGATGGCAGAAGGAAAACCACCGAAGTGTATTCATGTGTACAACAAAACTGGTGTTGGGACTCTAGGTGATAAAGTCCTGGTGGCTATCAAAGGACAAAAGAAGAAAGGGATACTTGTTAGAGTAAAACAGAAGCAGCCATCAATGATACCAAAGTTTGACAGCAATAATATTGCTGTACTTGATGATAATGGTACTCCTTTAGGAAGCCGCATTTATATACCAATGCCACCTATTTAAAGAACAATGTTAAAGGAGAAAAATGTGTGAAGGGTGCAGGTTTTACAAACTTGCTGGTTGTTGAGACCCGATTTGTGTGATATTATGTAAAGTGTTTATAGCAGTATAAAATATTTCTAAATAAAGACATATGCTTTATGCTCACGTCATAATAGCCTTTAATCCTGTTTCTAAATCTAAATTTTCATTAGATTGTGTAATAAAAAATCTGATGTGTTCCATTCACATGACTTTCTCTATATCACTGCAACAAATTATTCTATTTACTTCATCTAATGGAGCAAAAATTAGCAGAAATAGTCTTATTACTTGCTTCCTTGTTAGTAGAAACGAAATAAGGGGGTACCATAGGTTAAAGTGATAGCCTAAGCTGGTTGCTCTGCGACTGAAGTTCCTTTGTTTGTATGGACACGAGTTCACAAAGTCCTGTATGAGAAAAGTATAAGTCTTGATAGCTGAAAAAAAAAACATGTAATATCTCAAAAACAATCAACTCCACGAAAAAAATGTATATAACATAAATTGTGTGTTTTAAGGTGCTCTACATTTATTGTGTGGTAAGTTTTTGTCCATCTCTTACGGTTTAGCAGTTATGCAAAATTCCGTAAAATTGACCAAGGATAAAGCAGTCTTCAGAGGCTATTCCCAGAAAATTCGAAATATGCATTTTATTTGTCATGTAAATATCTTTAATATACGATATTTTAATCAAAATCGTTGGAGCCATTTTTTAGAAAATCAAAATTTTCAACAAAAATTCCACGTAAACGGTAGTTTGGGTGGGGGGATTTTTCTCAAAATCTTCGTGTCACATCCCTGGAAGATACTAAACTTAAATACCAAGATTGGTATTTACCGACTTTTCGTTTTTGAGTTATCGTATTCACAGACACACTGATACACTGACTCACGGGCACACGGACACACACACACGGGCCTTTTTCTGAAAATATATTTTTTTTTTTGGATACAGGGGACCCTAAAACATATATTTCCTGTGAAATCTCGGTATTGAATTTTTGGTGGAGTGCAATACCTTCTCTATATACTATATACATAGCACGTATAGAGAAAGTTAAAATCTAATATGTTCCATTAAAAAAAAAGTTAACAAATTCCTGTATGAGAAAAGTATAAGTTTTTACAAGCTGAAACTAAAAACAAGGAATATCTAGAAAAACGATCAACTCCACGAAAAAATGTATATAACATAAATTGTATGTTTTAAAGTGCTCTACATTTTTATGTGGTAAGTTTTTGTCCATCTCTTACAGTTTAGCAGTTATGCAAAATTCCGTAAAATTCCTCCAGATAAAATTCCTTCTTCAGAGGATATTCCCAGAAAATTCAAGATATACATTTTATTTAAAATATCTTTAATACACGATATTTTAATCAAAATCGTTAGAGCCATTTTTAAAAAAAATCAAAATGTTCGAAAAAAATTCCATGTAAAGTGTAGTTGGGGGTGGGGGGGATTTTCTTGAAAATCTTGGTGTCGCATCCTTGGAAGATACCAAACTTAAATACCAAGTTTGGTGTTCAACGGTCTTTTCCTTTCTGAGCTATGCTGTCCACAGACTCATAGACACAGACGCACATGGACTATTTTCTGAAAATTATTTTTTTTTGGATTTAGGGGGACCCAAAATATGTATTTTCGGTGAAATCTCGGTATCGAATTTTTGGGTACAATACAATACCTTCTATATACACTATGTACATAGTACGTATAGGGAAATTAATAAGTTTTCTTGAGATTAATTTATTGAAGAATGTGTTTGAATGTAACCATAAAAAATATATATATATATATATATATATATATATATATATATATATATATATACATTACATCGGATGTTATTAATTTGGAGAAAATCACCATCATCAAAATTAATATTATTGATGCGGTCATTTTAAACGATTCTATATACAAGTTTGCCTGCGTATTTTCAAGTTTCAGGAGAAATAACAGACAGCGCTTGGTGAATATGAGATATCCATGACGCGCTTTGAAAATGATGAGGACCAACATATTGCATTTCGATTTCGTTAAGATAGGAGGTCGACAAAAACATCCTGGAGTGTTGTATATTGGAATAGTAGGAATTCAGGACCCTCCTCTTGTGAGATTGTTCACGCTCCACACACCTCCAACAAAAGAAAGGAAAAGTACGGCTTGACAGGAGCATATGTGTATCGTTTCCCACAAGATCGCGTCTCACGTAGGTTGCCTGGGGTGTAAAGAAAGAGGGCAGCCTCTTCGGAAGGGTGGAATTCCGTACTGCATTTTAGAGGATACAAAGGTCAACATGAGAGCTGATATTGTAGTGAAGGGCATTCATTCAAGGAAGCTGTGCTGGCCCTATCCGTTCCTGGTGGAACTGGGATATTGAACAATCGAATGTCAACGTAGGGGGGAAGATGAAAGACGGCATGGGGTGAGACTTCGGAACCCTGCAATGCAATACCTGAAAAAATCGAGGGGTAGTCCTGGTGCGTAACTTTGTAGTTTCTGCAAAAATAAGATATATGACAGGAGATAGGAAATCAGGCATAACAGAACACTTATTTTATATCGGCTCTGCTTAAGGATATGTGGCGTTATAAACAACCGCACGTGTATGACTGCGACGCCACTGGCTGGTTGAGCCAAACTACATTTCAAAGAATTATGTTGGAAAGGCAGAGTCAGACTGAAAAATACAATACCACAGCCGGGATTTGAACCACAGATCTCCTGGTTTCCGTCCAATTGGTCTAAAAAATCCTGTTCTACACACGACTAGTGTGGAAGAAACAATTAATTGCCAACGATTGACCTAATAGTTGATAAAGTACTTACGACGTAAGTAGTCTCAAAATAATTTGAAATCTCCTTGTAGTTTACCGGACAAAATCTCAAATCAGTTGTGGAGTTTTATGCTAAGTCGGCATATTGTCATGATAACTCAGTGGTATATAACGCCTCTCTATTACAAACGTAGCAGTCAAATAGTACCAATTTTTATTTCGTTTCATAAATACAGAAACAATCCTTTGCATTGTTGTGAGTACATGTTGTGCTTGCGAATTAAGAACACAAGGAAAAGTGACATTCAGTTTGTATATTACGACCGCTTCTGTGAAACATCTCAGACGGAAACGTTAAAAAGTGGTAAAAAGAAGATTTGATTGACTGGCTTTCACAAGTTTTGCGAAAGTTATTCCAGAAATTGAGGACTGCAGTCAATTTATCAGCAGATTTAACTATTTTTCAGTGACGAAAAGTTTTCAGAGAAGCTTGCTGGTCGTGTTTGCAGCTGGTCTCAGTTTGCTATTCTTCGTAAGCCGCATAGCTTTTTTTGGATAAAAAAGTAGCTTTTCCCTAAGACGTCCAGAAATGAAATCCGCTATATTGCTTTAATTTCTTGGGATTGTTGGGATTTTATCTTCACGATTCTTCGGTAATAGCTTACGTTGTGCTTGTAAAAACGTGCCTCTGCTATGCTTTGCGGCTTAGGGCAATCTACCTTGGACTACGCTTTGTGATCCAGGTTCATCCACCTTGAACTCCGCCTTGCAGCTTAAGGCCCCAAAAGTCCATGGCAGCTTTAGCATACAAACAGCAGACCTAGTGAATAGTTTCAAGCAATCTTAGTGGCCGCATAACAAAACCACGTTTCTATATCTAATAAGGAGTATTATCCCCCCAAAATAAACCACAAGCTGTAAACAATGATCCCGATTTGAAAAACTGTAGGAAAACAAGTTTTTTTTATTGTGTTTAACACCCAATTTTACTGTATATGGTACGGCAGGCGATGACACTAATGACATATGGAATGAAGATGGAGCACCGGCTGAATTTGATGGTGGGAAAAAATGGAGAACCCGTAGCAAACTCACCCCCACTACAAATCTTACATGTGGTCGACTGGGATCACCTGGTCTGACCACTTGGACACGGAGATGCCTGAAAACGAGTTTTCACACTAGTGGAAACATAACATCGGTTTTGAGTTTGTAAACAAAAACAGAAGGGAAAAAAACGTTTACACAGCTATCAACACGTACAGGGGAGGTGGGGTACTACAGTACTTGAGCTGCCAGGTAAATTATAGAAAATATCATTAAATATTAATAATTTTATTATATTACTCAATATGTCATTGTACAATATAGCTATGGTTGAACGCAGCAATAGAAGCACTATAAGGCAAAGCTGTACAATATCGGTAAATGATAGAACAATACTGACAACGCGCATATGTTGGCCACAGGGTCGCCACAACGACGTGATCATTTTTCCAATCCAGGTATGGGCGGAATAAAACATTTATTTGCCGCTTTATTTACATCGCTACATAATCTTAAAACGGAGCTGGTACTCATGGTGGACGTACAGACACTCTTCCTAGTAAAAAGCTTTCGCTGTAGCAATAAACAGAATCTGTGCCTCTATGAAACATTACGAACGTCGACCAAGGAATACAAGCTGGAGGGGAACTGGGAGGCTGAGAGTATTTTCTAAGCGAATGATCCCAGGTTTCAAGTGTCGTTGAAGTACGAATAAGCCTAAAATGTCCTGAGCTTAAGTGCAAGTCCCACGTAACAACCAATCTAAAATATGCTGCTCGTTTTTGTTTTGCTCACAATTCCTTTTGAGTACATGATAAAGTTTTACGAGTTTTAGATAATATATTTATTAACTAGTTTCTTTGCTTTAGTTTAAATTTAGTTGCATCTGTAGTATTAGTTATTCAGCTAATAATAGATCAAACATGCCAAAAAGGAAAACAACTCAGCGAGCAGGAAAAGAAATTAAAAGATTTGGTGCTAGGATACAAAGACATTTATGAGTACGGGCAACCAGATTCTGTATAGTGTATTGAACTTAAATGGTGTTCATTTGCGGACTGTTAAAATTGAAAACCTGGTCAATTTAGCGTTAGTGTTAATAGCTAGCAGAATTTACAACAATCTGCGCGTTGTGCATATGCAATGCCTGGACAAATACAGTTAATACATCTAGCAGTAAGCAGAAAAACAAATTAGCCAACAATTTATAATCTTTGGCTTGAATAGCTGTTTAACATGGGAATTAGTATACCTCTGTTAAAGAGTTCCCTAATCCTTGGGGAGGGGGGTGGGGCTGGTATTTCTGGTATAATTATTGCAGGAAATCTTACCCCTCCATTACCCCTTCTACCAACTTCGCTTATTCGATAAGCCAACTTATCGGGGCAGCCGCACACCAAATTAGCAGAGTGAAGTTATCACAATTACTCCTTCACTGCCAAGACTGCGAGTTCCCGACCCCTGAGTTAACACAACGAATGGTTGCGAATTAGTGTAATATTATTAATTCATTAAGTGTTCCCTTTCAGTGGTAGTCATTAGATAAAATAGCTAGGCTGATGGAGAAAAGCACTGCAGAGGTGTACTTTTTTCTACAAATATTTCAGCATATTCTTTTTTTATTTTGAATAAACACAGCGGAACCTCATTTTCTAGGGACAAAAGAATTCTTGGTATCATGGATTGAAATATAATACTGGGTTATAATACTGAGACTCCATGCAGCATCATCTTTTCAGTTAAGCCTCTCTAGCAACTTTATAATTTCGATTCGTTAAGGTTCGGTGGTTTAGCAATTATTTTTAACAGCGGCTTTGTAAAACGACATCGCTTTTTAAATTCCGCTTTACTGTACCTTTCAAAGTGGATTCTGCAAGTCACGCAAATGCCATTTATGATTGCGCGCTGCAATTCGTTCTGAAATTCCATATACTCCACGAAATTGTTTTCATCGTTTAGTTCTATTGTAGACTAATCAATACTAGGTTTCATCAGTTCTGCTTATTGCGTACAACAGTATCTCCTTATTAGTCTGGAAGGGCAAAGTCCGCGAATTGAAAACCGCTGTTTGAGAATTTCTGTGAAACAAACGATGACGTTCGACTTTGACTTATTCCTCAGACATTTCCTTGTTCGTATTATGCCTCGTATGTATTACCCAATTCCGGTCGGTTTTTCCCAGTTGGTAGGAATGTTGGAGTAGATTAATGCCGTTAATTTTCCTCTACCTACTCTATTTCCTGTGATTTAATTTCCTTGTCATGTTTTAGGATCGAAGAATCAAGCGAGTCGATTGCGCGAGATGCGTAGGCGGTGGAGTTCGCTTTGTGGAATTATCTGCCTGTGGGAAGGTCCTTCAGCGACAGTTCTCTATGAGGAGCGATGGGCCTGGAGAGGGGCGGCGGGGGGCGGAGGACGGTGGATATTTTTCGGGCGTAAAACTCCTTGGGGAAGAAAAGCCGGCGGTTCCGTATCATGGATTTACGGCACATAAAAGAGCCTAAGCATGATAGAGGACTCTAAGCCGTTTTCACGCCCATTATAAAATGGAACACTAAGGGCCATAGCACGTAAAGAGCACCAAAAAAAAAAAAAAAAAAAAACCAACTAAAATTGCATTTAATTTTAATTCAAAGGGACAATAGACATTAGGTCGGTCAGCAAGGGGATTCTTGGCTGCTTCTGGTATGTATCCCTCTTCAGCCAGCTTAGAATTTGGATTGGATGAGAAGATGAAGGCGGCCAGTTCCCGTTTATATTTATTCATACAATTTGGTTATAATAGTTTTCTTACAATAGTTTTGGTTACATTGTTGTTCGTTGAATGTTTTGTCACATTTTTTATGTTTTGTATTAATTGGACACGTAACCTAAGTGGAGCACTTATTTGTAGGTACTTTTTTGAGTGTGCAGGTATGATTATGTTTGCCTGTGTCGTTATAGTACTTCCTCAGTAGGTCTTCTCATTTGTGGTCCTCTTCTTTTTTATTTTTTATTTCTTCATGTTGATCTATAACAGTTTTAAGTATGAGCTCTCCTCATTTTGGCTATATAAAGGGGGCTTTGACGCATACAAACGTGGTGTCGTATAAAGACGTTTAATCATGAAACAGTGAAGTCGAAATAATTAAGTGATAATACTAATGCAGAATTGTTAAACATAAATTCTGTTCAATATATTACTTGACCTAACATCCTTAAATTTACAAAATACACAGAAAAAAACCTAGCAAACGTGAAAACATTTCTATAGGCAAAACTACAGTGACCATGCATTCACATTAATCAGGAGCATTTCATATTAAGGTTACAAAGAGCGTCCTGTTGTATTCTATCACTATTATCTTTTTAAGGGTTTTAAACACACATGCATCACCTTCATAGAGTTACTACACAGGTTCAATATTAAACACACTACTGTTTGTGAAAATTGCACCACCAAGTGGGAAACGCGAATATAATGAATTTAATACCTCAGATTAAGTACATGACAATAATCAAAGTGTTAACTTTTCAGACTGGGGGACCTCCCTCCATGCAGTTTGTATGCGAACCCACAATGGTTACTGCAGGACCGTGACAAACGAGTTGCCGACCAACCATATTCCAGACATGTTCGATGGGTGACATATCAGGTGAACATGGAGGCCAGAGAATCCCATCGCACTTCGAAGAAGGCCTTGCAACATATGACCGGGCATTGTTCTACTGAAATGAGCCTGTGAAGATGCCTAAAGCGGGGAGATAACTTGGGCACTAGAACCTCCCTCAGGTACCGGTTGCGGTTCAAAGTGCCCTCAATTCGTAGGAGAAGAGATCGGCTGTTGTAACAAATAGTGTCCTAAATCATCACATCTAGTGTTTGTCTACTATGCCTCTCAGCAATGCAGAACTCCAGGTTGAGCTCACCAGGTACTGCCGGAGACGTATGCGCCCATCACTGAGACAGGTTGAAGCGAGACTCGTCTGAAAATTTTTCCGCTCAGCACACCAGTGACGGCATTCACGTGCCCGTTGCAGTCAGGCGCTAATAGTTTCTGGATAATGGAAGCCGACGTAAAAGCATGTGTGGTAAGTTTTTGTTTATCTCTTACTGTTTACCAGTTACATAAAATTCCGTAAAATTCATCCAGAATAAAGTAGTCTTCAGAGGCTATTCCCAGAAAATTCAAGATATACATATTATTTGCCAAGTATATATATATTTAATATATGATATTTTAATCAAAATCGTTAGAGCCATTTTTTATAAAATAAAAATTTTCGAAAATGTTTCCACGTGATGGTTAGTTTAGGGTGGAGGGATTTTCTTGAAAATCTTCGTGTCGCATTCTTGGAAGACACTGAACTTAAATACCAAGTTTGGTATTTAACGGTCTTTACGTTTTTGAGCTATGCTGCCGACAGACACACAGACACACACATACACACGGACAGACACACACACGGACATTTTTCTAAAAATAATTTTTGGATTCAGGTGGTCTCAAAGCATATATTTCTGGTGAAATCTCGGTATCGAACTTTTGGGTACAATGCAATACCTTCTATATACACTATGTACATAGTACGCATCTATAGAGAAAGTGAAAATTGAATTTGTTTTTATACCGTCTAGTTCGCATATCAGCAAATACATAATCTGTTTTGATCTCTGTTTCTTGAAGATAAACATTGTTTGTAAATGAGCCCATATGCACGAGCTGTGTGTCGGAGATTGCATTTTGTGTTATACGTTCCTTTTTGCTTTCTCCATCCCGTATTTACAATGTGCTAGTAGCTAGAGAAGGTATTGTATACCACAGAAAAATTCGATGTCGAGATTTCACCGGAAATATATGGTTTGAGTTCCCCCCAGTCCGAAAAAAACATTTTTGACAAAGATCCGTATGTTTGCCTCGAAAAGACCATTAAAACCAAACTTAGTATTTACATTGGAAGATTCCAAGGACACGACACAAAGATATTCAAAAAAATCCACCCACCACATATTACCCTCTACATGGATTTGTTTTAAATCCTGTTTTCCTCAAATAAAGTGTATTTTTGAATTTTCTGCGAAAGGCCTCTGAAGACTTTTCTACTCTGAAAGAATCTTGTAGAATTTTGCATAACGGTTAAACCGTAAGAGATAAGACAAAAACTTAACACACAAAAACGTAGATCTCGTTAATACACATCATTTATATCATATAGTGTTTTTTGTAGAGCTGGTCCATTTTGGGTTATTCCTTTTATTGGTTTCAGGTTTACATTATTTAACTTTTCTAAACGGGACCAATGGAAGCGAACCGAACTTCAATTGTTTAACATATTGACCAGCATTTAAAAGATTATCGCTTTAGGCTAATGTTTTTCCTTATTTCCCTTCTACGTGCAAGGAAGTAAGCCATAAGACCAAATGTAAACAAAAGAATAGTCTTTTGTAAGAATAGCTAGATAAAGTTATGTGAATGGAACACATCAATTTGTTTTTTTGTTTTTTGTTTTTTTTTTTTGCAGCAATTCGCAATAGGGGATAGAATTGCTATTTTCAAAATATTGAACTGGAAGGACCCTATTCTCGCTGTGTAGGTACATTTATCAAGAATACATATTTCTAACAGGCCCGAGATTTCGAATTTGCTAATATCGTTAGTTTTTACCTTCTGCACCACGCCAAAACAATGTACATAGTAGATAGAATAAATATTGTAATTACACTAAACATTCGATATCCCCAGATTTCACCGGCAATACATGTTTTGGGGACCCCTGAATAATAATAATAATAATAACAATAACAATAATAATACGCCTTTTATAAAGAAAGCCCAGCATAAATGTGTGTGTGTGTGTGTGTGTGTGTGTGTGTGTGTGTGTGTGTGTGTAGCATAGTTTAAAGGCAAAAATCCGTTAGATACCTTACTAGGTATTTAAGTTCTGCTTCTTCAACTGAAGCAACATGAAGACTTTAAGGAAAAATCCCCTCATCCCAAACAACCCTTTACATGGAATATTTTTATCGAAAACTTTCTAATTGATTTTGATTAAAATAGCATATGTTTAGCATATTTTCATGGGAAATGAAATGTTTATCTTGAATTTTCTGGGAATAACCTCTGGAGATCTTCATTCTAGAAGACCTTTGTATAACTGGTAAATCGTCAGATATAAACAACTTACTGCACAAAAATGTAGATCTCGTTAAAATAATTTGTCATACATATTTTTTGTAAGGTTAACCATTTCCGAAATTTTTCTTGTTGTTGATTTAAATTTTAAGATACTTAAACTTTCTGAAACGGGATGTTTCATATTAGTTTCATATGTCTTTTATTTTATTCTTACCTATGTTTAGAGAAGAAATATTAATTGTTTCACATAGAAACCAGCTTTTAAAGGATTTACTATCTCTTTAACATAGGCATTTCCCTTCTACTTACAAGTAAGCAATGAGTAGGGCCATTTCTGCTAATGTTTATCTCGATTAGCAAGACATAGGTAAAAGAATAATCTTTTGTAAGAATAGTTTGCATACAGGTAGCGACAATCATGTAAATGGAACGCATCAGATTTTTATTATTTGCAGCTGTT
The DNA here is from genome assembly GCA_030762935.1 of Hymenopus coronatus. NCBI lineage: Eukaryota > Metazoa > Arthropoda > Insecta > Mantodea > Hymenopodidae > Hymenopus > Hymenopus coronatus. The sequence continues at coordinate 83,339,583 of CM060888.1, read as the reverse complement.
TCATCTTTTGTAATTTAAGTCAAAATTTGAGATGCTTAACACAGGCTCATATTTCTCTGGCACTTAGTTTTGAATGGTCAGCACAGAGTGGTTTAAAATTACAAAATGTGGAATATTCCACAATATACTGATTCTTTAACTGAAAGTTTTGTGAAGAGTTATTAATGGCAATACTTAAATACCATAGCTATTTCCTCTCTTTCTTGAAAGTAATATATCTTCTTTTTTCCTGGAGATAGTGTAGTAATATCATCATCGAGAAAAAAAGTCATGAACATCTAGTTTACAAGTTTCATCTTCTATCTTTGTTCTTTTGTATGAAATCATCCTATTTGTGATAGCTATGTAGTGAGATCATATTTCTCAAATATTTTGTAACTTGGTATTTTATTAGAATTTTCCCTGTTATGACCCTGGCTATTGCTGATTTGTCCTGTGATATGGAGGCTGTATACATGTCTTATTTGTCTTCAGAGGCAGATGTTAAATTTTAATTGGCGTCTTAATTCTGTTTCCTGTATTCATTATACTACTAGCTTGTTTGTTGCGTTAAGGTGTCTCATTGTTGTTCATTGTGGATCTTACAGTCCTTTAGCAATACATTTCTCCATTACGCTTATATCTTGAAACATCTGCTGAAGTTCCTTGTTTTCCTACTGAAACTATTCTTCCTTGCTCATTTTCTTCCAGAGCCTTTCTGAATCTTTCTAGGATTTTTACTCAAACCAGAAGAGATAATGTGATGATGTGCTTGCTAGAAAAGTTGTTAACATTACCGTTTTTTACTTTCTCTACCAATGTAAGTAGTTGGCAGAGGAGTACAGAGATTTCATCGGAAATGTATGTTTTGAGGAGCACTGAATCCAAAAAAGCATTCTTAGATAAAGATCGTGTGTGGGTGTGTCTAAACAGCATAGCCCATAAACGTAAATACTCATTTAAAAATCTTGTTTAAAAGAGGATTCAAAATTATTGTTGTCGCTAAGTTGGTACAACTTTCCTCAAGTCTCCAAAAGCACAATGAAGCTTTCCCCGCTTAACTAACAGTTGCTTCGCCCTTAAAGTGTCTAATATAAACGCGGCATCTATGGTACTGTGTCCTTCTCTGAAACCCATTTGAAATTTTGAAAGTTTGCCAAATTTAGATTCCCAGTCCTTTATCCGGTTATATAACACTCTACAATAAATTTTCTCCATAATTGGCAACAGAGTAACCCCCCTATAGTTATCCGGATTTCCAATAGTTCCCTTCCCTTTATAAATGGGATGAATAATGCCCTTTCCCCAACAGGTAGGGTAATTCCCCTCAATAAACAATCTGTTACATATCTGGAGCAAACTCCTACCAAACTCATTAACATTGGCTGCGGCTTTAAAAACTTCCGGGGGCAGCCCATCCAACCCTGGAGCTTTGCCTCCCTTCAGACTCCTTAGCGCCTGTGCTATTTCTCGTGCTGATATTTCCTCGTCCAGTATTGGGATCTCAAAATTTCCCAAAATTTGCACTTCCTTTATAAAAATTCCTTCCCTTTCACCTTTCCCAAATATTCCCATAAAATGCATTGCCCATTTTCTGGGAGAAATTTCGTTGGGCACCTGACGGTTGCCTCTTAAATGTTTTACTACTTGCCACATCTCAGCGTTATCCCCCCGCGTTAAAATATTACTAATTTTCTGAGTAATTTTGTCTTGCCACGTAGTTCTCTTTTCCCGTAAGAGCTGTTTGTACTCCCTTCGCTTGGACATATGCAGGACAGATACTGGACAATGTTAAATCCTTTGTGTACTTAGGACTCACATTTACAATGAACGGAAAATGGACAAAACACATTGACATTACGAAACACAAGGCAAGGGTGAAAGCGGCGGAAGCTCTCCGGATACGCTGCAGAATTCCGAATATCTCCATAACCTTAATGGAAACTGTATACGGAGCGACAGTTAGATCCACGATGACATACGGAGGAGAAATATGGGGGTGGGAACAAACAGGGAATCTGGATCAAGTGAGGACCCAATTTTTGAAAGGAATTCTGGGTGTAGGGAGGGGTACGGCAAACTGCGGAATAATGAGGGAATTCGGGGTACATAGTGAAACGATAGAGTGCAAAATCAGAGCAGTTAAATATTGGATGAGAATCGTTCACGGAAACCAATCTCTAATTAGGGCAGTCTGCTACCGTGAACAGTTGCGAATGGAAGGTAATTTGACGTGGGCATCAAAATTAAAGAAAGGGTTGGAAACCATTGGGATGGGAGACATTTGGATGGCGGGGCAGGAAAACAGGCGAAGTATTTGGAGAAAAATTAAGAAACGTCTCTGTGATATAGACAGACAGCAAATAATTGCGCAATGCACAGAGAAGGTGTCATTAGAAGTACAGTCTGGGCTGAAATCGGAGTGGGGTATGGAGCAATACATCAAAACAGGTACCAAACTCATTAGAGAGGGGCTCGCGTGGATTAGACTAGGAGCATGGAGGAGCACGAAAACTTCTGACGAGAATGGTATAAGAATATGTCCCATTTGCGAGGAGGAAGAGTCGTGGACTCACATCTTGGCAAGATGTAGGGGTACGGAGGAATGGCGGGAAAAATATTTGCCGCGATTTTTTACCACTGCGAATGTAGGGATAGAAGCATGTTGGACGCTACTGGCAGGCACGGAAAACATGGACGGGCTAGGTAAATTTATACTTAAGGCAAGACAGCTGAGATCTGAGGAGGCTGCCAATAGAGAAGGGGGGGGGATAAGATCAACTAAACAAAAGTGACTACAATGTTCTACATACATGTATATTATATCATACTTAGGTCACTGTTATGCTAGGGTTGTATATATTATGTGTATATATGTCTTTTAAGTGTAATTATCTATTATAAGAGGGTGCATTTATGAAGGTTTACTCTGTGCTGTAAATTTAAATTGCTATATTTGAATATCTTTGTATCTTTATTTTCGGATTCACTCTTAATTTTTATTGCTGTTTAATATTGCTTTTGACTGTGTATTTCCTTTGTCTTTTTATTTTCGTGTTTACTCTTTTAATTCTTTGTTGTGGTTGTTGTTTTAATATTGCTTGTAATGTGTATTACAAAAGCACGTACGGTCTGTAGACCCGTGCGACTGTTCAAATTCTATGTATGATATTGCTATGTTAATAAATACACTTATTCATTCATTCATTCAACTTTCCTCAATACCCACGGGGAGTTTGATCGTTATCTGTCATCTAGTTTGGTTTACATACGCCATTTTGTTAGTTCATCTCAAAGGTGATTTGCGATGTTACGATGCACTGCAAATGGTATTTCGAGTGCCGAATCGCTGAAAATGTTACAAAGGGCTTACGGTGAATCGACTTTATCAAAACACGTGCATATGAGTGGTACAGTGCATTCAAAATTGGCCGAGATGTGGTGGAAGATTTGCCTCGCTCTGGTCGGCCATCAACGGTTACAACTGAACTGAACCACGCTAAAGTGAAGAAAATGGTGTCTGAAAATCGTCATTTAGGACTGAGAGAGATTGCCGCTGAACTTTCTGTGTCTCACGAATCGATCCGTACCATTTTAAACGATTGTTTGGACATGACACCAGCTGCAGTTAGTTCCTAAAGACTTGAATTTTCTACAAAAACTCAATTGCGTAAAGATTGCTGAAGACACGCTAGAACTAGCCAGTTCCGACCCCACATTCATGAAACGCATTGTAACTGAGACGAGACGTGGGTTTACGAGTTTTACACTTAAACCAGTCAACAAGCTTCTGAATGGCGCCTTCCAACTGAACCGAAACCTAAAAGGGCACGTCAAACTCGATCAAAACTGAAGGTCATGTTGACAGTTTTTTTCGATTATCGCGTTGTCGTGCATTCAGAGTTCTTCCAGAAGGTCAGATGGTAAATAAAGACTATTATCTGAGCGTTATGCGGCGTTTGAGAGAACAAATACGGCGAAAAAGACCAGATTTGTGGAACGACAACTCATGGATTCTGCACCACGATAACGCTCCAGCTCACAAGGCTATTATTGTGCTCGAATTTCTGGCCAAAAACTCAACAAATTTCATCGAACAACCACCGTATTCACCTGAACTGGCTCCTGCTGATCTCTTTCTCCTTTCTTAGCTCAAGTTACCACTTCGAGGCACCCGTTTTCAGTCGATAGAAGACAAAGGAAAATTTGCGGCGACAATTGACATCGATTCCTAAAAGTGCCTGCAAAAAATGTTTTGCTGATTGGATTATTCGTTGGCATAAATGTATAATTTCAGAAGGGACCTACTTTGAAAACGATAAAATAAAGTTGGATGAATAATTCGTTTTTTGTACTTTATTGGCAAATTCCTGGAACTTTCTTGACACAGTAGTAAATACGGTTAAATACTAATCTTGATATTTAGGTTCGGAATGTTTCAAGGACGCGTTACGAAGATTTTTAAGACCCACTCCAAACCATCATTTACATGGAGCATTTTCCGAAAAATTTTAATTTCTCAAAAATAGGCTCTAAAGATTGTTTAAAATGCCGTATATTAAAGATAATTACATGAAAGATAAAATGTATATCTTGAATTTTATGAAGAGATGTTCAATTTAGATGACTTTTGCATAACTGGTAAACTAAAAGACATAGAGAAAATCTGACTGCATAAAATATGTAGAACGTTAAAATACACAAGCTACCATATACATTTTTATGCAGAGATAACCATTTTCGAGACATTCCTTGTTAAAATGTTCAATACATTTTTAATGTTTCTCCAATGGAAAGGCATTATTCACTTTTCATCCTGGTCATGCAAACAGAAGGGAATTTCAATTGTATCACATAGAGACCGAGTTTTTTATTTGACTATCGCTTTAGCCTAATGTATACACTTAATTCCCTTCTACTTAGAAGAAACAAAGTAATACAACTTTTTCTGCTAATGTTTAGCTTAATTAGTATGAAGTAGAGAGAAGAAGAAGATGTTACTTTTGTTGCTGAATAGGCAAGGAAAGTTATGTGAATGGAACACACATCAATGTGTTTTTTTTGTTGTTGTTTTTTTTTGTTGTTTTTTTTTAATATGCTTCAGCCCTTTTATTTGTTATATAGGACGTATCGAACCATTGTTTTTATAAATTATTTTGGAATTCAAGAAATTTGTTTTTTGTAGATTTTCATCAGCATAGATTTCCTTTCGCTCTCTTTGCTTTTTCTCTCTTCCATAATCCCTCTTTTCTTCACTACTCTTTGATTTTTAAAGTTCTATTCTGAAGTTTTACATTTGTTATTTCTTTGACAACTGGTGATGCAGACCAGAAGCACATTGAAGTTTTCCAGTATGCCACAGAAAACCCACCTTGTTTTTTGAAGGTTCAAGGTGAAATGGCAGAGAACAGTGTGTAGGCTGTGGAAGTTGCAATTTTTCTTTCTTCTTTTCATAATTCATCTTCTGTTTCAGTCTTCTTCTTGTTTATTTTCTTTCTTCAAACTTTTCATATGTTTCCTTAGATCCTTTTTCATTTTCTGTTTTCGTATTTCAATCTTCGAGTCTCTATTAATACAGTTCATACGGCCATTTGCTCTTCTTTACTGAAATTAACTAGAAACAAAACATATTCATTTTGTTAAAGCAGCACTCTGGTACATAACATACCTACATCATTGCCTTTCCAAGTTCTTTCAACTAAATAGCATAAATAAGAGAAATTTAGTAAACAGAATTTTCAAATTACTTTAAAGTTATTTTAATCAGTGCTGTCCCTTATTCATAAGTTCATGAGAGCAGCAGTATCAGGGAAAGCAGTAATAATCTGATTATTTTGACCTATTGATAAAGTTAAGTTATATTTAGAAATAAGTTCAGAAAAATATTCGAAAATATGTAATGTATTGCATTAAACAATGAGAAATTAGTCCTTCAAGTATCATCTTGCCATTAAGATACAAACCAAAGGAGAATTGTGAAGCAAACTCTGGTTAATAGGCTGCCTAAAATTTTCACCCATACTTTCTGGCCTTAGAAGACTGACATATTGTTTACATGTATATATATTGACTATTTGCATGCCTAGGGGATTGTTTACTTTCTCTAGCACGTATGATGCATACACTTTACACAGTAGTTAGAGAAGATATATTATTCCCCTAAAACATGATGTGGAGATTTCACCGGAAATATGTTTTAGGTCTCCTGAGTACGAAAAAAGCATTTGTATATATGGTTTGATCACTTCGGACGATGAGTGAAAACAGTGAAATAATGCTCAAACGATTTCGGATCCAGAGAGCATTCGTCACCTCAGAATGGGGCAAAACCCCGCAGAGAACCTCATATGGGTAACTCATCCTAAGCAAGATTCGGACTTGTGACCTCTTGAATGCGAGGCTTTATTAGATTTGACTAAATTGCGCGTGAAAGATCGCTTAATTTTGTCAGAGGTTGAGGTTCTTTTACATGCCGTAAATCTACGACTCGGGACCAACGGCTTTATTTCCCTTCCGAAGAAAGCCATGCTAAGGATTTTTAAGCCCGCAAATCTCCATCGTCCTGTATAGGAAGAAGGGGAAGTATTGTATTGCACCTAAAATTTCGAATTCGAGATTTTACCGGAAACATACGTTTAGAGGCAGTTTGATTCTTAATAAAAAAAAAAAAAACAGCTTTGATAAAATGGGCAGTTAGCTTGTGTACCTGCGAAGAAAAACAAACTAAAATTCGCTTAAACTCTAAACCTGATATTTAAGTTCAGTATATTTAAGATCTTTAAGAGCTTGGGGCATGCATTTTTTTTTTTTTTTTTTTTAAAGAACTGCCCCACGAAATGTTGATCTTTGTATGGAAAAGGTTCCGAATATGTTGATTTATTTAAACATGGCTATGACGATTTTGAACAAAACACAATTATGTTTTCAAACAATTTTCATGATAAATGAAATATCTTGAATTTCCTGGCAATAGCTTATAAAGTGTTGTTTATTCTGAAATAATTTTGGTAAACGGTTGAGAACCCCGTCTCTTGAAAGAACAGGTACCTTGGCTAAATTCGCCATGTTTCACGTTCGGAAGTCCTGTTTTCGTCCTACAGTGGGCGACGAGTTGGTCCGTCATGTCCATAGTCGCAAACTCGCGAACTAGAAATTTCCTGATCAAGTAACCAATGTAAAACTGGCCCAATATACGCCAATATGGCGTGATAGAACTTGAAGAAACATTAAGAAGTGCAAGAGCTTACTAAATAAAACTGCTAATTCCGTTAAAGCAATGAATTCATTTTCTGTGGAGTTAATCAAATATATATTGTAATTGGTTTAATTTTTCAATACTTCGACTTTTCTCAAATAGGAAATCTTCATTCGTTTTTTATGGTCATGGAAAGAGAAAGAATTTAAAAACAACCGCCAACGATTGGCTATTAAAAATTAACTACACAACCCATGTATTTTTTATTTTCTTTGTACTTATAAGAAAATTAGTAATAAAACTATAAACGTTTATCTCGATTATCATGAAGTAGATAAATGATTGAATTTTTGTAAGGCTAGCCTGTTGAAGAAGAGGTAGCAGAATCGTGTTTATGTAATGCATAAGAATTTTTATTCGTAGTCATCCAGAGATTATGGCTTTTACAAGTCACCACATAGCGATACTCTCTTTAAATATCTTACTAACCCTTATCCTATCTTGTATTCGTTGGAATCATTTTTAAGAAAAAATAAATAAATTTCCCATTTAAGGGTCCAATTTGTGGTGGGATATTTTCTTAAGATTTGCGTGATATTCTTTGAAGATGAACTTAAATATCAAGTTTTTAACTGGCTTAACGTTTTTGCTCTTTGTAATCACACAAACTTGACATTTTTAAAAATGATTTTTTTTCAGATTCAGGGGGCGTCTTGACATCAAATTTTTGGATGGTATACAATAACTTCTTTACTTACTATATGTAGCACAGACAGCAAGAAAATCAACAGCAACAATAAAGAATAACCGTTTGGCATTTGAGAAAAGTTGAAGAATGATTTTCTGTCAACTTAAGGATTTAAGTCATTATGTAATTTTCCGCATTTGTTTTGAATTGTCTCTATATTTCCCTCTTGACCAAGTATTACAAAATACATAGCAGGTAGAGAAGGTTTAGTATTTCACCCAAAGATTTGATACTAAGATTACACCGTTTTGAGAAACATGTAAATCCAAAAAAAAAAAAGTATTTTTAGAAAAAAGGTCCATGTGTGTGAGTGTGTGTGTGTGTGCGTGCGGAAAGCATAACCCAAAAACGAAGACTCCGTTAAATATCAAACTTGGTATTTAAGTTCAGTATCTTCCTAGGAATATTTTCAGAACAATTCCCCACCGCCAACCACCCGTTACATGGAATATTGTTAGAAAATTTTGATTTTCTCAAAATTGGCTCTAACAATTTTGATTAAAGTACCATATGTTTGTCCGTCTGGATAGTGTGAGGGTAGGAAGTCTACCTCACATTCAACAAGCTGTGAGTTCGAATCGCGCTTAGATAAGGGTTTCCCTTATAATATAAGGTAAGATAAGATGAATGTCGAGTTACCTTAAGCTCCATGGACCTCAAAATCATTTGAGCATTATTTCACCGATTTCATTCATCGTCAGATATAACCAACCAGGTTAAGGACGATAAGCTACATAAAAAACAAAAACAAAAAAATAAATTGTGATATTTTTATGCCACACATAATGTACATCTTAAACTTTCTGAAAATAATCTCTCAATACCTCTTCATTCTAGATGACTTTTGTATAACTAGTAAGCCGTAAGTTGGCAACAAATGTAGACCTCGTTAAAGTACACAAATTATGTCACATACTTCTTTTGTAAAGTTATCCGCTTCCGAGATACTCTTTGTTATTGATTTCAATTTTAAACTTCTTAAACTTTTGTCAAACGGAAGTCATTTTTCAGTTTTACTTCTGGGAGTGCGAAAAGAACCGAGTTTCACAACGTTTAGAAATCTGGCTGGTGTTGCGTCATTCCACTTCTCTTACAAGGAAGCAAGGAATAATCAATTCTGCTAATGTTTCTCTCAATTAGTATAATCTAGATAATAATAATCTTTTGTAAGAATAGTTTGTTCAACATGTAGAAAAAGTCCTGTGAATAAAACAAGATTTACTTTCCCTACATAGTAAATGGCATATATATAGAGCAGGTATTACACTGTAGGCAAATCTTCGTTACCGAGATTTCACCAGAAATGCACGTTTTAGGGTATAATGAATAAAAATATTTTTTCTATTTAATATACATGGTCCTAGGTAGAGGAGGTATTGCACTCCACTCAAAAATTCAATAAAAATCATACTATAAATACACGTTTTAGGTTCCCCTGTATCCAAAAAAGCATTTTTAGAATAAACTTCGTGTGTGTGTGTGTGTGTGTGTGTCCTTGTGTCTGTGAACATGATAATTCTAAGACGAAAAATGGTTAAAACACTAATCTTGTATTTAAGTTTAGTATCCTCGTTGGATGTGACACGAAGCTTTTGAGAAAAATCCCCCCACACCAAACTACCCTTTACATGGAAAACATTTCGAAAATCTTGATTTTCTCAAACGATTTTGATTAAATTACCGTATATTAAAGATTTTTATATGACAAATAAAAAGTATCTTGAATTTTCTGGAAATAGTCTCTAAAAATCTCTTTATTCTGGATGAATTTTGCTGAATTTTGCATAATTGGTAATCCGTAAACCTAGACAAAAACTTACTGCATAAATAATGTAGATCCCGTCAAAGTACACAATTTATGTCATATACGTTTTTTTCGTGGAATTGACCATTTCTAAAATATTTCAAGTAATTTGTTTCAGATTTAAAATACTTAAAATGTTCTCACACTTTTCACCTGGCCATGCATAGAAATGGATTTCAACCACATGGCAATTAGCTTTTAAAATATTTGACTCACTTTAGTCTAGTGTATTCCCTTATTTTCCTCCTACTTACAAGGAAGCAATTAAGACAAGTTCTGCCAATGTTAATCTCTATTATCATATAGTATGTAGAAGAATATGCTTTTTAACAATAATGTGTTATAGTGATGTAGATAAAGTCATGTGAATAGAACACTTCAGATTTTTTTTTTAATTTAGTGTTCGGCATTAGTTTAGGACTAAACACGGACGCGGCCCCGGACACTAGGCAGAGAACCGTGGCTCTTTAACTCTTACTTGACTCCAGAGAGGGATAAGAGGAGAGACCCAGAGGCGACCAAATCCGGATGACGACGAGAGAACCATGGTTTGGTCCCTAACTGCTACAGTTGGATCGCCTCCGATCGCCTCTCTGCGGACCCCCATAGGTAGCCGCAAACCCGAAGACCAATTGGTTCCGACTATACGACACCAGGATAACCTTACTTTTTCAATGCATTGAAACATCCAACATCCAGCCGAAAACCGAGGAAAACCGTCGCCTGATACTTAACCCTGAGACAGAGATGATTAGGGAATGATGTGAGTAGGAAATGGTAAACCGTAAAATTGGGGGATGTAATGAAATCGCCTGCTGATCGGGGAAACCCCGAAAAAAAAGAAAAAAAAAAAGCATTATTCCAGGTAGATCGGTCACGGGAATGAACCCTGGATTCCTGAATGTGGGCCACAAACGAAACTGTTTGAGCCATTCCGTTCGGTTTTAATTTAGTGTCACTATTGTCTAGCCCCGAATTGGCCGTCTGATTGACGCGTGCCATCCCGCTATTTGTGTATTTGCTTATTATTATTATTATTATTATTATTATTATTATTATTATTATTATTATTATTATTATTACTACTACTACCACTACCACCACCGCCACCGCCACCGCCGCCGCCAAGGCTGCTGCTGCTGTTATTTTTCTTGTTGAGGTGGCGGTGGTGGTAGTGGTGGTAGAAGTATTACAAAGCTCAGTACTCTCTAATAGTCTCATTGTTAGATTCTTTACATTTAGCTTTTTTACTTTGTCTGCACGTACTAGAAGATTTTGTATTTCCCCCAAAAATTCGATACCCAGATATCACCAGAAATATCTTTTTAGACCCCCTGAATCCCAAAAGGAAGAACTGTTTTAGAAAAATGTGGTGCGCGCGCGTGTATCTATCTATCTATCTGTGCGCGCGCTCGCTGTGGACAGCATACCTCAAAAACGGAAAGTCCGTTAAATACCAGAGTTGGTATTTAAGTTTAGTTGCTCTCAATAAAGCAACAAAAAGACTTTCAAGAAAATCCCCCCACACCAAACTACTCTTTATATGGAAAAAGTTTAGAAAATGTTGATTTTCTGAAAACCTAACTCTATTTTGATAAAAATGTCGTATAGCAAACACACTTACATGAGAAATAAAATGAATATATTTAATTCTCTAGGATTAAGCTCTGAAGAACTCTTCAGCCCGGATGAATTTCGCATAACTGGTAAACCGTATGGGACTTACTACAAAATATATATACGGGGACAGCCTCATGAAGCGGAGAACCCCCTACCAATCATCCGCCCTAGTGAAGTCCAAGGCGCACTCCGGCGTCTCAACACCAAAAAGGCTTGCGGGCAGGACGGGCTGACACCCGCCATGCTCAGCAACCTTCCATTCAGAGCAGTGCTGTACCTCACCAAGGTATTCAACATGTGCCTCACCTTAGGTCACTTTCCGCGCGAGTGGAAGGTGGCACGGGTGGTGTGCATTTTGAAGCCTGGTAAGGACCCTGCACTTCCTTCCAGCTACCGCTCCATTAGCCTCCTACCCACCCTCTCGAAGGTCTTCGAGAGGTTAGTTCTACACCGCTTGTCGCCGCAGGTAGTCGACATTCAAGCCATCCCTCTCCATCAGTTTGGATTCCGTCCTGGGCACTCGACACCCCAACAGCTGCTGCGGGTGGTGGAGGCTGCCGCCCTGGGGTTCCAGGACGGGGCCTTCACGCCGGCGGTGTCTTTGGATGTCGAGAAGGCCTTCTCAACCACCTGGCATGAGGGTCTCCTGTTTAAACTCATCCAGATTGGCCTACACACACAGTTAATCAACATCATACACAGCTTCCTACACCAGCGCACCTTTGTAGTTGCAGTTGCGGGGCAAACATCTACACCTAAACCCCTACGAGGCGGAGTCCCAGAAGGCTTTGTACTATCACCCACCTTGTTTAGCCTTTATATGGCAGACTTCCCTACGGTGCAGGGCGTCAACATGGCCCAGTTTGCTGATGACGTCCTGCTCTACCGCACCGACAGGAACATACGCAGAGCCTTCAACCCCATACAGAGATACCTCCGTCTCGTCCAGGACTGGTGCAGACAATGGCGGATGTCCGTTAATCCGGGCAAAAGTCATGCTGTTCTGTTCACCAGAAAACGCCCCGTAATAAACCAGATACCCAACTTTTCCTATCAGGGCCAAAGGATAGAGTGGGGGAATTCCATCAAATACTTGGGCGTCATTCTTGATAAGGGCCTAACTTTTCGTGAACACGTGCGGGGAACGTCGGACAGGGCGAAGGGGGCGGTAGCCTCCCTTTACCCTGTGCTGGCCTCCCAGATGCCGGTTCACTTAAAGTTACGCCTTTTCAAGGCGCTTATAGTCCCCCTGATGCTCTATGCCTGCGAAGTGTGGGGTATGGCAGCAGACTCCTGGCTTCTCTGATTACAGCGGGTGCAGAATAGAGGACTCCGGTCCATATATTCTGTATGTCGACGTTTCCCTTTGAGGCTACTACATGAAGCTTCGGCCCTCCCATATGTGGAAGATGTTATTAGGCGCCGGGCTCAAAAATTCTATGCCAGATTGGGCGAACATGAGAACGCTCTTGTCAGATCACTGGGGGAGTACTTACCCTCTGAACGCCGAAAAAGGCGGTTCCGGGTTCTCCGCATGGCTTGTGGGCACCCCCGGTAACAACGGCTTTAAACCAGCCAACAGCGTAATAGCTGAACAAAGCACTCCCCCTCCCATAGGGACAGGTCTATCAAAATTCACCACCATATTTAAATAAATAAACACCAGCGGAGCAGAGGAAAGGATGCTGCTCCTGAAAATGCAACCGCTCGAGGAGCCTACCAGCGCTACCTCCTTAACACCAACACTCGAAACTTCAAATAAAACCTTAACCATCACCTCATTCCTGTGGTTAAACCCTTACCAGGGTAGGTACACAGCAACAACACCCAGGCTCACCACGAGCCTACCAGACACGCACGCACGCACGTTAAACACTCACTTCGTCATATACATTGTTATTGTTATCATTATCTTTTTTTTTTCTTTTTTTTTTCTAATTTTTGTAGAGTTCAACGTTTCTGAGATATTCCTTGTTATCGGCTTCAGTTTTAAGCTTCCTATAATTTTCTCAAGCGACAGGTCATCTTTCGTTTTCATCTGTCTTTTGTTTACACCTGGCAGGGGAAACCGAACAGAATTTCAATTGTTTCACATAGGGTTCGGCTTTTTAAAAGATTTGAGTATCGCTTTAACCTTGTGTATTACATACACCTTATTTTGTTTCTATTTAGAGGGAACTAATATAACCATTTATCCTAATGTTTATCTAGATTTATTTCTCAATTACCACGATAAAGGTATAATTTTTTGTAACAATTGTTTGTTGGGAAATGTATGTGATTGGAGCACAACAAATTTTTCAAATTTAACTTTACTAATCGATCAGTATTGTTGATACTTGGACTGGTAATTTCATAGCAACAATGCATTTACGAGCAGCTGGTTGACAGGTGTTCCCCACGGCATATTCAGATCTAGGTACGTTCAGAAAGCTGGCTCTTTTATTGCAAATCATTTAAACAGTTTTAATTAACTGTTTTGTTTTTTTTTTTTCAAAGAGGGCTATGTACTTAGTTCCTTATAAGTAGAAGGGGAATAAGGGAATGCACCATACTAAATCGAAAGCCAAATATTTTAAAAACTGGTCGCTATGAAATTGAAACGTCCTTTAACCTGGTTGGTCATATCAGACGATGAATGAAATTGGTGAAATGATGCTCAAATGATTTAGGGGTCAGTGGAGCTTAAATTACTCGATATTCGTCTTCTCAAGATAAGGGAAAACCCAGAAAAAACCTTATCCGGGTAACAAGATTCGAAGGCAGGCAATACACTTTTTTGTTATTAAATTTTGCAATAGATTGTATACTTGAAGTCTTGTGTTACGTCATTTCCTAATTGTTGTAAGTATTAATGACCTCTCAAACTCTTACTGAAAGCACTGTAAGTGCTTGTTGTAAATTTAACTTACATTACCAAATATGTGTTCAGAATGATTAACTTACATATCTAGTATTTAAAAAAAATCTTTATGATACTGGTGCACAGAGAGCCGCAACAGATCAGATTTTCATTGTTCCTACCGCTTTTCTTACAAGTGTCGTTTAAACTATTAATTTTCTTGTTACTAGTAAGTGTTGATCATCCTTAAGGACGCAACGAAAGCTAGGTATTAGGAAAGGTTTTTGTTTTCGGCAGCGTGCCCACATGCCGCGATCTTGTCAACTCCCCCTTGCGCCCCTCCCTGTTTGACATTTCTGCTGTGTCGCGAAGTGAACTGGCTTGGTTCACGCGAAGTGCTCCCAGTGCGTCGATTTACTCAAGCAGAGCAAGAGCGTTAGTGTTCCTCTCATATTACTCTCTACATAGGCAACAGCCGACGGCATTAGGTCTCATCCACGTGGTTTTATGGCCACAGACGCTGTCTTCCTTTCCACTAGAGGAGGCAATACAAATGTAAGTATGCATTATATTTAAACAGACATATATGTAAACGCAACATTTTCAAAAATAAGTGCAAACTGCTTTGGATATCCTTCCACTAAAGTTTATACTCCAGGTTATAATCCTATGTTAATATTTATATTTGAAAACATGTTATTTTTTACATGAATGTATTATAATACCATATGCTTCACAGATATTACATGTATTTGATATATTTAGATTCGAAAGCTCTTAAACATGAAAGTTTTCACAGAAAGCAGTTACCCCATTCGAATTTCAAAGATTTTTCATGCTGTCTGTTCTTTCTACTCTTTACTCGGTCAAAAGTCATACAAAGCAGATTTTATTCATTTTCTTTCAAATGTGTAGAGAAACAACCAATACCAGAAATATTAAAATGTTGGGCTTGATAATTCTTTATCGTTCATAATTTGATGAATAACAATGAAGAATAATCTGTATATATTAATTTAACCTAAGATATTAATAAAACGTTTTCCACTAAGATTTTTCTTGAATATTCGTTAGTCAAATACACACTTACTATAGTAACGTTTAAATTATTCCTATTTATGGATTATTAATTATTAAAAGAAACTATTACAGATTCCTAACTTGAAAATTACTGGAGATATTGCGTTAAAAATGTGTATACATGCTATGATTTGATGTTTTACTTGAACTGTAAATTACAAGTACATATTATGTTCATGAATTTAGAGTTTTAGAAAATTTACTATGTGCATCCTTAATGATGTTTCATAGATATTTCTTTTTAATTAGTGAAAATTGTCCAGTATAAATTTAATGAATTTGGCTGTCGTACAGGGAAAATTAAAATAAAAATACCTTTTTTTAGAAAGAAAGCAATTTTATATTAATATTTTGTCTGCATGTATTTTTTTTAAAGTATAGGCATAATTTTTGGGTGCAGGAAGAGGGTAATTTTCGTCCCAATATTTCGAACATGGCAACATTATATTCTGAATTACTTCAAGTAAAACCAAAATTGTAATTTACTTTAAGGTAAAAAAAGAGTTTTCATATAAAATAAATGTTCATGATGCACGTTTTATCATAATTACCTACCCAAAAACAGATGTAATGAACGACCTTGTGGATTAAGCTTGTGTGTGTGTTTATATTTCCCTGTCTAGGAATGCCATAAATATAGTAGTGGCATTAATTCTGGATACTTTTCAGTTTGCTAAATTTGAATATTACATTCAATTCTTTCAGATCATCAATTGAAATTTCATAGCCGGGATGTTTCAATAAACAATGTATTAAACCATTTTACCATAAAATGGAGATCATTTGGGCCTTAATGTGTTACTTTGATCCAACTTTGCAGAGAATATTATTTTAAAAAGATGTAAATCTATTTTTTTATTTTATACTGTACCCAACATGAAAATTAGATTTATTGTTCTCACAATACATAAATTCATTCAACGTTTGAAAAAGTTATTAATTTTGGGATTATGATAATTCAATGCCATAAACACCATAATCTAAAAATACCAAATTTCCCCGAATTTTGGGTCCCCTATTATATGAGATTATAATTGTATTTCATATTTGATGCAATATAAAATAAAACAAAAATCCGGAATATACCTTTCATTTTATTGTGCATCTAATATGAAATATAATACATTATTAGACTTATGTAATATGGGGACACAGAACTGGAGAGATTTGAGTATTTTTAGGATTATGGTGTTTATAGTGTTGCTTATGGTACTGGTAATCACAAAATTGCTAAATTTCCCAAAATTTGACTTCCACTGTGTAATATGAGAGCAATAATTACGATTTTCACATTGAATACAACATAAAATCAAATATATGTGTGTAGATTTAAAAATAATAAAGTTGGGCCATAGAATTCGATAAGGACCAAATTAACTCCAGAATATGGTAAAAGATTCAATACTGTATTATGAATACACTTGTGTTATAATAAGAATAATCCGGAATGAGAATTGAATACAATATTCAAATTTGAAAGTTAATTTAACAAAAAGGTTTTTATGCAGAACTTGGGCCGCTCTAAAAATTGAATAAAACTAAGTGTAATTGATTGACTTTGTATTTCGGATGTCAATTTCAAAAGTTTTAACTGTCGGAAAGCTTCGGTGCATATTAGAACGGTTGATATGTTGCGTATATGATGGATATTTACCAAATGGTTATACATAAACGAGTAATATATGAATAATAAATGGTTTATAACGTGCAGGTATATGCTGAAATACCGGATTTATAGTGAAAAATCTTGGTTTCGTTGCTAGCGGAAGTCTGTAACTATTGGTATGCAAGAACGTCATATGTCGCTCTTGGCAGGAGTACCGCGTAGCGAGAACCCGTAGGAATAATTCACTGGTTATTGTGACTTTTTTAGTTGGTGGAGTATGCGAGTTCTTTTAATGTTATCTGTTTCTATAGACAAAACCACCGAGTGCGGTGGTTTTCAAATTTAGCGCGAGGTTAGGTTCGAACCCGTTTAGGTTAGTATGTGTATTAAAATTTATGTTTCTAATTTTCTATTCTGGTAGAACTTGGCGGAGAAATGTTCCAGAACATTATAAAACATTTATTATTTACATAATACTCGTTTATATATAGTTATTTGGCAAATATCCGTCATATACTCAAAATACCGACGGTTCCAGCATGCACAGAATTTGCCTATAATAAAAAAACAAAAAGCAAGCTTTCATCACAAATTAAATGAAGATATATCTTGAAGCCCTCTGATTCTGTATGATGTTTGCATAACATACAGACAAAATCTTACTACACAAAAATAGAGATTTCTATTAAGTGCACTATTCATGTCGGATACCTATTACTTTCGTGGAGTTAACCGTTAACGGGATATTCCTTGTTATTACTTTAAAATTTTCATTATTTATACTTTCTCAGATGTTTATACATTTTCTTCGTCTTTGTCATGAAATTGCTATACCGGCACATAGCGACTAGCACTTACGAGATTTGACTATTGCTTTAGCCAGTGTGTTCCCTTATTTCCTTTGAACCTGTAAAGAAATTTGTATAAAACCTGTTCTGCTATGTTTTCTAGATTAATTTAATTGCTAATTTTTAATTCTTTGGAATATATTGTAATTTTATATTTATTTTAGTTTAAATTGGTCTAGTTTAAGTAAATGAAGTTTTTATATAAACTTTATCCACCTATTATAAAACAAACTATGATATTTTTCTGCTGCACTAGTTCACTATGGAGAATAAAAACGGCTTTCTCATTATTTCATTCCTGGTTGCTAATCAGTTGTGATTATAAACTTCAGCATGCTGAACAATTACCCAGCTCCGAATTATAAAACATGTGCTCGCATTTTCGCAGATTTGTAATATTGTAGACGGTCGCGTCAGCAGAACTCCCGGAACTTGTGAGGTAAATAAACTGCTTATGCAGCGAATTTCATCTCTAAATAGTGATGCTACTAAAAGAAGCCATTTCAAGGTGAAGTTCGTTTTCCCACTTCGTTATTCCTATTGACTCAGGTTTAAATAAAGCTGATGTGTTCTATTCACATGCCTTTCTCTATATCTCTGTAACGAACTATTATTAAAAAGTATATTCTGCTATCTACTTCCACTAAAGGGATAAATTAGCAGAACTAGTCATATTAATTGCATCCTTGTAAGCACAAGGTAAATAAGAAGGCTAAAGCAATAGTCTATAATCTTTTAAAAGTTGGTTGCCTTGTGATTGAAATCCGTTTCTTTGCATGACCACGAGATTAAATTACCTTACGAGAAAAATTTAACTATTTTAAAACCGAAATCAATAACAAGGAATACCTCGGAAATGGTAAATTCTACGACATAAATTGTGTGTTTCAACGATATCTATGTTTATTGTGCAGTAATACTTTTTTTCTATACGGTTTACCAGTTGTGCAGTGTCATCCAGAATGAAAAGGTCTTCAGGCTATTCCCAGAAAATTCAAGATATACATGTTATTTGATATGTAAATATCTTTAATAGACGGTATTTTAATCAAAATCGTTAGCCATTTTTGAGAAAATCAAAATGTTAGGATTTTTTTTCAATGTAAAGGGTAGTTTGGAGCGGGTGGGGGGGATTTTCCTCAAAATCTTTGTGTCGCATTCCTGGAAGATACTTAACTCAAATGCAAAGTTTGGCATTTTACCGACTTTTGGTTTTTGAGTTGTTGTGTTCACGACACTCACGCGCGCGGATCTTTCTCTAGAACCATTTTTTGCGTGGGACTCTAAATCATGTATTTCCGGTGACATCTTAGCATCGAATTTTTGGGTAGAGTGCAATATCTTCTCTATGTAGCATATGCTAAGAAAGGAAAATAAAAATTGGAAGTGTTCTAATCGCATAATTTTTCAAGCTGTTCCGCAAACAAACTTTTCTTACAAAATATAATTCTTTTATCTAAATCATGCTAATCGAGATAAAAGCAGAAATGGTCCCATTACTTGTTTCCTTGTAAGTAGAAGGGAAATAAGAGAATAAACTAAGTTAAAGCGAAAGTCAAGTCGCTTAAAATGAAACAATTGAAATTCCGTTCTCTTTGCTTGTCAGGAGTAAACGAAAGGAGACTAAAAGAACGGTGACAACTTTGAGAAAATTTCAATTAGCTTAAAACGGATACCAAAAACACGGAATATCTCGCAAGCGGTTAACTCTACAAAAAATGTGTCATATTGAGGGCTTAACGAAATCTATATTTTTTTGGTTTAGTAAGTTTTTGTCTCTCTCTTGCGGTTTACCAGTTATACAAAAGTTATTCTTCCCAATGTATTCAGAGGCTATTCCCAGAAAATTTAGGATATACATTTCTTTTATATTGCTTTTCGGTAGAATACTCTCTTAAAGAAGCATCAGAATAACTATCATTTTGGGATAATCCTACTACAAATTAAACTATCATATTGTTAACTGTACCGAATTTATCTTATTAAACAGGTACGTATAAAATAAATAGCCGATGTGTGTTGATTAGCATCATTAAAAGAAGGGGAAAACATGTTCGCTACATGCGTGAAAGGAACCTGCGAACATCACCAGAGGAGTAACCTACGTTTTGCCGCAGCGATACTGCGAACACACATGGTGCTGTAGTACTGTACACAGAGCACAAATAGTAATATACATCGAATTTCTGATTGTCTGTAGGGGCATTTATAGGGCGTGTCTTCTGATATCCGCTGGTAGCTCCGTCACTCTAATTGGGGAAGGAGGAGAGTTTGTAGCTTACTGTTGTAGTACACGTTACCTAATCTCGCTTCCAATTGAGTAAGGTGGCTATGCGTATTAGCGAATGAGTTGATAAACCCAGCATAGGTATACTCTATTGGTTCGATATAGAACACGCACCTGCAAGGTGACAGTGTCAGCCAATAAAATAAAAACATATCGTAACAAAGTAGCCTACAAACGGTAAGGAATGCGGTGTACAGAACAAGAATGCCAGTTTCTTTTTGTGTCTTTTGTACAATACAAATTGTATCATGTTTCGAGTCAATATTTTTAGTTAATATGTGTTTATTGCTGGAGAAGCTTAAGCTATGTATTTGATTATGATTATTGATCATATGAGTTATATAAACATTTGAAACTTGTGACAAATTGTTGCAGCCGCCACACAACTGTATCGCAGATGATGTAAACAAGGCCCTGTGCCGCGTAAGAAATAGACGAATTTGGCGTTTTTGTTATCCACGGGTGTACATAGAAGGTAGAGATTTTTGTATTCCAGCAAAAAATTCGATACCTACTTTTCACCGGAAATACAAGTTTTTAGAAAAAAGCTTGTGTGCATCTGTGAGCGTGGACAGTATAATTAAAAACCTCTAGTCCGTTAAATACAAAGATGGGTATTTATGTTTAGCATCTTCTATGAATGCGACACGAAGATTTTCAGAAAAACCCGTACCAACCCAAACTACCATTTACGTGGAACATCCTTGGAAATGTTACATTTTTTTAAAAATTGGCCAACGGTTTTGATTAAAACGCCCTATATTAAACACGTTTAAAACAGCAAATAAAATGTATATCAGGAATTTCATGGGAGTAGCCCCTGAAGTCCCCTTCATTCTTAATGGTTTTTGCATTACTGGTAAAACTTAAGAAATAGACAAAAACGTATTACTCAAAAAATTCATATTTTGTTAAAACACACAATTTGTCGCAAACTTTTTTTGTAGAGATAACCATTTCAGAGATATTCCTTGTTTTTTGTTTCAATTTTAAAATACTTCTCTCAAACGGGAAGTTTTTATATGTTTCATGGCTTGTTTCACTCCAGGCCATGGAAGGAGAACCGAAATCCAATGACAATCAAAAGCGACAGGCTTTAAAACATTTGATTGTCGCTTTAATCCAGTTTATTCGCTTATTTCCCTTTTACTTTAAGGAGCTAATTAACCATTTCTGGTAATGTTTATCTTCATTAGTATAATGTAGAATAAAGATTAATCTTTTTAAAAATAATTGTTTGCAGAACAGATAGAGAAGGTCATGTGAATGGAGCACATCACTTTTTTTTCATGGTTTTCTATAAATGTGAAGCGTATGGACCCATAAAAGGGCCACCAAGTGTTTCTGATCATGAAATACCTTGTGTCAGTCTTCCAACTGTAGATATAAAAGTCCGTTTCAGTTCAGGATACCGCTGACGGTGGTGTCGCTAGTGTTGCTGTTGCCTAACGAATGTCTTCTACTTATTGTTCGCGGGAGCTGCGTGAATTGAGCGTATGGCACAGTCTATCACGTAATGCTATAATGAGCATTTATTTGATCAGCAATAGACATTAGTTATTGGAGTTATTATAACTCGCCTACTGTGATGTGAGCACTGCTGTAATGAGGCATCGAACACGATGAGTGAACACGTTCGTTTAACACACTACTATCCTTGAATTCACGTTTAATGCACTGATTTTCCACAGTGCTTGTCTAGTGTACGGTATAACAGTGCGAGTAGCATCTTTTCTTCTGCTAACAATCAGCAGTCATGCGATTCTTAGCGTCAACAATAGAATAGTGGTGGGCAGAGTCGAATCCTCTATATTCGAATACTTTTAAGAATCGAAACTATAAGTTTTCGAATATAACTATCACTCATTAAGAATTTCGCCAATCGAAATCGGCTTATGTTCGTATGTATTCTCGGGTGCTACATTATCGTCACCAGGGTGACGTTCTCAGTTCTCACACGGTTGTTCTCGAATATACGCTCTCATTAATGCTTTTGCTAGTCGAAATCAGCCTGTTTTCTTATACAAGGTTTCGGATACTACGTTCCAGTCACTTGAATGATGTTCTCAGTTCTCATCATGTTTTCGAATAAAGCATTCAGTTCAAATAATGGGCCAAAACTACTGCAACAGTTACGTGCTGATAATTAAGTGATAGGTTTTATGATTTCCTTCACACGTAGGAAGTATTGGATGACTGATGCAGTATATTATGATTCTGCTTGCTAATTGTAATCTTGGATTGTTTACTCCTAAACAATTCACTGCAGCGCACGTGTTTTCTGAGTGTGAGGACGTTGTGCTGCAGTGATTCTAAAGCAGAAAAACATTTTATTTGAACACATATGTTAATATATTTTAAGTTATTTTGTTTAACCACGTACTTATTTTAATTTTATACACTCTTTGCGTGTTTATGTACATTATGCACATTGCCAATGTGTCTATGTGCACATAAACACGCAAAGATGTATAAAATTAAAACAATAACGTAAAACATTATAAACTATTCGAACAGGAAAAACGTAGGCAGTCCGAGGTCCATATGATTGCTGCATTTCGGTTTATACTATCCATATATTTCTATTATCGTCATAACAATAATTAATCTATGTATCATACGTTTCAAAAACCTTTGATTCAAGTGTAGTCCAAAACTGTTTTTAGAACATTTCTATACTGCGGAACGTAACGATAAAACATCGGTTAATCACATTCCCTTGTAAGTGATTCGGCGAAAAGTACAACGTGATAAAATAAAAAAGGATTACATGTATGTACGTAATTAATTATAGAAAATTAACAAATACACCACCTTAAAGTAAAAAATGTCTCTAAATGCCCTCCATTTCTGCAACAATCTGTCAGCTAACATGCATATTGTCAATCGCTGTTTATAACATTTTCTCTGCGATTATTGTCTTGAAGATGTAAAAGAGAGCAGCCAAACAATAAGAAGGTACCACGGCAGCAGTGCATCAGCTCTTTGAGAACCAAGTCATCTTAAAAAATGGAGAGTTGCAGAGTCTCTGAGATCCTTAGATTTCTTCATCTAATTATTTCTCTGGATTTTTTTTAAATAACAAGGTTTATTTGATCGCCACAAATACGTAAGGATATTAAAGTTAATCCTTTCAGGAAAGTTAACGCTGCTCCAGTTGAAACTATACGACATTTAAGCAGTATTCGAAATAGGCTAGCAGAAAGACCCGGCAGAACTGGAAGCAGTTTGTGGGACGTAATGTTCGAGAAATGAATTTTTTGCATACTATACATTTGCTATCTCTACACCTATTATATAATAGTGTATAGAGAAGCTATTGTATTCCACCAAAAAATCGACATAACACCGGAAATATGTTATGAGGTTCCTTGAATCCCAAAAAATTAGAAAAAGGTCCGTGTGTCTGTGAACACGAAAACTCAAAAACGAAAAATCAGTTAAGCACCATTAAGCCCCAGGCTTAAGTGCGCCCGGAGAAATGACTGGAATCTGCATCGTAAAATAAATAGTAGCATATTTAAGTTCAGCATCTTCCAAAAATAAAACTCGTGAAGAAAATTCACGCAACCCAGAGTATCCTTTACGTGGCAAAATTCTAGAATGCTTTGATTTTCTCAAAAATGGTTCAAACAACTTTCATAAAAATACAGTATATTGAAGATATTTTGGTGACAAATAAAATGTATATCTTGAATTTTCTCGGAATAAGTCCTCTGCATTCTAATTCAGTTTTTATAACTGGTAAACCATAAATCATACTACAGAAAACACTTAGAGGCCATTAAAATATACAATTTCTTGTAGAGTTATCCGTTGTTAAGATGTTCTGTGTTGAAAGCGTTATCCTTTTCTATGCGTTATTAACGGACATGCTTGAAAGTCAGCAACTCTTTTTTTTTTTTTTTTTTTTTTTTCTCCTTTGTTCTAATTTCCAAGGCATCAATTTTACTTTAAAAGTACGAACGCGATGTTCATTTGTTTGAACCATGAGCTCATGACTAACTATACTGACTTGTTTTTAAACAAATCTTCCTATTAAAATGTTATAGTACGTCATGAATAACGTAAACAACGGTTGGAAAGTGCTCCTTTTTACAGACTATATAGAACTCTTACGAAAGGGTAATGCATTTAACTTAGCTTTGATAGATTTTCAGGATATTATACTCAAAACAAGATGCACCATTATAATGAGAGCTCTTTGTTCTTGTGATGTTGGTTGTACATGCAAAGCTCATTGACTGTTGGACTTTACATGGAGAAATATATTTACAGCGCTTTGATTTTATAAAGAGACGTAAACATCTACGGTAACGTTATTAAACGTTACATTTTGTGAACTTCTTCCCAGTTGGCTTTTTATTTCAGATGAGTGCTGATTGGATACATTTCAAAGACTGTTTTATTTAAAGTTTGTCATGTTTTAATATTTCTTTGTTTAATATTTTTATTCCATTTACATGACTTAAAAAGATATCTAACACTAAGCTAAAGCGAGAGTCATTTAAAAACTGATTGCTATATGGTGAAATGCAATTCTGTTCTCTTTGCAGGTCAGTAATACTATCAATCACTCAATTAATGACGACTTCCATTTTAGAAAAAAAATATTCGTTGCGGAATTTAAAGCAACTAGAAGAAATATCTGGAAATGTTTAACTTCACAAAAGATATGTAGGACATAAATTGCTCGTTTTAATGATATCTACCTTTTTATACAGCAAGATTTTACCTTTCTCTGTGTGTTTTCGAGTTATGCAGAGTGATCCAGAATTAAACAAAACAAAAAATAAGGAAAGTAATGGGTTCCGTATAATGTTTATTTGCACACATAAGGACGCTATACCTGGGTGCTGGACTAAATTCGTCACTTTCACGTCCGTAAGTCGTAGTTTAGTCCTATAGTGCCATATTCGGACCACAAATTGATTCCTCGCCACCAGGTGCATATAGTGGCGAACTCACGAACTACAAACTCTCTGTTCAATAAAACACAGAAACCGCTGTCCTAAATACGCAGACATGGTGTTTTTTTTTTGGGGGGGGGGGGGGAGGAGGTAGTGTTTAACGTCGGCTTTTAAGAAATGGTGTGATAGAACTAGAATTGACATTCAGAATGAACTGGACTTCATAGGCTAGCCCCAAAATATATTGTCATAAAATATAGTGTTTTAACCAAAATCGTTACAACCGTTTCTGAGAAAAGAAATTTTAGAATGTTCAGTTATATTGTTCACAGACAAGACACGCGTACACTCTCTCTCTCTCTCTCTCTCTCTCTCTCTCTCTCTGTCTCTCTCTCTGACCTTTATTTTAATCCAGGAGACTTCGAAATGCCTATATCTAGTGAAAGCTCAGTATAAACTTTTAAGGTGGAATGCAATACCTTGTCTATATTCTATATAGGTGGTAGAAAAAGTAAAAATTGTAAGTCTTGAAATTAACGGAGAAACAAATCCAATTTTTGTATTGCAGAAGAAACAAACGAGATTATATAGTTCATCCATTTTGATATGTTTTCAAGTTTTTTTTTTGGTTGATTATTTTATATATTATATAATTTTAAATTGTACTGATTTTTCAACCTTTCTAAGTGTGGTTTTTTAAATTTTGTTAACATGTTTAGTAGATACCATATTGGAATTTGCTGTGAAATTGGTTTCCTTCTGACCGAGAAAAATTGTCAAATAAGGAGCTATTAACCTTTTTTTGGAACTTCACCAACGCCTCAGCATTTAGGTTTCTCCGACGGTTATATTATGCAAGCGATTTCTGTTGATTCCATATAAAGTTATTGTGTACACGTGTTCCAGTATCTTTCAAGGTTACGATAAGAAAACTCCTGACAATTGAAACTAGAAAAACGTGAACATAACGAACAAATAAGCTGAATTGCGAAGTACAAATCAAAGTTGTCAAAGAGATTAAGCTAATGTGTGTACATGCAACAAACGAATCAACGTGGTCAAGTTATTGAACATGAAGCTCCAATAAGGTTCCTAATTGCTGTCTTGTTGTGTATTACTCGTAGAAAGAAAAAAAAACTATTTAGTGTGGCAAAATGTCAGGCGCAATTTTCATAAAATGCTGTGAAGTTTAGGTTTTCTTAGTATCTTAGTTAATTTGACCCAAGAGATATAGGACACTTATTTGTAGATAGTACTTTCATAACATGAAAATTTACACAGCTCATTCATTGGCTTTTAAATAACAGGCTATTTAATTTTTCAGGAACTCCTTTTGTTATAATAAAATTGTTATAGTTTTAATATTCAGCCATGGTCATCGTTAAATCTAATATTGGTACATTAGAGATGTTTGATTTTGAGGGAAATAGTGTGATTCATAGTGGTTAGATCACTCGCCTCCCATCTAGGCGGCCCGGGTTCGATTGGGGATTCGTGTTGGACGAAGCGACGTCTGTGCGGGTTTTTTCCGGGTCCTTCGGTTTCCCCGCCACTCATTCTACCAATTGTTCCATCATCACCTTTCCAATCATCCATTTCGCTTCTTCATGTCCTCCACTTCCTTATGCTCATGCTTGGCTTCGGGCCGACCCCTCGTAACCGGTTCTGCGTTCTGTGTTTTCGTGCCTTTGGTTCCCCGACAGGCTTCTGACCCTAGGCATTGGCTTGTAAGTCCTAGGGGGGTGTCAACCCTACAAATACGGAGAGGGTAAGCCGATTGTAGTATTTTATGCACTTTTATTTTGTTTGTTAGTTTTCTTCTTGGTTCTTGTAACAGGGATGTTGAATCAATTGCATCATTAAGCTTTACTTTAACTCTATCTTTCGTTTTTGCCTAACTTACATTTGTGCTGAATGAAGAGAAATAATTGTTATTATTATTCCTGCATCTGAATTTCCACAATGCGTGCGTTCACCGGAGACGGGACGGTTGCGGTACCAGCCAACAGCGTAATAGCTGAACAAAGCACTCCCCCCCTCCCATAGGGAGAGGTCTATCAAAATTCACCACCATATTCAAATAAATAAATAAATAAATAAACACCAGCGGAGCAGAGGAAAGGATGCTGCTCCTGAAAATGCAACCGCTCGAGGAGCCTACCAGCGCTACCTCCTTAACACCAACACTCGAAACCTCAAACAAAACCTCATTACTGTGGTTAAACCCTTACCAGGGTAGGTACACAGCAACAACACCCAGGCTCACCACGAGCCTACCAGACACGCACGCACGGTTGCGGCAATCACGTTTTGCATGGCTGCTCTTTCAATGCTGTCGATTAAAAATCTGGTGTCAAGGTCCAATTATATACAACTGACAAGGGCAGAAGAATGATATATGAATTAATTTAAGTATGCACATGGTCAAGGATGCAATTGACTTTGATTCGTAAGTGAAGTCTTTGGCTCCAAATGTAGAGGAAAGTATGACACTCGATGAGAAAAAGGCGGATTGGAGCGAATAGATTTTCGAAAATGAAGATCTCAGTATATAATGTAAAAACGCACAATTAATTGGCGAGAATAAGTGTTTTTTGCTCTCCTGGGTACATTCAAAAGGTCGCAAGTTCGAATCTCACTTAGGGTGAGGTTTTTTTCGGGGTTTTCCCTTATCCTAATAAGACAAATGTCGAGTAATTTTAGCCTCCATGGACCCCGAGATCATTTGAGCAACATTTCACCAATTTCATTAATCGTCCGATATGACCAACCAGGTTAAAGAACGTTAAACTACAAATAAATAAAATAAGCCCGATGTGCAACTGTCGTATATACGTTCTCTCACTGTTATCATTTCATTACAATCCTGTAAAATGTTTACAGAAAAGCTTAGTTTGCTGTTTCACGCTAAGCAGGATAAATATTTTTCAAAAATCCTTTTTTATTTTTATAACATTCATTGAGAAACATCGTGAATACAGTCCAGCAACTCACAGCGTTCATTGATTATGAGAAAACCTTTGAATTCGTAAAAAAGGCATATTTTATAGCAAATAATAGAAACAAGCAGAGGTTCAATGAACATCTTATTTGTCCTATTAAGAATTTGTACTCATATGGTCGGCTTACCCTCCCCGTAGTAGTACTGACAACCCCCTAGGACTTACCAGCGGATACCTAGGGGTCAGGCCTGTCGGGGAGCCAACGTCACGAAAGCACAGAATGGAGAACCTGGAAAGAGAGGTTGGCCTGTGGACAGGCATAAGCCTGAAGAAGTGCATGATATGAAATGCAGGCAAGATGGATGATAATTAAGGTGATGATGGAACAATTGGTGGAATTAGTGGCGGGGGAAAGCAGAGGACTCTTCGTCCGCCACAATTCCCACTCGGGCGTTTGGGATCAAACTCGGTCACGGCACCACCCTGTACTCATCTGCAAATACAAAAATAGTAATTAGTTCTGATTCTTTGTAAAATGTTAATTGAAATTATAATAAATTAAGATGTTCCACAAACTAGTTATTATTTGCAATTATGACATGAGTTAAAATCAAAATGGAATTAAACACGCTCCACGAAAAAAATGTATATGACATAACTTT
Organism: Hymenopus coronatus; assembly: GCA_030762935.1. NCBI lineage: Eukaryota > Metazoa > Arthropoda > Insecta > Mantodea > Hymenopodidae > Hymenopus > Hymenopus coronatus. The sequence continues at coordinate 83,311,060 of CM060888.1, read as the reverse complement.
TGTATCTTAACAAGACCTAAATTTTTGGTATAGTAAGTTTTTGTCTATCTCTTAGGGTTTACTAGTTATACCAAATTAAGCAAAATTCATCCAGAATAAACAGGTCTTCGGAAGCTATTCCCATAAATCCAAGATAAACATTTTATTTGTTAGGTAAATGTCTTTAATATATGATATTTTAATCAAAATCGTTAGAACCATTTTTAAGAAAATCAAAAGTTTCGAAAAAAGTTCCATGTAAAGGCTAGTTTGGGGTGGGGGATTTTTCTCAAAATCTTCGTGTCGCATCCCTGGAAGATACTAATCTTAAATACCAAGTTTGGTATTTTAGCTACTTTTCGTTTTGAGTTATCGTATTCACAGACACACGGACGCACACATACACACGGACCTTTTTCTCAAAATGCTTTTTTTGGATACAGGGGGTCCTAAAACATGGATTTCCAGTGAAATCACGGTATCGAATTTTTGGGTGGAAACAATACTTCTCTATCCCTATGTACATTGAACATATGGGGCTAGAGAAAGTAAAAGAGCAGATATATACCAAGGTGACGCACTATAAAATTTAACCAATACATTCAAATATTCAATTATTTTTTACTTTCTCTATACGTTCTATGTACATAGTGTATTGAGAAGGTATTGTAATACACCCACAAATTCGATACCGAGATTTCACCGGAAATACATGTTTTGAGACCTCCTGAATCCAAAAAAAAACTTTTTAGAAAAATGTCCATGTGTGAGTCTGTGAGCAGCATAGCTCAAAAACGAAAAGTTCGTTAAAAACCAAACTTGGTATTTAGGTTTGGTATCTTCCAAGGAAGATTTTCAAGAAAATTCCCTCACTCCCAACTATCCTTTACATGGAACTTTTTTCGAAAATTTTTATTTTCTAAAAAATGGCTCTCAAGGTTTTTATTAAAATATCGTATATTAAAGATATTTATCTGACAAAATGTATATCTTGAATTTTCTGGGAATAGCCTCTGAAGACTACTTTATTCTGGATGAATTTTGCCTAACTACTAGACCGTAAAAGATGGACAAAAACTTAACACACAAAAAATGTAGAGCACGTTAAAACACACAATTTATGTTATATACATTTTTTTCGTGGAGTTGATCGTTTTTTAGATATTCCTTGTTTTTGATTTCAGCTTTGAAAAACATACTATTTTCATATAGGAATTTGCCAACTCGTGTCCGTACAAACAAACGACCTTCAGTCACATAGCAACCGACTTTTGACTTTTACTTTAACCTATGCTACTCCGTTATTTCGCTTCAACTTACAATAAAAGCAAGAAATAAGGTTATTTCTGCTAACTTTTTTCGGTTAGCATGAAATAAATAAAAGAATAAGCTTATTAACAATAATTTGTTACAGAGATGAGAGAAAGCGATGTGAATGGAAACATAAGATTTTTTCATAATAAAATAGAATTAATTCCTATTAATTAAATAGGTCCGTTTTCCCACTTGGCGCTCTTAGACTACCAATTAACTGAAGTTTTAAGATGTAGGCTAATGCTTATTAACAATTAGTTTTCAATTTAAACCTTGCTTTCCCGAAAACTTTTTTCCAACACTTTTCCATTCCCAAAATTCTCCATACGATGCAATGCTTAACTAATTTGTTTCCAAACTCTTATGCTGACTTTCAAAAGTATATTAAAGAAAATATATATAGAATATAGGTTTCCGAAATAATGTTCCGATTTTGAGAAATTATTACATTTTAAAAATATCACGAGTTTTGGAGCGGGCGAAATGTTAATTGTTTTCCACAATAATTAGGGTTAGTGTAAAATATGGTAGATCTATTTATAAATTCATTTACTGCAAAACTTTACTTTTTATGTGAATATTTTAAAAATGCATCATGTGCTCATTTTTATCAGAAAAATGACTTTAGATAGTAAAAATGGTATTTGAATAGCCATCCAAGCTAGAATTTTGATTCTTGGCAAAATTATCACTATCGTTCTGTATAAATTACATATTTCAAATTTCAGAGATGTATCACTTTAAGAACGTTTTTTAACACAAGGAAATGAAACTTTAACACTGAATACAGCAATATTTTCCAAACATAATTCATGTAAAATTAAAGATGTTTGCTATAATTTAGTGTTGCACACGTATGATACAGCAAGTAAGCAACAGAACTTGGCCGCCTGGCACACGGTTCGTCGCCCGGTCACGTACTGTACACTTGGCTGGCACTAGCAATCTCACGGCCCGTCACCCAGCATGGACGTCAAATAAAATCTCAAATCGCATTAACAATCATTAGATTAAACGTAAAACACGCCTTATCATAGGATTGTATCCATTTATTGCACACCATACCCCGAGTTTTTGATCATGCTAAGGGGTTTCATTGTTTATGGATTTTATAGATTTTGACGGTAGACAACGGAGGGATATGCGAGGTTTTCAAATCTTTTAACCTGCTTGACATTTTCCGGCCTTCGTTTTAATCATTGACACGTTTTCGCAACTTGTTTTATTTATGAAGATTTTGAATTAATTCCTAGTGTCATTCACGTGCGAACTGCACTAGAACAGAAGTAAGAATGACGCACGTGTGACGACAGAATAGGCCCGTATGACCTTCACTGCCTTTCCGTGCGCGCGCGTCTTACTGTTAGCGGCCAAGTTGTGTAACAAATGTAATGTATAATTCAATGGGAGCAGTATATTCAGATCCATTTTTCTCTAAACTATATATTCTTTTCAGTGAGTATTTTCTATGTTATGATGCATGAAATAATTGACAATTTTCGTCTAAATGGGTTTCTTACGTAAGAAGGAAATCTCAGCCCAATTAGTTATATTATGAATGCGAAATTCATACTCAATTTTCATATATAAGTGTATAATATATAATATACGTAATATCTTAGATTTGCAATGGTAGGAATAATTTTAGATGCACTAGTTAGCTCTTAGAGAGAAATCGGGAGTAACTCAAGGAATTACACAGAAAGTGCACCTATATAAATGATTATTTTAAAATTGTTATATTATTTATGATGTATGTGCAACACTAATTTTAATATTCATGGAAAATGTTATAGGACTATATCATAAATAGAGGTGTTAATTTAGCGTACACGATTTACTACCTGGTCATTCTTTTTTGGTAGCTTAAAGTCCTCTAACCGGTCTTATAGGACGAGGAATGAATTTGATGAAATGATGCTTAATGATTTCGGGGTCCATAGAGCTTAAAGTTACTTGGCAGTCGTCCACTCAGTATAAGGGAAAACCCCGAAAAAAACCTTATCTGGGTAACTCATCGTAAGAGAGAGATTCGAACTAGCGATCTGTTGAATTTGAGGCAGACACGCTACCACCACACTACCCAGGAGGGGTGGTCCTTATTTTGTTCAGTCAAGAGTTCCCAGGTTATCTTTTTATAGTGCTTAACATTTTCTGATCAAATCTTCACGATATATTATTTAAATTCAATTTTTTTTTTACCATAGTCCTTTTCAAATTGTTTGCAAGGGATTGCTATATTCAATGTCAAAAACTTAACTTCGTTATGTGAAATAGTTTTTAGAGAAACTTAGTCAAAGTGGACTCTCAAACAGCAGTCAAAACTTGACTTACGACTGCCCTGTGTCATTAAGCAAATATGCGATGCATTATAATGTAATACCTATAAATAAAACAAATATAATGACATATAAAGGGAAGAACCGCGTTAGATTTGAGATTGAAATTAGTTGCACTTACGGACGCTCTTTAACTGCTGCGGTTCTTAGTATCCCATTTGGGGAAGACCGCTTAATTTTGTTCAGAGGTCTCTTTATCAGGCTTAAGGTTGTTTTATGTCCGTATTTACGACACGAGACCAACGAGTATAATTTTCCTTCCAAAGGAAGCCACGCTAAGGATTTTTACGCCGGCAGGTTGGAATCCGCGACCTTAATAATCAGTGGCTTGCAAGTTACCCCCTAGATCACGAAGGACGACTATTAGATTGAAGATGCTAGCAAATACGGAAATTTCGGAACAAGTACCCTATCTGAGTTATCAAGGATTAATATTAGTTTTAAATTCGAAAAGTCCACGAAATGAGAGTTTCGCTTCGTAATCGGCTTACCCTCTCCGTATTGGTAGGGCTAACACCCCCCCCCTAGGACTTACAAGCCGATGCTAGTGGTCAGAAACCTATCGGGGAGCCAACGACACGAAACCACAGAATGGAGAACCTGTTATGAGGGGTCGGCCTTTAGCCAGGCAGGAACATGAAGTGGATGATATGAAATGTAAGCGAAATTGATGATTGGAAAGGTGATGGTGGTGCAATTGGAGGAATGAGTGTCGGGGAAACCGGAGGATACGGAGAAAATCCACCCAGACGCTTAGCTTAGGATCGAACCCTGGCCCCCTAGATGGGAGGCGCCGCCGAGATGAAAGATAATCAATTTAAAACCATTTGTGGAACAAATAAATAAACTTTAGGGATCCTCTAAAATATGGCTCAGCCTACTGTGCTTTATGGCTCCGAATCGGGAGGAATAACACAGAGATAGGTGGATGGCTAGATAGATAAATTCAGACAGACGGATAGATAGATTTTAGACATATAAGACGGTATGAATATGCACAAAAGCTGATAAAATAAATGAAACAATAAGAGTAGATTTGAATATCCTCTCAGTTAAGCCAATGATTGATGAAATTAAAATAAATTGAAAAGATTGCGTATAGGGATTGACAGATAAAAGATTATAAAAAAAAAAACGAACCAAAAGGGAAAAAAGAAGAAAAAAAAAAGGGTCTGGTAGACCTCGTAAGAGGTTGATGGTGGAGCAGGGGATATTACCTAATCCTGAAGGGAGAAGAAAACGCATTTTGTAGTAGATGCTAGGAAAGGCTGAGATTTATCCTTTCTAAAATCTTGGGAAGTATCTATGTTACACAAGAAAGCAGCTTCTCGTGTTGTGTTTACATGTAGTTAGAACTTCTGAAAACAGGAGCATATTGAAAGCTTCACAAAATTGAAATTTCCAGTTGGTATCGAAATGCAATCGCAGGTAAATTGAAGGTTATGTGGTTATGAAACCAGTACAAGATTTATTAAGCCCAAGGTTGCTACAGTTTTCATTCACTAATCAAGACTAGGAGAGGTGATGACGCAACCAGTTGTACCGACAAAGAACACGTTGGATTAAAACTGTGTGTTTGCATTGATGCTTTCTTTTTAAAGGTTAATCCAGTTAAGGAACTTTTAAGTAAAGAAAATAGCTACAAAAGTAATGTTTATTACTCTGTTTATTAGCATGCCATAATCTTTAAATTTTGGTTCACTAATTCACTTTACAATTATGTTCAGAATGTTCATGGTGCTAAACTTAGAAACATCAGGGGAAAACTTTTCTCTAAACTGGAGCAAATTACAGCAATATCCCATCCTGAATTAAAATTTAAAATTCATAAGCTGTGATGTAAGTTCATTTTAATGATGTATTTTTAAACCGTTTGAGAAATGAAATTGCAAATTACAACAATTAAAGAATTAGTTTATCGAAAATATTTAAATTATATCAATAAAATAAGTCTTAACATAGAAAGAAAATACATATTTAGTCATGTTGTAAACAAATGCAAAACTTCAATGGGGTAATATGGCTATTATTATTATTATTATTATTATTATTATTATTATTATTATTATTATTTAAAGTCTTTAACCTGAAAATAGAAATGTTGCTATAATTTTAACCTAAAATCCAATTCAAAATATCCTCTATCGAGATGAGTTGAAACTGATTAAACTATCGGATTACAAACTTAAATAACTCACCTTGAATAACAGTCAAATGCATGTAAACACTTCATAGAAAAGAAACATTTAAAAAATACCAGATATGGGTGATCGAGGTATTTAAGGTTGGAGTCGTGAACAGCAGAGGTTCAAATCCCGTTAGGAACCTATTCTATGACCGAGTTCTTTTTTCAACTTTTTTTATACGTCCTAATTTCTGACAAACTTTGGAAAAATATCCTGAAAGTGAAGAAAAAAGTTTCCTTACCCAATTTTAATTTAATTTCCGTTTATTGTGTCCACCTCTTACATGCTATGTTTGGTAAGAACGGGCATTAAAACTACTAAAAAAAAAGAAGAAATCCAACAGTTCGTACATCTGTCGCGTACTTATTACTTTCGTCATTGCGGTGATAGAAGAGGAAATGGTTGCTAACGAAGAGAGGAAGGCTTTTGTGTGCTAGATTTTCGGTTACCATTTTGTTATCACCATGGAACGTAATTTTAGAGAAAAGTTTGGTTAAGAGGCACCCAGCGGGTCTAGTATCTGTAAGTGTTGTTCCGAGTTTTAAAAGTAAGGAAACTTATCTCAGTGCGCTACCCGCCAATAGCCGAGCCAGTGTATGAGGGAAGTTTTTGGTACGAACTCGACAAAAATCTACACTATGTAGGGCACCAAAGTGGAGCCAATCTTAGGTTAGTTTTAATGGAGGTGGGCCAATAAGCAAAGATAACAAGAAGCCCTTGAAGGAGCACGTTGTACAAAATGAACCCACTTGAATGACGTTGCTTGTTTCGTCCAGTGAATCCTGGCCGTAACCTTACACAGGTGTGATTGCGAATCAACGCATGGTGAGGAAATTCTGATGCGAGATAGAAGCATCACGTAATGGGACTCGTTCTCTGTTTAGCTATTTTATTTCTGACGAAAACAAACTAGAAAACGTTGCACGTTTTTAAGTTTACGTTTGACTCAAAAGTTTGTCTGTTTATCAGATTCGTTGTGAATGCTTCCATTATAAATTTATAATACACGTCATTTAGATTATAAGTTTACGTAATGTTTACGTTTAAGTTTCATTGCGAAGAGAGACTAAGTCGTATTAGGCTTATGCTTAAGTTTTATCTCGTTAGGTTGATAGTTAATTTGCATTAGTGGGCTCCCTTAGAAATCCCGCAAGTAATTTTATGGAATAAATATTAATAAGTTTGCGGTTCCATCCTTACCGTCTGTAACTGCAGCAAGTTCTAAAACCGCACATAGTCAAGCGACTGTCTGTGAGGACATGCAATTCGAAATGGAAGCTGATGGTTTCGTGGAATCACCGGACACATTCCCATCTCTCAGGCAAAGTGCATATCCATGTCAGAATCTAGAATGTGGAAACGTCGGGAGTTTATATGGAGCATTAGGTTGGGCAGTTATTTTCGGGTGGCGGTTACTTATAACTATCCCGCTTACACCGTGTTAGTGTTTACATGTAACGGTTACCAGTAACGACTAAGTTACTTGTTATCATGGTTACCACGTTCGCAGCTACATTACATTAATTGTTGACTGTACTGAATAGTTGTAATATGAACGATGTCGATTAATTTATTTTATACAGTCTGAAAAGAACTTTCTGTAGCTGCTTCAACACTTTGGTTACCACAGGGGTTTAGCAAAATGCATTCACAATTGCTTCTAGATACACACACACGCGCGCGCGCGCGCACACACACACACACACACACACACACACACACACACACAGGCACCCGAGCGCTGCCTTCTACCTATTGGCTAATCTATTTGCGCCCTTCTTAGCAGATGGGAGTAGGCGCAAGTGAATAAAAATCTGATGTGTTCCATTCACATGACTTTCTCTATATCTCTGTAAATTATTATTGTTAATAAGCTTATCTTTTATTTATTTCATGCTAATCGAGAAAAATTAGCAGAAATAATCTTATTTCTTGCTTTATTGTAACTAAAAGCGAAACAAGGGAGTACCATAGGTTAAAGTGAAAGCCAAAAGTTGGTTGCTATGTGACTGATGTTCCTTTGTTTGTATTGACAGGAGTTGACAAATTCCTGTATGAGAAAAGTATAAGTTTTTCAAAGCTGAAACCAAGAAAAAGGAATATCTCAAAAACGACCAACTCCACGAAGAAAATGTATATAACATAAATTGTGTGTTTTAACGTGCTCTACATTTTTTCTGGGTTAAGTTTTCGTCCATCTCTTACGGTTTAGTAGTTATGAAATATGCATCCAGAATAAAGTAGTCTTCAGAGGCTATTCCCAGAAAATTCAGAATATACATTTTATTTGTCAGGTAAATAACTTTAATATACGATATTTTAATCAAAATCGTTAGAGCCATTTTTTAGAAAATCAAAATTTTCGAAAAAAGTTCCGTGTAAAGGGTAGTTTGGGGTGGGGGGGATTTTTCTCAAAATCTTCGTGTAGCATCCCTGGAAGATACTAAACTTAAATACCAAGTTTGGTATTTTACCGACTTTTCGTTTTTGAGTTATCGTGTTCACAGACACACACATGGACCTTTTTCTGAAAATACTTTTTTTGGATACAGGGGACCCTAAAACATATATTTCCGGTGAAATCTCGGTATCGAATTTTTTGGTGGAGTGCAATACATTCTCTATACACTATGTACATAGTGAGTATAGAGAAAGTAAAGAATCTTATGTGTACCATTCACATGACTCTATATCCCTACAACAAATTATTCTTAAAAAGCTTATACTTCTATTTACTTTATGCTAATCAGAAAAAATTAGCAGAAATGGTCTTATTACTTGCTTCCTTGTAAGTAGAAGCGAAATAAGGGACTACCATAGATTAAAGTGTCAATGAAGTTCCTTTGTTTATGTGGATAGGAGTTGACAAGTTCCTGTATGAGAAAAGTATACGTTTTTCATAGTAGAACCCAAAAATAAGGAATGTCTCAAAAACGACGAACTCCACGAAAAAAATGCATATAACATAAATTGTGTGTTAGAGTAAGTTTTTGTCCTTCTCTTACGGTTTAGCAGTTATTCAAAATTCAACCAGAATAAACTACTCTTCAGAGGCTATTCCCAGAAAATTCAAGATATACATTTTATTTGTCAGGTAAATATCTTTAATATACGAAATTTTAATCAAAATCGTTAGAGCCATTTTTGAGAAAATCAACATTTTGGAAAAAATTTCCATGTAAAGGGTAGTTGGGGTTGAGGCGATTTTTCTCAAAATCTTCGTGTCGCATCCCTGGAAGATACTAAACTTAAATACCAAGTTTGGTATTTTACCGACTTTTCGTTTTTTAGTTATCGTGTTCACAGACACACGGACACACACACGCGCGCGCGCGGACCTTTTTGTGAAAATGCTTTTTTTGGTTACAGGGGACCCTAAAACATATATTTCCGTTGAAATCTCGGTATCGAATTTTTGGTGGAGTGCAACACATTCTCTACATAGTGAGTATAGAGAAAGTAAAACATATTTACACCCTTTCAAACCGAGGCCAGGCTTGACAGACTTACAATACTATAAGTTTACAACTTAGAAAAGAATGCTAAGAGCAGATTTACCATTGTTGCCTGACTGCTACCCCCACTCTTGTCTCTCCCGCCCCTCATCGTGCTGCTCGCCAGGCAATTAATCATCGGTCAATGTCACTGGAGGGAAAAACGTGCTCACTGTTAATGTGCGCACGCCTATTGTTGTAATAGGCGCCTGAGCAGAACAACTTTCTTCCGTTTTTCATCTTTAATAAATACAATCAACTTGGATAAAACATGGTAATGACACTGAAGGATGTTGCTACAGAAGTTTATCGTTCAAAAGCACATTACTGTTTAACAGCACAAAAGATAAATGTCTCAATTGCTTACGTACTAGTATAGCAAAGTGGATAGTACCTGTTATGTTCATAATAAATAAAATAAATAATTGGTAACTTTTCCCCGCCAGATCGTGTATTACATAATGTCAATAATTACATCACTGTCACTAAGTATTAGAGAATATCACTCTCAATCGTTTGCGGAGGAAATTACTATTGCATAACGAGTTGAGGTAACTTTCCCGATACAAATGCTCATGCAGTGAAGGAGCTAGTTTCGTTCTTTTGTGAACTTCAGTGGATACGTAACTATTTATTGTCTATCTCTAACCGCTATATCAAATTAGCCGTAATGCAACATATGTTATTTACCAGGAATATATTTATGTCCTCAAGCTGATTGTTTCTTTTTTGTTTTCAGCCATTAGAGCTACTTTAGCTTTTCTTTTTCGATGAGAACGCAGTCATAGGACCTTTTATAAATGTTACAAACGTTTTCACACTGTATTCAAGGTTTAGTTTTTTAGTAGCATAAAGCAACACCCCATTTAGATGTCAAACATGAAGGGATTAGGTACCTACTAAGGAGATTGATTGTGTGTGCTGGCCGTGACGTAGTAAACGTTCACGTTAGGTTCCATTTTCATTCTGTGACTTTACTTTCTCTACTTCCTACGTGGTACAGAGAAGCTATTGCATTCCACCCAAAAAGTCGATACCAAAACGTCACCGGAATACGCGTTTTAGCGTATCCTGACATCAAAGAAAGAAGGGGGAAAACGTTTTAGAAAAAAGTACGTCTGTGAATAGCAACACTCAAAAAATGAAAGTTCGCTTAAATACACAATTTGATATTTAAGTTCACCATTTTCCAAGAATGCAACACGAAGATTTTCAGGCAAATCCTCCATTTCAAGTTATCCTGTAGAGGGAACAATTTTCGAAAGCTTTGATTTTCTCAAAAATAGCTCCAACATTGTTGATTAAAATATTGTGCATTAAGGATGTTTACATGGGAAATAAAATGTAGGTATACCTTGTTTCTTGGGAATAACCTTTGAAGAACACTTCATTCTGAATGATTTTGCATTAGCAGGTAGACCGTATGCGATAGAAAAAAGCTTACCTACTGCTAAAATGTGTGGATATTGTTAAAAGAAGCAATTATTGTTTGTCGTGAAGCTATTTCCGAGATGTTTCTTGTAATTTTTTTAAATGTTAAAATACTCTTATTTTTATGAAACAGAAAATTATGATCCATTTTTATTCTGTTTTACTCCTGACCATCCGAATTTCAATGTCAATCGCAGAACAACATCTTTTAAAAGATTTGACTATCGCTTTAGTCAAGTGTATTCCCTTCTTTCACTTTTGCTTACAAGGAAGTAAGTAATAATATCATTACGGTTACTTTTTCTCTCTCTCTCTCTCTCTCTCTCTCTCTCGATTAGTATGAAGCAGATAAAATATTATTTTGTATGTATAGTTTGCTTGGAGAATAGGTAGACAAAGTCAGGTGAATAGAACATTCAAGATGTTTTTCTCTACAGTTTTGTCGAGTAAAAGTGTCTAGTTTACCTTCACTACCTACCATCCAGAATTTCCTAGCCTCCCGTTCATCTTCCCCTCCCGTTTAGTTTGCTGTGAGAGAACAGCGGCAAGTTGACTTTAATACGAAGCCAGTCCGCGTCGAAGTTTGCACCAGCTGGCTGACTGACAAGTGCGTAACCCTGTACTATGATGCAATCACAGATATAGAGAGAATATATAGGAAATGCCCCATCCTTATGCATCGTGGTTGGTGAAGCACGCTTTTGTCAAGCCGCCATATTTTGACTCTAAACTTCTGAGATGAGCACGGGTTTTGTGTGTTAAATGTGTACCCAAAATAAAATGTTGTGGTGTTAAATATCAATTAAGCAGTACATTTTGACTGTAGGTTTTTAACCAGTATAAACAATGGTGAATACGCGTTTGGTGTAGTTTCTCGAATAGCAGAAGCAAAAACAAGGAAAGGGAAAGTTTCAATACATAGGTTAGGGTACTTATTTAAGTGATTTGTCGGTAGTATACTTAGTGAAATATGTTATTCGCTATAAACAGTACATATCTGTATTGTTAGTTAGATTTTAGATTTCCAAGTCTGAAAGACCGTTGAGAAACTTGGGTAAAAGTAATTCGCAGACAAATTTGGCAACCTACTCCGGTTTATAAGAAACCTCTTGCTAATTCGCTCATTTAGCAGCTATCGCGAGAAATAATTGGTTTCAAAGTATGTGCTCATAATACCAGAACCGTGAGAATAGGGGGCGTGTTCCTCGGGACTCGATTGCAATACATGCAGTTCACGGCGAATCGTAATCTATGGGATAATCTCTGAAACTTGTCACCCTTTTTGGTGTGTACTTTGTGGAATTAATGACTAAGCATGAGAAACAAACAATAAGATTTGGTTAACATCTGATATTTTGTCCTTCAGTTTTAAACCAAGAAATTAGGAAAAAATTAAGTTATGACCCTGCCGCGATGTTTATTGCAATAATACCAATTTATCAATAATAACTTCTGACAGACCGAAAAATGTACTAAATATTCCTTCAAATAGAAGTCTCTCCGCTTCCATTGTCCTTTGTTTCTTACTTCAAAAACTTGAAAATGCAATTTGACAAATGTTGCGCATTGTGTATATGGTAGTGTGTAGAATCGCAAGATGGCAGCTAGTCGCAAAACGTACTTTAGCAAAGCACTAGGAGTTTCCGCCCTCTGGATGTAATATTGCGCGGTTTCATTGTTTAAACTTCAAGGGTTATAGCTTTAGTAATATTTCGTTTAGTTACGACACACGTGTCGGAAATTTCTGCGAGAGCGGGCGCACGATTGGTGGACACTCTGCTTATTGCACTATCGTTTAGTATTCTGTGAGGTCCGCTCCCGTTCAATTTCACCTAACTGAAGCTTGGTCCGGTCTCTATGACGAAGTTTTCGAGGAGACCGCCACTCCACGAAAACTTCGTCATAGAGGCCGGACTCCAGGACCTGCAGCAGATCACCGCCGCTACTGCGACTGTGCTGAGGACGTTCATCGCCAGCTGCACAGCGCGACTCAGTAACACAAACATCCCTCAAAGAAGTCCTCGAACTACTCACCACCACACTGACTGACAGAGTACGACCGGATCACACCGACATCTTGCACAGTGCTTACCGAAAACTCACCCGGATCGAAGTTACTCTCCAGCAACAAGCTATAGCATCAAACAGCCAATCAGACGCAACAACCCAAACCACACCTACACAACAGACTCGACACAACACTGAGCACCTTCTCATCAACCTACCGCCGGAAAATGACACACACCCAACAGCCTTGGCACAACACTGCACCTCGACTTTCTACAATCTGTGCTTCAACAGGTGCGTGCCTCTGTCCACATACATGCCCAACGCTTATTGTGGGCAACTGAACAAAATGATGCAGACACTTACCCTGCAAACAATTAAAATATCACCCTCTACTCCTTCCTCACTCCACTTCATGCTTTCCCATTTTCACCTCCTACTTCCTAGTGCTATTACTCCGGGAGCAACGCAGACTGCTCTTACTAACGGAGGTGTATAAGCGGTACTCCATCATTCCTCTCCTATTTCCCTATCCTGAATTTCACCACTACTCTTTCCTTATCTTCACTAAGGTCTCCCCCTGAGGAAATAACTCAGGATCTTTCTCCCTTCCAACTCTGCCCCCCCCCAAAAAAAAAGCGCATTATGCTATATTGTTTAGTATTATTCACTAATTTCAGCATGATAGGCCTTAAGACCTGTTCCCGACACTAAAAACTCATCCATGTCGTCCTACGACGGCAAACATCTCTTTAGCTTTCTGGTGTGTAATTCAACTGTTTACTTATTCAATTATCGTTCATTCGTAACATGTGACTGTGCCACTTGGTTTTATTAAATCTGATTTTTCCATTCAAGTTAAAAATATTTAATTTTGTCTTGTTTCAGTATTATTTAGTTGATCGAGCAGTATAGGACTATCAACTATTCTTAAAAGCTTAATTTCATTTGTTTAAATGTTGCTTCTGTGAGACCTATTTAATGCCCATACATCAACATTGGTACAGCCATTATCTTATAGCTTTTGAGTTGTGTATGAATTAAGAGGTAAACGAGTGGTTAGACAACTCGCCTCTCTCCTAGGCGGACAGGGGTCGGTCCCAAATGACCGCATGTGAGATTTGTAGTGGACAAAGCGACGCATGGGCGGGTTTTCTCCGGTTTCCCCACCATCGCATTTCACCGCTGCTCCATCTTCATTCTATACATCATCAGTGTCATCGCCTTCGATGCCATATGTAGTAAAAGCGGGCGCTAAATATTATCGAAATAAAAGTTAGTTTTATTTCTTAAAGTTCGGCGTGTGTACTTTTAAAACTATACCAGGTTCCTTGCATAGTAAGTGGACATACCGTCTTTGAAGACAATTTTTATACTTCTGTACAGCTTTTCTGAAATGTTACATTTCTGTATAGTTTTTCTGAAATATTATTGTGATTCCATTACTATTATGCAAATGTTATTCAAATCAGATAAATACTTTATAAGATATAAATTATTTCATTAATTTTATTATGTTAATAGGTATATTGCATAATCAAAGATCCCCGTGCAAAACATTTTAGAAAATTAGTTGGTACTTTCTGAACAGGAACTTTGAACCACACGGAATTTTAAAGGGCGATATTTCAGTAACTTTAGTTACCTAAATATTATAATTATTTTAAAACACTAGACATTTTAATCTCTAATATTTTTAATACAAATATATTTGATTCCAACGGTTCCAACAGCTATTTGCTATAACATATCAATTTTTTATTTTAGACCGATTGTAGTTAACATTTTACTGCCTACCTCTGAAAGCAACTACAGGCTATATAGCTGAACACAAGTACTCCCTTCGCACTTGAGTGGTCAAAATGAAAATTCAAACCTACATTGATGTATATTTCGCATACGCTCAATTGAAGAGAAAGTTTCCCCTAAAAAGTTGATCTTTGAGGAACCCATATACTACAACTTGGCAAGGCAATTAAAAAAAAAAAATATCTGATGTGTTACACTCGCATGACTTTCTCTAGCTACTCTACAAAACTCCTACAACAGATTATTCTTCTTTGTACGCAATGCAAATCAAGATAAATGTTAGCAGAATGTTATTACTTAGTTCCTTATAAGTAGAAGGGAATAAGGGAATGCACTATGCTAAAGTGATTGTCAAATGTTTTAAAAGCTATAGTTATGCGATTGTCATTGCAAATCACTTCTTTGCTTGGCCAGGAGTAGAACAAAAGAAAAACACACAGTGTGAGAAAAGTTTAAGTACTTCACAATTGAAACCAATAACAAGGAATATCTCGAAAACGGTTACCTCCACAACAATAACGTAAAGGACAAAATTGTACGTTTTGTCATGAGGTATATTTTTTGTGTAGTACGTTTTTTTTTTTTTTTTTGGTTTTTTTTTTTCTATCTCTTACGGTTTATCAGTTAAGCAAAATTCATCCAGAATAAAGGTCTTCATAGGCTATTCCCAAAAAAAGTCGAGATATACATTTTATTTCGGACATAAATAGCTTTAATATACGTAATTTTAATAAAAATCGTTAGCCATTTTTAAGAAATTCAAAAATTTTGAAATTTTTTCCATGTAAAATGTAGTTTGTGGTGGGGGATATTTTTTTTTTTTGAAAATCTTCGTGTTGCATCCTGGAAGATACTAAACCTAAATACCAAGTTTGGTATTTAACGGTCTTTTTGTTTTGGGGCTATGCTGTCCACAGATTAACACAGACAATACACACACAGGGACCTTTTTTTAAAAATGCTTTTTTCGGACTCAGGGTACCCCAAAACATATATTTCCGGTGAAATCTCGATATGAAATTCTTGGGTGCATTAGAATACCTTCTCCATCCCTACGTACATTGTACATATGGGGCTAGAGAAAGAAATACTACAACTTTTCGGTTCGCGCAGCTCAAGCCTTCAACTGATTCCCGCTTTGGCCGGTCGATTTCAGAGGGTAAGAAAGATAGTGATGGAGAGAGAGTTTGCCGTCACCCCTTTATCATTATTACAATACGCGCGTGCATGGCTGAATGTGGGATGAAGTATTTACTTGTTTTTACAACGAAGGGCAACATTGAAAACAATTTCCTTGATCTGTTCTCTAAGAGATTTACTAGGGGAGAACTTAGGTGTTGAAGATGCCGATATTACTGTTAATAGTTCTTGATTTATAATACTCTTGCAATAAACAGCATATTATAATTTTATGGTCCCTCTCTGCCGCTTGAAATGCCCTCTCTCCTTCAAGTGACAACTCCCTCGCGATGTGCATGCGTGTCTGATGTCACATGGAGTTGCTGGAGAAAGGAGAATGACGTAACCGGCAATAGTCGCGCCCACAACGTTTTGCGCAGCTTTTTCATCTCCCTGACAGAGAATAGCACTAACGTCTTACCATTTCAACAAGAAAGCTAAACAGTCAACCCACAACATTTCCTTCCAGATCAATGGCTAGGACAGGAGAAGATGGGATAAGATACGGTCGAAGGGGACTCTGCACCGAAGTTGAGGTTATTGTAGCTACGCCTCACGTGAGGGCTCCTTGGGGATAAATAAGGCGAGAGGATACACCGGGCGGCCGGAACCAGGATCAACGGCAATGGCAGATTCACTATAGTTTTCAGATTCAAACAACCCATAGTCGGACAAGTAGACCGCGGTCCTTGCCCCCTAATAGGGTTCAACGCTCCCCCCCACCGTCAGGAGCTGTCCTCAACCCGGCAACCAGCCGAAATCGGGGGACGAAGATAGTCACTTGGAACATCTTTTTTCTCTGCCATGTTGCACCGAGCACCTTCTCCGACGCTTCCAATCCTGAAACCAACCGGATGAAGGATGAATGAAATGCCAAGAAAACGACATGCAGGGTCAAGAAATTCGGAGGATGAATGAAATCTACTCAGAATTTGTCTGACCGGGGAAAACCCTGAAAAAAACTATGAGCCAGGAATCGAACCCGCGCCTCCTGAATGCAGAAACCGCCTGAACCATCCGACTCGGCACAGAGGCTACTCAAGCCCTATCTAGACTCACCAGGATCTCGCACGCGCTCTTCTTCTGTGTGTCGACGTTATTGAGTGAACAGAATTATGAAACAGCATTTAGGCTCGCAATACGCAATGATGCCAACGTAAAATGCTGAAATGCAATTAAACGTGCAAAAAACAACGTGTGCAGTGTTTAATCTTGTGCTATACATCTTAGGTTTCTTTTTTTTTTTTTCTTATTCTTTTTTTTTTTCGTTCAAAAGGGATTGTATAAACACAGTTTATTTCAATACTGTTTTAGCAGGAGACAAATGTTGGTTGTAAAGTCCTGTGAAGTGGTAAAGTGCAATAAAACACGTCACTGTTATAAACAGTGTCAGTGCGTCCCGAGTGACACCGGTGAGCCGGAAACAACTAAGTTTCCTAACAGCTGCAGTGAACAAAATGGCTGGCACAGTTCCACTAAGACAATAAAGCATCAGCAAAAGAGATGAAAAGTAGGTTTCCCTAGCGGAGATCCTGTGAAGTACACCAGATCCGCGCATCTGGACCTTTGGCAGACGCTGGCAGTCGTAACATGCAACAATTTTAGTGGGTTCCAACTCTCCCTTTACTCAGGTAGTTAAAATAGCCAAGGTCATCTTAAGCTAAACTTTCATTCAGTGACTTAGCTAAAAGAATTACCAGACGTTAAGCTTTTTCGAGACGAAATATAAATAGGAAAAATATCCAAAACCTGACTTCATGGCATTTGCTTTAAAATCTGATGCGTCTAACGTATAACAATTTGCCATATTCCATAACTATACACCTTTTTTCTGAGGAGAGACAGCGTCATTCTGAAAATACTTGGCCTTCTAAAGATATTTGAAGGAATATAAGAGTTCTACATGCCAACCTCAAACCATTTTGTACCTGGTGGACAAGTATCTGCAGTGGCGACAGTGGCCAAATTATCTGGTTAGGCACAAATTTAAGACTGACTAAAATTAAAATTAAATTCTTATACTGGTGTACTTTTATTTTGGGCGTGAAAGGCCGCTTAATATTGTTCAGAGTTCTGTTTTATCATGCCCAAGGGTTTTTACGTGTCGTAAATTCGCTGGGATTTTCGGGACCACGGCGTCCGAAGGAAGACATTTTTACTTCTTAAAAACCTCTCCGCCAGGTTCGAACCCCGACTTTGTAATCAGAGGCTAGCATGTTGCCCTATGATGACAGACTAAAATTAGTGGATACTAAAACTATCAATGGAATTTGAATGCTAATTTGTGAAAAAGACTCTAACCTTTCCATTTGTAGATGAAGTGAATCACTCAATCCTTTGCTTGAGCAAATACTTCGTTAACTCTTTGTAGTCGGGATTTGAACGCGATATATTCCCATAAATTTGATTACGAATTTCATTTTTGTTTATCATATGTAACATTATCAGAGAGGCGATCCTGCCGCAAATTAGTGCATAGCTGATCTTTACAGCTGACGTACTTTAGTTTAAAAGATTCCAGTCTTCAGTGCTACTCCACACGATCTTTACAGCGTATGTATGTATGTCAACTACACCTCATTTCGTTTCTTTTCACAAACGAAGCTTCTATTTCTGAACAAATAAGAAAACTATCCTTAAAGCAAAGTAAATCGTGATCGTGATATTAACTATTTTGGACATTTCTTTAAAACCAGTTCGACACTTTACAAACCATCGCCTACCTTTCTTAGCACTATTTAGGATCTTTCCCTTTAGGGCGAGTTTTAACACTACAGTTTCTTTGAACGTTAGCACATGATAAAATTGGCATATTATACTGCACTTAATTTCACCAAATTATTCTCCAGCACATTCGGATTATGTTACATTAACACATGAACTACATTCACAGCACTTATCAGTTTCCTCTTAAGGTGGCGTTTGTAACTCTCAGTATTCATTTTCACGACACTCTACTAACAACACCTCGCAGTAAGCCGCCATTTTACTGCTTGTTGACGTCCATAATTTCAATAACTACTCAATTATTGGTTATTTGGGGTTATTCTGTTTTCCAATGGAACTTAAAATGTAGAACGTTTCGAAGGAAATGGTATTCATACTACTAACAGACTTTTGAATCATTAGAACCATTAAAAGGTCCTGAAATGGTTTCGCTTCTAGACTTACGGTATACAAAACACAAAACACTGCTTCAACGCACTGCACAATGGCGCGGGCATACGTAGTCGTCTGCTAGGTTTAACAGTACCACTCTTGTAAGTTTTTACCATATAACCCTCTTTTTTACATTTCGTTGGGGATGTTTATAATAACTTTGTTTTCAAGTAATGAAGACACCGTAACTGTGAATTTGCTTACAATTTAATTTTACACGTGAAAATATATTTGATTTTCTTGTCAGGAATTTGACTCAAACTTTAATTTTTGCTTATTGTCGGTTCTTATTTTATCTTTGTTCATGCGCGGCAAATGAACACAGAGACCCGTGTGCCCAAACAGGAGCTTCCCCTCTCAGCCTCTCGTACCCCCACAACAAATTAATTTCAACTCAAAGTACCGAGGTTTTTCTGCGCGTGCGCACAGGCTGACCACAAAATCGCGTGTGTCCGGGAAATGTGTTCAGACATTATTTTCGACAGCCATCCTCACTACAACTGTGCATTATCAAAGAATTCACAGAACATTTACATGTATGCAAAATTCGTTATAGATTATACTATTATTAGTTAATAATATAATAGAGAAATTATTTTTTGAAAATGTGGCGAGGGCACGCACCACTGTGCTCCTTAAGACCAGCCGCCACTCAGTATCCGATCTGATGTCTACAAATTTTCAAGTCATATGATAAATGTTAATTTATAAATCGACAGGCAGCATGTATGGAAGGTACGGTTTCCCCTCCTACTCCTCGTTTAAACCTGCGTTATTTTATATTGTAAATTATGTTTTTCATAGATTATTCATATTTGCTCCGGCTAGTTGGGTTCCTCGTTCAAGCAAGTATCTCTTAACAGGGAGTGAACCGTAGAGCGAACTATTTCAGAGATAATACATTTGTAACTTAGTTTAAACAATTTATTTAAACTGTTAGTACGAAATTTCAAGTGTATTTACACATATATTTATGCGATCATAGCTGAAACTATATTACGCGTTCAAGTTACACGTGAAACTTAGATTTCGCGTACCACGTTTCTTAGGTAAATGATCTGAAGATAATACATGACAAAATACTAAGGTAGTCAACTAAATGCACTTCTACCTAAAACGACTGCACTGTACAGTAAATGAAAACCGACTGACTTGTACAGTCATGGAAAAAATAATTGAGCGCGCTCTGAGATCAGAATATTTCAGTCCCACTTCGTATTTCAGCGAGGTTTACACTGGTCACTATTTCCAGTATGCAGCTAGACTTACCTAACAGTGTCTGCGACATACTTATCACCTGTCGAGCACATTAACAGGCTGTGTCTTGCAGCATATCTCGCATTTGTATTGGTTCCTGATAAAGAATTCAACAAGCGCCATGCTACCCATTCTTCATTAAACATTTAGTAAACAAACCCAAAAGTGTTTATAACTGATGCTATGCTCATTGGTAGTTATACATATAGATGGAGCAACCAATTCGCAATCAATTGAATCAACCAATGAGCTGATTCAGAAGCCATGAAGTACCCTGAATACGATAAATGAATCACGTTATCATGAGAACCATGACTAGTATTACGGGGTATATATGAATGTAGCAGCAGCCACGTTTAGGCCCACAAAAATATAGCTCTGAGGTAACGCAAGCGCTTTGAAAATTACCGAACCTAAGTTCAAACCTGTGCAACAGCATAAATGTTTTCTCCCCCGTTTATGTTGTTTCTTCTATCATACTTTCTATTTCACATTCTTAATTTATATTAATACAGAGTTTCCGCTATGTTAGTTATAATTTGAGTATTAGATAATATGCAGATATATATATTATGTATAATAGCCTATTGGTGATAAGCTTGATAACTTTGTCATTATTGTGTTCCTTTCTGTGTTGGTCAAATGTAAGTGCTAACTGAAGCCTACAAAATTGCCAGGTTGGCATTTACTATACAGTACGAGAACTTCGATTGGAGCGAAGTAGTTTTCTCCGAGGAAGCTACGTTTAACTGCAGATGTCAATTCGACTGCGTTTGTTTACAGGCCTAGTGGTACTCGATATGATATGAGTTATTTGGCCACTCGTGCAAGGTGTTCATATATATAGTAGGGAAACTTTTTCAGACACCATTCTGTGTGGTAGTTGAATTTTCACCAAACTAAAAAGCACTACTTCCCGTCATATATAATTACGTCTCTTGGAACTGTTGGAGTCATTACTTCAAGAGATATCGTGGTGTTCATTTTTCCTGTTTAATTACTTCATTTGAGTTGTCTCAATTTTGATTTGACATCATTATTTTGCCTGACTCGTGTTTCTCCTGCAGAATTTCCTTGATAAATGTTGCAATAGCTGCAAGGAGTGGTCGAACGAGCGTTACTGCTTGGGCATGGATATCTCGCGAAGTTGCAGGTTTGCTGGAATGTGATCATGGAAAGCTGAATGGGGAAACCTATTCGGAAATTATAGGAAACGTTATACTTCCATCTGCCCAAGAGCGTTATCCTGAAGGTATTATTAAATTCCAACAGAATAATCATTCGGTGTTCAAAAGTGGTTTTCGGAGCACACGTACATCTTAGAGCAGATACTATCCAAAGTCAGCAGATCTCAACCCAATTGAACATGTTTGGACGAAAGTAAAACAGAGGCTTTCTCGAGGTCCAAAATAGAATAATGCTACACAGCTCTGGTGTAACATGACAGACACTTGGGATTCACTAGCAGAAGACAATAATTAATTTTAAACGCTGGTGGATTCTCTGCCCCGAAGATTGAGGGCAGTGATAGCAAATAATGGGGACCACAAAAGTATTAGAATTTGTTTTCGCTTGGTTGCACTTAAAAGCAACCGGAGATCAAGTTGCAGCGTTTTTCTTTGTTTTCTAGTTTTCGAGAACAGCAAATAAAAGATTTCAGATGTCACAGTGACTGATTCATATAACGTAATCTACATCGGTTGTAAAGAGTACTAATACGAACTAAAAAAAAAAAAAATAATCTATGAGGGCTACTGGGCTCGAACCTACGCTAGGGAGCATTCTGAATTTCAAACGGAACACAATAGGACTGAGCCATTTCTACTCTAGTTTTGCTTAATTTTTTAGTGTTTCTATGCATGTTAGCGAAAAACATTTATTTTAATTGTTCCCTGGTTGTTATTTTATGTTATGAAGCAATAAACTACGTCTTACCTCACTGTATAAAAGCATGTTTTGTAGCCTAGTGCACGTGCACGTGTAAATCCAGCTTGTGTAACTACGTGTGCTTCCGTGAGGCCGAAGCGATACTTTGAAGGGTTACAGCCCTCAATCATTTTTACCATGACTACATTAACTGAGGACGAACTAACACTAAAACCTCGCGTCTCATATATCAAACACATCTATTCTACCTAAGCATTAAAATTATGCTCTGATTGGCTAATCTTCCCGCTCCCAATAGCGTTTCTTTTTATAAGTCAACAGAAACTATGCAAGTATCTCACTTAGGCTACAAATTCCCCAGTAACTTTCATATTTTATCTCGCCACCCCTTAAGTCGAGGACATTTCTTATATACGTTTTACCCCAGCTACCTGGCTATTGTCCAAAAACCCTTGCGAGAGATTTCTCTTTTATGATATGTACTGTATCAGCTATATCTTCTTTCTTATAACTAAGCTTATACTAATATCCTCTAATAATATAATCGTATTTCTGCATTACATGTATTTATCTTGCTTGTTAATTATTTACTCCTTTTTGCAGTCATTAGTACTACCTCAAAAGCTTGGAACACGCTGCATATTATAACGGATTAAAAATAAAAAGCTGATGTTTCATTAACGTGACATTCTTTACCTTATTGGAAAACCAATTATTCTTGCAAAAGTTTATTCTTGCTAATCATGCTAATCGAGATAAACATTAGCAGAAATGGTATTATAATTATTTAATTATTTCTAATAGAAGAGAAATAAAGGGAATGCGCTAGGCTAAAGGATAGTGAATTCTTTTAAAATTGTTTGCCATGTGCTCTGCACAGCCAGGAGTAAAACAAAAGAAAGAGGAATGATAAATTCCCGTTTGAAAAAAGTATTTTAAGAATGAGACCAATAACAAGGAATCTCGGAAATGGTTAACTTCAGAAAAAATCTGATGTGTTCCATTTGCATGACTTTCTCTACATCTCTGTAACAAATTATTGTTAAAGGCTTATTCTTCTATTTAAATGGTAATCGAGATAAACTTTAGCAGATATTATCCTCATTACTTGGTCCCTTGTAAGTAGAAGGGCAAAAATCTAATGTGTTCCATTCACATGATGTGCTCTAACTGTACGGCAAACAAACCTTTTATTCAAAAGCATAATCTGTTATCAAGACAAACATAAGCAGCACTAGTTTTATTAGTAGAAGGGAAACAAGAAAATGCACAGGCTAAAGGGATAGTCTCGTCCTTTAAAAGCCGGTCGCTATGTGAAACAATTGATATTCCAATCGCTTTGCTTTTCAGTAGTAAACAAACGAGAACTGAGAAGAAAGACGTCTTCCCTTTTGAGAAAAGTTTAAGTGGCTAAAATTGACATAAATAATGCCGTTAACTCTACAAAAAATGTATTTGATTATAAATTGTGGTTTTAATAAGAGTTACATTTTTTGTATAGTACATTTTTGTATATCTCTTACGGTTTGCCAGTTATATAAGTCATCCAGACTGAAGAGGTCTTCAGAGGCTATTTCCAGAAAATTCAAGGTATACATTTCGTTTGTTATAAAATAGCTTATTCATAAGGTATTTTAATCAAAATCGTTAGCCATTTCTGATAAAATCAAAATTGTCGAAAAATGTTCCATGCAAAGGGTAGCTTGGGGTTTGGGAGGGGGAGATGTTCTTGAAAATCTTCGTGTCGCATCCTTGGAAGATGCTGAACTTGAATATCAAGTTTGATATTTATCGGGCTTTTCGTTTTTGATCTATGCTGCCCAGACACACATACACACACATAAACACACACACACTGATCTTTTTGGATTCAGGGGGACCCAAAACATGTATATCCGGTGAAATCACGGTATCGAATTTTTGGGTGCATTACAATATCTTTTCTACAAGACATGACATAAATAGTGTGTTTTAACGATTTCTACTATTTATGTAGAAGATTTTGTCTATCTTTTACGGTTTACAAAGCTATGCAAAGTCTACTCTAGGAAGTTAAAGATATAACTACATGTTGTCATGTAAACATCTTTTATTCGTTAGCCTTTTTTGAGAAAATCAAAATTTTCTAAAATTTAACCATATGAAGGATAGTTTGGGCTGGGTAATTTTACCAGAAAATCTTTGTATCGCATCTTTGGAAAATGGTGAACATAAATTTCAAGTTTGGTTTTTAATTGACTTTTCGTTTTTGAGTTATCGCTCTCTCTCCCTCCCTCTCCCTCTCTCAAACATACGTACAAATACCTACGCATAGGGATATTTTTCTAAGCTTAGTTTTGTTTTTTTTTTATACAGGGGACACTAAAACGTGTACTTCCAACCAAATCTCAGGATCATTTGTTTTTTTTTGGGGGGGAGGAATGCAATACTTCCTCAAAAGTACTGTGTACGAAGAAGAGAAAGTAAATAAAAACAAGAAAGCAATAATTTTAAGCAGAAAACTGTAAGTGCAAACGACAAAAAGCGGTAAACATTCTTCTAAAAATGTCAATGGAGTGAAAGAGGAGTGAAAATGTTGTAAGACTACCATATTACATCTGTCCGCTAGACCTTTATAAACTCTGCTGCCTGAGGCCTATCAAGATGCACCAGATGAACATTTAAGGCCAACTTTCTTTGAGTTTGTTATTCTTTTGTTTTGTGTGATCGAAAAGTGCATTGCTTATGTGTGGACTCTTTGCCGAAACCCATTATCTGGCTTAATAACCCAACTTGGCATCATGATCAAAGATAGTCACGAAATCGACAGTTAAAACAACAGAACTTAGACAAAAACTATTACGTTGAGAACGTTGCAACAAACACTTTCAAGTCAATGTTTGATGCCGGTTCTTGCTAGATATGACACCGTAGGCAGTGAACACTGACTTTACTTGAAATTAAATTATATTTTGGAAAAACATTTGAATTGCCTCTCACTAAGGGGATCCAGGTTCGATCCCAAGGAACCACATTTGGAGTTTTTGGTGAACAAAGCAGCGTCTGGGCGGCTTTTATTCGGGTTCTCTCGCCCTTCATCCTACCATCTGTTCCATATTTCCTTTCACATATTTCACAATCATTTATCATCTCCCTCGTCCTTATACTTAGGTATCGGACTGATCACCAATCTTGACTACTCTCTCGCTGATCCAGAGATCCAGAAACCTCACCTCAAGCGCTAGCTGTAAATCTTGGGGAGGAGGGGGTGTACGTCATCATACAAGGAGGGTAAATCTTGAAAGAAGGAGATGAATTTTGATAAGGAAATGTTCCATGGCAATTTGGGCAGGTTGTGTGGTATGCGAGTGAATTTTGTGTAATAATTGACTTAAGAACTTTCAAATGAATATCATATTTTAAATAAGCATTTTTCTTGAGTTCCTTTTTCACCTAAATTAAGATACGCTTTTTGCAACTTTTTGTACAGTATTTTGCACCTAAATTGCGATACTTATTTACTGTAAACCGTACAAATTCATTACATACATCCGTGTTAAAAACCAAAGAGGTGTGCAGAATATTTGACCGGATGATATTTGTTTACTGGATGTTCCGTCATGCCATCCACCAACGCTAGGTTAAGTTGGGACGGCATGCGTGTGTACTTCATCGCATGTTTAATGAGATCGGATTTAGAACTGAAGCACCTGGTTACTTTCTCGCCCAACTTTAGGAATGCACCTTTCCAACTTTTCCATGATCAAGTAAATGCGGATATATCTAATCGTTTCAGCGCCAGCTTATGGATTCAAGAATTTTGGAGCTCGATACCTAAGATGTTTACACTCTCCTTCTCTACATTTGGAAGCTTAATTCTGTTTTGCCACGTTCCTAGAAGATAATGGAAGTATTGCACTCCATTCAAAATTTTGATGTTGAGGTTCCAGGCAAATGCATTTGAGGGCATTGAATAAAATAAGCTAATTTTAAATTCATTCTTACAAAAGGTTATTCCTCAATTTACTTCACATCTATACAACCATTTGCAGCAATACAGGCACTTTTATTACATATCTCCGTGTGGATATGCGGGAATAAGGGAATACACTAGGCTAAAGCGACAGTCAAATCAATCAAGAGCTGCTCGCTATGTGATTCATTTACATTCCGTTCTCTTTGGTTTACCAACAGAAAGAAAACTTCGATGTTTGCATGACTTTCTCCACCTGTTCTACAAGCTATTCTTAGTTATTTCCTCTATCTCCCAAGTGAAGAGGGCGTCGTTACGATGTTTCTTTGATCGAATTTGAATTTCTAGTTCAGGAGTTCGCCACTATGCGCCATGGTAACGAGGAAGCGGCTCGTCACCCACAGATGGCACTGTAGGACGAAGTGACGACTTGCGGACCCAAAATGCCGGAATTTGGCCCAGAAACCTTATTTTTTCAAGGTATGGAGTTCCTTTCCGTGCAAGTATACATTAGGTGGAATTGCCGGCTTTACTGCCCTTCCGAAGGAGACCACGTTAAGGATTTTTGCGTCCAAAAAATGCATCGTCTGCCAAGTTTGAACCTGCAAACTTGGATTTCAGAGGTAACAAAACAAAACAAAAAAACAAAACAAAAAAAACATAAAGGCCTTTCCTGGTAAAAATGAAAATTTTTGCCAAAATTGTTTTCTAAAAATTCGACAGGACACGTACCCCAGACTAGGTTCCTAGCCGGAGAAAATCCCCACGCCGGTACCGGGAATCGAATCTAGGCTTCCGCTTTGTAGGCATCTGTGGACTTTGAATTCATCAGTTTTGGGTATCAATTTGTACTCATAGTAATGATTATTTCAATCCATTTGGTTCATTATAATGTTAAGATATATATAAATATATATTATAAATCCCTTATGTTTTGTGCGCTACCATGGCGCTAATGCGACCACCTATTTTTCTGACTACTTCACTTCTCACATGCTTGCAGAGATACTTTTATTACATACTTCCTTGAAGATAAGCGGGAATAAGGGAATACTCTAGACTAAAGTGACAGTAAAATCTTTCCAGAGCTGGGCACTACTGTAAGTGACTCAGGAGATTAACTTGTGGTTGACAGAGGTAAACCTAATAGCGTTATGTTGTACTCTCTCGTTCTAACGTTTTACCCTCTGCTTCAAAATTTGCTGATCCTTTCTTTCCCGAGACAATAAATATTACTCCAAGTAGGAGTAATCACTAATGAATTATGTTTATTGGAAGCTCGCTAAATCATGCCACATAACAATGTTGCTACAATGACACTGCTTACAGTTCAACTACGCTTGTTGACAATTTTGATGTTAGGCTATTTTGCATCGTACCAACAAGATACCCACTCTATTGTATGATTGCAGTTCAAGGACAGAGATATTCTCCTCAGTAAACGACCAATATCTGATGATTTATCATGCATCCTGTTCCCTTTAACTGGCCAGGAGAAAGAAAATAGACCAACTATTATTCATTTGAGAAAAGTGTAAGTATTTTAAAATTGAAACCAATAATTTAGAATATCTCGGAGACGGTTAATTCCACAAAAAATGTATTCGACATAAACTGTGTGTTTTACAGATATATACATTTTGTGTAGTAAGATTTCCCCCCTTCCTCTCTCTCTCTCTCTCTCTCTCTCGATTTACCAGTTATGTAAAAGACATCCAGAATTAACGGGACTTCGGAAGCTATTCCAGAAAATTCAAGTTATACATTGCATTTAGCGTAAAAATATCTTAAACGTATGTTATTTTGATCAAAAACGTTAGCTATGTTTGACAAAATCAACAATTTCGAAAAATGTTCCATGCAAATGATGAAACAGTTTCAAGTGGGGGATTTTCTTGAAGCTTAGCCGGTTTTATGTAGGGCTTGAAGGATTCCGCTCCTACGTGGGTGTGATGTCTGGGCACTCTACGGTGAGCTGTAACGTACTTGGTTACTCTGATTCTGCTGGTCCACCATATGATGCAGCCTTTGATACCCGTCAGATGATATCTCTAGAAAATTTGGGTTGGCAGTATGAAAATTAATCTCTTAGTTTTCTGCCACCAGAAACTCTGTTGGCTGTACTGCGTCTTCCGAGTACTGTAGTATCTAAATGTTCTGTTCAGATCTGATTTTAGTTGGTAGCAGCAGCATATGATGTATGGAATTATAAATGTGTATGCCTTGATGGATATATTTACAGGAATATTAATTTTAACACATGAACATGAAATTACATAATTTGCTTAACAATTGCAATGCAATGTAACGTATTATTTTTTCAGTTATGCAATATACCAATCTTAATTTAAATATTAATTCTTAGTATCTAAGTTCTATAGGTACAGTTTATGTTATTTCATGGAGTTGTAACTCGCCCGGTTTACTTTTGAGTTTCAACTGTTTCTTTACATTTCTTGCAAATACGTTCTAATGATTCTTTTAGGTTATATACCCAGATAGCAATTTCTCTGACACACAAATATTACATATTACTTGTTTTAATACATTTCACAATAATATGGTACTTTCACATAATAGTTTAACGAAAAATTATAAATATAGCGATACAATCTTTCCTGTGTAGTGTTTTCACATAGCACTGACATCACGAAACATTGTCTGTGACATGCTCTTTTTCATTTGCTATTCAAGTTAGAGCAGCTACATTACAGCTCTCTCATGCAATAAATATGCGGTTAACAAGATTTATTAGGTATGGTTAAGCAAATTTTGCGTCAAAATCTTCATGTTGTATCCTTGAAAAATACTGAACTTGGATGAAATATCAGTATTGGTATTTAATGAATTTTTCTTTTTTGAGATATGCTGTTCACACACACACACACACACACACACACACGTACCTTTCTAGTTTTGTTTCAGGGAAGCTTAAAACATTGCTGATTAAATCTCTGTAATGAATTTTTGGGTAGAATACAATAGGTACTTTCTCTTCCTACTATGAACATAGTATGTGTAAAAAGAAAGAGGAAAACAATATTTTTTTACAAAAATATCTGTATGAACAACATAATTAAAAAGAAGTAATATGAATACCATGCTAATTTATGTTCGCCATCCCAGAAGAATGCAAATGAAAATGCTCAAGAAGGTTCCCCAACCCCGTTAGACGGAAGAAATTAAATGGTTTATGGTGTTCTTAAAAATAGCCGTAATAATGTTGATAAAATACCATTAGCATGACTAATAAAATGTACTTATAGAATTTTCTGGGAAGAAGCTGTCAATTCTCTGAATGATTTTTTACAATGTTTAATCTAACAAGCAAGATATAGTTTCGTATAATGTAGTTCTCGTTAAAATGTTGTGTGGTAGTAACATTTCAATATTCATTGTTAATTGTATGAATTTCCAAATAATTATACTTTCTTGAAGTGCTAAAGTCGTCATTCATTTGTTTCTTGTAGCTATGCAAAGAGTAGATATACCTACTATCCAAACTGAACATATGTAACACCAGGTTTCCCTTCAGTTGCCCAACCAGCAAACCAGCCGTTTCCATGGCGCTGCTATTGGAACATTTTGGCGCAAGTGCGCGGGACCTACTTGCCGTTTCTAGCGTTAACGATGCGATACAATATGCTACGCTTATCTTTCGTTATATAGTGTATTGGAAATGGATTTTCCTCTGAATCTATGCAAATCTGGCCATTTTATCACATTGTTGAACAATCGAAAAATGTTGAAGCTGAAATATTGGAAAATGCACCCCAGATATTGTCTTCAGTCGAGCATTTGAGGAGTTGTATCAAACTTTATATGCAAGTACTGCGCACTAACAATAATTACATGCGCAAGCCTTTGGCTTTGTAAACAGACACAGAATTTTGGAAAAACTCGAGCCAGTACTAGGGACAGAACGGCAGCTTTTCATGTTCTTAGCAAGCGTCTTACGAGATAGCACTATCAGAATCCATGTTGGAGTGACACAGTCTAAAGGAATTCAACAAACAAAAGGAGTATTGCAAGGCGATCCCATAAGTCGCTTCATATTTAACGTACTTATCCAGATGCAATACAAAGAACACTGAGGAAGTGAGGATGTGGCTATATGCGGATGATATGAGCTTACTATCGGAAAAAGAGAGCCGCTGCAAGAAGCATTAATTAACTAGAGGAGTGGTACCAGGAAAACTATCTCGTCATAAATAGAGAGTAGACTGAAGTAATGGAATTCAGGAAAGGAGGAATCCTGGTAAACACACAGATTTATGTGCGCTGGACAGGAGTTCGAACTAATCAAAAGTTACAAATATCTAGGACTTACTCTGCAGGTGGCAGCCCATACCTTTTCAAAACAAATTGAAGATAGAACAGCCAAAGCAATAAAAGCAACTTTTGAGATAAAGAAACTGAGTCTAATATCCGTCAATACAGCCTTGAACCTTTCAACATCAAGATCGCCATTGCCTCCCGCACATAACTCGTATGGAACCACCTCACATACTCTAGTCTCAAGTGCTTGGAGGGAGTCAAAACAGCCTACCTGAAGGGAATGCTCTGTGTATCAAAATACACGAAAAACACGACAACTTATCAACTGGCAGACAGTACCTTCTTCATAGAAGACCTGATCGCAATCCACAACCTGACACCGACATCACAAAGCAAATGAATCCTGGAAGACAGACGACTGAAGGTAGCAAACATAAATCACGGATTGTTCGACAATCCCAGCAATGACAAATAATGAATGGAAGTAGCCAACTACCCCATACGAAATATATACGGGCTACATCACCGGATATGTGCAACCAAGGGATACTACACCTCCAATGCCAGCTGCCTGTGCACCATATGTGGAGAACTAGGTACCACATTAACAGCAAAGAAACAACATTGACGTTCACTTATTACGCAAATCACTTAAAGTTCTACCAATTCAATTCTTTGTTCACTATTGTGCTTAATTATTTACTTTATAGAGCGAACAGGCTAAATATTCCGTCATAAGAAACAAACTTTCCTTTAATGCCAGGGAATCATTTTATTAGACTGCTTTCCACAACAATCCCTATTTCGTCTAATTTTTCCTTGTTTAGAACTGTTTACTATTTGTTGCTCTTTGTCTGACACAGATCCACTCCACTTAAAATTTTCTAACCTATGGATCTTGTATTCACTGGGAACGATGCCATCAGGAAATGTCTACATAAATGCATTGACAATCGACGTGTGACTCAGCACAAGCAAAATTAAAAGACTTAAGTATAGTACAGGAGAAACACTATTTTTAATCCACTATTCTTGCTAGTATGCGCCCACATAAGCTGACTAGTTTGAATAAGCGAAGATGGTAGAAGGGGTGATAGAGGGAAAAGGCTTTCTGCACACAATGAGTGCCAGATCCCAATCTGTGTGTTAGAGGGAAGATATCAAACTGCAAAACAGATGCTCTTTGTCAAACCTTCCCTAAGATTTCAAACAAAGAAATGAAATCGAAAATAATTTTGGGTGCTATACCTCTATACAGCACTCGATCAGGGGTTTTAAAAAAAAGGAACATATGTTATACTTGTTTCTAATGATCGAATAAAAATTAATTTGTATTTATGCTTCAATATGAGTACCAGTGATTAGCCCATAACGATCAGTGCTTTTTTTCGTTTGTATAGTAGCCATCTTCTGCGAATTTCCTGTATTAATTGTAAATATGTTATGGCGAGGTGGCTCTTTGTTGAACTTAAAAAGAATGCCGTTGTACTGAAACAATGGATTCAGTCTTTTCGTACTGCAACACAAAAACCTTTTCCTGTGACCACGCAATTTTCTCCTAAAAAAACCTCCAGCGCTATTGGAGAAATTGAATGCAATTAACAGGTGGGGTGAGCACCTTTAACTCTCAATCCAGTGACAATCTTATGTATCTCCATTATTATCGTTCATTATAATCATTATCATCATTTAATTACCAATAAAGTATTTTTAATATTTGTGTATGCCGCTTCTTTTTTTAATAAACATGTAGTTCAATGAAGCGAATCTCGTTTGTGCTAAAGTTCATCAAGAAATAATGTATTCATCAACTTCAGTGAAACTACTAGTTTGAACATTTAGGCAATGATGGCAGCTAAATAAAAGCACGCGAACACCATAACTTTTGACACCTTATGGAGTTATTGAATGTTTTTCTTTGAATGCCATTAAAGGTAACGTATATGAAGGTAATTAAAGTCTACGATGTTTAAATTTGCCGCGTACTCCTCTAAAATTGGATGAAATGTGGCATCAAAGTCGATGGCACATTTTGACTTGTGCATTTATAAGAAGATTTTGCGCATGCGTGACTGCTATGACGTAATCGCCTTAGGGGCCAAATACCTATGCAATGTGCATACTTTAAGCGTGATCGATTACGAAGCTTCGGTTTTCCGCGGTCTGTCAGTACAGTTTTACATTAATGACTAGGTGAAGCGGTAGGAACAAAGATCGTTAAATGTTAAGCATGTAGTGCAGTATCTGTAATAGCGTTTTATTTCTGCCATCTTACGACTTTGGCAGAAGTAGATAAAGTGCATGAGAGAGGAACCGCATATTTCAGGCTAGCCATATTCTAAACTGCAATTTCATTTACATATTAGTTCGTTCTTGGCTTAGAGGGTGTACTTAATGATGTACACAGCTAACATCCAAAACGCTACTCTTTCCTTCGTAAGACAACTTTTGCATCTGTTTCATCATCGCTGTCGTCTTTGTGGTTGAGATCGGCTGCAGTTGTAACAATTTGTTCATAATCATAACCATTATGCAACAGATGCTATTTCACGTTTCCAGGGCTGACTCAAACTTTTGTGAACACCCGGATTATATACTAACGAGCCTCCACTGTATTTTCACGTTGTAGTGGTGTTAGTATTTCGTATATATAATATATGTATATACATATAACATATAGTACTATAAAATGTCTAGTTATGCAGTCAAAACTTGTGCTTAACTAAGTTAACTATTATACACATCTTTATTGATTCTATCAACGTTATTAGGAACTTAAATGTACCTACTCAATTAGCAATCACATAAGAACCTATAAGCGGTGGCAGCCTCTTCTTATCATTTGGGATGATATAAACTTGTCAACAGCGGACGTTGAAAGGCCCCATTTGGAGAAGGCAGAGTTCAGAGTCATGTATTTCTTCAACAACCTAACATGTCCAGTTCCAGCATGAATCACTTTCCTTGCACCCAAATGTACACTAACATGAACAAAAAGTAGCCCATTCTCCTAGATCATAATAGTGCATAATTTACCCTCTGTAAGGTATGGACCTTCAGGTAATCACATTTGTCTCCACCCAGGTAGCACCAGTTCTCCGTGTGACTGTTTTGGAAAACAGTTCAGAGAAAAACGGTCCAATCAATGTTATAATTGATTGAAATGAAGGGATTTTATACGCCTCTATGAATGAGTTCCACTAGACTGTGCAGAAAATGTTAAATAGACATTGGCAATTTTTGGTTAGAGAACCAATAGTTCTTGGCTTTGCCGAATACGAGAAATGATATCGGGGTGGAAGTTCGAGGTAGCTCATGTATGACGTAACCCACGGTACAAGCAGTGTCGGTCTGCGACAGAGTTCCATTTGGAAAGTTTTCATGGCAGATTATAGGGCAGTATAATGAAATTTGGTGCCTGTAACTTTCCGTAGTTGGGACCTATGTCCGCTTGAAAGAGACAAACCACACTGTAGTGATCTGTCAACTCAGGTATGATGGGAGTCCCAGGGAATTCCGTGGGGTTTTCCATTACGGCGGTGCCTATTTTATAAATGGTCCCCTTGCTCCCGCAAGGACGGAAGGCGCATCAGCCCGAGTGAGGATTACTACTACCGAATACCTCGGTGGGAGCGACATCTACCAGTTTTTGTCTATTAGCTCTACAGGTTAGTACAGGAGGACACTGAGGCGTCTCACAGCCCCGTCCAGACGTACCCAATCTCTCATTAGTTTCGAGACCACTGCCCCTTTCGGGAGGGACACAGTAACGTCCGAAGTATCAAGGGTGCAGCGCTGTGGTCGCACCGGAGCAGTTGAAGAGGTCGGAACCTCCAACGAAATAAATAAATTAACACTTAAATACCAACAAGAAAGAGCTCAAAATATAGTAAAGATGTACGATACAGTTAAAACCTTTGCCGTGCAGTTGCAACTATGGAAGGGACGGATACAAGAGATATTTTTCCTCCTTGCAGTCCAAAATATAAATGAGAAGAAGAATTTAATAGCTACATTCCTTTACTAGAAAATCCAATCGATTTTCCGAGTAATTATTTTGATCTTTTAGTAAATCATTTTCATGTCGAATTCTCGAGGGCGAATATGGATTGGCAGCTATGATGCATCAGTAAAAATAACTGCAGGGCAAAAACCAATCTGTGAAAAAGATACATCTCCACGGTACGCATGTCGTCGATCTATTTAAACAGTAATCAATTGCAAAACACACATTAACATTCTTTTTGCTAAACTGATGGCTATCTTTGCTATGACATATTTGTTAGGAACTGTTTCTCAATTGTCAGCCAAAGTACAGATTTCGTTTGACTGACGAACGTCTCTTCACATAGCTTAAAATAGCTCAATCAGAGTTAACACAAATTTTAACGAAATAATCGCTAATTTAGAAGAAAGTAATTAAAATACATGTTTGTATTTTTCTGTAGTTTTAAACTGAAACAAAAGATATCAGTGACATTTATCTAAGATTGGCAACCGGCATTGCAGACATTGTCTGTTGCTTTTCCATTTATCCGTTCGTTGAAAACTATGTTATGTTTGCCCAATTTAGGTGCTATGTGTCAAATTGTTCGGGGTAAGTAGATACCTGGTTTAATCAATGACATAATTTATCCTTCTAGAGGAAGGCGTGAATGCATATTTGCAATGTTAAATTGGGTCAGTTATATAAGAGCTTTCATCAGCGACACTTTGTTACCTTTTTATTGTAATATATTTCGTTTTACGCCTAAATTCAATGAAGAATTGAATGCTTTTCTTTGAGAGAGCATATTAGAACGCATTTAGCAGTTCAACCATATTTTGGGGGAGATAAATTATGCTCAAGAATGAGAGGTGGTCAGGCGGGCAGAAGGTGGGACTAGATTTGTCAGTATCAACATAAACAGCTGCGTTCCATTAAGGGCCACATGTACACATTATACTGCGAGAGTGGAGGGGAGAGGGAGAAAGCCCCAGAGTAAGATGGAGCGAGGGTGAAGGGTGGGGGGCAGAAATAAACTTCGGCAGTTAACGTATTTGCGCCAACAGGTTTTGCTCGTTTTATTACAAACATTAGGATATATATTCTAATGGCGTCTAACTCGCATTAATTTGCATGCAGTTATTTTGGAGATACTTAGGAAACGGCGCAGGGTGGAGCAGACTTTCTAGCAACTGTAATACATAAATCACAAATTCCATTCTCGAAACCCCAAACCTAAATTCTTTGCCGCGAAGTATTGCGAAACTTATCTGGCAGATATTTACTCATGAGTGTAAACAAACGAGAGATAGGTACAGCCGCGGATGCTTTCAGGTAATCCAAAGACAACATTTGTGCTGTAATTCGCTTCAGTCAGGAATTCTGGAACTCTTGTCCTTGAGTAGAACTCGGCCGTTGGTTGCCAAGGTTATTTCGTATCTTTATAGCCAGTGCTCGGATTCCGATGACGTCATATTTTAATTGTTACATCATAGGCATAGCTAACCCGTACACTCGCGTGCATAGGTGCACATTCCCTTAAGGTATGATTCACAGAGCTTTGCCATATATAACTCTCACGTTCATTAGTCACCTCTGATTCCTTTCGCAGAATGGGCTTTCATGTGATTCAAAATTGTTCCCTATTTAACATCATTTATGTTAATATATTCGAAGATAGTTGTTAAATTTATACCTTCGTAAGTCATAACCAGAGCTAGAAAGTTCGTAAATGTTCGGCGTTCCGTATATAGATTGCACCTGACCGTCTCGTCGCATCAAAACAGGTCATTGATAAGAACGACCGCTGGAGAGGCAAACAACCCTGTTCTCAAGTAAACGGTACTGTTTCCAAAGAACCAAAATGATTTATGAGACATTCGTAGAAACACACCTATTTAATTCATTATGTACAACATACAAATTGTTTATATGACTGATTTCCTTCTTTACATGTGTACATTATGAAAACGCCCATCAATTCTAACACGGATTGCAATATTTATTTATCGAATGTAAAATAATATCCAAATAATAAAATTAATTTCTTAAATATCTTCAGACTCTTACCAGATAAAAAAAGGAGCAGGAATTAAACTAAATCTCTACTTATCTGCAACCGTGTTACTAAAAAGTATAACGTACTTCTGAGACATTTCAAATGAAAACCTCATTCTACATTCCTACAAAAAGGATTTGTAGTGCAAAAACGTTTGTTCCACTTCACACGATGTGATCGGGACATATTTGAAATTTTTTATCAGTTCTGTGTCAGTATCACCAAGCAAACAGCAGCATTTGTTGATAACTAAAGGTGTACGTTGTGTGCGATATATCACACTGGACCCTGCATTCTTTTCAATTACACTTTTTATTTTCATCATTATTTCAGGGTGGATGATTGTGGATTGGTATCATCCGTCTTGCCAGTTCAACAGTTTCAGTTTAGTTCCGCAACTCTGGACTGCAACAGTGTAATAGTTGTGGGTAACTTTTTGAACGAATTTGCCATCAATATGTTTCTGTGAAGCTGTTCTATTACTAGACGTTTGACAGTTTATACATTAGAACTGCCATCGGTTTCTAAATAAGTACATAAGTACTACTGCTAGAAAACTTATAGTTGTTAAGCAAATTAATCTTTCTCACATTTGAGCAAAACGCCTTCCTTGCGACCGACGTGGTTCTGTGTTATACAGTGATAGTTGTTTTGCAGTAATGGCTTGCACTCTATGTTGACTTCTGCTCGCCCAAGTAGCGCCGCATAGTACTGCCAAGACTGTCCGCTCTTATTCCTAGCTCTGGTCATAACAATAAGAATTATGTAACCAGCTAATCCATTCTTTGTTGGTTATAAGCTGAAAGCAATGTATTCCTCCGCGTTCAGGACAGAGATCCGTCTCTTGCATGTTGTTACATGAACGCTTCACGTGAGCTCAGAAACAACTATAATTCGCTGTCGCTTCCTCGTTCAGATAGACTGAATTCAGCCTGCTCTTTTTGTTGTTAAAGAACTAACCGTCGATTTATTGCCGTATGTGATTTGCCGATTCGTTTTGTGCTCATCACATGCAACTTATTTACCTATTATAAGCAGTACTTTATATATTAACTGATGGTTTACATTTTCATCTGAACTCGCCTCGGAACTTGCTTCCATGGTGCACGTTAAGATGGCGGGAAGGCAAACAGATGTTCTGATAACGTTTCTCAGTAGTTTACGATAATCGTATACAATGTAATATTGCAGTAATATTATATAGCTATTATATTATAGCAACATCTTGAGCGTTTTACAGAATGCAAGGAAAGCAGGATATATAATGAAGCATGAAACTATATTGCGGTAGAATAACGAAGTGCGAAAAATCACCAAGCAATGATGTTCGTTTCCGCCACGTGCTTTTATTTACATCTATTTTCACGTTAATGGAACAAAATATAGTTGATGTGCATGTAAATTCTTGTCAACAAATAGATGGGAGGATCCCCCTCTTAGGATGACGAAAATGGTTGCTACATGGCAACATGTTTCTTTCACTTTTGTCATTTGAACTTTGTATATCGCCATTCAAAAGTGATCAGAAAATGAACCATCCCAGCATTCCCGGGGTAGGCTTTAAAACTCCGCGCGTCTGAGTGAGCGGTTGCCAGGAATCCAACCCGGAGGAATCCGAATACGAACCTGTTACCGCGGCGTTACCTCGCTCGGTACAAACTGAAAGTAAGAACAAAGCGCAAGAAATGTAATGTAACGGAAATAATACAAAACCCTCAGGACCACATATGCCATAATAAAATGTAGTTATTAATTCAAATTATTATTATTATTTAATACATGTATTTTCATAAGTCAAAACAAAATGCGCACACCTTTGATGTTGACTAATGCCAATATTCTTAACATGTAGCTAATTATTAGAATGTTGAATTTGAAGGACATAAAATTAATTCAGGCATTATGGGTTGAGTCGAACTTTATTTGGCACTATCAATAATATTGTAAATAGTGGGTAGAAAAGGTATTGTATTTCACCAAAAAGTTCTATACGGTGGTTTTAATATAAAATATGTTTTGAGGTCGCTAAATAAGTAGATAAATATTTTTATAGAAACGTCCATGCGTGTGTGCGCGTGAGTGTCTACATGTACAGAAAAATCAAAATCCGAAAGTCCGTTAAAACGAAACTTAAATATAAAGTTCAGCATCTTCCAGAGATATGACAAGAAGATTTTCAAGATAATCCCCCATCCTTAAACTACCCTTTACATGGAACATTTTAGAAAATGTTGATTCTCTTAAAAGTTGCTCTAATGATTTTGATTGCAAAAACGTATGTTTAAGGATATTTTCCTGATAAATGAAACATATAACTCAAATTTGCTGGAAATTGCCTCTGGAGTCCTCTTTAATTCGAATGACTTATGCATAATCGGTAAACCGTAAGAGACAAAATCTTATTACACAATCAATGTACATCTCGTTAAAGCGCACAATTTATGTCATAAATTATTTGTAGAGTTAACCATTACCAAGATATCTTGGTGATTGATGTAAATTTACCATACTTAACGTTTTTCTCAAACAGGTCTTTTTTGGACACACTTTTCGGGACAGCTTTAAAGATTTGAATATCGATTTAGCTAGTAGAATAACCTTTTATAAGATTAGTTTGTTGCCGAATAGGTGGAGAAGCCATATAAACGGAACACAAAGTTTTTCTTTATAATGTAAAAAAATGAACACAAAAAAGTAGGTACAGATAGAATGTTATTCTTTAAGTGTCACCTAGTCTTTGATTCAAAACAGTTAGCATTTGCTAACGATTGGATTTCGTCCATTACTCAAATAGTTATGCGCATGCCACGTGTCGTGACGTAAATAATTGCGTCAGAGACTTGTGAGGGACCGAATTAGCACCAGCCAGTTGCATTTGTATCCTCAAATAATTTACTATCTTTAAACTTCCTGTATGGCATCAGAAAAATATAACATAATAAGGATA
Organism: Hymenopus coronatus; assembly: GCA_030762935.1. Classification (NCBI taxonomy): domain Eukaryota; kingdom Metazoa; phylum Arthropoda; class Insecta; order Mantodea; family Hymenopodidae; genus Hymenopus; species Hymenopus coronatus. The sequence continues at coordinate 83,271,798 of CM060888.1, read as the reverse complement.
ACTTAAATAGTGTGCTGTTATAATGTAAGTTAGATTTCTTAAGAAAACAAATCTTCATCCTATCCAACCAATTATTGGTCTTAATTACATATTTATTTCAACCTTTGTTGTTGTTAGATACAACTTTTTTTCTTTTAATGTTTTTAATCTTCTTTATAATCTTGGAAGATGACAAACCAGACTATACACAGTCAAATGCAGCATAATGCAATGACCAAATTTTTACTTTTTCTACAAATGGAAATGGCGTGTTATTTATGGACGCTCTTTAACTGCTGTGATTCTCAGCGTCCCGTTCTATATTGGGCGTGTAAGACCGCTTAATTTTGCTCAGAGGCCTCTCTATCAGGCTTGAGGTTCTTTTACGTGCTGTAAATGTACTACACGGGACCCACGGCTTTACTTCCCTTCCGAAGGAAGCCATTCTAAGGATTTTTACGCCCGAAAAAATCCATCGTCCTCCGCCGGGTTTGGACCCGCGACCTTGGGTATATGAAGCTAGCATGGTAACCATTACATCATGGAGGGCGACTACTTTCTCTACATGTACTATGTACATAGTGTATAGAGAAGATGTTGTATTCCAAAATTCGATACCGAGATTTAAGCGGAAATACATGTTTTGAGACCCTCTGAATAAAAAATTAGAATAAAGTGTGTGTGTGTGTGGAGCTTAGCTCAAAAACGAAAAATCCGTTAAATACCAAACTTGGTGTTAAAGTTTAGTATCTCCCAAGGATGCAACACGAAGGTTTTCAAGAAAATCTTCCTACCCCAAACCACTCTTTACATGGACAATTTTTAGAAAATGTTGATTTTCTTAAAAATGGGTATAACGATTTTGATTAAAATATCATGTTAAAATATATTTACATGAAAAATAAAATGCATATATTGAATTTTGTCGGAGTAACCTCTGAAGATCTCTCCATTGTGGATGAATTTTGCTGAATTTTTTCGTAAACCGTAAGAGGTAGACAAGAACTTATTGCACCAAAAACGTTGATCTCGTAAAAAACGTAATTTTTCATGTACTTATGTATTTATTGTAAAGGTGGCCGTTTCTGAGATATTCCTTGTTATTGGCTTCAGCTTTAAAATACTTAAACTTTTCTCATATGGAATTTGTCAACTCCTGGCCGTACAAACAATGGAATTTCAATCACACAGCAACCAAGTTTCTCGATTAGCATGAAGAAGATACAAGAATAAGCTTTTTAACAATAATTTGTTTCGGAGATGCAGAGAAAATCATGTGATTGGAACACATAAGAATGTTGTAATTGTGTTGTAAAACTTTGTTGTTTATGTGAATTTTGTGCTAACAATATCCTGCAAATTACTTCATTTAAACGATGCATATCTTCAAACAACTTTGTAACGGAATTAATCATTATTTTTCTGTGAATAATGTGATAGGCTACGGGGGTGTTTCGATAGTGAGAATAAATCCTATACTTCAAATTTCCCAGAGAAAGTAGTTTCAAAAATAGAAATCGAAGTATCCTGTAATATATTTAACTACAGACAAATAGATTGAAGAATTGTCGTCACAGAAAATTGGCTATCGAGGAGCATATGTTTTCAAAATGTGAGATGTTTTACTAAGTTCTATGAAATTGTAGATTTAGTTAATCTTATATATTTATTAACCGTCATCACCGAATTATACAGAGTGATTTAATGAAATTAAACTTTTGCAACCGTGTTTACAGCGATTATATAGTGAAAAAAGTCAATTTATACTCATATGTGTGCCAGCCTGCGACGCACTTTGTTTTTTCTTTCTTTTTTTAGCCTATCACCCTTTAACCTGGCTGGTCGTATTGGACGATGAATGAAACTGGTGAAATGATGCTAGAATAATCTCTGAGTCTATTGGGCTGACAGTTACTCAATATTAGTCTTCTCAGGATAAAGGAAAACCCCGAAAAAAAGCCTTAATCCGGGTAACTCACCTTAAGAGAGATTCGAGCTCTACGACGCCCATTGTTAAACGACTTTTGTAGCATGTGAAATTATATGTCATTAATTTCTGAGTGCATATTTATTTAAGGACCGCAAGGGCTTTTGGACAATTTAAATAAAACTTGAGATACTCCCAGAGAAAATAATCAAATAGAAATCTGGGTATTTTGGAGGCCCAAGGTCTCTCCATTATTCGGGATAGCTTAATTTCTATTGACCCAACGTAAAGTTGCTGTGGAAATCTTAGCAGGGTCTATCTACTAGGACGAATTTTGATTGTTTTTGACACACGCGGACCTTTTTCCAAAATGCTTTTCAGATTCAGGTGTCCTCAAAGCATGTATTTACGGTGAAATCTTCGCACAGTATTTGTGAATGGCATGCAATACTCTCCGTGCCCTCTGCTCGCACTACTATGTACATGGTGTACAGAGAAGGCATTGCATTCCACCCAAAAGTTCGATACCGACATTTCGCTGGAAATAGACGTTTTAGGGTCCCCTGTATCCAAAAAAAAAAAAGCATTCTTAGAAAAAGGCCCGTATGTGTCTGTGAACACGATAGCTCAAAACGAAAGGTCAGTAAAATGCCCAACTTGGTATACATGGACGTGAAACAAAGATTTTGAGGAAAATCTCCTCACCCCAAACCTCCCTTTACATGGAAAAATATACGAAAATTTTGATTTTCTCAAAAATTACTAGCGATATTGATTAAAATATCGTATATTAAAGATATTTATAGGACAAATAAAATGTATATATTGAATTTTCTGGGAATAGCCTTTATAGACCTCTTTATTCTGGATGAATTTTGCAGCATTTTGCAAAACTATCAAACCGTAACAGATGGAAAAGAAAACTACTACACATAATATGCAGATTTGATTGAAACACCCAATTTTTGTCATATACATTTATTTCGTGGATTTGGATACATTTTTGAGATATTCCTTATTGCTTTCAATTTTAAAATACTTAACTTTTCATATGCGGGATTTTTTCAATTCCTGGCAATGCAACCAGGGTTTAAAAGATCTGACTATCGTTTTAGCCTAGTGTATTCCATTATTTCCCTTCTACTTAAAAGAAAGCATTTCAGCTAATATTTGTCTATTAGCTTGAAGTAAACAAGAATACGCTTTTTAACAATATTTGTTGCAGAGATGCAGAGAAAGGCATGTGACTGGAACACATCAGATTGTTTTATTTATTAATTCCAACTTTTAAGTCCTCAAACAGTAATTAAATATACTGAATCTTTGATTTTTTTTAGTTTTCTAAACTTATGTCTTCAATATTTTCTTTATATCATTTGTAGTGATACAAGAAAATCTAAAATCTAAATTTCTATCAGTTGATTTCAAATTTCTCTGAGTTTTTCAAATAATTGTCTCCTGGACATCATGCTCAGTGTATGCTATATGTATATCTCATGATTCCATATGTACTGTACTTATTACACCTTTTCAAATATTTATTTTTCTATATTGTCTTTATTAGTCTACATAATTAGTCTTTACTCTCCAGTGCGATTTTGACTAAATATTTCATATTCTTATTTTTTAGTCTTTACTGGTTAATATTTTTGTTACAAAATCAGATCCTCTCGCTTTCTTCTGTATTCATTTCTTAGCCAAGCATTTCACTTACAATTTTAGAGCTGCTTCCTTGAATTTGTCCACTCATCATCCAAGTTTTCAGCAGCAGTAGTTATCTTGCTGATATAAAATAAGCGTTAATTTTGAGGTTTTGAATGTATGTTTAAGACTTAAAGGTTTGGAAACCAGAAGATCCTAAGTGGTACGTCAGTTAAGTGATATTAGAAACATTTAGAAGTGAGAGCACCCCATTCCAGACCTTCCAGTACAAGAAAAATGTGGGACTGTCTGGGTAAAAGGGCTAGGATATTCAATACAGAGGGAAATTACGCATATTGCGGTCTACGGAAAACCTACTGCGTTTACTACCCACCTCAGAAGGAAGGGATAAAATTAATGAATCAGATGAAGCAGGCAAGCTATAGAGACGCGCGGAAGTCGCAAATGTTCCTGCTCAAAGACTCGAACTACTATTGGAGTTGTTCAGAGAGGGTGATGAACGACCTATTCAAACAGACAGCCTTCTAGTGTACGCGGGGGAAACAGAATCTATGAATTGAAATATTTTAAAAGTATAAATAACTGAACCAATATTTTCAAAGATTTCTTAAATCCAATTTTGGATTGTATTTGATTATTTGGAAAAATAGATCTTTGTCGTTGTTTACTCGAGTACAGCCCTCACAAACTGATCCAACACACCCCTCACAAAATAATTGTCCTTGTAGTAAACATCCGCGCCCTCTGTTCAGCACCATCGACACCACTTAACTTAAAATCACACTGTAAAGATGAAAATTAAATGTAATTTAAGGGGGAAAAATTCGGAATTAGCCTACAGACCAGGGAAATCCAGGAAAAATCAAGTCAGAGAAAACGTTCAACAGGATTGAACCCAAGATCCCGCAAATGTTATCCTGAATTTCAAACGTTCCACCGCGGTAGGTAGAACGGATGGTGACATTCAATGCTTTGCCAAAGAGCCTCTGCTTTACAACGAAGTAAACTTAACTTCTCTGAGTATCTTGAGTTAATTTTAAAAGAAATAAGTCTTACATCTTTGAGTTTGCTGAGCAGTACCAGCAAACGAGTTTAGTATTCTAGTACAGTGAACGATTAGAATTCTTACCTTTGTTGCACGATATTGATATATGCATTAATGTCCAATACATCTACTTGTTTTGTTTACTGTGGATGTATGTTCCCAGAAATAAATGTCATTATAGTTCCGAGTTCGGTTACTTTATATTCGCCATTATCTATATCAACACGCGATTTCGTCGTTGGATTTGGCCCATCAGTTTTCCTCCTCTTACTGTTCCTGAAATAGAGTTGTAACCACAGTCTGCTATTCAAATTCTAACTAGTGATCAGCACATTCAGCTTTTCTCCAACCAAGAAGCCTCGCCACCCAGAGAAAACATTTAACAACGGGTATGTAGTTTAAACATTGGTAGCATTTACAACATCCAACTCGACAGCATAGTGATTACATTTGCTATACGCTGAAAAAGGTATAATATGAAATACATATTAAATTCATATGGCTTTCTCCACTCCCAATTTATTTTTCCATGTGTGTTCTACGAATTATTTATAAATAGGTCTGCCTCACATTCAACAGGTCGCGTTTTCGAATCTCGCTTATGGTAAGTCACCCAAATTTATTTTTTGAGGTTTTTCCTTATGCTGAGAAGACGAATGTCAAATAACTTTTAAGCTCTATGGATCCCAGGAACATTTGAGCACCATTTCACCAATTTCATTCATCGTCCTATATGGCCAACCAGGTTAAATAACATTAAACTACCAAAATATAATAATAATAATAATAATAATAATAATAATAATAATAATAATAATCACACTCGCCATAAACTACCCTTTACTGGAAATGGTTTGTTATTTTATTATCCTCAAAATGTCCTCCGAATTTGATGAAAATTCCACAATTCTTTTAAAGATATTTAAATAAAAATTAAGTAAAATGTAAATCTTGAATTTTCTGAAAATAACCTGTGAAGTGCTCTTCATTCTGAATGAAGTTTGTGTAATTGGTAAACCGTAAAAGAGATTGGCAAAATCTTACTACGTAAAACATATAGATTTCATTAAATTACAATAGTTAAGTCAAAATATCGCACCGTTAACAATTCCAGGAACATTCTTTGTTATGGGTTTGAATATTCAAAATCTTACTCCTCTATTAAAGTGTAAGTATTTCTTGTTTTTTCTGTGGTGTACAAAAGCATGGAATATATAGCCGTCACATTGCGAATCGCTTTTTAGTTTCTCTTGCCATTTACAGAAAATGTACATAGTAGTAGAGAAAATATGTCTTTAATTTATTAGAGTCTCTTTAACCAATCATAAGTCATATCACGATCAGAATTGGTATTCTCTGTATACATTGTCATGTAAATGGAAGTGTACTTTGTTTTTAATATTGAAGAACTGCCTTGAAGTTCGACAGGTTGTGTAGGCCTCTTGTAGATTTTGGGGGACACCTGGGAATGAAGCTGGTTATGGCAATAACCACAAATCGTTGGTGGATTGTGTTATATAAGATAGTCGTGAATAATTGCTGTCTGAGCAATACACAGAGGGGTTATAACTGTTTGGTCTTTTCGGAAGGAGAGTGAGAAGATGGAGGGATCAGAACTGCTGACTTGGTGCAGTTTGTTGGTTGAAGAATTTCATTGTTGCGGCGTAGCGTTGGTAAATGTAGTGACGAATAAACGTGAAAAAGAGTTAATGTGTTATTAAATCTATAGCTGGATGTTTATTCACTTCTTGAGTTGTTTATCAGCTATCACATTACCTGAAATCCAAAATAGTTAGGATTGCTTATGTCGGCTAAGTATCTTATTGGGGTTGTTTAGCAGGTTCAGTAGTATTATAAGGTGTAACCAAAGTTTATCAGGTGATTGTATTCCATTGTATAGATATCTTTATATACATGTTTGTACATATAATGTATTGTACTGGATAACTGTTTTGATTGCTACAGAAGGATATTGTACTCCACCCAAAATTTCTATACCGAGATTTCACCTTGGACCCCTGGATACAAAAGAAAGCATTTTAGAAAAAGGTCCGTATATGTGTATATCTATATTCTTCAACAGAATTAACTAAAAATAAAAAGTAGGCTATACATCAAACTTCCAACGATGCTACTCGAAATTTTCAAGGAAATCCCTCCTCCCCAACTATACTTTACATGGAACACTTTTTTGTAAAAAAGTTTGATTTTCTCAAATGACTGGTAATTTTGATTAAAATACGATACATTTGAAACATGTCATGGCAAATACATTTGCACACACGGACCTTTTTCTAAAATTATTTTCATAGATTCAAATATCCTCAAAACGCGATGGACAAAGTGGCACGGGGGTGGGTGTTATCCGGGTTCTCTGGTTTCCCCCGTCTTCGCATTCCACCAGTACTCCATCTTCATTCTATGGATCATCAGTGTCATCGCTGCGGTACCATTAGTAGTAAAAGTGGGTGTTAAACACTATCCAAAAATTAAATAAATCACTTGTTTTAAAGAAATCTAGGTAGACTTTGGTGTAGTCCGTTACTATGAAAGAATAATGAAACGTGACAACATATCATTCTTACGTCATGTGTTTAGACAATGGTGTTGAAGTTGCCGAGGTTAACGTATTGAACGCGACGATATATTCTGTTTGCAATAGCGTGTTTTCTGAATTGATAAGTCGTGCGTTATGTCATTTAATACAGCATAAAATTATTCTTGACTTTGAGGAGGGTCTTTTAAGGTGATTGACCAAGTTCCTTAGGAGAAGACTTTGTTTCGAGCTTCAGAGAAGATAAGAGCTCTGGTTTAATGGGAAGAAGAAAGCATCGAAAACTCGCGCCGACCAAATCCAATGGGACTGCTAACGACTGCTGATTGCACTGCCGCTATGATACTTCAGCGCTGTAGTTGTGGTCTACCACCAACAGCTGCCAGCTAAACTTCTTCTGGACTATACCCAAAAGCAGGCCTCCGTGATAGATAGCCAGGATCCAGTCGTGGAATGATTCGCCTGGTTTTTCGAGACAAGGTACACTTCGACGCCTTTCTCCCGTAGGCCTGAACTTCTTAAGCCAGGCACTAAGGATAGAGCCAAGGGTTAGACCTCCATTCTGTCGTCGCTGCTGTCTTTATGGCCGTAAAGGATGTCCTTCGCCGGCTCGCTGCTACTGCTACTACTGTAGTGCACCCAATTTGGCGTCTGCCTAAGGACAGTATGATATCACTCGTGGCCTCCACTCCTGCGAAACCTGCTACAAAAAGGATAACTTTACCTGGCAGCCTGCTACCCGTTAAATCCACGTGGACGCACAGTCACTGTCCCGAAGACGACTACGGTCCGAGAATAATACGCTACCGATTAATGGCAGCGTAGCAGACTCCACAAGAGGTCTTCTCAATCGAGGCTCCGCCTGGTTACCGAAAGACAAAACGGCTAATTTTCGTACGGTGCTCCACAGGCTGGAGGGCTGGCAAGGCAATTCTTGGCATCTCAGCCAAGCTGCGAGCTCGAAGAAGCGTTATCAATGCTCCGAATTGCCATCATAAGGACAAAGAACACACCAGTCTTCTCACCAATATCGTAGCAGACTTAGCCTACAGAACAATCTATTTCCCATAAGACGGGTCAAGGAGGAAGTGGCAGGACCTTCAGACCATGCTAGCTGGAAAACTATAGCCAAGACCATCAGATAGCCTACCGCTTGCGACTGCG